>OY728167.1:557046254-557677621 GCA_963277665.1 Viscum album | reverse complement strand
GAATTAATGATATTATCTGAAAATATGATTTTATTAAACTATTTAAAAGAAATGCAACTATTTTTTTTAATTGGAGTAGTGGGTAATAGGTTGTTAATAAGTTAATCAATTGACCAATTAAGAGACAATTATAATATTATATGTAAAATTATAACCCATTAAGAGTGAAAAATATTTAACTTTGGTTAATGTTAAAATACGTTTTGGAAGGGGTTAAACCAAAAGATACGGTTTAAAACACCACATAAACCGATAATAATTTTATTGGTTGAAATGATTTAAATATCATAATATATTACCACTTAATCCCATTACATTTGGAATCATTTTTCTAGAGAATCATATTATAATATTTTAATCTATTATAAATTCCCAACAGTTTCCCTCCCCTAAATTATAAACATCCGTGCATATTTAATCTTATTAACACCTATATGAGATTTTTATATTTAAAAAACACCAGAAAAATATCTTATTAACTCATAGATAAAAATACTAGAGTTCTTATCATCGCAAAATTACAACTCTGTAGTCTATAAAAGTATTACAAAGGAGTTGTTTCAACGGATAGGAAATTATGTTAATAGATAATTTCATTTATTAGTTTTATTTTAACTCATCCCAATATATGATATTTTTAATTAAATAATAAATTAAGTGAAAAAATATATTTAAATTATATTTTTATTTTTATAACACCATTATTCATCTTATATTCTCTCTAATGGGATGTGAATGTATAATTCAGTTAATTTTCTGTCACCATCATTCATATATGATTATTATGTTGGATCTAATGATTATATAATATTCATTATATAATTATTATTTGGGTATGATAATATAATATCTAAAATAATACGTTATAGATCACTGGAAAATGATAACGTCACTCATGTGTATGTGTGGACTACCACCATCATGAAGAGATATGATATATTTGTTATCTCTAGCTTGCATGGTTGGTATTAATACTATATTTTGTAAATATATATGTTTTATATGATATAATAATGATTCCTTAAATATGATTATAATTTTAATTTATTACATTCCATAAATCAAAAATGGAAAACATCCTTTATGCATACGAACAAAAAACCGCTACCTGGAACGGTTTGATTCATTTTACTATTTATAACTTTTATGGATGCATAATATATATATATATATATATATCATGATTAAAATTATCGAATTTATGGAACCATGATCAATTTATAGGGACTAGGTCTTCTAAACCAAAACGTGATTGAAAAATGAAGCAAGTATCACCCAAAAGAGTGATTTTAATAGAACCTTTTAATAAATAATTGATAAAATATCATAAATAAATAATAAATGTTGTAATAGATAAGAATATGGTTCTATAATACTTATATAAACAAATTTATTTATTGTACTCGATGTTTAAATGTGAACAAAAAAATGTGATACTCGTGGTAATGGATTTATTTTTCAATCAAATTTTGATCAGGGGTGTTGGTGGTTGAAATTCCATCTAGAAATTTATATGATCCATGTCTTTATAATAAATTTACACTATATAATCCTCTATTTTATTCATATTTATACCAACTTTCATCTATTTTTCTTCACTTCATGTACTCATGTTATTGAAACAATTTTTTAAGGAAAAACCCGACATTATTTCCATCTTTAGTTGTAAAAAATTCTTTTCCATATCCATATTTTAAAAGAGTTTTAAATAATGTTTTTAATAATATAGAATTATTTTTTAAAATATGTTTTACCCAATATTTAAATTTAAAAATAGTTTTAAATGCAATTCTTCTTGTCATATTATGAATGAGGTGCTTTAATTTGACTTTTTAAAAGTGTGAAAGTATTGATTTCATTTAACTTATATGACTCAAATAGAATTTACAACCATAATCACCTATCAATTCATGAAATACATATAATTTTCCACTTAATATTTGGGAAATTAGATTATTTTAAAAAATATTTCAAAAGGAAAAGGTTATTTTCCTTATGAAATATTCTAGATATTCTTTAAATTGAATTTTCATTTATGATAAGATACATTAATTTTGACATTATTTGATTTGACATATGGTCCAGTTTTAACATCTATATTATTTCGACGAATGTTTTATGATTATGATGTTGAGATTTTTATGGAACCCATTTATTCTCTAGGGAAATTATATGTTGAGTTGATGAAATTTTCATGAAACATATTTAATTTTAATGGGTTATGATGTGATGATATAATAAATGTTATTATGATAATATGGAACACTTATTTTTCAAGTTAATTACATGATTGGTGTGCCAATAATTATATATAACTGAACTGAATTGTTTGATTTTTTATAACTCCGGAGGCAATAATTGGAACAATTTGATGTGGTTGATCCACTATTGGAAACACGGTGACAAGATTTTTTTCTATAGGATGAAAGTGGTTATGCCTGATCAGTTGTGATATGGGAAATATGTATAAATTCATAATACAGTATGAATAGAGGGTCTCATTAGTTATAACTAATATATAAAAAGGAAATATACTTTTGATGGAACCACACTATTTTGATATGAACATATATATCATGATTGATGGGAATTTATTACTCTTATTTTTTTGTGTATTTTGAAATAACGATTGTTTCTTCCATATATCATGTTTATGATCCATTATAGATTGGAAATATGATTCTTATGTAATATTGATGAACTCGTACCTATATGGGTATCTTATGTTTTCGTATTATCATTAATTTATATCTCTCATGTATAGCCTTATTGAACATATGAGCTCACCCTTTCTTATGTTTCCCTTCCCGTTGTAATGAAGAATGGTTTTATTAGGGTATGTCTAGGAAAGGTTCTATGTGTAAATATGTTATAGAAATTTTTTACATCATTTTTAAATAACATAATTTTTTATCTGTTCTCCAAGTAAATAAATCATTTAAAATTACTGTGTGTTTGTTTGTAAAATGTATTGCATATTCATACCTAATAATGTAATATTATGTACGAAATGTTGGATTTTTTGTACCAACTAAACCTCAAAAAAAAAATTATAAATAGGTTTATAAAATCATCTTTAAAAATTAAATCTTGGAAGAATCACCGAAGAATTTTAAAAAAATTAAAATAAATAAAACAATCCCTTTATTATGGGAAAAATAGAAAAAAAATTTGTTTCTTTCCATTGATATAATTTAAGAAAAAAACACCCCAAATATAATGAAAATAATTTGGAATTTTTTTTAATGGATCTAAAAGAATACTTGGAATGCATAGCTTATATGAAAGAAAATGTAAAGAATAGAAACATAGGGAATCCCCTTTTCCAAAATATATATAAAAATGTAGAAATATTTAAGATATCATGTATTTAAAACAAAAACTATATGCATTGGTCAACCTTACTCAATCTGATGAATTTTAAATCTAGGTTTTTGTTACAAAACTATTAAGAAAAATGACCCCAAAAGAATGATTATATACACTAAAATTAGAAACACCTCAATTATGTCATTAAAAAAACCCTCCAAGACTAGCCTTCGGCACGAGATGATATGGATAAGGATGAAAAAGATGAGTGGTATAGGTTTAAAACACTTTACCCATAAGATTAATTACAAAATCATTAATTAAATCCACTTAAATTCTAATACAATGTAGAGAATTTATGGGGGATGATTCTTTGTAATATGAAATAAAAATAATGGAAAACAGAAACCAACATGGTATTAATATTAATCGAGGAAATATGGGACTATTCCATGTTTTTAAGCTAAACATAATTCATCATGGTATGATACCATATATTAAGACATTGTTCCCTCTCCCACACTCTAATATAAAAAATCAACATCCCAAAAATATCAATCATTAAAATTTATAAAAAACTATAATATTTTGTTCTTAATTTTATAAACATAATTTAAGAAAAAAATTCGGTTTGAATCATTATTAGCAACATATATCGAATAATATCATAAAATATAGAGGATACAATTCATAAAACACTTAAAAACTATCAATTATATATTTTTGATTGATAGGACCACAACTAATTTTATAATATGATTCATTCAAGAGATAGAGATATTTTCTACTATGAAAAATGGATAAAAAATTTATTTGGGAAAAAACCCATAAAGATCATATGGGACTCTTACATATTACCAAAAATCATGAAACCATCAATGTCATAACCGTTTAATTCCCTATAGTGATAAAACTAACATCTAAAACCATCACTTCTAATTGTTATGTTAGTGTAATTCCCTTACATTCCAGGGCATAACTGTTTTTTTAGAATATAGGGGGACCCTAATGTATCAATACATATCCATAAAATTTACCCATGCTCATTCATTTTTATGCATCCTTTTTCATATTTCTGGTCAATAATAACTTCTGAACTGTCATTCTATGAAAATACTTCAGTATTTAACTTTTTTAAATCCTATGATACCTTCTAGAATCTAATTAATTTTTAAATACTACATTCCCAATTTCTAAATTACCATTTCTTTTAAATTTAAATCATATTGTATCCCAAATATTTATAAATTAAATGACGAATATCAAAATTATGTATGGTGACGATAGTACCTCCTCATTATGGCATGAATTTTCTTCTTCAAACCATCACATGAATTTTTTTTCACTACGTCTGAAAACCTTATGTATGGGGTTACACGCTTATGTAAACATAAATTTTATATAGGGAGTGACCTTATATTCTGAACGTATCCATTATCATACTTTTCAAAAACTCATCAAATAATGATTCCCCCTAGGCACTACATGACCAAATACTAGCCTAAAATAAATTAACACTACAAAACAGACAAGCACAATTCAAAAATATAGATAGTAATAAATTGAGATAAGATATTTAAATTAAAATTTTAGAAAATTAAAATGAAATTTTTGTTTTAAAATCATCCCATTCCTAAAAATATTCTATCCAAATAAATTCCTATGTTCTATCATCAGATGAAAACACTTACAATCATATCTGCTATTTCTATATGCTTAGAAAAAAATATAAAACATTGTGAAAATATTTATTAAATCTTTATTCACAGGTGCGGATCACCCCCCCCCCCCATTTAATTTTTATCATATTCTAAATAAAAAATATCATTCAAATAATCAATTAAACAAATGAAAATTAATTAACAAAGAAAAATTATATTATAAGGGAATCAATAAAAAGTAATTTTTATCTAGATTGATATACCAGATAAATCATCATACTATTAATAATATAAAAAACACATAAAACAGATAAATTTATAAATTCAAAAAATTGAAATAAAATCACAAAATATAAATAATATTTCATTGAAATTATAGTTTTTTGACAGTTAAACATCAATCATGGAATAACTGAAAAACACAACTGGAATCACAACATTATGTATCTACAAAACAATTTAAACACAAATACAATGATATCCCCAAAATTAAATTTAAAACAAACAACAAAATCCTAAACAAGAATTATATTTTAATTATATTAGAAAATATTTCAAACACATGATATGACATTTAAATCACTACTGAATTTAATGACAAGTCTAATTTCAAAAAAAAATTACAAAAATTTCTCCAATAGATTAAAAATGCTAAAAATTCTAAATTCATCCAGAAAAATAATCTTATATAGACAAGAGTGACTTTAAAAACAATACTTTGAAAATAAATCCTTTATTTAATGTGTTTTTTGAAATTCCAATATTAAATATAATTTAACATAAAACAAACACATGTTTGTATAACAAAAAAAGAATTTTTTTAATCAAAACACATCACACCTTTTTTAAAACCAATAACCAGAAAATGTATCATTATATTGAAACAACGAATAAAAGGACTCAAAAACCTTTTAATTTGAACATCTGAATTTCTTTAAAATGGTAATATAAAAATTATCATTTGTATTAATATATTTATTTTATTTTAAGATACCATGATGTGGATAATAAGATGCAACTAAACCTCTAAAAACCCATGATAGATTGAAAAATTATATATCCTTGACTAAAGTAAAATAATTTATAAAATTAACTAGTAACCCATTTCATGTTTTTTCCAAAAAAAGTTTTATTTGACTTGATATATGCATCTTATTTTATGTATATTAATTTTACAAAACTCCGAGTCAATTTATTGGAATAAAAATATTGATAATAAAACTAACTTTTATCAACACAACCTAAGAGTCACATATCCATAAATCAAATAAAAATGGTAATTCATAAATTAAAATATTAATTTTTTTTAAAAAAATTTTACATAATCAAAACATGCCCATAAATATTTTTTTGGTTTAGATAAAATATTTTACAGCACCATAATACATTTTAGATTCTAAAACAAAACCACTACAATATTTCAAACCCATAAATTTCATTATTTTATTTTTATTCCTAAATTACTACATTGAATCCTTCTAATTTTTTAAAACATATCAGTAATATAAACTCCCAATATATCAAAACAATTGAAATCATCTTTATGGTTTCTTTAAGATTCAATAATATTTTGTAAAATTCCTTAGGATTAATAAATTCATCCTATAAAAGAATGAACACCAAAAGTCACAACATAAAAAATTAATCCAGAAACAATTAAATTACAATATTACCTTAAGGAAGATATCATGAATCATCTCAAAATTCAAATAAACTACAGAAAATGTATTTGTAGATCATATAAAAAACACTAATTACTTTCATAATCAATCCATAAGATTTTTTTGAGAGATTTAGAAACATATATAAAATAAAACCATAGAAACCCACACCCATCCATTATGAAATACACGTGTGTATGGATAAAACAAACACATACTTATTGAAGGTTTAATTATATATACCTAACTTCCCTAAGAACTCATGGTTTAGCAGTAAAATTGTTAGCAATAAACTTATTCATATCTAGTTGTTTATCTTCTATAGTCATTCCTATTTCCTATTATGACTCCCCAAATAACAAATATGACTCAATACAAAATTTTCATGAACCTACCTATGATAACCGTAATATTTAAGAACAATATCGATCATCATAGGTAACAAACTAGTGCACGGGCATGAAATTTTTTCTAGTGGGAATCATAACTCCTAATGAGATAATAATAACAGAGAATATATGCATGGATTTTTAGCATTAACACTATAGAAATTATATGATCAGATATTGAAAATAAAAACATCAATAAAAAGTGAAACCAAAATAGGAATAAAGAGATAATATAACTCATCATTTTAAAAAAATCAAAATATTCTAACAAATGTGCCTAAGATAAATACAAAGTAATATTTAAACACAATTTCCAACATAAATCTAGATTCAAAATAATAAAAATATCGATGTGTAACAATATATATGAATAATAGATTACTAAATTTTAATATGGTCCTTAAACACCTTTTCTGTGTATTATGAAAAATGAATCACTTCTTGGAATCATAACCACAAATGAACTAGAACCAAACTAGAACCAAAATAAAATCTGCTATATCCATGTGGAATATATATTCAACTTTAATTATGATAGGATTCAGAAAATAATACCTATTAGGTATCCACTCCACACTATATGCACATAATTTTAAAATATACCCATTTCATGCAATTTGAAAAACCCAATATGCATGTAATGTCTTCAATCTAATTAAAAAAATCCCATGAGACCATCACATAATTTAATTTTATCAAAGGTAAATAATTCAAAATTTTATTATAATAATAAATTGAAACCTTTATAAAAATTAACTTAGAGAAGAGCATCAATCTCATACATTATAAGTAATCACATTAATGAAATAAAGGAAAAATTCAAAATTTTAATATGTTATAAAATAATTAAAAAGAATAAGAAATACATATGAAAATAATACTTTGATAAATATAATGAAAAAGATTAAAAAAAATTGACATAATAAATTCTAACAAACTAAAATCAAATGAAACAAATGTGGGAATAAATTAATAACTTAAATCGAATGTAAAAAATAATACATCCACTTATGTACTGAAAAAAATCAACAACATGAAAAAATCCCTCAAGTGAGTGAGATCAAGAGACACTAATATCCAAATAATTTCTTATGTTTTTAAATAGAAACTTTAATCTAAACGGGATAGTGCATTAATTCTTATAAAGTATAGTGATGTAATCTAATTGTATAGAGAGTGTATCAGTACATATAAAGTTTAAATATGAAATATTAATATTCGTAGTGCTTCATCAATGCCAAACAGGGACTCTAAGGAATGTTTGATAGTGTTTTTTCAAGTATTAGTAGGTACTTATTGTGTCTTCCTATCTATGTTTGTTCAGTTAACTTTTCATTAAAATATAACTTACAAACACTAGTTAACAAATAAATCATAATAAGATCTAAATGATTTATACAAACATATGAAAAATGATAATTATAACACATTTGAATCTCTGACCATCTTGTATAGATGATACCCCTTTCAAATAAGAATAATAACATCATAAATACATCCTATAATTGGGATAGATTCATTAATTTTATACAATATCAAAATCACTATAGTTTTTACACAATAATCTGTATGGGATCAATTATAGGGTAAACTTACATTAATAAATATAATTTTTAGTAGTGTCAATCCGATATTCATGACCACTATATATAAACAATGTTCTAATATTATCAGTAAAATCATATCTATAATACATCACCAAAGAATTTGAAAAATTTATAAACCGAACCCACCCATAATTTTGTATAAAATTTAAAATATCATGAGTTTTCTTCCTTTTCAATATATTTATTAACATAAAAAATATTAATCATAAAATACTATAAAAACTATGGTGTAAGTAATTTGATTAAACAAATGGTAGGAATAGTTTATATGAAAAGATATTTCAAGAAAAAATACATTCTGAATCCCATTTCACAAATAGAAACTTTGATTTAGAATTAAGTAGGAAGTCTTACCTGTAAAATAATAATCCTACGCATGGATAATCCAACCCCAATCCACTGAATTCAAAATATTTTATTTTATAACACCTCTGTGATGAAAAAGGACCCACAACGTATGATTAGGGACCATAAAAGAAGAAATATCCCAATTATATCATGTAAAAAAACCAAAGGATAGATAGAGCACCCTAGGACCTCAGATGAAGAGGGTAATTTAGATGGATAATCAAATGGTTGTTTTAAAACAAATTAATTAAAATAATCATCATCAAAACATGGGTAAAGACCATATAAAGTCTAAGAGGTAAATGAGAAAAATTGTACTATTATGCATAGTGTTTGGAAAATCAAATGAAAAATGGGGCCCCTCATATATTTTTTCTGAGTAGGGATAACAAAGAAAATTATAAATTTTGAAACTAAACATAAGATATCTTGGTGAGAAATCTAATATTTTAGTGTTATAACTCATCTATAACTTTTTTTAAACTAATAAATTTCTAGAAATTCTTTTTATTATAATTTATAATAAATTAATGAATTATAAATTTCAATTCCTAATATTATTTTAATAAAAACTATTTTTCACCTTGAATCATTTTTGAATAAAATATATAGAATCGTATTACATGGTAGAAAGGATATATAACAAAAAATAATTAATCCCTAAAATAAAATTTTATTGGTCCCTATGGAAAATTATAAGGGGAATTAATTGTGTTTGAAATTAAAAAATTTCGTTAAAAATGATTTAAAATAAATTTCCACAAATTTAACAAAAACATCCAGTAAATTAAAAGTATAGAAATTCATAATTTGTTCTTTTCGAAAAGATTTTTCGAAGATTGATCAAAAAATAAATAATTTTTTTTGAAAACTCTTTCTAACTTCATAAATAAATTCTCTCAAATAAACAAGATTATATAAATTACAAATTAATGAAAATAATCGTAGTTAAATTTTTCATTATATTTTTTAAAATAGAAACTGGTTTGATTTAAAACAATGAAAACAAAACAAGAATATCAAATAGTGGAATTAAACTTGGGGAAATATACATATGGGTACGGAGACAAGAATTATGATCTTAGAAAACAAGCCCCACAAACCTCTACATTTTCAAATGTATCCTCTCATGCTCTGCCTATTTCCCCTACTGGTTGTGTCACTGATGCTCCCATATTTGGTGGTAAACGAAACTTTATTTGGTTCTTGCTCTTCCTTTTTAATTCGCCCCATCAGATCCATTGGTTGCAGTTTTCCATCCTTCCACCTTCGTGGTTCCAGAATGCCCCTCGCTAAAGGAAGATATTGTCCATCCCTTGCGATCACTGTCCTCCTCGCTTCCCTCCATCACTAATATACCATTAGATTCATTGAAGACTTCCTCTTTTGATGACTTCCTAGAAGTGGATTTTCCTTTAGTAGCTTTTGATTCGGTCGTGGATTTCGATCGATGGACCTTTGTTTATTGCTTTGGGTTGGATAAATATCATATATCCATCTTCCATAATTTCATTTTTTTCATTTTTTCCTTATTGTAATGAATCACCGGTGAGGGTTTCATTTCTGATTCGCAAATAATTTGTTTTTCCTTCTATCCTCACGTAGTGATTTACTGAAATCATGGTCATAGAAACATTGTTTTGTTGGAAACAATTGGTTTAACCTCTTTAGGAGGTCCTTGGATGCTCACTTCGGTAAATATTATTCACTATTAGTGGACTTGGAAAATCAACCCGACCTCCACTTCCCATTTCACAACCTTTCACTCCTAAATGGAATTGGAGACTCCCATTCATCATTCTAGTGGAAAAATGATAGGACTCTTCATCTCTAGGATGTGTGGATATCCCATGTTTTAGTTGAAATTAATTACTTCCGTCCTCCCCCTCCCTGCATTTTTCTCGTAGGAGGTGACATAATGGCCTGGTGGTAAGACATTGTGTATCTCTCTCTAGATCATTTTTGTATAACATGCTTGTTATAGGTTAACTCCATTATTATTTTCAATAAGGTTGATTCCATGTCCTCCAATCTCTTACCAATGAATCTGCACAACCCTCCAGTATCGAACCCTCATCACATTTCAAGAGTATCTCCCCCAAAATCAACATTCTACTTCCCTATAAGATCCCTCTTCCTCAGTACATGATCCTCTGACCCTTTTATTAGTTTCTTACCATGTGCATCATTCTTCAGATCCCTCATCCATAGCCACCTTGGATAGTACCACCCCAAACTCTAACACTGACGTGGTTCTCTTCCATCCCTCACTGGGATGGCCCTCAGGCATTGAGGAGTTGAATGGTTTTTTGGAGGATATCATCTTCATTGGTCAAGAGATACTATTCCCCAAAATCCATTATATTTGTTAAGTCATGGGGAAGTTTCAAGACCCTCTTCCTTTAACCCCCATTTAAATACCCTTATCAAAAAGCTTCATCCTTTTTTGAATAGGTGTATGATTCTAGAATTATTTCTCCATATTCAAGCGTAGTTCATACCCAATTCCAAATTAAGAGAGAGAGATTTATTCCTCTTCTACCATCCAATAGTTCTCCACTGTGTTGGGGGAAAAAGATACATGTCTCCGACTTAAATGATTTACTACATTATTTTGAATGCTCTAGGGTTGGGTCTGTGGGTTAAGGTCTATTTCATTCTATCAAAACATAGATGTAGATATGTGTATTTGGTCTTTATCCTTGATTTTAAGAAATACGAGTATAAAATCTATGATTATTCTAATAAAATTGTTTTTCAGCACTTCATTCATGGTGATCAAGTCTACCAGCACGTTTTTCTCTTTAGGGATAACTCTGTCTCGGTCTAGAATTTTTAATTATCTAATTATCTGTTGGTAAAGAATCCCCCAAGGCATCATTGAATCATTTTTGAGGTGATTGTGTTTGTTGAAAAAGTGGACATCTGAGTGGTGATTGTTGACAAATAAAAACAATGAAATAAAAATTTATTGACAAAGAGGATATCATAATGTAATGTCGAGTTCAAGAGCTGAGGTCAACGATCCATGTTTGATTCAAGAACGCCGACAAAAGGAATGAATGATCTGGAGGTGGCACAAAAAGAAAAGATACAGGGTGGTGTCGTTTACCAGTGTTTGCCATATTTTTGGGCCTGAAAATCGACAAATAAGGAAAAGTGTTTTTGGCAAAGGGACTTGCGCACCAAGGACTTGGAGTATAGGAAACTTGAATTCCATATGTTTTTCAAGATCAGAAGATCAAAATATGGCTAAGGAATCAGGTTTGTTCAAGTTTGGGAGTTGGTCACGCAAGTGTCTAAAAGGACATAAGACTTGCGCGTCGATACTGGGTCGCGCAGGTGACTTGCGCGCCCTCGCAGAGGGTGTTCAATTTGCTTATAAATACTGGACCACCCCTCTTCATTTGATACCGGAGTTCAACACTTTGAGAATTCAGAGCTCCCGTCGTGTAGGTGTGGTGGTCGCGCAAGTGGTGTGTGTGGTCGCGCAGGTGGGACTTGCGCGCCAGGGTGATAGTTGCGCGCTAGTGTTTCAAGATGTGCGCTAGTGTGGAGTTGCGCACCAATACTGGATTGGTCATAAAAGGACGTGAGTCGCACAGTTTTAGAGTTGAGGAATCTTGAGTCGTGCAAGTGTTTGAGGAGGACTTTCACGCCGGTTGTGACTTTCGCGCTGATACTTGCACGCCGAGATTGACTTGCGCGCCAAGTAAGGTTTATTTCCAGCAGTGATTTTCAGGCTGTGTGGAAGCTGGAAGTTTTCCGGATACCTTCAGTGCAAAGAGAGATTCATCTACGGGTGAAAATTGGGCTTCAATAGAGCATCTACACACAGAGGAATATGCATTCCTTCATGCAAATGAAGAGACCTACAGGTCTATAAACTGTGAGTGGATTCCTTCCAAGAGAAGTGAGCAAAGAAAGAGAAAGAAGGTGATCATCTCCACCGGCTGTGAGCCAGAGAGAGAGAGAAACAGGGAGTGAACCTTGGGGAAGCAGTGAGCTAACCCTAAACATTGTAAAGACAGTGAGCCTGGACATAGAGGTGATCTATCCCGAACATTGTAATCCACAGCTAGTGAAGTTTAGTGGAATTGGTACGATCAGAAACTTGTCGGCGTATGCTCCTTGGACGTCTCCCATTGCGGTGAACCGAGTAAAATTGTTGTGTCCTGTGCATTCTTTACTTTCTGTTTACTTTGTGCAACATGAAAGAGAGATAAGAGAGTTTTTCTTAACAGCGAAACATGATCAGAACGGGCGTTAATTTTAAATTAGTCATACCCTGATTCACCCCCCCCCCCTCTCAGGGTATTCATCCTTGTGGACCTAACATTATCATATTCCAATAATGGATATCATTTGTTTTTCCTCATATTTATTATCCTTAATTTTTTAAAAACGTGACTCGATGAAAAGGTAGCTTCATTGGAAAGACCTGAGTAACCTCAATTCAGGCCAAGATTCATGGCTCATTGGTGGTGATTTTATCTGTATTTTTCAACCTCATGAATGTAATGTTGGTGGTGCACATCCTTTTTTGGACATGTTGGATTTCTATGTCTTCATGGCGCGAATTGGCCTTCTTGATTTTGGATTCTCATGAGACAAGTATACATGGTACAATAATCAGAAGGACAGCTGCCATATGTGGATCAATCTTGACTGATTCCTAGAAAAAATAATTCTCATTTCCCCCATCCATGCTACTAGAATGGAAACTTTTGTTTGTACACTCTTCGAACATTCAACTCTCTTACATCGTCATGATGGTAATAATATTATCCAGGGACATTTTTTCTATTCAATATAATGGGATTATGAACCCAATTTGATTCGAGTTTCCCAGTTAGAATTGGATACATCTATACATGTGGCTTTAATGGTGGGCTCCATAATTGGATGCAAAGGTTGATGGAAGATCTTCCTTTATGGGAAAACTCCAAAACATCTCGATTACTATACATTGACACCCTAAAATCTAATATTGACCTGAAAGAGTAGGGGCATGAATATCATTGGGATGATGATGTCTTCAGAATCCTTTTGGACATGAAAAATCATCTTGTGGACATTTTTCTTGGGCAGTAAAAAATTGATAGAGAGAGTTCATGGTTGACATGGACCAACGAGTGTGACATAAATACCAACTTCTTTCTTGCTTTAATCAAAGTGATAATGAGGTCCACAACTCCAAATATACCTCTCGAGGATGTGTCTTCCCCCATTTACCATCATGTTGTCATAGGTATGGCTATGTCCCATTTTCATTCATCTCTTGCAGATGTTAACCCTCTCTTGCAAGATGGATACCAAATAGGTCACTCTATTATTTTGGATTATATCTGGCATGTGTCATCTCATGTCATAAATGGGGAATTTTAATGAGTCCCAAATGAGTAGGATTTTTTGCAGGAAGTCTCTATACAGAACCAAGAATGTACTCCAAGATCGAATGGATTTTTGGGGTCCTTATATTCCGAAACTATGGATTTCATCAATTCTGGGATTGTGTACTACATTAAATACTATTTATGGAGGAAATTATTCCTCATGTTGCATGAACCACCACTCTTATTCACTTACCCAATGTTAAGGACTCTTCCTCTCATAATCAATCTAGGTTTATTAATATGTATAAAATTACTTCTATAGTCGCTACCACGATTATCAAACGAAGACTTTCTTTTCCCTTCCCCAAATGGATATCAGAAGAGATGTAGGGTTTACTTTCTCATAGGTCCATCCAATCCTCCATTACCTTGTCACATTTCATTTTGGGTTATATCAATAAGAAATTTCATAATTCAAACATTTCCATTAATATTTACATGGAAAACGCCTATGACAAAGTTGAGTGGAGCTTCATCATTCGAGTCCTGAGGTGTGTGGGTTTTTTATAAAAGGTGTGGTTCTCTTCATCCGATGTATTGCATATATGTGGTTCTATGTCACATTTATGGGACGAATTTTTTTATTCTTTAAATCATCTTGGGGGGTTAGGAATGGTGACCCCCTCTCACCTAGTGTGTTTGTCATTGTCCTAGATTCTATTAGAAGAATCCTAACAAATGCTGCTCTAATGGAATTGTACAATCGATCTAGTGAAAAATAAATCTTCATGGTATTTCTCACCACTTCATCGTGGATGAATTTTTTATTCTTCAAAAAGGGGGTATAACGAACATTCAAGGGATTTATTTTGTCCTTGATTTATATTGTAACTAGATTGGGTATGTCATCAACCATTGGAAGGGTGGTGTTTATATATCTAAAATTTTATCAAGTACAAGGGTAAAATGTATTAAAGATATAGTGGGGGTGTTGTAGAGAAATTTTCCTATGGAATACTTTGGGGCACTAATTCCATCAAGGGAGATTCGAATCCAACACATTGAAGGTATTATGGAAAAAATAATTACACACATTCTTAATTGGAAGAACTGCTTTCTCTCATTTGGGGGGGGAATTACCTTGGTAAAGTGTGTGTTAACCTCCATCACCATGAATGTTCTTTCCCCCACTATCCCCCCCCCCATTTACATTCTTTCTAATATTGAAAACATCTATGTTAGCTTTATTTTGGATTCCCATGCTGATGGAATGAATCATTGTGCTTCTTGGAATATATTGACACGAAGTGTTGAGGAGGGTGGTATCAACCTTAGAAGTTTCATGGATTCCACGATCTTACTTAAATGAAATATATCATGGGATGTTTAGGATGTCTGTTCTATTTGGTAATGGAAATCTGTTAAAAAATATAGATCTTGGTTTTATGTTATATGAGAGAGATGATCCATGATTTGGGAGACTAATCTGTGTACGATCATTAATCTGTAACCATAGTCGAGGTTTATTAAGCGGGGATGATCCACTTTTAGAATGATAACTAGTTGGGGAGTATCATTTTATTCCTAAGTGGTACAGTTCCTTAGATTTATTTCTTTTATGCCTCCTCTTTCCCTGCATTAACTTAGGCTACATCATGCCTCCATTATTGGCCATATTCCACAATATCACTATTTCCAATGACCCCGGTCATTTGGTGATCATGGGCTCCCAATCCTGTTTTATCTCATAGAAGGCATATAGTGGTGGTTTACAGAACACTGTTGGCCATGACTCATGGTGAGGGTTTCTCTGGAGAAATATCATCCCTGCCAAGGTGAAATTCCTCATCGCGAACCTCTATAAAAATACTCTAGCCACAAATAATACAGTTTGTAAGAAATAGATTTATGTTGATTTCAAGTCCCACTGTTTCCTCCAACCTAATAGAGATTTGAGATCCCATATCTTCTTTGACAGTTATTGGTTTTTCCTCATCTAAAATTCCATAACCAATTTTGTTGGGTGGGTGGTAAATAGTCTATCATTTGACACTTTCATTCAGTCCTGGTTCTGTGGTTCGATTGACAATGCATAGGATCATACTTCCTAAGCATTATTTTTTTCTATGGTCTAATAAGTCATTTGGAATACCCATAACATGGTATGGTTCGAGGGCCTCTCCTTCTCCAGCAGAGATATATTGGTAAGGGTTAGGGATTTGTCATTGAACCTTGTGCCACTGGTCCATAATGGCAGTCAATCTCCATCCTCGCGGAGGGTTTTGACTACAAACAGTATCCCCCTTCCATCAAGCTATGTGATGTCCCAAAACATTTTGGTCTGGTGGAAGCCACCTATGTCAGGATTCAAATGGAACATTGATGAGTCTTGTTTGAATGGATCCATGAAGGGTGGAGGTGATGTCTGTGATTACAGGGACTCTTTGGATTTTTCTTTCAGATTGTGGCTCGGGTAGGGAAACTCCCTCTTTGCCAAGGTTTATTCTTTGCACAAATGTTTGGAATTATGTAACTCTCAATAATTCTATCTTCATCAATTGAAGAATTATTCCCTAGACCTTCTCTGTTTAACCCAATGTTTGAAAAATATACACTGGGTAGTCATTTATCAGTTCTGATCTACATAATGTTCTTCCATAATAGTATTGATCTCCTTCACACATGGTGAGAAGGTAATTAAGTCTCAGACATCCAAGCCTCTTGGGGTAATATTCAAATCCTTGTAACATTTTTTTCCACTGGATCCCTTTATCCTGAGTTCATTTGTTTGGAGTGTGCTGACAATTTAGGTGTGCACTACCTCAGGCCTTTGTAACATGTTTCGGGGATCGACCCCCTTTTTCCCTCTTAATATAAGTTTCTCAATGTTTGATGGAATTAAACAAGGGCTTCATCCTCAAGACAAGACCTAATCCCATCCACATGGAAATAAACTTCTATGGAGAATCTTATTATAAAATTCACTAATACACAATAGGGATAATGTTTGAAAACCAACCATACCCAAACTGCCCACAGTATACCAAATCCTCTTCTATAGTTTCTTTGTGGGATAAAAAGGATTCCATGTGACAAAAAACCTCTTCCATTGTTATATATGGGAGTATAAAGGAAATAAATTTAAAGATAGCTCATTTAACTACCCAATATAGTATAAGATCATGTATTAAAAAATAAACATAGAAAACCAAAACAAAACACAAAATTTAAGTTAAAATAGAAGGTACAAGAAATAATGTGTGTGTAAATTTGATACAAATCAGTCTTTTCATCTTCGGTTATTCATGAGTCCTTGAATTATCCATTATGATGGATCAATCATGTTTGTATAGAATAATTATAAAAACAATTTATTATGGATTTCCTAGAAAATCCTTCATTATCAACCATCTAACTGATCAGTGTTTTGTTAATAACTAATTCACAACATAACTCAATTCCCACACTCATATCCATTCGATATTTCCATAAATTTATATCATTATTGGTAACATTATCCATTGTAATAAAATGATAATAACATAGATGAATACACATACTAAGATAAAAATATGGAATGCTTGAAATGTCTTTAAATCAATAATGGAGCAATTGAAGAATAATAATTCTCAAATACACATGGCTCTAAATTTCACTCGATGCCTTAATCTAGTCATTGGATAAATTATGATTGAATATAATCTTGAGTAGTTTTGGTAGAAAGAGAACCTTGTTGTGACAAGCTACTAGTGGTAGCTTTTATCACTAGAAGAAACAGTTTCTTCACGAGTGGAAGAAGCACTGAGAGGTGGAATCATTTTTTATGCAATGGAATCATCTTAGTTAGTGGCATCTTCTAATGTTAATGGTTTCTACTAAATGTAATAATATATCCAAATGGTATCTCTACTCACAAGTAGCACAAATTATTGGTATCAATACTAGATGGAGGATATTCCATTGGTATCTTAGAGTGGTATCTGAGTTTCACTAAATGTAGTTGGAAAATGCATGACGTAGGTCATCAATGAAAATTCAAGACTTACAAAATTTTATTATTTTTCTCAGAAAATATTTTACTATAATAAAACATAAATATTATTAGAAACATATTAAACATGTTTCAGGATCATTAAAATAATTTGTTTCTTGAAAAAATCCAACAAACTCCAACTTTTGATTTTCAAGAATTATGGAATTCATAATCATAAAAAAACATTTAACAAATGAATAAAATGAAAGAAATCTACATAATATTAAATTTTTATATGTAATTAATATTCATTATTCATTACATATAGTCTTAATCCACAATTGTACATTACAACAAATGTATATATAATTATTTGTGGAAATTTATGACATAATTATATGTATTGATATATTATTAGAATTAACTATAAAAGAGAATACAATACTATATAAAATAAAATAAAAAATAAAATCTTTATAAATTCCTAATCAAAGTATGATGTAGAATCCTCAATTTGAATATAATTATGATCCACTATTTCATTAAAATTTTAGAAACATGATGGTAAAAAAGTGGAGATATGAGGTGCAGTAGGATTAAACACAACTGAATAAGAAACAATCTAGGGTTTCCTAACAACGTCAATATTTTTATGTCAAAAAATTATAACAGAAATGGAATTCCTCAGAATATGTGTTGATAGGGTTGATGAAATGGATGAAATCAAGGGAATAGATAGAGGGTTGATAAAAACAATCCAAATTTTTAAGAGAAACAACTTCATCAACTCTATAAACCAAGTACAAACCCTACAACCATGCTCCATGACTCTAAATAATTATGTCTTCTATTCCATAAAAATAATTAGTAAGTGTTCCAAAGTCTTCAACTGATTAACTCTTACTTTTATATTCTTAGTAACATGAGGTGTCCTCATTTAATCAACCATTACACAAAATGATAGTTAAGTTCATATTTGGTAAAATACATTAGAGATAATACATGATTTCTTTATTGATTTTTCTGCATCTCTTATATCCTCATTTTAGAATTATCTAAAATGTTTGGAAATATGCTCCCCATGGGATTTGATTTAGTGAAACTCATCCGTATGATAGGTTGAAAAATCACCCGACATAGATTTCAGGTCTTCTTTCTCTATATATATAATAAAATTAGAATCAATATTTGAAGGAGTAGAGGGAGGTAGATCTATAGAAGATTAAAATCCTAGTGTAGATAAGGATTCTAACCTCTCAAAAAAAGTAAATATCTCTATGTCAAATTGGTTCTCATACATTAAAAGATTGATTTAAAGAAAATAATTCTTTCTACTTACATCTTGTTTTCCCATTTCAGTTTTCTAATCTTTAAGAAAAATATGGTTTTTCAATATTCCACTACCAAGGAAACTATTAAAGTTGTTTCATATTCATTTATATTCATATTATAAATGACATTTGACTTGAGAAGAATACAAATATTAGATACCAAAACTTCCTAAAAGGCATCCAGATCAAATATTTTTTGTTAACTAGTAGGGGAATAAGAATTAATATGAGAATGAGAGATCTCCTAACTATACATAGAACAATCCTCATGAAGGGGTTATATAATAGTTTCTCCATATTCAAATGGATCCAAATATTCCACTTCAGTATTATTTTCCACTCATTACACCTTAATATCATTCTTATAATCCATTATTCAAGATCCAATATGCTCTAGTAGAATTATCTAATCAAATTTATGAAAATAAACTTCATTACCACATGGGTATGAATATTCCAAGAGAAGTATAAAAGATTATATGAATTTATCCTCCTTAGATGGTGCATCATCCTCACCATTGTCTATGAATATGGTTTATATCTATTTCATGAATCCTAACTAACTGGAGAATACTATGAAATGTTCTACCACACTTCACTAGAAGACTTATGAAACTCAAAAATATTCTATAAGGAATTGGATTTCCCATCCACATCCCCAACATTATCATCACACTAAAGTCATCAGATTGATTAGTAACATCTTCAAAACTCTATAATGTAGATCATTCAAATTGAAAATCATTAGAAAAATCATTTTCATCTATTTCACAATCTTCTAGAAAAATCTCTTTGGTAGGTAGATATATTGGTGTAATAGGAGGTCCATATCATTCATTCAAACACATGAAAATATTAGGGTGCCTTCCTTCTTCAACTGAAACCGGATCATATTACTCTGCATTCTCTATAGTTTCCTTCTATTTAACATCAAAAATGCATATAGCCTCACATTATTCATTAGAAGAATACTCCACTACATTATTGGCTTTAAGAAAGATTAATCCAAATTTTATGGTCTTTAAGGGTTCTTTAATATGTTCAAATTCTCACACAATTGATCATTTTCTCTTAAATATCTTTTCAACTAAATGATTCAAATTTATTTCATCCTCTTACAAGATATTTAACTATGGAAGATCACATCACCATATTTTCATTTTCATCTCATTTAAGAGTAATAACTATATAGTCCAATAATGAAATCATTGTATTAATGTAGGAGAGGGAATTTGACCTCTTGGTAGGATTAAACAACTCTATCATATACACCTTCAAATACAAATATATATTGATATTTCCTCCAATATCATAAGAATACAATTCCTTGATACCCCTTAATACTAAATTCCCCTTTATGGGACACAACATATGTTGGATGAACATTTAGAGAAAATAATATTCACCATTTAACTCAACTGTAATTGGTATTCTAACGCTGGAAATTCCATTGTGCTCAATAAGTGAATCATTGAAAAAAAAATTATCCTGATTAATTGGAAAAATCCTTGGTAATCATCCCAGATTCCTTTAAAAAGAAATCCCATATATTTATCCCACTATTTGAAATAAATATCAATATCTTTTCCATCCAACGTGGTTTTTATTATATTCATCCTATCATTAAATTGATACTCGATATATAGGATGAAATCATGATTCAAAAAAGGTTTGAATGGTATATCAATCCTTAAAACCCAATCGACCCATGAAGTCCCAAAATCAAATTCTAGTGAAGTGAATTTGTTAAATATAAGTTAGAATTGTCATTCTTCATCTAGGAATCAATAACTGTAGATGAAAGATAAGCATATTTAGGTTTACAAAATCAACTGTGTTATATATTATTCTTATTTAATGGATATGACTCGTTATGAGATTCACCAACATGATTCACTATCACCATATTTTCATAGGATCAAGGTTTGGAATTTCTAGGTGAGGAGTTCTTGTTATGGAGAGAATTAAATATTTCAAAAGGGAATGTGTGAGAGAAAATTCCATATTAATACTCTTTATTGTTTATTTTTATAATTTAGGGACTTAAAAATAAAATTTTAAATAAATAATATTAATAAAAAATTAATTATTTAAAAATGTAGAAATTTTCTAATTTAATATGATAACAATATAATGGTATGTCCTTATGATGTTAGGCTAATGGTAGCACACATCGTTATCATGCCACAGTAGCATGACAACAGTGGCATAATTAGTATAAAATAGGCATTTTATAAAATGAATGGTTACATTCCAAGATAGCATTCCCATGGTTAAAAAAATCATGGTAGTATATAAATGGAAGAATTTCATTGT
Source organism: Viscum album (assembly GCA_963277665.1). Taxonomy (NCBI): domain Eukaryota; kingdom Viridiplantae; phylum Streptophyta; class Magnoliopsida; order Santalales; family Viscaceae; genus Viscum; species Viscum album. Next base: position 557,655,690 of record OY728167.1, on the reverse strand, counting down.
AGATCTATAGTATGATTCACGTATACATAAAATAAAATAAATTCAATAAAAATCGAAAATAAAATATTAAAATTCCAAAATTATGTATGATATATCTCATTCTATATATATTCAATTTATTTGTAAATATTTCAGTAATATTTTTTTCAATACCAATGAATTAAATAGTTACATAACGTTTTTGAATATGGTCTCCAAAAAATATTTGTCTTATGGAAATATGTTTGGTCTTGTAGTGAGAAACATGATTCTTGAAAACTTTTGTTTCACTTTTGTTATCATAATTTGTAGTGAAATGTTTAAACTTTTATTAATTGTCTAGTATAGTGTGTTTCTTCCCTATATTTTTTTATCTACAAATATCTATAGTTATTTAGTTAACATTATAAATAGGTAATGAAAAAAAATCATTACTAGTACACCATAAAAATATATACTTTACCCAAGGTGACATGACCTAGAGATGGTTTTTATATCTACAATACACCCACCAAAATATGTATTTTAATGAATAAATTAATCAATTAAATTCCCTCTAGAATAAAATATTTATATGTTGGTGTAACTTTGGATTTATTTCAAGATTCTTTTGAAATAAATCTAATATAATTCCCTATGGTTTTCTTGAAATTGTGGACACATAAAAATAATAAATATAACATAAAAACATATAGTTGTTAAGTATATTAATTTTCAAATCATACCACTACATATTTTTTTGGTCAACTTGTTTTCTAGTTTCATCAAGATTATGTTTACAGATTGTACTCTAGGTAGAACCACTCAATTTAGTATTATACATATGAAAAAATTTGAAGATATTACTATTATACTTACACTAATTTAAAATGATTCCTTCAATATTTGTAAAATACAAAACAATGGAAGAATTTTAACTCATCCATCAAATACATTTCAAATTTATTTTACATCATTTTTAAAAATTCATTACATAAATATTTTTTGATGACCAAAAAATAATATCATCGATACAGATTTTTACTACTAAAACATATTTTTTAATTTATTTAATAAATAATGTAGGGTTTTCTGTTACATTATAAAAACCATTAGAACTCAAAAAATGAAATAATCTTATCATAAAACTATCTATGATCTTGTTTCAAACCATATAAATATATTTTTTAATTTAACGACATGATTTGGAATGTGTGTTCTTTGATATCCCCGAGGTTTTTCAACAAAAAAATCATTAATTATATAACCATTTTTTAATTCACTGTTAGCATCCATTGAAATAATTAGAAATCCAAATCTTCTATATAAAAAATTAATATTCTTAGAGATTCAAGTCTAGCTACTAGTGTAATGGTTTCTTCATAGTCAACTCGTATTGAGTGTTCTCTTATTAATCTAGTCATTCAGTATTTCTATTGTAGTACCCAACTCATCTACCTAATTTATAAACTCAAAATTATTGTCAATGGTTATGAAGTCCTTATATATTTCTACTAGTTTTTAGAAATTTTATCACTCAAACTGATATGGCTTTTCTTAAATTTTAATTACCTTGAAATCCTCATTTATTTCTTATGTGACGTTCTTAGAATTAATTAATTAAATGAAGGATTGATGTTAAACATTGTCTCTAAGATAATATCTAGTATGTGTTGCTTTTTATAGGTCTCCTAAAAATTAATTTATTGTATCGTCTCTATGATTCATTACTATTATTAGGACTTAAATATTTAATACATCATTTTATTCTATAGGTTCATGTTCAAATAGTTTATTTGAAATTGGTGATTTTTATATAGGTTTCACAAAACTAATATTAGTCTTGGTTGGAGAATTAATATTTAAATTCAAAAATTCACCCTATAGGTTTTATAAAGGGGTGTTCAGATCATGTGTATTTATTTACTAAATTTTTACACCTATATATTCTTCAAGAATATTGTTTGTTTAATTAATTTAACAATTTAATTTACTATATGGATAATAAAAAACAAAAATTACATCTTCCCCTTTAGATGAATTTTTTTTTGGATTCTATTTTTTATTTAGTATAAAGAAGTTAAATCCACAAACTCTAAAGTAATAAACATTTGGTTTTTTCCCTTCTTTAACTCATATGTTGTCATCTATAAAAGTGATTAAACTAAAACTAAATTTAGAAGACATAAATATATATTCAAATCCTTTTCCAAAAAATAAATAGGTAAATCATACTCTTTAATAATGTTTGGATAAATCAGATGAATAATTTTATTTCTTACTCTAATACATTAGCTTTTTGTGATTTTCTATGAGTATAAATTTTTTTGACTATAGCCATGTTGTGAGTATAAATACACGAAATACTTCTTTTGAAACACATGTACAGGGTATTTCTTTAGGTTTTAAATAGTATGTGTATTAATGAATTATATATATTTTTCAGACATTGAATAGATAAGAATAGATTTCACTTTTTGAGATATAAAGAATAGAAAAGTATATCATGAAACTTTTTCTACGATATCATAATCATAGTGCTTCCCATTTGGGCTAGAAACTCTAATGGTTCCATATAAGTCCTTATGAATCATTTATTTAGACATAGAATTTAACACATCTTTCTTTGGTTTGTATTATATTTTATATTGTTTCCATTTTTAAATGTGTTATAGACATTGGTTTTTTTGAATTATAATTTTTTAAGATATTTTACCGATACTTTTCAAGTTAGATTTCAATGTGAGGAAAATATTTAGTTATATAGTATACTATTTGAAATCCAAGACTCGTTATAAAAGGTACTTATATAATTTTATTTTTGAAATAATGAATCTATATTAACAAAAAAAATCATTATATAACGATGTAAATACTAAAACATTATTATAATCATAAATTTTAAAATCATTATTTTACAAATAACATGATTTCCATAATTACATAACTACAAGATTATATAAATATAATAATATAATCCAACTACAAATAATTTTTGACATATCAAACTAGTACTACTGTTACTGATTTGACCAAGCCCAATTAATTTTCCATTGGATTTGTCACCAAAATTGACATGTACCCCCATCAACATTGATAATGTTATTAAACAAATATTATTTTTGGAGTATTTTTTTGAATCATTCACAATCTAAATAGCATAGTTACTTACTATTACACTTCAAGAAGGTTTCCTACATGAAATATTAGTCAATAAATTTTTTTTGTACACATATATTCTTGTGTACAGAAATGTCTGTCTTAAGAGGATTCATAATCATAAATTATTTAACTAGCTTCCATTAAATAGATTTTAAACATTTAAAAATAAATAATTTATTTGTTCTAGAAGAATATGAACTATATATTGAATTTCAAGAACTAGAGATAGAAACAATATTTTTCATCTAAATATTTATCTATATATGATGAATACAAATATTTATGGTATATTTAGGAGTGTTTTTTTTCATATATTGCAGTAAGTGTTTATCAACCATTCTTTAACTAATCTTTTCATTTTGATATTTGTTCATTGAAAATCATAATATCTTTATTTTCATTTAATAATTGAGTATTTTTGTCAATTTTTATAGAAAAATGATATTTCAAATGCATGATTTGGGAAAAATACCTCAAGGTATCATTGAAGCATTTTTGAGGTGATCGTTTTTGTTGAAAAAGTGTGCCTCTATGATGCGTTTGTTGAAAAAGAAGACCATGATGATCAATTTTTAGAGAAAGGGGGTTTACATGGTTAGTTTTGAAGTTCAAGAGATGTTTTTTAGAATCCATGATTAAGAAATGAACCCAGAATAAGTAATGAATGTTCTAGAGGTGGTCAAAAAGAGTAGATACAAGGTGAAGCCATATATCAGTGCTTTCTAAATTTTTGGGCCTCAAAATCGACAAAATAATAAAAAAAAATTTTGAAAAGGGAATAGTGTTGCAGTTTCTTAGAGTTATGGAAAATTTCACGCCATATTTTTTTCAAGATCAGAACATCAAAACATGACAAAGGAATGAGGGTCAACCACGATTTGGTTTGTGCGTGCAATGTGACTAGGGAAACCGAGACTAGGGCGGCTGGACATGCGCACCGGGAGGAGACTTGTGTGCGGCGCTTAGGGTGGTAAAAGTTTTTATAAATAAGGGTCTACCCCTCCTCATTTTTTGATGAAGATCAATACATAGAGAAGATTAGAGCTCCAGTAACACAGGTGGTTTGGGCATGCAAGTGGTGGTTTGGGCGTGCAAGTATAACGTTATTCAAATGTTACGTGCCAGTATATAATTATGCTCCAATATTGGTTTGGGAGAATAATGATATGGGTCACCCATATTTTTGTTGAAAAAAGGGAGTGTCACGAAAGTGGATTGGTGACACTTGCACGCCAGGCTTGGAGATGTGTTCCAAAGAAAAGGGAGGTGCACCAGGAATTGGAGAAGTGCGCTACTCATTCTAGGGATGCATAAATGTTGAATGATTGCCCAGTACATCTGGTGCTAAGTGAGATTCAACTGCGAGTGAAAATTGGATATAAATAGAGAATCTACATACAAAGGAAGAATCTTTCATTTGTGAGAATGAAGGGACCTAAAAGTCCTTAAACTATGACTAGGTCTTCTAAAGAAGCAGTGACCACACATCAGTTGAGAGAGCATTGAGCTTTCATATTCTGAGTGGTTGTAAACTAGGAGGGACAATGAGTCTGCCCTGAAATTTCTAAACAGTAGTGCTCTTATATTTGTTTTGGTACATCGGCACATCTCCAGTGTATGCTATTTAGATGTAGCCCATTGCGGGTGAACCAAGTAATATTTTTTTGTCTTGTTCATCATTCACAATTAATTCATACTCTACAACATGAAGGAGAGAGAGAAGAATGTTTTTTCTAACAAAAAAACAAGATCAAGGGGTAGTTGTTTTAATTTTCCATACCCTGATTCACCCCTATCTTTGTATCTAACCTAGTGGACCTAATAATTGGTATCAGAGGGAAATTATGATATCAACGTTTCTCTCTCAAATGGATGTCATTAATTATAATGGGTATATGATCATCAATGGGAAAAATTTTCAACTATGGACTAATCGAATGAAACACCATTCCTATCATTAAGAATGGATGTATTTACAGTAGCAATTCATGGTATGACTATGGATATTAATAGTGGTTCTTTGTCAGCTTCCATGTGAATAAAATTTTATGTTGACAACAAGGGAATCAATGCATTATGGATAGCCCTATCAAATTCTATCTATACGAAGGTGATGTCATGAAAAAAATCACATTCCATGTGGGAAAAGCTAATGAATATATATATTAAAAATATAAAACGTCGAGACAGGAAAAGATGCAAATTCTGTGGAAAAAATATGAATATCTAAGAATGAACCTGAATGAGTATGTTGAAGCATTCTTTGACAGGGTAAATGTTGCAGTATTAGACATGAGAGATCATGGTGAAGCCAATTAAGACATAAATATTGTGAAGTGAATCCTGAGTAATCTTCCACCTCGGTTTAATCTAGAAGATTCAGTCTTGGTGGGTACTGACCTGAAATAGATGACATCGGATAACCATCAGAACACCCTTATTCCATTTTAAATGAGAATTGAGGATATTGATTATGTTGAAATGGGGAATTCTAAAGAGGTGGAATTCCAGGCCATGAAGAAGCTCCCCATTGGGGATTCACATTAAGAAGAAGAGGCAGATGAGGTGATGTCATTCCTTTCCTTGAATCTTCATAGAGGAAAAGAAATGTTCAAAGGGAAACATCCACTTTAATGCTTTAGATGTGGAAAAGTTGGTCATCTTACAGTAAGGTGCCCCAAGAAGTTTCAGGAATATGAGTAGGACGAAATTTAAATTCCCAAAAATAAGTATTCAGCATATGGAAAAATCAAGAAATAGTTCTAGAGAAATTTATTTAAGAAGAAAAATCACCTTTAAGAAGAATGTGATAGTTCAGATGAGTTTGATGTTGAAGTGGTTGAAGAAATAGAGAACTGAAAAGATCTTGGAGAAACTTTTATGGTGTCTATTTTCAGTAGGACACAGAAAAAGGATGAAACAGACATTTATTAAGAAGAAAAAGATGAAGTAAGAGTTGATATGAAAGTTTATTTAGAGGCTTCTCTTGATGAGATTGAATTTTGGAGAGCCAAAACAATGAAATCCAACAATGTAGTTCATGATGAAAAGCTCTATATGTAGAAGAAATAAGAATACAAGTCTGAGTTGATGGATGAAATTGTAAAATTCAAGTCTTCAACACCAGAAGAATCAAAATATCATAGTGAGTATAAAATCAATATTGATGAATATATAAGAGAGATCGATGGATTCAATGACCCAATGAAAGATAAAATCAAGAATATTGATGAACTTGAAGGAGAATTTTTTGGTCTATAAAAAACGGTAAAGGAATAAGAAAAACATCTGATACCAGGAACATTATCCGGAAAGAAGATCATTATAATGACAGAAAAGATGAATTACGAGCCTAGTAGTTTAGTAGGAAAGAAGCAGCAATTGAGCTTAGATGTTATGCTGATTTGGGGCTCGATCAGAAATAGAAATTAGTTAGAATTGAAGTCAGATCGCAAGAACACATTCCATGAATAAGAATTGATGTGGGTATAAAGCATAATAAAAAAATTCATGGAACCAAATGAAATATTTGTGGTAAAAAAGTGACACACCATAATGTTCTTTTCATCAGGTGTTATTGTTGTGGAAATATGGGACAATAAATAAATGTGTGTTCTATGGATAGAAGATATCGAAGGGAATAGGTATCGAGGTGGCAGACTAACAGAGAATGGTTCTCTAGAACATATTTCTAAGGAGACTTTTTTGGTGTGTAGGATTTGGGAATACGGCTAGATACTGTACATCAACCATAGAGAGGAATGTGCCAAAGAAGAATTAAAATGTTTTTAAGCAGAAGATAAATGAACCAAAATCTATGTTGAAGATGAAAAATATATTTCCATCATTGCAAGATGATGTTGGTCCATCACACTATGAGAAAGATCTTAAGTATCAATCTATGCCAAGATTGATGGAAAAAATATAGACCAAGAATAAAAAAGGATGAGAAGACAGTGGTGGTCGAAATTTCAATTAAAGCAACAGACCGTTCTGGTGTGTGGATCCTTGACATTAGTTTCACATGTCATCGGACAGATAATAATGATCTTGTTACAGGAATAAAATATGAAAAAGAAGGAGTTCTGAAGATTGTAAATGATGAAGGACTGAAGGCTATTGGCTTAGGAAATTCCAGGATTGGGGGTACAAAGATGAGACGTGAAGATGCTTAGTTTTAAAAGGCCTCGTTCAAAATTTATTCAGCATTAGTCAATTATGTGAGTCAGTACATTATATAAGGTTTACTAAGATGATTTGAATCATCAAAGGAAGAGATGCAGATGTTTTTTATATAATGAAAATTAACAAAGAGAAATATCTTCATTGTAATAAGAGAAGAAGATATGTAATTTATGTCCAGAGAGGAAGAAAAAAAGATGTGTAATAAATGACTTGGTCATCTATGACAACTATCCATGGAAGATATGGTAATGTGTTATGATGTTGGAGACCTCCCTAAGCTATCTCGTGATTGCAATCCCATGTGCGATGCATGATACCAAGGGAATCTCATCAGAAAGAAATATAAGGAAAAGGGAAATAAGTCATCAAGAGTGCTCGAATTGGTGTATACTGATGGTTGTGGTCCTATCACTCTAAGAGGAATTGATGTAAAGAGGCACAACTTTATTTTCATTGATGACTATAGCAGAATGGCCTGGGTATTTTTTATTTCACATAAGTCATATGTGTTCAGCTATGCAAAACTGTATCAGAGGGAGTGTGAATGGATTGTTGGAAAGAAAATTATATGGTTTGGTACTGACAATGGTACAAAATTCACAAATATGTATGTGGAAGTCTATATAGAGAAACACGGGATAAGGAATCAAGTTTCTTCAGTAATAGACCCCCAACATAATTGAGTGCTTCAAAGGAGAAATCAGATCATCAAAAACATGGTCACAATGTTACTTATAGAAAAAGGCCTACCAAATATATTATGGAAGGTAGCAGTATTGATGTCGGTCTATATTTCTAACATTTCTCTGTTGTGTCCTAAGGAAGGAAAGACTCTAAATGAGATGTGGCATGGGAAGAAGAAAGTTGTGAAGTACTTTCGAATTGCGGATGTAAATAATTTATACTCAACAAACAAAAACACAATGAATTTGACTCATGAGGAGATGAGAGATTATTCCTTGGCTACACAGGAAAAATAAAATCATATAAATGCATTAATAAAAGTCTGGGAAGAGTAGTTGAGAGAAATGACATCACTGTTGTGGAAAATAATGAGAATATTCAATAGCACAATGAACAAATTATTGAAGAATGTTAGGAGGAGAATGAAATGTAGGGGGGAAGGGGTGGCCACTGGTGATTCGTAAGAAGATACTAATGACGAGAACAAGGATGTAAAATCCATATCTCCACAAAATCCAAATAGTTGAGCTGAAATTGATAGAGAGAATATCATGGGTGATCAGTGAGCTCCATTTCATACAAGAAGAATTAAATCCCCACAGCTGACATCTTTCCTATCTTAGGTTGATCCTAAATGATTTTCTGATGCATATGAAGATGAAAACCAGATTCATTCTATCAATGATGATCTAGATTAGATTGAGAAGAATCAGACATGGGAGACTGATTCGAGGCCAGAATATTAAAATATCATCAGGACTAAATGGGTATATCACAATAAGATGAATGAAAATTAAACATTGATTCAAAACAAATCATAAAAACTGTGCAAAAGATACTCCTATATAGAGGTAATAGATGTTGATGAGACATTTTCACTTGTTGCAAGGCTGTAGACAATCAGATTATTCCAAGCCATTGCAGTGAAACTGATGTTCAAAGAGTTCCAGATAGATTTCAAATCTACATTCTTGAATGGGGTTCAGTAGGAAGAGGTTTATAACAAGAAACCAAATGGTTTTCTCATTCATGAGGATGAAAAAGGAGTTTTTTGACTGAATAAGACATTGTATGAGCTGAAACAAGCACCAATAGCATGGTACCGAAGGCTTGATCAGTATTTGAATGGGCCTGGTTTCTAACATGGGGGATTTGATTACAATATCTATTTCAAAAATTACAGTAATAAAAGGATGATGGTGATAGTTTATTTTATGAAATAATATTTGGAGGATCAGATGAAGCACAATGTTGACACTATTCCAAATTCATAAAAATTTAGTTCGAAATGTCAATGATTGGAGAGATGACGTTTTCCCTTGTTTTATAGGTGTCACAAGGAAGGAATTGTACATCAATTTCTCAATCCAAATATATTGAAAAGGTTATGACGTTATTTGGAATAGAAGTTTCCAATGAGATGAAGACTCATGTGGCTACCCAGATGAAACTGTCCAAATATGAGGATGGAATGGAAGTTAAAATCATAGAATACATGAAAATCAATGGAAGTTTTCTATACATGACCACGAAAATTCATGACATTTTATTTACCACATGAAAATAAGCAAGATATTCGAGTAATCCCAAGGAAATACACATGCTTGTATAAACAAATAATAATTCGTTATATCAATGGAACGATGGATTTCTGTTTGATATATAATGAAAAATCATAGACAGATTTATTGGGATATACTGATTTAGATTAGGCTGGTTCAGTGGAAGGTAGGAAATCAATTCCCGGAGGTTTTTTATACCTCGATGGATTGTGTATTTTTTGGCCAAGAAAGAATCAATATTCTATTTCATTGACAACCGCAGAAGCTGAGTATATTGTGGCCACTCAAGCATGGACAAAATTATTATGGATGAAGTAACAACATTATGATATGGGAGTTGAAGTGAAGTCCTTGATCGGTATTCATTGTGATAACTCATGTTCTAAAAATGTCAGATTATATCTCGTCCATCACTCAAGGACAATGCACATTAAGATAACGTATAAGTTTATTATGTAAAAGGTTGAGTAGAGAATTGTGATGTTTAAGTATATGCCCATAGAATTACAGGTTGTCCGCATTTTGACAGAGGCCTTACCCAATGATTCTTTTGAGAGGAATTTAATGGCTCTAGTAGTCTAGTCAACTCCCCGTACATGAAAAAGTGTGGTTGCGTAACCCCCTCTCCCTGAGGCATGGTGTGTTTTCCTTAATTAACTAATATGAGTTCTCTACTCTGTTACATACCATAAAAGAGTGATCATTAGGTTAATTGACAATGTGGAACAAAGAGTGACCTGTATATGGGGAGAAAATGTGGCTAATGAATAGAGATGATATATTTTGAAAAGACATGAGGAGAAACTGACAGGTGGAGCAGAGAGGTAGGTGGAGTTTATCAAGACATGCCATGAAAATTCTATTCATTGAATCCTTTATGATTCATGTCTTATTAACTGACATGATTTATTTCATGACCCATGTTTATATTCTATGTTATGCAGGGTTTGGTTTTAAAAGGCTAAACTAATGTTCTCATACCTTTATACTCATATAACGATTATGTGATCATTATTATCTTTCATTATATGCAGACCCTTACTGAGAATTTGATCTCAACATTTCTTATGTTTCATTTCCCCATGATTCCATGAATTACTTTATAATTGATATGTAGGGATACACTAAAGTAAATAATCGTTTTTCCAAATAATATGTTTTTTTCATTTATGTTTTGAAAATTAAATGATATTTAAATATATATCTAGTTAACCAAGACTAATAAACTATTCGGTCCTTTGGGACCTGATCACTTTTATATAGTACTGATGTAATAAAGTAACTTTTGACTCTATGCTCTGGGGTTTGGGGTATTTATAGTTGGTATAAATAATGTTAATTAAAAACCTTGAGAATTATATTTAGAAAAACCTATATTAGAGAACATAATCATTATAATGAATTTGAGGATAATCTTAGAAGAAAATCCTAAAATTTTAGAAAGGAATATATTATATGTTTTTCCCTAGAAATGAATCCTTATCTGGACACTAAAAGTGGATGTGGTTCTGGCATAGAGATGCCTATGGGTAATAACTCTAAAAAAGATTCATCAATCTTGACTAAAGATTTACCTAGAATATGACAACGTTCTTTAATGCACACCTGGTTTGACACTCCCGGGGGATATGTGTTGGTTAATTCACATTTTATTTAGGAACCATCATGAAGGATTTGAATAGGTAGTGATCTTGGATAACCTAAGTTAATCCTAAGGTGATATAGATTTAAAATGAGGTTTCTTGATTTAAGAATCCTATAACTGACTATTTATGACTTTGTGATTTCCCACTATTATTAGTGTTGATCACACTATGACTTTTGGTTTTAGTAAATGGCTAGAACTAAAAGAAACTAGGTTAACATTGAAGGTGATATGAAAGGTGTTAATGAGAAACCAATGTGACAATGTCTATAGTGAAGGATATCATGATTATTCATAATCAGTTATCATGATATATTATCAACAACAAGCACGTTATCTAACTCTTGGACTCATAAAATAAGAAAAGGAAAGAGTTTTTTGAGATCTCAGGTGGTGGAGACCTTGAGGGAAGGAAGATTCATATTTCTATATGTTAATAATGTAGGAGGAATCACTCAATGGAATTTGAAGATATTTTATGTGTGAAGAATAAGGGTACAAAGTAAGTAATTTTCAAGGAAAATTGAAATATTTAGTCAATACAATGGTTGGGAATGTTGGTCTCACTAATGTATTGGCAATAGATGAATGTGATAAATGTTGAAAGTATTCTAATAATGCAAATGGATTTCCTATAGGGAAATATCAAGAGAAAGGTCATCAAGGATATATGTGTAATGGTTTTTACATTGATGATGAAGAGACTAAAAATTACATATGAAGGGAATAATTTGTGAAGAAATAAGATGATAAAGTTATTTAATGGTTTAAGAATAAATTTTAATGATTTTAGTGATTATATATTAGAATAATGTTATATGAATCATGAAATATATCTAAATGGTGTTCTATTAATGTTTTACATTAAGGATTTTCATGAATATGATGAATGATACTATAAAATTTATTTTAGGACAATGTGATATTCTATGGAAAACACATGATTAAGGGATGATAAACATTAATACATTCATGATGTTGAGATTAATGTGTTTTGTTTTTAAAAAGAGATGATTGATATAGATAAAGTAAATTCAATAGTATTATAGACATTGGAACTGATTATTGATTTGTTGACAATTTGGGTTATGTTATCATTTATTGAGTTCCCAATATTTTTGGATTTATGGAATATATTTAGTAATATATGGTTTTATTTAATGAATGTGGAAGAATTCATGTTCTCATTAATGTTTTATGGTAATTCTAGTTATTAACATGTTTTAGGGGAATATTTGACCATGGTATTCACATATTTGGAATCTGATAATTAAGATATACTTTATGATGTTTGGTGGATTAATGTTAAGTTTATTTTAGAAAATATAGTTACCTTCTTTTTAAATTTTAAAATTTTGAAGGGTATTAATGTTCAAGAACCATGTATGATTTCCATCCATACTAGATTTGAAGAATGAATAGTTAAAGGTGACTTATAATTCTTTATTCTCTATTTATACTAGAAGTATAAGGATTTATAGAGGTTTGAAAGAGTATTTATGGTGGGATGTAATGAAGAAAGATTTTTTGGAGTTTGTATCTAAGTTATTAGTTTGTCAGCAACTTAAAGATGAGAGAAAAAAGTCTGAGGGGATGTTACATCCATTACCCATAATGGAATGGAAATGGGGAAATATCATCATTGATTTCAACATTAGACTCCCCAAAACATATAAATGGAATAATTATATATGGGTTGTATATAATTTTGTTAAAATATTAACACACTTCATTGCTATCAGAGAAGGTTTATCTTAAGATTAAATTTATGGGATATACATTAAAGAAGTGGTGAGGTTTCATGGAGTACCATTCCTTTGTATTTTATTGGGTTCCATAGTTTACCTCAATGTTCTCATGAAGCCTTCAATAAGATCTTGACACATAGTTGTGTATCAGTACTTTATATCATCCTTATATAGATGGTCAATTTGATAGGAAAATTAAAACCCTATAGGATATGATGAGATCCTGTTCTATAGATTTCAATGGTGGTTGGGATCAACACCTACCTCCAGTTGAGTTTTCATATAATAATAGATTTTAATTAGAAATTCAGATGGACCATTATGAATCCATATACGGAAAGAAGTGTAGAACACCAACATGATGGGATGAAGTCGGAGAAAGATAGATATTGGGACCTGAGTTAGATAATGAAATGGTGGATATGGTTAGATCCATTCAGCAGCACATAAGGCAAACACAAAATCTATAGAAAAGTTATGATGATAATCATCGACGTGATTTGTAATTTGAAGTTAGGGAGAAAGCGATTCTATGAATTTCTCTATGGGAGAAATAAAGGGAAACTAATACCTAGGTATATTAGTCACTTTGAAATTATTGATCATATTGGGATAGTGGATTATCGATTGGCACTTCCACCAAACCTCTCTCAAGTCTACGATGTGTTCCATGTATCTCTACTGAGAAAGTAAATATCTAACCCATCACATATACTAAACATAGAGTTCATACTGCGGAAGCATGGTATTTAATACTAGGAATAACCAATGGATATTTTGGATTGTACAAAGACAGTTTTATGAAACATTACCACTCATCTAGATAATGTTTTGTGGCGAAACCACTAGCTTGAAGAAGCTATTTGGGAACATAAGGAAATAATGAGGGAGAAGTAGTCTTATTTTTTTTGTACCAAAGTGATGTAATTTTGAGGGATTTAATGGGGTAAAATATAACACCTTGAGATTTTATGAAAGATTTTTTTGAATAAATTTAATTCCCACAATATCTTGTGTTACACACAATATTGAGTTTTAAAGAACCATGATATACAATTAATATTATTATTTAAACATGAGAGTTATAACCTAGACTTTAAACTTAGAAGTATGAATAGTAATTAATAAATTTTTAAAATTATATTTAAAGGTTTTAGATAAAGAAAATATATTGGTATATAAGAACATAATTTTTAGTAAATTCTATAAAACTCTTTGAAAATATATTTTTCTAAAAAATGATTTTTGTTAATTCTTGTGAAAAAAATAATAAAATTAATTTTTGTCAGATTTATAATTTTTTTGTTAAAATAATTTTTTTAAAGAATAATTTCAAATTTATCTTAGGGTTAATTTTTGGTATTTTGTTGAAAGATTAATTTTTTGATGAATAGTGAAAAATAGTGATTTTTATTGAAAAAATACCTTTTTGTTTAAAGAATTTATAAACATACTTATGTTATAAAATGGATTTAAAAGTAAAGTAAGTTCCATTATATATTTATTAATCAAATATAGGTCATTGTAATAAATTTTATAATGTATTTTGATATTAAAACTTCTTCTACTTATGAACATTTTCTCTTTAGAAACCCGTTTTTTTTTCATTTCTGTGGGTTTTATTTTAAATAAAATTATTCCACTTATGTGAATTAAATTTGAAAAAATGTATTCCATATTTAGAATCAAAATAATTTATATTATATAATATTTTTAGTTTAATTTTTTACCATAATGAATAGTGAAAATAGTAAACTATATTTACCGTAGTTAATGTAAAAATGAGTTTAGAAGGGGGTTAAAATAAAAGGAAAAGGGTTAAAAATGAACCAAAAATTATACAAACCACATTTTATAAACATATTTTAAACATAAAAATTATTATTTTTTTGAATCATTTTTTGTATTTTTGGCACGTGCAAAATATGGGTACACTTTATTCTTTTAAAAAATATCAAGTGTGTCCCCTCCCCCACTTATAAAAGGATACCCCTATCCTCTCATCTTCACAATTTAAAAACCATTTTTTTCAACCATTATCAACCAAAATAACTTCATTAACTTTATAAATTTTCATATAATCATTTTCATGATCATAAATTTATTTTAGGATGGCTTTAGGTAAAAAACTAAAGAGGCTCTCCGAAGAAGAGGTAAATTCTTAAACCTTTATTTTTGTTTTATTTTCTATTCAACCACTACGGAAAAATCACGATTTAGCGGCGGTTTTTTTCGTTTCGCGGCGGTTTAAACCGCCGCTAAATAGATTGGCGTCGGTTTTGAAAAACCGCCGCGAAATCGTGCGTCAGGAAACTATTCACGGCGGTTTTTAAAACCGTCGCAGAACGTTTCGTGGCGGTTTTTTAGCGGCGGTTTAATAAACAGAATTTAATATACTTATATATATTAATTGAAAAAACAAATAATACATAAATAATAGATATAAACTCAATAATAATAAATAATAAATAAAAAATAATAATTAAATATAAATAATAAATAAATATAAATAATAAATAGTAAATAATAAATAATAAATAATAAATAATAAATAATAAATAATAAAAAATAAATAAATATAAATAATAAATAATAAATAATAAATAAAAAATAAATAATAAATAATAAATATAAATAATTTATAAATATAAATAATTAATAATTAATAAATATAAATAATAAATAATAAATAATAAATAATAAATAATAAATAATAAGTAATAAATAATAAATAATAAATAAATATAAATAATAAATAATAAATAATAAGTAAATATAAATAATAAATAATAAATAAATATAAATAATAAATAAATATAAATAATAATTAATAATTAATAATTAAATATGAATAATAAATAGTAAATAATAAATAAATATAAATAATAAATAATAAATAAATATAAATAATAAATAATATGTAATTATAAATAATAAATAATAAATAATAAATAATAAATAATAAATAAATATAAATAATAAATAGTAAATAATAAATAATAAATGATAAATAATAAATAATAAATAATAAATAATAAATAATAAATATATATATATAATAAATAATAAATAATAAGTAATAAATAAAAAATAATAAATACAAAATAAAAATAAATAATAAATAATAAATAATAAATAATAAATAATAAATAATAAATAATAAATAATAAATAGTAAATAATAAATAATAAATAATAAATAAATATAAATAATAAATAATAAATAAATAATAAATATAACTAATTAATAAATATAAATAATTAATAAATAATAAATAATAAATAATAAATAATAAATAATAAATATAAATAATAAATAATAAATAATAAATAAATATAAATAATAAATAATAATTAATAAATAATAATTAATAATTAATAAATAAATATAAATAATAAATAATAAATAATAAATAAATAATAAATAATAAATAATAAGTAAATATAAATAATAAATAATAAATAATAAATAATAAATAATAAATAAATATAAATAATAAATAATAAATAAATATATAATAAATAAATAATAAGTAAATATAAATAATAAATAATAAATAATAAATAATAAATAATAAATAATAAATAATAAATAATAAATAATAAATAATAAATAAATATAATTAATAAATAATAAATAATAAATACGTATAAACAATAAATAATAAATAAATATAAAAAATTAGTAAATATAAATAATAAATAATAAATAATAAATAATAAATATAAATAATAAATATAAATAATAAATATAAATAATAAATAATAAATAATAAATCAATATAAATAATAAATAATAAAGAATAAATAAATATAAATAATAAATAATAAATAACAAATAATAAATAATAAATAATAAATACTAAATAAATAATAAATAATAAATAATAAATAATAAATAATAAATACTAAATAATAAAACCAGTAACAAATATTATTAATAATAATAATATTTTTTTATTAGTACTAATAAATAATTAAAAATAAATAATAAATAATAAGTAAATATAAATAATAAATAAATAATAAATAATAAATAATATAGGTAACACATGAAAAAGTATGAAAAGACGTGGTAAGGGATGAAAAATCGCGAAAACGCATGAAAACGGATAGAGAAGCATATGAAGAATGAGGCATTCGAAAGAATGAGAATGCATGAGAACGCATGAAAACTCATGAAAACTCTGGAAACCCCCTTAATAATTCAACATAATCATCATAATAACCCACAAAAAACCATTGATAAAGATAACAAGTCATGGAAACCCAAATAAACAGTAATAAATGGAGCAACCGTTAAAACCCGTCAAAACGGTCATAAAGAGACAAAAACATTGGACTCGCATTAATGGAGATAACTTATGATCCGAGAGTCCATTTTAGATCCAAGACCTGTCAAATCAATGATCCTGAAACGATCTTCGACCTGATAGGTGAAAGAGTCTGAATGGACATGGGGATCAGAAGTTATGACCATTTTAAAAAAAGCTGACGGGGAACGAGTGCTAGAAACGAGGCATAAAAAAACATAACAAACCCGATGCCCACTAAAAAGGCCATAAAATATGATCCAGGAGTGCATGTGGGGATTATTATTCAAATGCTACCAAAGTTTTAAGACATTTTCATCTCTATTTTACTTCTCTAAGACACATGCCATATTCATTGCATGTCTGTTTTATTTGATGTATATAGTTACCATGAATTACTTTTATGATTATTATCATGAAATTTAAGGGTATTTATAAATACATTTAATTTTATTTAATTAATGGGGAATACATTTCAGAAGATACAAAGTGGTAAAATTTTTATGTGATAATCTCAGCGTTTATTATGATTGTTTTTGATTACGAATCTAATGATGAAATGAAATGATATACCTCTAAAGTAACTCATGAATTTTATTTTAATATATTTATTCATTATATTTTCATGTAATAGTACCATTTTATTATCTTTTGTACTTAAAATGATTGAGAACTTTTTTAGAAAATCTGACCTTATGTCTCTCATTGGTCGTAATCAACCATAGTAGAATCACCTCTAAAAGAGCTAGTGGATTTTTCCCATTTATATTTTTCCTCAATAACAGTCCAAATATCAAATCACATTCACACTATACGTATTTTCTTCTTGATCATCCATTGAGATTAATTTTTTCTCTTAAAATAAGGCTGCCAATTATGGAAAGTACTTATTTTTTATTACTATCAATAAATATATAAAATTACATTTAAAAAAATAATTATATTTTGGGAAAACTATACCATAGTAAAAAGTACATCTAAATTCTATGACTCCATGTTGGTACCAAAAGAAATCTCAAGAGGGGGTAAATTTATTTTCCAATTTATAGTTTATATTAAAAAAATTATAAAAATAAATCCCCTAATTCAGTAAAAATTATCATTTCACTCACAATTTAGAATTATATAATTTGTATTTTCAAATATTATTATTATTTGTTCTATCAAAACTCAGATGAAAATAGTTTTCAAAAAAATATTTAACTTTTTAAATAGATTTACTAAAATAAATAAATGAATATAGATAAAAAAATTCAATTATCATAATAATGTTTTTCTGTATAGTTACAAAATATTTTTGTTTAAAACCATGAAAAGAAAAGAAAATAACACTGTGGAATTAAACAGGGGGTTTAGTCTCAAGCCAAAACCAAATATCTTCTACATGGAAATCGTGCACTGCTATGTATATTATTATAATGAAACTGATCCACAACCTGGATCATTTTTAAAATACCACTATTAAATGACAATCTAGTATGTAGAAAATACAATTTCATAGTTTTTCATGGAATAAAATGAGATAAGGTCACACAAGACCTCTTCAATAGTTATTTATCAGAATACAAATGAAAATAATTAAAAGAGAGTATCTATCACTCTTCAGTTTAGTAAATGATCATGTGTTTAGAAATTAATAGAGTAAAATAAAACATGGCTTGAAATTTATCATAAAATAGAAGTATAACAGAATAAAGAGTTTGAAGATTTGATGAATCATAGTTTCATTAGCTTCAATTTTCATGGAGTGCATGAATATTTTTTTTTATATTACACAAGTGTGCTTGTATAGAATCCGAATAAAAATAGTGTATCATGAATTTTCTAGAAAATACTTCATTATCAGTCAATTAATTGGAACAAAATTCCTACTACTTCATCACATCACTTCTAAACATCCCACACATACGTGAACAAGAGGATCCACTGAATTTATTTTATTCCATATCTAAATATATATTTCATGACAATGATATTAAATAGAGTATAATCCCTATATTGAGATATATATTTAGATGGTTTGACTGATATTTAATGAAGTCTATGGTCTTGTTTAAAAGTAATCATTCATAAATCCATGCACCTAATAATTTCATTGACTTCCATATTCAACCAATTAGAGATATTAATTTTGAATTTTAATCTGAATATCTATGTTATAAAGATAATCTAATGGTTATAATGCCAAACTGTTAGCATATAGAACAAGGGGTGGTGGTATCTTCACTTATCGACAACACAACTTGTTGATAAATTCATTTTATTAGCAAAGATATCTTATAATGGTAGTGGTAACTCTAGATGTTCGTGGTATCTCATTCAGGTAGATTCAAATGATGATAGAAAATATTAATGGTAGAGATTATTCATGGTATATGTTCTAGTGGAACCTTATGGTTGTAGCTAGGTTTAACTAATGGTAGCATGAAAGAACTAGTGGTAGGTAGTCATGGTTTATTTAAGAAATAGGTAGTTTTATTATTCTATCTAGAACAACAATGACTACAATAAAACATAAAACCAATTATAAAAATAATAAAAATGATTTGGGATTATTAAAATAAAAATGTTCTTGGAGAAATTGTAACACCCCGAACCCAGTTACCCAGAGTCAGTGCATCATTACGTAACATTGGAATGATCACAAGAGATCAAGTCTCGAAAGACTGATTAGTTTAGTAGCCTTGGAAACACTAGATACATTCATAGACGTTACATTAAATCATAAAGTGAAAAACTAAAATAACATAGTCTCCATAGTCCACACTCATATCCCCTTCAAACTATCCCTACAGGTCACTCATGAAATATTTCTTCACATCTTGGGAAAAATAAAACATATAAAGGGGTGAGCTTATATGCTCAGTAAGGATCACAATATAGCGGAAACTTGCATAAATAAACATAAGCATTTAAGGCAATTTATAATTAAAACAAAATCCTTTTAAATTGGATCTTAAACATAATAAGGAAAAAATAAAATGAAATAATTCAATTTCTTTATTCACATGGATATTCTACTAATTGAATAATCACATGAAATATCAATAACCACTTTGATAATGATGGAATGCATAATGCCATACTATCATAACCACATAGTCAAGGCCTTGTCCCAAGACTACAAATAAGATTCTGTCAAGGCCTTATGCCAAGACACTAGTTTTTCTCATGAGACCTACCGATGCATCGAATAGCTATAGCGGGCTGCACCCGTCACTTATTAAGTCCAATGCATCCCTCATATGAACAGGTTTAAAAATATCATAAACCATAACATAATCATATCGCATAAAACATGCATAAAGGAAACATAACATTTCTACATTTCAGTCACAAGATATTAATGCAACACATTGATATAATAAAACCATTTTCAATATCAAAATAAAATAATAGTAAAACATGGTATTTATTTTTCATTTAAAATAAGTTATGGCTTGTAGAAGAACCCGAAATTCAAATAATGGTCACGACGGAGGAGAAGTCTTTGTCGCCACATACGTACGACAAAAAAACATTCCCTTTTTTCATTTAGTAAAATGCGTCATATAAAAAAGATTCCTTTTGAATAAATGTAAAATTCAAAGGGGATTATACACCGTATAAAACAAAGTTGTGTATAAAACAAAATATGCCTCAATGAAAGGAGATTGAGACGAAATCCCTTACCTCGTGTCCGACTTGACTCGATCGTTCTTTAACCTCGTGAATAATAAACTAGATTTAATTTATACTTTCTTAAGAACATTTTTCAAGTTCATTATTCCTTTTTATCACTTATTACCATGTTATGAACATTATGTAATTATTTAAGTTAATAACGGTCATTTTGTCGATCTTTTGTACTTGAGTCAAAAATAAAATTCTTATAAATAAAAGTTAATGTGGTAAAATATCCATTATATCCAGAATTATAATCAGGATGTAGATATCATATATATCTTATATATCCAGTATATAAATTCATTTATAATATTACATAACATTTACAGGTATGAAATGAAATGCAACGTTCATGGAGATGGTAAGTCGTACGTACGCATGAACGCTACTTTCATTCCTATTTCGTATTTAATGGAATTAAATCATAATGATATAAAGGTATATTATAATTCCAGTATAATATCATATATAATATCATTATCCCCATCCTTTATACATCCCACTAAAGGCATGAACGATTCAAATCACTTTGAGTGGGCGGTAGTACGCACATCCGGAAATGAAATCATCGTGTTTACCCATAATGGAAACCATAATGGAATTCCATGAATTAAAAATACATAAGCATAAGTAAAACATAAACATAATATATATCATATATATATATAGTGACATATTAATGGCCACCATGAGATGGGTTAAGAGAAGATTGAACAATCATCATTTCGTGAGGCAGTAATTGGCCACCCACAGAAACAGTATGTTCTTTAACAATTAGACGAAGGTTTGTGTGAGTGTAAATAAAATACTTCTCATAAAAACATACTAGTATATTGAAGATACTATTTTTGTTACAAAATAAAGTAATAAAAAGAGTTTAAGGGGTTGGAGAAGCAAAATTAAACAAAATGACATAAGAGAAGACATTCCCTTAAAATCGGGTAACTATTTTTGATTTGAGCCAAAGGCTTCCATGGGAAGACTTATACCCAAAGTGAGGCTTCTAGTAGTAATAGAGGAATGTTGAGAGAGTGTTTGGGCAGAGTTTGGTAGATCCAAATGGCTTTGATGCTGTGAATAATGTGGTAGAGGTGGGGTCCTTTTATAGGAGGAGATGAGGGGCACTCTTGGAATGTCATGAAATGTTACATTATTATATAATGAGTTTCGGATTTTAAAGGTCCCATAATTATATATTTAGAGGATAAGGTGATAAGGGTTCTAAATATACTCATAAAAGGTTTTTGAAAAGTTTATGTCTTATATTTTACATTATCTTTTCATGTTATTTAAATCATTAATTAATGAGGTAATCGATGCATCATCATGGTGTCATAAAAAATTTAATTTATTTAAAGTATAAAAATTATAAAACAATTAACATGATGTAGGAAATATTTTTATCTTTCCAATGAATATTTATAGTCCAAAAGTTAACTTATATAACCCCATGTAATAATTGTTTTAGTAAAATAACCCATGTTTGTGATAATTTTATTTTTATCTTAAATAAAAAGTTATTAATGTCATTTTTTTACCCAAGTGGCTCCATGGGGTCCCCATGTTGACCCAAGGATTGTCTTGGTTGGACATGACTCATCAAATAAGGGTAGGAAAAGTGTAATTGTAATTTCATATTATTATAACATTATATTTACTTTAAATTACACTAATTACCTTTACTCGCGATTAATAAAACATAAAAGTTACTATTCCCCAAAAAATATTTTCATCTCATTGAACCACATTTTACTTCCTAATGACAACCATGTATGTCGGATTTTTGAAATTCAATTCACAGAAGTGGTAATGTTTCATTCAAATGAAAAATTAGTTTTTTAACTTCCACTTAGTGGTTTCACTATTCATCAAAAATTGAAGTTTTTCAGAACAATACCAAAAATTCAACACGAGCTAATTTTGATATTCTGAATCCAAAAATGAAGTCCATTGCGAAATATAAATTTTATATAATTTCTAAAAGTGGTTATTACTATTCATAACGGCTGCATTGATTGGTCGCGGTGTGTTAGAATCTCGAACTTACGTACAATGCAAGCTATTTCATTATTGAAAGAGAATCGTATAGTGGATGTTTGGGGTGTTACATTCCACACTCCTTAAATAAATTGCGTCCTCGTAATTTCAAATTTTTCTTCAAAAATAAATGGTTGAAAGTAAAAAATTCTTTTGTGGAAAACCCATATCAGAAATAAGGTTAATAAAATATATCCTTAATTAGAGGGAAATGGAGATGAGAAAGTCACCACCAAATTAGGGTTTTGAATAGAAGAACATTGGTGGAAATTATAGACACATAATTATAGGAAAAGCATATATATTTATAGGGATTTATTGAGTTCATAAATAAAAAACAAGTGTAAAATTGAGGGTCTCAAATCCTTTAATGTATGGTGATTTATAATATCATCAGTTCAACAAAACATAAGGTATTATGATAACACATTTTTTTTAATATCCCTTTCCTAAAGTTTAAGAATTAATTTATTCATAGAATAAGAGAGAGTTATATATATATATATATTTACACGACAAGTAGAGTTTCAACCTTCAACTAATTTCTACCACAAACTCATTTTTCACTCAAAAAGATAATAGAACTCAAAAATATTATATTTATCATAATTGTACAAGATTCCAAATATTAACACATACCATTTAGTTTAGGAAATCTATTTTGTAATAACCAGGGACTTCCTGTAGGATAGTGGTAGGCAATAAAGGCGTGTTGAACAATGTTTGTGGGTTCAATTCATATAGCTTTTTCCGACGCGACGGGTTATCCCCCAACTGGCAGGTTGTCCTTTTCCTAAAACTATAGTATTATAATATTCCAAAAATAATCTTCAGAAATGTTTTAACCTTAAAAAATACTATCCAAATTTAAACTTAATCCATTCTAACCTTTATAGTTATCCAAAATACCTCTCTCCAGAATTTCTCTAAAAGGTCTCTAAATTCCAAAATCAATTGTAACATCAGATTCCCCAAACAAAGTAACGTTTCTCTTATTGTCACATACTAAAAATATGATTACCATCATACTATTAAAAACATAATGAATATAACAAGTACTGTAGTACAATCGTTATATATATCACATTATTCTTATAACCAGAATATAACCCATGAGTCCAAAAGCACCAATACGTTAATTATTCCACTTCAAATGTAGTAACAACATAAGATTGGCCTTGATCCCTTGTCATTTTCTGAGGTAAGATTCTCTGACACTTAGGACATTAATTTGCATAAAGCCCCATTTCCCTACAATCATAGAATTCAACATTGATAACCTCTTTCTTTCCCTCACAATCAAGAGCCTGGTGACCTTTTTCTCCACATTTATAACAAACTCTGATTCCTTTTAGGCAAGTACTGGGGTGATTCTTCCCACAATTATCGCATAATGGAAAATCCTTCATTCCCCTTTTTTCTTTATCTATCTCTTGTTCCGCCATTCTCGTCTTCTCTTGCTTTACTTTACGGTCATAAGATTTAAAAAATTCCTTTTCTGTCTTGATAGCTCACAAAACTATATCTTCATACATTGATAAATATTGTGATTCTAAATCTCTAAGGAGAAATGGGTTTAACCCATCAAAGAAACGATCAATATTACTTATTAGGTTACGTATATAATCTGCTGCATACCTCGCTAACCTTGTAAGGTTGGCCTCATACTATGGGACATTCTCATCCTCATTTTGTCTCATACTCAGAAATTACCTTTCCATATCTGCTTGATGGTCACAAGGAAAGTATTTTTCTAAGAAAATATCTTTTAACTCCCTCTATTGAATATTTTATACTTCAACATCTTCCTTTGTGTTTTGAATCAAGGGCCACAATTGATCAGCATCTCTAGTGAGGCGGTAAACTACCATGATAGCCTTTTCCCTTTCACTACTCCCCATGGCATGGAATATTTTCTATACGGAATTTATTCATTTCTCAGATACTAAGGTATTTTTACTCCAATTGAATGTTTGTGGTTGTTGCCTCATGAAGCGGTCTGACATTGATCCTCCATGTTGCGGATCAGGGTGCTCCATATGAGTAACGTTATTCTTCATAACCTGAGTGAGTTTTCCCAGTATGGTGATAAGCTGATCAGCACTAGTTGTTTCACCATGTCCACTATAATTATCTTGAGCAAGAGGAAAATCCCTGTATGGAGTGCGTGCATTGATACGGATTACATTCCTTCCACTCAGTGCTATTTCTATACAATGTCATAAACTAGATTAGTTTATTAATCGAAATATAGAATAACAAAATTTAAAATCACTGAACATAAATTGAAATATTTATGGATATAATCCATAATCATAAAAAAAATCTTTGATGAAGTATATACTCATAAACCCTTCATAATGGTTTTTAAAGAAAATGAGAATTATCCTAAGCATATCCCCCAGGAGTGTCGTAACAATGAGTACAACAAGTCCCGTTGTCGTGCACTAGTTTCCGTTCGAGTATAGATCAAAGCGTTTTTTTTGGGTTTTACCACTAGGTACATCTGTGCCAGAGCGGCCTCTACCTGCTCAATACAGACAGTGATGTATTTCTTGGAAAACTCAAAAAATCTCTATAACACCAAAATTCTAGGACGTTCTTCTATACTAATCCTCAATGTCTATCTTAGGGCCATGTGCTCTAATCAGAGTTTATCTAAATCTTGCAGCCAAGTTTAGTACTAAAATTACTCTAATACCAACTGTAACACCCCAACCCCAATTACCTAGAGTCGGTGAATTATTATGTAACATTGGCATGATCACGAGAGATCAAGTCTTGAAAGACCGATTTGTTTAGTATCATTGGAAGCACTAGATACATTCATAAACGTTACATTACATCATAAAATGAAAAACTAAAATAACATAGTCTCCATAGTCCACACTCATATCCCCTTCAGACTATCCCTGCAGGTCACTCATAAAATATTTCTTCACATCCTAGGAAAAATAAAACATATAAAGGGTTGATCTCAGATGCTCAGTAATGATAACATTATAGCATAAAAATTCATAAATAAACATAAACATTTATGGCAAAGTATAATTAAAACAAATGCCTTTTAAACATGAACTTCATTATAATATGTCAAAAATAAAATGAAATAATGCTATTTCCGTATTCACATGGATATTCTAATAGTCGGATAATCACATGCAATATCAATAAACACTTTCAAAATGATGGAATGCATAATGATAGACTATCATAACCACATAGTCAAGGTCGTGTGCCAAGACTACAAATAAGATTTTTTCAAGGCCTTGTGCCAAGACAGTAGTTTGTCTCATGAGGCCTACTGATGCACCGAGGAGCTATATTGGTCTCCACCCATCACTTATTAAGTCCAATGATTTCCTCATATGAATAGGTTTAAACATATCATAAACCATAACATAATCGTATCATATAAAACATGCATAAACCAAACATAACATTTCCACATTAAAACCAAAAGATATAAATACAAAAATTTGATATAATAAAACCGTTTTCAATACAAAAATAAATGAAAATTAGAACATGGTACTTATTTTACATTTAAAAAAAAGTTATGGCTTGTAGAGGAAGTCAAAACTCAAATAATGGTCACAGCGAAAGAGAAGTCGTTCTCGCCCCATACATGCGAAAAAAACATTCCCTTTTGTAATTTAGTAAAAATATTAGTATAAAAAAGATTCCTTTTGAATAAACATATACGTCAAAGTTGTTTATACACCGTATAAAAAAAGTTGTCTATGAAACAAAATATGCCTCAATGAAAGGAGATTGAGATGAAGTCCCTTACCTCGTGTCTGACTTGACTCGACCATTCTTTAACCTCCTGAATAATAAAATAGAGTTAATTTCAACTTTCTTAAGAACCTTTTTCAATTTCATTATTCCTTTTATTTCAATTATTACCATGTTATGAACATTATGTAATTATTTAAGTTAATAACGGTCATTTTGTCGATCTTTGGTACTTGAGTCAAAAATAAATTTCTTATAATTAAAAGATGTTAATGTGGTAAAATATCCATTAAATCTCGAATTATATTCATGATTTATATATCATATATATCATATATATCATATATATCTAGTATATACATTCATTTATAATATTACATAACATTTAGAGGTAAGAAATGAAATTCACAGTTCATGGAGACGGTAAGCCGTACGTATGCATTAACACTACTTTCATTTATATTTCTTATTTAATAGAATGAAATCATAATGATATAAATGTATATTATAATTCCAATATAATATCATATATAATATCATTAACTCCATCCATTATATATCCCACATATGGCATTAACGATTCTAATCACTTTGAGGGGGCGGTAGTCCGCACTTCATAAAATGAAATCATCGTGTTTACCCATAATGGAAACCATAAAGGTATTCCATGAATGAAAATTACAGAAGCATAAGGAAAACATAAAGATAATATATGTCATATATAAATAAAGTTACATCTTAATGGCCACCATGATAGGTGTTAAAATAATATTGAACAATCATCGTTTCGTGAGGTAGTAATTGGCCACCCAAAGAAACAGTATGTTATTTAACTATTAGATGAAGGTGTGTGTAAGTGTAAATCAAATAATTCTCATAAAAACATCCTTGTATATTTAATATATTATTTATGTTTCAAAATAAAGGAATAAAAAGAGTTTAAGGGGTTTGGGAAGCAAAATAAAACAAAAGGACATAAGAGAAGACATTAACATAAATTCGGGTAACTCTTTTTGATTTGAGCCAAAGGCTTCGTTGGGAAGACTTCTGCCAAATTTGAGGCTTCTAAGAGTAAGATAGGGAATTTGAGAGAGTATTTGGGTAGAGATTGGCCGAGCCAAAAGGCTTTGATGGTGTGAATAAGGTGGTAGAGGTGGGGGCCTTTTATAAAATGAGAGGAGGGGCACTCTTGGAATGTCATGAAATGATACATTATTATATAAAGAGTTTCGGATTTTAAAGGTCCCAAAATTATATATTTCGAGGATAAGGTGATACGAGTTCTAAATCTGCTCATCCAATAGATTTTTGACAAATGTAAGTCTTATATTTTACATTATCTTTTAATTTTATTTAAATCGTTAATTAATGAGGTAATCGTTGCATCATTATGGTGTTATAGAAAATTTAATTTATTTAATGTCTAAAAATTATAAAAAAATTACCATGATGTATTAAATATTTTTATCTTTCCAATGATATTTATTGTATAAATGCTAACTTATATAACCCCATGTAATATAGTTTTAGTAAAACAACCCATGTTTGACAATTTTATTTTTAATTTAAATAAAATGTTATTAATGCCATTTTCTTAACCAAGTGGCTCCATGGGGTCCCCAAGTTGACCCATAGATTGTCTTGGTCGGCCATGACTCATCCAATAAGTGTATGACAATTGTAAAGGTAATTTCATATTATTATAACATTATATTTACGTTAAATTACACTAATTGCCTTTAATCGTGATTAATAAAACTTAAAAGTTACTATTCACCAAATATTATTTTCATGTCATTGAACCACATTTTACTTCCTAATGACAACCATGTATGTCGTATTTTTTAAATTAAATTCATATAAGTGGTAAAGTGTCATTTAAATGAAAAATTAGTTTTTTAACTACCACTTAGTGGTTTGACTATTTATAAAAAATTGCAGTTTCTCAGAACAATACCAATGTTTCATCATGAGCTAATTTCGATATTCCGAATCCAAAAATGAAGTCCATTCTGAAATATGAAATTTATATACTTTCAAATATTTGCTATTACTACTCATTACAGCTACTTTGATTGGTTGCGGTGTGTTAGAATCTCGAACTTGCGTACAATGCAAGCTATTGCATTATTGAAAGAGAATCATACTGTGGAAGCTTGGGGTGTTACAAACATCAAATATATATTATGATTTATAACACCTTTATCAATTTTAAAACATGATTCATGATTGAATTTTAGATATTAACATTATTGAAAACATCATGATCAGTATATATCTTCGTAATGACCCGATTATAATTCATTTTCCACATGTTTACTCTTATATACATAGGGGTAAACCAACCCAAATCAATTTTTCTAAATATGGGATCCCTATTTATTGTGAAATTGAATTATGTATCCCATTTAAATCTCACAAATTACCAAATTTCATAACCTAGGGATCATTTTCAGCTAAACATACCTTATGATCATAACATTATAGTGATTAACTTTACTTTTGTACATAAATTCAAAACATAAACCTTTTTTAATACATTATTTTTTTTCTTTATGTTTGAGGACATATCTATTTATCAAAAAGGGGATATAATTTATTTATTAATACATAACCATGGAAATTAACCTTATGAATATGGATTTATTCAATAAATTTTTATCTATTTTGTTTAGATAAAATTATAGGCTCCCAATTCAAGAAATAAAATTCAGACATAACATCTAGAATTCTTATATAACCTTATAAAAACAACTAACAACTAAAAAGTACTGCCTCCAAATATACTTGAACATATTTTATGGGATCTTTAAGTATCATATTGTATCAAAACAATTTAACCCATTTAAATATAGGATAACTAATACACATGGTCAATTCATGACCTTCCCTTATTAGGGATTCACATTCAACCACTTACTATCAACCACAAACATTCACTAGGAATAGAACCTTAACATATAAGACAAAACCATAAGTAAAACTATATTCTATATAGGTATTACAACAATATACATAACATAAATTTTTTCTAAATTTATCAACACTCTTAATTTCATGATTCCCCTTGTCAATGAGAGGTCCTATAACCACCTTAAGATTTCTAACACTACCAGCCACTCTAAAAACACCCAAATAATGAAATTTAGATATTGAAATAGAAATCAATAAATTATAAATTTCTCGCTAGAAAATATGTTTTAGTGACCCTATTTTCCAATTTATGACATTAAAATATATGAATAAATATTTTTAGATGAGGCCCTAAGAATGCATTATATTCCAAGGCTAGATGAGCCCAGAATTGATATTATATAAATATTAAATAAATTTATATCACCAAAATGTAGTTTTTTAGAAATAATCATAATATATATTTATTTAATACAGAGACCAAAAATATAAAACTATGTTTGTATGCAGAACACGGTTTTACCCTACGAACATCCAAATGTTGGTCTAAAACATACATTCTACTAAGGAAACTATTGAAGGGAGACATTAGTAAATTAATTAATTTCATTATTTTAAAAGAATAAAATAACCCTACCTCTATAAATACATCATTATGATGATTTTATAGGATTATTTTCACAAAACATACATAATATGAGAGTAGTGGGAAAGAATTATTCATTTGTGAATTGACAATGGACGATGAACAATAATCATATCGAGGTAGTTCGAGAGGATGTTAATGCATTGAATCTTATCCATTTCTGGTGAATTTTTTATTCACCATATATAAATTAAAAATTGAGGTAAGGATCATCAATTTTCTATTTAACTACGTTTTTTAGAATTCTGTGTATGGATATTTACATATTTACTTTGGATATGTGTTATTTGTTCTTTATAAGAACATATTTCAACAATTTAAACTTGTAAATTAATCTCTAATTTCTAGGCCATGATATCACCCTTGATATCCTTTTTATTTGATTTTTTTTTTGAATTATTCTCCAATTATTTATTGGATTCAATCCTATTTTTTATCCCCACTATTCATTACATTATTTTTCATTGTACCATGGTGGTTTATACTACATTTTCAGCACGGCTTCAACTGTGATTGAACCTAAAATATTTGTTGGATTATTGAATTATGATATATATGAGGTTTTTAGATGTATTATTATTATTTTAAGGATATGGGTGATTCCTCTAAGGATTATTGATCTGCAGCAATGACGGAAAGCGACATGTGACATGTCGGGAATTGCTACAGGCATCATTCGGGTGGCTAGATTCATATATTCATCCATAAAGGGCTAGATAATATATGGTCAGTGTCATTGCCTCTTATTTTGGTTGAATTTAATTTGTAAATGGGTGAAATTAGGGTGGAGTGTTTGGATCTGGAGAACCCTGAGGAGAAGATGAGTTTCTATGGAAAACTCGGCTAAATGCGGCATAACACAAGTAGACATAATATGTAACCCCAAAGCTATAAGGATATTATTTCAAGGAATATAAGGATCACATGCCATGTGACCAGGCCCAGACACCATGTGACCCTCCCCAGGTGGCCAAGACATGTGCCAGTTGGTACATGCCTAGGACCCTTTGTGGGAGTACACGTGTACTCCGAGAGTAAACTAACAAAGGGCAGTACCTAGGCTAGGTATAGCTCAATGAATAAATACATGGATATAAGAATATAGTTATGTAAATTAGAAAACTGGTAGGCCTCATGTGTTTGAGGCACACCATGTAGACCCTGTTCATATCATGTATTTTGACATGGTTCAAAACCATGCTTAGTGGAGTGCACAACCATGAAGTAAAGTAGGAAAAAACATCATGTGGGACTATACACGTATTTCAGTTCCCTTAATAACTTATTATTCTTATATATCTTATTCTTAGACTACTATTTTGGGTCGTGAGTATCCTATCATAATAATTTATCTATGTAAAACGTGATGGAATCCATCATACTGGCTTTAGAGAATCAATGTCGGATGTTCTAAGAATTATGATTCTTTAGGTGATGCATGATGATGCTATAAATCAGGTAGGATCATTAGTGATAGTGACATGGGTTGGAAATATCCTCACTTACTAGGGTGTTTGAAACCATACTCCATACAATGGTTGAGAATCACCCCCAAAGGTACTAGGACATGGGTCCCCTACACATTGAGTGGAGCACCCCTAACACATGAGGTTTTAGGTCCTATATCTGTACTTAATAAGTGGAACCCCTATTTTAATAGTTTATGAGACACCCATTAATTTATTGTTACTCCAATGATGTAGTTTAGTAGGTTTCTTATACCCATTGTGATGAATCCTCCGTACACAAAACTGTGACTATCCTCTACTCAGCTACTAAGTGACATCCCTATATCACACCAGGGTGTGGGTCCTTTATCTATTTAGTAGAATCCAATAATATACTAGGATGTGTGTCTTATTTCTGTTGAACATGTTCCCCCTTAAGATATGGATTAGTGGAAAACTGTGGGTCCTCTTCAGGACATCATCAGACATAAATGTGAGATTCTAGGAATTGATGATGGCCATTTTGGTCTACAGGTATACTCATCAACATGGGTATGGTCGCGAGTTGGAGAACCCATTTCACAATAATATTTTTTTCTTTATGAACATATATATATGATATTGTATTTCATTTACCTATGTATTTGGGTTGATGTGACTACTTCTATTAACACTCTCTATTTCAACCATTGTGGTTTTTGGGGTTTCTTAATGGGTGTCTATATTGTCACCCCCTCTTTTCCGTTCCCACACCTATCATTTCTTGTGCATGTGAAGGATATTTTTGAGGTGAAATTGGTTGAGTGTAGCGATACATTTTTTAATAGGTCATTTATGGTTTTCGAGAATAGATATCGAGAGTCATGCTTTCCTAGATTCAATTTTCATCTATTTTTTCATGTTTGGAATCCATTTATTGTTGGGAATGATTTTTTTCATTTTTATTTTTGTTGTATTATTTTTTACTATGATGTATTCCCTAAAATTATTTCATGTGTGGTTTATTCCAGATGTTTTTTTACTTTCATTATTATTCTCATACACTGTTTCATGTAGTTTATTCTATGCATGTGTATAGCTACAATAGTCCAAGGCGTCACCTTTAATATTATTATTCCATAGATATTTTCACCAGCCTATTGTATACTAGAGACATAAATGTGGGTGTGGTTGTTATGTCTTCTAGTAATAAAGTGGGCTCTGGTGGGTCAGGTCATTATAGAGTTGTATTAGAGGAATCCATTCGTTTACATAATTTTTGTGTTGTCTCATTATGAGGATTTTTTAGGACTCAGTCTAAGGGTTAAAAAATTTATCGAGGGAGTCTTTTGGGCTAGGGAACCCAGTGTGGGTGCGGAAACTGATGTTACCGTACATCAGGACTCTAACTAACTTCTTATTGAGTTAATATATCGAGACATTGAATAAAATTTTCAATGTTACAAGCATCATATATGGTTGAGAACATTGAATTTAATTCTTGAGTCATATCCCAATATATATATATATATATGTTCTTATTACCATGGTGTATCATGATCACAATCATGATTCCTCTGTGAAGATAATGAACATGTTTAATGATTCAAGATCATTATAACGATATAATGATTTATGAGGCCTCATTTTTGGGGATATATTGGAATGGGTTTTTTCCGTGAATGTAAGGAAAACTACCACCACCTATGACGAAGTAGATAGTATCTGCAGGTTGGGCATATTATGAATGAATGATTAGGGAGCTACATGAGTTTCTGAACCATAGGCCACTTAGGTTTCTTGGATAGCCTTATCCCAATGAAGTGGAAGATTGGATTCATTTAGTGACATAATTATTTATACTCATGCGTAACCTGATTGATCATATTTTTTCACTAGAATATAGTATTTTTATGGAGTATCTTTCCCCTGGTGGATTCTATTTATGCATACTCATGATGATATGAATCTCTCATCATCAGAATTATATAAACTTTTTCATGAGGAATATTAACCGTCTTGATTGTGATCAATATGGATTCATGAGCTACTGGAGTTGCATATGGGAATTATTATAGATTTTGAGTATTTTTATAGGATCACTATCCTTACACGGAACTTACTCAACATAGTATGATATGGTAACTTTTGGGATCAGAAGTTTGAGAAGGGTCTCCATCAACACAACTATACCAGTGTGGCAACAATTTTAATTGAAAACTATGATGGAATTATAAATAGTACTTTGGTGATGAATGGAATCCTTTTAGGGGGATTATGAGTAGCTAAATATGGAATCAGACAATATGGGGTTGAGTCATCTTCAATAATGAGTAGGTGTAAGTCGTTAGGTTCTTATCATAGGATACCTAATAATTACATGTCAAAGAAAAGTGGAAATACAGGTAAGGGTTCATGTAGAGGATGAATTCATCCCAAAATGGGGTATAATATTTATTTTAAAGTTTAGGTCACATGGAATTTGATTTCCCAACCAGACATAACAAGGGGGGAAGACAAACAATGACTATATCTCCATGGACGTGGTATCATCATGATCATATTTCTCCTTAGGGTTTCTAAGGAGGTCCCCAAGAAGGTGATACAAGTATTTGAGACATTTTATCTCTATAGGGTGTATTTTCTTGTGGAGGGTGATGCTATCAGGTACCTCCATCATAAACACCATGCGGTATATGCCAGGATCAAGGAGATGACAGTCAGGGATGTGGTAAGTTGTAAGCCATGGATGTTTATGAATTGAATTCTCGTAAAATGATATATCTATGATAAGTGTTTATTATACACCTTATATAGTACTTTTACACATAGTTATGAGTCAATAAATCCTTTTTATATCCCTTTAACAATAGTTAGATCTCCCTATTGAGATCAGATCACAAAATTTTTTTATAGTTGTTCGAACTAGGTGTGATTCTTCAATTTTTCTTATATACAATGAGAGAGAGTTGGAGTGCGATGGTAAGATGTTTTCAAGGATCAACATTTTCATCATGATAAATCATTATGATATAGTCATTGGTATAGACTTGTTTTCCATGATTTAGTAACAGATTTGATATCATCATAGAAAAGGTAGGTTTCTTCAAACTGATAGTTTGATATTATCCTTTTTCGTGAGAGAAATCATATGGATGAGATATTAGGCCTCTCATGTAGTTGGAAATGACCAATCACTAATTAGTTAGAGAGTTTTTCCAATCGATCAAAGGTCTACTCAAGAATATGGATTCCTTTAGAAGTGGAGGACCTAATTGATATCTTTTAAAATGATGTTCCATTACTACCTCCTTTGAGGGAGTTGCACTTATTCATTGACTTTCACACCATGACCATACTGATATATTCTATTTTATATTAGATGGACCCTATAGGTCTCTATGAGATGGTGGTGTAGTTTTATGACCTTTGAGAGAAGGGTAATATCATACCCATTATGTCCCCTATGAAACAATAGTTTCCATTGTGAAAAATAAGGACAAGATCTTGTGTATTTGTGTTGATTATCATTCCCTGAACCAGGTAATGATAATTTAATGGTTCCTTTATTGTAGTTTTATGACTACTATGATCTATTAGGAGTTGTGAGTTTTCTCTAAATTATTCATCATGGGTCTAACTACCTCCAGTTGAGTACCCTTCCCTATAACTATAGATTTTTTCAACCATATCATTCACAAATACTTGGACTGATTTTTGGTTTTCTGCATTGATGAATTAATCATTTACACCGTGATAGAGGAGGACCATACCAATCATCATAGGATGGTCCTATACATACATAGGGATAACTAGACATATTGTATCCTATTCATGTTCATGTTCTAGATCTATGAGGTTCAATTTTTGGTTCATGTCATATATGACCATGGTTTAGATGTTGAACCTGTATAGATTGGTGCAATTATTTCTTAGGAGACACCAAAAAGTGTGTTGATGTTTTAGAGTTTCATCACCTTTGTGGTGTAATATATGAGGTTTGTGTAACAATTATCTTAGATTCCAACCCCTTTTAACATTATCATGTAGAAATGAAAACTGATTACTAGGACCTAGATGTGTCAGATGTCCTTCCAGGAGTTGAGGCTGAGGCCAACCAGTGCTTCTGTTTTGAGACTACTATAGGAGGGAATGGAGTGTGTAGTGTATTATTATGTCAATGAAGCTAGTTTCAAGTGGGTATGAATATAGAAGTTGTAAATGATAGCATCTGGGGCATGTATATTGATACCCCTTGAGCAGAACTATGTGACTCATGACCTAGAATTGGTAGCAGTTGAATTCACTTTAATGTTGTGGAGGAACTATCTTCACAAACAATTCCTTGATGTTTACTCAGACTGTCAAAATCTCAAGTGTATCTCTATGAAGAGATATATGAAGCTAAAAAAGAGGCACTTATTGGATTTCATAAGGGCATATGACATTGAGATAATATATACTCATGGGAAGTGTAATGTGGAGATAGATTCAATCCTATTCTGATTTGGTGGACATGGAATTTTATCAGTGTAATTCATTACTAATGAACCTAGGGGGACAAAAGGTCATATATCTTCAGTCAATGGAGATGAATCCTCTACTTATCTAGTGTGTGAGGAATTATCAGTTGGGAGAAGAAAACAATGAAATTATTCATGATTATATATCTTTTGGAGATTCACTAGAAGGATTTACTAATGGAGAGGAACATGTCATCAATTTCTAGGGAAAGATGGTGCTTCCAACCATGTTTCGATATGAAGTGTTGTGGGAGTCTCCCACATCCAATTTTTTTATACATCCTAGAGTGGTTAAGATGTACAAGGACTTTCCATGGTATTCTTGGTGGGTGGTAATGAGGTAATGCATAGCCACGTTTTTCTATTGGTGTCTCTCATATTATTAGGTGAATCTTGATCACAAGGTTCTGATATATTTTCTAAAACCTCTTAAGATAAATGAGTGGAAATGTGTTTTATTCTACATGTACTTTTTGATAGGGATTCTGTGGATAGTGGGATTCCATGATGTTATATGGGTGATTAGTGAAAGAGTCACCAAGCTGGCACACATCCTTCCATCATGAAGCAGAGTTCCATGGGGAGTCTTGAGTAGTTGTACAAGTGAGAGTTTGCATCATGGTTGTGGAGAGGTCTAAATGAGGCATTTGCGACCCAGATGAGGATTATTATGGAATTTATCCCCTATAATGCATTGATGGTGGAAGACACTATTCAGGTGTTAGAGCTTATGTTGAGAGCATGTGTCTAGAGCTTTGGTCAGAGCTGAGATGATCACATGACAATGGTTTAGTTCTCATATAATAAAAAAATCATTCTTTGATTTACATGCATCCTTTTTAGTCCTTGTGTGGTAGACTGTATAGTTCACCCTTGTGATAGGCCAAGAATGGAAGGGCATCATTTATTTGTAAAGATATGTTTCAGGCGATGATAGAGAAATATCATGTGGTACTAGAGTGTTTGAGGATAGCCCATAGTGAACATAATTCTTACACATATTGAAATATAATTCCCTTGGAGTTTGAGCAGGGAGATGATGATTCCTTAAGAGTCTCCCCATTATAATTATTACATTGGTTTGAAAGAAGTGAAATGAAATCCATAGGGTTCTTTGTATTTTTTAAGATCTAATAAATGGTTTTAAGTATTCTTCTCACCTATCCTTACCCAGAATGTTGTTGCAGGTGTGTGGCATCATCCATGTGTCATATCTGAGGAGATATGTGAATTATCCTATGATAATTATTAACTGTGGTGAGTTATAAATTTAGAATGAATACACCATCATGGAGTGCCCAAAAGAAATTGAGGATCATATGGAGAGTATCATGTGATGATGAACCATTTCATTGTTCCATGTGATGTGGGAGCACGATATCTAGTAAGAGAGATTTTGGGAGTGTGATGGCCAGATGGAAGTATAGTATAACCACCATTGTGTATAAATTTTTATTTTCAAGGATGCGAATCCTCAATGGGGGGGGATAATATGGAGATTATTTTTTCTGTGCAATTCAGTGAAATATACTATAAAATATTTTTAGATCCGTGCACTAAAATAGAATAAGGGTTCAAGGCAATGTGAGACTCAAATTGATATTATAGAGATATTAAATATACAAATATAATAGAAACAATTTCTTTTAGAAGTTATCGAATATATTTTAAGGACATCCTCGAAATATAAATTTTATGCAACTATTTAATCCTGAATGCATGGTTTCCCCTATGTGAGGCCAAATGTTTGTCATTTTCGAAAATTCATATAAGAAAATTATTAGTGGTTGTGTTATGTTAATTAATTAATTTAATTAATTAGAGAATTTAATGAACCATATATAGATATATATGTATAAATAGGTAGAAATGATGATTACTTATGGTTAGCTACATAACCCTTTCTACAATTGAGACAAGGTGGAGACTCTTATTCATTTGCAGATCAATATTGTCTAATGAATGGTGATCAGATCAAGGTACATTGAGAGGAAATGAATTATACATGTCTTCTCTATTTCTAGAAAATTCATTATTCACCGATGATTATGAATAATAAAAGTAGGGCTCATAAATTGTGTAATTATACATTTTTATTGAAATGTTGAGCATGGTTATATATTTATTTACATTTGATCTTATTTATTCATTCATCACATGATCCCATTTCAAAAATTTGAAAGTTTAAATTAAATTATGACTGTCACGCCTTACGCTCAACACTAATATCCCTATTATGTAATTGGTTTCCTTGAAATCATGGCCCACAAAGGATAGACTTATTTCCTATGCATTTCTCCCCAACATTCTTCATGTTCTTCACTATTGTCCAATGGAGTTGATGTTTGATATTTTCAAGGTGGGTTTGAGCAAGATGAGACCCCAGTCTTCTTGCAGTATTTTAAAATTCTAAATTAGATGATGATTTATGGATGGGTATAGAATGGTTGTGGGATAAGGGTGAGGTATACATAGATTTGGAATCTAGAGAAATGATTGAAGGTAATTGGATATGTGTTAGGGATTGCGATGGTTATTATGTGGGTGGAAGGGTTCTGATTTTTTACCCACAAAGGCATGGAAATTTACAGCTGTCATTATTTCCATTGATTTTAGCAGATTTCGAGTTCTCAACCAGCATAAATCATGTTGAGTAGGTCAGATAGAGATAACAACAGAGAGAAATTTATTTTTATGGAAAAATCTACAAAACATCATACATTCCAAGATCACACATCATGTATCCCCCTTGCTATGAAGAAAATGTTTAATAGAAGATAAGGATCACTTGTTGTGTGGCCATGCCCACATGTCGTGTGACCCACCCCATGTGATGAATCCATGTGCCACCTAAAACATTCCTTGGATCCCATTTGGATGGAAACGCCATATACTATGGGAGTACATAGCCATGGGTTGATTCCAACTATATCCTTGAACATGACTAGGAGCACATGGTATGACCTAAGGAATAAGAACCCTTCCTGGAGCACACATTCATTCTTGAAGTGGATATATAATTTTATGTGAACCATTTATATTCTATTTACGGTGACATGGTTTCCAAGATGTGTTCACAAAGAAATATTTCCAGGAATATTGGTCGGACCACATGTTTTGTGGTCCCTTACACGTCATGTAGTTCCCTCTAGAAATTCCCCCTCTTGTGTCTCATTTGTTTGGAAACAAATTTCAGAATGGGATTAGCCTATTCTAAGAAGTTTTCTATATCGAATTATATTTTATAATTTATATTGTCTTTTATGATATGATATGACATTTTCTAGGAATGTTACATATTTAGGTGACATTTGATGGTGGAAGTGATCTAGCAGGATCATTATTGAGAAATGTCATAGTTGTAAACCCCTATTGTCCCTCGGTAAGGGTCCCCCATTCTCCATACACTAGTTTTGAGAAACCCCCTATGGTACTAGGGCATGAGTCCTCTACCTATTGAGTGACACCCCTTAAAAAACTAAGGAGGGGATCCTCTGTTGATATTTATCGAGTGGAACCCCATAATGTAGCAGGGTGTGGGTCCCTAATTCATCGAGTGGACCCCCCCCCCCCCCCCATATCAGTTGAACATGAGGCCCCTACCCATTGACTGGCATCCCCCAAACACACTAGGGTTAGGGTAATCTACCCAGATACTAAGTTTCCTCCACATATCAAAACAGGGTGTGGGTCCTCTATCAACTCTGTGGAACCGATCTAACGTACTAGGGTGTGGTTCTTATTTCGATTGGTTATTATTCACCCTCGTGGTGTTTAGTAGTGAGGATGTGGATGTACTCCTGAGTAATTATTGAGAAATATACTCAACGTGATGGGAATTGAAGATGGACCTTTGGATCAATAGAATGTCTCCCAAACATGGGAATGTCTTGGAGGTCGATTTCTCATTTATCCCTCATATTGTTTTATTAATGAGAATATATATATTGTATTGGGTTTTCTTTCCCTATTTTGGTTGAGCTAAATACATCTATCATATCTCCCTATTACTCTCTTTTTTGGTTTTCAGGGAATCTTACTGGGTATATATATACACACACCCATTGATGGGATTTTCCTCCACATGATGTTCCTTGTGCATATGAATGATATTTTATTAGTGAAATTAGTGGTGCATAGTGATATTAGGGTTCCAAAATTGTGAATGATTTTTAGGCCTAGAGATTATGAGTTGAGCATCACATCATTATTTTTTCTTCCAGTTATTGTTGTTATGGGATTTTGTTTTTGTTTGCCAATGTATTTTTTCCTTTTTTAACTATGGTTTTATTATTTCATAATCTAATATATTTGATATAGGTATTCCATATGTGGTTTACTATAGATTTTGTTATCCATTGTTATTATTCTAATGCACTATTGATTAGAGATGGTTGGTTGAATATATACTGGTAAATTGGTCAAAGGAATAACATTTTATATTATTCTTTCTTATAACTTATCGGCATCCCATAGCCTATTGAATACAGGATTGGGGTTTTGATGGCTCAACTATTCTCCAATCTGGAAAGTAGTGGCGGGATGATTCATTATAGAAATTGTGGTTGTTACGACTATTGAAGAGTATAAAATTTAGTATATAATAATATGTTTTTAACATTAATAATTAATATTTTTTTTATTATACAATACATTAATGATATTTTGAGGAATTCAGGAGTAATGGTATGGTTTTGTTTTGAAATCTCATTTAAAAATAAATTTTTTTAATAAAAGAAATTTATGTTATGGAAAATATTTTGTTATTTATACAAAACACCCTTATATATTATTCCCCATGGGTTATTTTTTTGGACAACATGTATTCTCAAAATTTCCCCTCGCATTGGTTTATAATTTACTAAAAATGATGTGTGCATGAGGCACTGAACGTAAAACTTATTTTTTGTTGGGAATATTTTTCTTTCATGTCAATGTTTTTTATCATAAACATTTATAGACATCCTTATACCTAATTAATAGAATTGTAGAGGTTAATTTTAAATTGGATTTGAAATTTTTTTATAAAAATTGTAAATGTAATCTTTATATAATTTTCCACATGACTAATTTATGTTATCATTTTCTTCAGTTTTCGTTATGATTATTTTTGATCTATTTTTTCATGTGTAACAATTGAAATTTTAAATTTTTTATACAATTTTTCTAAAATGAATGACTTATATTTTTTATCTTTTAAAATAAATTTAAAAAAAATGTAAAAAAATTTTAATTTAATTTTGTAGTAGGTTTTCTATGTTTCTTCTAATGTATTGTAACTCTATCACAAATTCCTTATATGTTTCATATAATTTTCTAGAAATATTATCTAATAATTACATCTTAAATGGTTATATAGATGGATTATGAAAATTTATTATAGATAAAATTTTTAAACTCGTTTATTTTTCCGGCGTTAAATTTTCTATGATGGATTTATAAATATTTTTATGTCCATTTGGAACACATATTTATGTTTTTTATTATGTGATGGGTTTTATTTGAATTATATAGTCCTAAAATAAATCGGTTCATGATTTATATATGTTTAGATGACATATATGGAATTAGGAAGTAACCCTAGTCAATTACATTTACGGGAATGGGGACTGAACCCAATCCACTATGGGACTATAAAATTGTGTTGTGTAGATGATGGAAATTGGGATTGAAATAGGGAATTGTTTTCTATTTTTAGGATTAGTCCTCATTATTATTCCACATTTTTAATTTATGATTCATATCAACGTTATTTTTAAAGAATTGTTATGATTATCTCAAGATTATACATTCATGAGTCCTATTTTTTCTTATATGTTGAAATTCATAAATTTCCATTCAGGATTAATGATCCATGAGTTATTGGATATGATTTCAATATGTTGTCTTTATGTATCTTCATTATGTACACATAATCATATTTTTATATTATTATCTTCTATGTTTTTTTATTTTTATCTATTTTTTTCAACCCATACAAAGGTTATGAGCTCACTATTTCTAATTTTTCCCTTCCTGATGCAATGATAAGTGTATTATGTGTGATATTTCTATAAGGGAATCTTATGTGAGTATTTTTTTTGTAAATATTGATGTATTTTTGTTAAATAATTTGATTATATATCTAATCTTCATAGACATAAACATATAAAATATAGGGTGTGATTTTTTATAATATATGTTGACTATTTATGTGAAATTTTGTAATATGTTTGTATTTTATGGTTGGTTAATTTCACTTCTTCGACCATCCTTCTTTAAATTTCCTCTTACAGTCTCTATCACCTTAAAATCACAATGTGTAAGACAATGTAAAATCTCTGACACTATGTTAGATGCCTATCAATTTATTATCTCCCATTAAAATTAAAACCTAACATAGAAGGAAGAAAATACAACTCAAAATCCAAAAAACCCATAACATAACTCTAAAGTAGTAATATATCCATCATATTATAGTCTTCATATTATATTAAAGAAAATAACATCAATAATAAAATAAAAAAACATATATATATATATATATTATAACAAAAAATCGTCCAAAAAAAATTAGGATACCATGAAGGAATATTATAGTCATTCTCCCATGTACATTTCTCAAATTCAGAGTTACTCAAAAAGGCATAGACCAATGGAATGGTAAGCCCCTAAAACACACTCTATTTATTATTTTGAATCTCAATTTTCTACTCCCCAACGATTTCATGCTCTCTAAAATCAAAATCTCCTCAAGCAATATCATGTGTTTCATTATTAATATATTACTGAATATGAGAAACCTGTAAAATTTCATGGATTTTATCAATCTACTAAGAAATATCTAACATGTACACCAATTCACCAATAGAAAGAAATATTTTAATTTTTTTTGGAAAAATAATTATTCATATGTCTAAATAGATCATATATATCCCATAATTCAAATATTCCTTTTGAAAAACATAATAACCAATCATAAAATAAAATGTACTCCTCCTTTGACAAGTGTAAGACTTATAACAGTCTTGAGTAGCCTTTACATACCTATGACTCACCCACA
Organism: Viscum album; assembly: GCA_963277665.1. NCBI lineage: Eukaryota > Viridiplantae > Streptophyta > Magnoliopsida > Santalales > Viscaceae > Viscum > Viscum album. The sequence goes on along the minus strand of OY728167.1, from coordinate 557,612,442 downwards.
CCATTAAAATTTTTCTCTACATGAATTTTTATCAAATAATTATGAACTCTCGAGCAATGGTCTAGTGCAAATAAAAATCTGTAAGGTCGCAAATACAATTCTTCAAACAAATCAATAACAAAATATAATTCATATATATTATTATCGGTCAACTAAAACAAAAAAATATGATTTACCCATGAACCTTAAAAATCAAGAGACATGCATACAATAAATCATATTTTTTTATTATATTATATATTTTACCATCCATATGGGGACGCAAATTAGTGTTAAGTAACAGTTGAGATAAAAACCCAATTTGAATATTCTTGCATACAACCGATGTAAATTGATGATCAATATAAGAGATGATTATCCAAAGAATATAATGGATCTCCACAACATATTATATATAAAACAACTATAAATAACATATTGTACATAAATCCTTCATACCTATGAAATGAGCCATATTGATTAAGCAGTCAACAATATCCCATATGGAATCACAATTTAAGGTATTGGGTGTAGTGGAAGCACTGAGGAATACATGGAAAACATCATCTTCTCATAGTCAATGACTAATATATGATGTACATGACTAAGAACATCAATACCAATGAAATTTAATAGAATATTAACTGAAATATTTAATCTCAGAAGAAAAATGTAGGATCATTAAATGTAAATTATTTTTAATTAATAGAATTATTTAAAATTATCTTGATCATGTAATTATTCAATCATCAATGAATCAGTAAACCACACTTGTTATACTATTTTTACACCATATTAATCAAGGGCAGATTCCCTCTTTCATTGATTTCCACATGCTTTGCTGACCTCCAATTGTCACTGTAATGACCCAATGTATGATAAATAAAGTTCCATTTTCAAATAAATATATTACTTGTTATGTACCAATGTTTTTGAAAAAACATTAACTAGACTGTTTATTTTAGAACAAATATAAAATCTATCATTTTGGATTTAAAAGACTATTAAAAATCATAATTTTTTATAGTATAGTTATTGTACAATGAGTGATAATATTAGTATATATTGAGGGTTATGATGAAGTATAATTTCTGTAGATTGGTGGAGTGATGGCCTTCACTAGTAGGATCATTCCCTATAAAACCCATTTATCTAAGCATTAGAAGGATATGAAATCACTGGGCTTTTTCCTTAACCAATACCAAGATGAAATTCAACAACTGAGGCATGAATGATACTATTTTTGAGAGATTTTCAAGTTATTGGGATCACAACGCAATCCATGGTCTCAAACCACCACAAGAAATCACCACCACCGCCCATCTACCCCTTAGATAATACACAGACCTAATAGGGGTTTATTTAAATATATTGTAGTTGTATGAATTTTAATATTTTAATTTTTAATGAAATAGGTATTGTATTGAACCATTTTTCTTATAAATTTCTCAAGGTTTATTTTGTTTGTTTGATATTTTTTAAAATGAATAAATAAACATTTTATTTTTGGGAAAATTATAGTTTCATTTTAGTACATTGTTTTGATTAATACACTAATTTTTGAAATAAATAATATTTTAAAAAAATATTATTATTAGATAATAATTATTTTAAAATATAAGATAATATTATATAATCAAGACCAATGTAATATTTACATGGTTTCTAAAAGTGGTTAATATTGTAAAAACTATTATTTTTCTATAAATAGGTATATTTACATAAAATTGAAAATTATCATATTTAGAATATTATTTTAATAAAATAAATTTTAATTTTGGAGCTATCATGTCAAATTTCCAAAAACATGATTTTTTAAAAAAATTATGAGCATCAAATTTTTGGGTAAAAATTATATAAATTATTTATTATAAAATAATAAAATAGTTTAATAAATACATTATGGTGTGTCCTTAGACCAAATTTATTATCGAAATTAAAATAATATTTTCATGAAGTGATTTTATTAATTACATAAACTGTTATTGAAACTTATAAATCCTATACTATATTTTTTGGTATTAAAACTAATTCTTTATGAACATAACTCACTTACACGACACCTAGGAAATTATTTTAATGAGTTCAGTTCATATTCTTGTAAAATATATAATACCACTCCGATTTTGAAGAAACCATTAGAAAACCCATGGGATAGGTTTTGGATTTGATTATTTTATGATATAGATTCCAAAACCTAATTCCAAAATTAAACAATAACTCCACTCTCTTTGGCTATATAACCCAACCCAACCTCCCATTCCACATCACTCAAAACCATTTATGCATGAACAAAAATTTTGATTAACTCTCTAGTTCCAATAGAAGCAATTTTTAATCACTTAATAAGATCTTATAATGATTTTAGAAATGGCTACCCAAGATTATTGATCCTCTCCACCTCCTCTTTATTCGTGTACTTAATTTGAAAATTTTGTATTTAATTTCCAACTATAAGTGTTCTAATGTTTTTAAACATACATTTACCATCATAATGATTTACAAGTAATGGTATAAAACCTTTCAGCCCCATTAAACCCTTCGGTAAAACATTATGCAAACTCATTATTAGGTAGAAATTATCCTGTGATTTCCAGGCCAAACGTTTTTGTATTGAATACCCATCCACATATCCACTCAAGGGTATTCACCTATATGTTCCTATCCTTCAATTAATTTTTAATTCCATGTATGTATCCTATATTTTCTAATCATGGGATATAAAATAATTATTAATGTCTTTATGTTTTATGATCTCTAATGAAAAAATTCATGTACATGATAAGAATATGAGAGGCATTCCTAAAATTAAATATCTATTTAATGAATTGGGTAATGTTTTTAACTCATGAGATACCATTTCTGGTGCATGGGATGCTATCCTAATAAATCTATGTTTTAATTCCTTTGTCTTTATCCATTAATTATGTTTATGATGTCATGTTTCATATTGTTGAATTATTCCAAGGTCTCCTTGCTGTTATCATAGTATATCATGCTTCAATGTCAATGTTTATGATTCTCACCACTTTATGTAACCTTTATATAAATCTTGAATAACATGTATTACATTAAAAATGTTGTATATTAAATATTCTCTTACTTTTATGTATAACTCACCACGTTATTATATGTGTCCCCATGTTATCCCATGTATTATTAGAAGATCGATGGAATATAAGGGCATGCATTGATATTTCTAAATAATTTTTTGTGACAATATTTATTATTAATTCAATATGTACCTAATTTTTTAATGAAGTATATCCTCTTGACCTTCTATAATTATATTAGTTGAGTTTTTATAAAAATAAAATAATAAATTTGTATTAAAATATGGGTTTTCATTGTAGGTAATCAAGGATATCCTACTTATTTTGGTGGTTGATATAATAAAACCCTAGTAAAAGCCTTTATAATAATAATAAATAGAATAAAACATCCCTATATTTTGTATTGTGTATATTATGTTGTTTCTAGGAAATCAAAATCCCATTTTGGATACTACAAGTAGATCTAGCTTTAGAACAATTGTACTGAGTTGTAATAACCCTGAAAACGGTGATTTTTGTATGACCCAATCATCACATAGTGCACAAGAAAAGGCCTTATTTCACACTATGTTTGAAAATCCGGTGGAATATTAATTTGTAAATTCACAATCACATAATGAATCATTATTAAGGAAAAAATTAAAAAATATTTTTGGAAATAGATCAAGTATAACATATATTCCAAAAAGAAATATGTCGGTTATGAAATATATGTCTTTTATGAGTTATCCCAGTAATATTTATGGTTTTATATTTATGTGTTTATGTTTTTAATAGTTTTTAAATTATCATCCATAATTTTTCCTTTAATTTAGTCAATGGATTAAAATATGATAAATTGATTCGGAAACCAATGTGGGGGGAAATGTAACGAATTCCTAAATGAGATTCTCAACCCAAATTGATTAGGAATCTAGGACTTCGTGATGATAAATTCTTAATTGAATCGGGTATTAATCATAAAATTCAATTTTGAGTAATAAATACATACCCTATGAAAATTAGGTTAAATTTGATATATATATGTGTGTGTGTGTGTGTGTGTGTCTGTGCGGGCATGGAAAAGGCCTGTGAATTTTAGTAGATCTTATGATCCCATCAACGTAGAACAATGGATCAACTCCATTGAGAATAACTTCTTCTATAACGACCCGAAATTAAATATTACATAATATTGAATTATATTAATAATTCACAATGATGATATTTTCTGGTTTATTGATTTAGAGAATTAGGTCATAACATATACATAACAAAATGAATATTACATGTAGACACTTCTACTCAGTGTCCATTTTATCATAATATAAAAACTTTTTTAAAAAAAGAGTCATGTCTAGTTCAATGTTCTTGATATCATGACTTTTCCTCAATCCCATCCTTGACCCTATTCCACTTCATTTCTAATGAAAAACATTTCAACAACTTGGGACAAGCATAAAAGGCTCAGTAACAAAAACACAATGAAGGAAAATTGTTAGTTTTTCAAAAAAATAAGTAAACCACGAATACCTTTTCATACGTATAAATTATCACCTTTTTGAAGTAGAAAATATTATTCACTGAATAAAAGATCATTTCTTACCCTTTTGTAAACAAAATATTAGCATAAAACCCATAGTAATCACACATAACTTATATAGGTAACTTGGGGTAGAATCATACTTAAATTGAAAAACCATATGGTCTACATCCACACATATCACTAAATTGAATAGCCATAAAGCCGACTTCCATACCCAATTCATTGGAGGTTATTACGTAACCACTTGTCCTATTTTATCATGGCACCACCTGTCATTTGGTTTATCACGTAACCACCCATTAAATGTCCATGTAGCATTATAAATCATAACACATAAAATTTTGCAACTATATACATTTCACTAATAACATTTCATTTTTAGTCACAAGAAATAATTTCAAGATATTTAAATAATCAATCCATCAAAAAAACCATATTCAATACCAAAACACACAAATAAAGAATAAGGGGTTTCCTTTTTTATTTAAAAAACATTGTGGTTTATAGAGGAAGACAAATAAAAAATACAGTGGAGGAGCGGTCATTGTTGCCGCAAACATTAAAAATATTCTTTTTTTCATTTATTAAAATAATTCGTAAAAAGAATTAAATGAATGAAATTAAATTTAAAATGGGTTTATTATATATCGTATAAAAGAAGGAGGTGTATATTATACAAACATGCCTCAATGAAAGGAGATTGAGATGAAGTCCCTTACCACATTTCCGTCATGACCCATTCATTCTTTAATTTCATGAATAATAAAAATAAGTTAATTTATACTTTTTTAAGAATATTTTTCAATTTTATTATTCATTTTATATCACTTATTGCCTTTCTATAACAATTAGTTAATTATTTGAGTTCATATCGGACATTTTTTGGATGTTCAGAACTTGAGTTAAAAATAAACTTGTTATAATTATTAATTGTTGATGGGGAAGTAATTCCATTATTTCCATAATCATATTCATGATTTATATATCATATATATCATATAAATCCAATATATATGTATTTAGAATAGTCTATATCATTTGGATATATGAAAATGAAATGCACCGATCATGCAAACGGTAAGTCATACGTACTGATAAACGTTACTTCCATTTCATTTTTTTCATTTTAAAAGGAATGAAAACAAACTGATACATAGGTATATTATTATTCCAGTATAATAGAATATTTTATATACATTATGTATGTTAATTAACACCATCCTTTATCTGTTCCATGTATTGTATGAACGAGTCATATCACTCTATGTGGGCTGTAGTCTGCACTTCCTTAAATGCAATTATCGTATATATACAACATGAAAAGAATAATGGTATGTTATAAAAGATAATAAAATAAAAATAGAGATAAAATAAATAAAATAAATAACATATATAATTATTGTTCAATCATAATGGCCACCATGAGCAGTGGTAGGAGATATTTAAACAATCATTATTTCTTGAGGCAGTCGTTCATCATCCATAGAAAAATAATGTTTATATCCATTATATGGATGTGTGTGGATTTTTAGTTCAAATAATTCTCATAAAAACATCATATAATATTTATTATATAGTTTTTGTTATAAAATTATTGAATAAATAGAGTTTAGTTGTTGGAGAAGTAAAATAATAAATGAGAACTTGAGGGAATATGTTAGCTTTAAATCGGGTAACTCCATTTGGTTTGAAAAAAAGGATTTATTAACGTGAGTTATGACTAAGTTAATGATTCTAGGAGTAATATAGGGATGCTGAGGGATTCATAGATAATATTTTGGATGATCCAAGGGGCTACAGAGTTGATTGTAATGGGTTAGAGGTGGGGTCCTTTTATAAGGGGGAGGAGGGTCTGTTTAGGAATGTTTGAAAGTATTATTTTATTATAAAGGTATTTTCTGTTTAAAAGGGTCCAAAACATATTTATTTCGAATATAAGGTTCATATAAGTATCAATAAAATCTTAAAATAATAATTGGATAGGTTTTGGATTTTTTTAATCCTTATCTTTTTATTTAAGCTTTTCTTATGTTATTTAATTTTTACCACGTCCTATTATAAATTAATACTATATGATTAATATATTTACAATAAAATGTCAAGAGACCCAAAATGGATCATTAAATTCATTTTTAACATTATATATTTCATTTTTCTAAATCATTTATTTTTTGTAATATTTTATCATTTAATAAAATTGGAATAATTTTAAAAACTCATTTATGTCAGTTTATAAACTATTCATATCAGAACATTTAAGAAATCAATAAAAATTTGATTATTTAAAAAAAACTCATTTTTTTAAATATAACAAGTAATTAGTATATCTAAAAATCGTGGATGGCATAAAAAGTTTGAAAAAAAAATTATTTTAATATTTATAATATAATTTATTTGAATCCTATATTAATGATGAAATAAGATCATCACCATCGTGTCATAAGTAAATTTATTTATATAATATATAAAATAAATAAATAAAATACCATGATGTAGGAACTTTTTTTATCTTTAATATTAATATTTAATATTGAAGAGATATCATATAAAATCCCATATAAAAGATGTTTTACTAAAAGATATATGTTTCTGTCATTTATTTATTTACTTTAAATTAATTAATATAAAGTGTTATTATCACTCCCATATGGCTCCATGGGGTCTCAAAATTGACCCAAGGATGACCATGGTCTGAAATGTAACAAAAATAGAATTAGGAAACATGTTATGGTAATTTAATAATATTATTATAATATTTTTTTACCCTTATTTATTAGATTTGCCCTTTAATCATGGTAAATAAAATATTTACTGAAGTAAATATTCATAATGTCTAAAAATAAACCTACCAATTGACACAATTTGGACCTATTTTTCCCAAATATTGAATCCATTTCTCCAAATTCTAAAATAATGATGTGGCAGAAATTAATGTCAATTTTTTTTCTATTGTCAAAACAAAAAACTTGTTTTTAAGAAATAATATTTATCCAAACATTGATTATTAGTTATGTACAATTTCAAAATAAAATTACTTATAAGGACCATCATTGGATTAAATGGTAATAATATAATCTAATTTCACTTTAAAACGAATAAAAATATAATCTATTTATATAAATAAATTAGATTAAAATGAAATTTTGAATTAAAATATATTTTTTTCACTATTTATTAAAAAAATGAACATTATTAGAAAAATAACAAAACTTTCATCCTAAGTAAATTTTGATGTCCCTATTCTAAATAATAATATTATTTTGATCAAATATAAAATATAATGGTGGTAGAAACTATATTTAAAAATTGTTCTCCACCAAAAGGCGGTAAATCAATGTTTTAATGAATATTTGAGTATCTATGTTAAAAATTGTATTAAATCTTATTTTAATCCTCTAAAATTTGTTGTCCAAATGTAGAAAAATTTAAAAAACACCTGTAATCATAATATGGTTATTTTTGTTCGTTTATGCAGATACAACGGCTAGGCATTAACTACAATTTAAAATAATTTCATAATATTATTTTTTTAGTATGACTAAGCATTGTGTGAAACATAAGACTTCAAAAAAAACCCATTGTTGCATGTCGAGTACTCCATCGTACATAGAATCCCCTTTATTTAATTCAAAAATATTAATAAATATGAAAATATCATGTTTCCTTATTTACATGGGATGTTACATCTTTCCCCCCTTTTGGGAATTGTGTCATTAAAATTCTATTCACTTATCAAATAAATGAGTAATTTATCCCTCATAGAATTTTCATACTCCCATTTTGCCTCTTCAATTATATTGTTTTTTCACAAAACATTTACCTGATGAATTACCTTATTTTGAAACACTTTCATTATTCGGTCAAGAATCTCGACTGGTTGTTCCTCATAAGAGATATTCCCTTCCAACTGAACTACCTCAATGATCAAAACATTATATGGATCTAAAATATACATTCTCAATATTGATACCTGAAAAGCATTGTTTTCTTGAGATAAAAATGGAGATAAATCCACTCTGTAGGCAACTGATCCATCTTTCTCTTTAATCTCATAGGGTCCAATGAACCATGGACTCATATTTCCCTTCTTATAAAAATGCTTCACACTTTTCCATGGAGAAAAATTGATAAAGACATGATCACCTAACTCGAAAGAGTGATCTTTCATCCATATATCCACATAACTTTTCGTCTTTCTCTAAGATTTTCTCATGGGCTTCTGAATCAATAGAACTTTCTCTACCATATCTTCTACGAATTCTGGTTCCATCAGCTTCCTTTCACATACTTCATCCCAAAAAGATAGAGTTCGACACTTCTTTCCATATAATGCCTCAAACGGAGCCATCTGTATACTGGAATGAAAACAGTTGTTATAAAAAAATTACCAAGGAAAGATTTTCGTCCCAACTTCCCTGGTAAATCATTGAGCTATCATGTAGAATATCATTCAATGTTTGAATCATTAATTCTGACTACCCATCTGATTTTAGATGAAAAGCTATACTAAAATTTAATTCAGTACCCAATGACTTTTGACCTGTTGACAAGTCAGACACTCTGGCACTGGTAAAGAATGAAGCACCCATTTTGGTAAATTATTCTCTTCATTAACCTGTTGACAAGTCAAACACTTCAAAGTAATGTCAGAAATATCTCTTTTCATTCCTCCCACCAATAATACTCTTGAATATCTCTCTACATCTTATTACTTCCAGGATAAACTGAAAACGAGGAACTATGAGATTCACATAATAACTCTTTATTCAACTATGAATCACAATGAAAACATAATATCATTACAAACCACAAAAAACATTCTCTATCATTGTCAAATTCATGTATCTTACCCCTCTAAACCAACTCAACCTTTTTCTACAACTCACCGTCTTCTTTCTGCGCTTTCTTAATTCTGTCTGCTATGAATGATTATATGGAAACCTAAAACAAAACAGAGGAATTTCCTACACCAACAACTTCCATTCCAAAATTAATCAAATCAAATACCAAATTATCTCTTTCAAAATGTTTCTTTGTTAAGGTAACATTACTCTTTTGACTCAAAGCACCAGCCACTTTATTTTCCTTTCCCTTATGGTAATGGACCGTGAAATCATAATTCTTGATTAATTCCAACCATCTCATATGTCTCATGTTTAATTACTTATGAGTAAATATATACTTCAAACATTTTTTTAGTATATATTTGACATTTTTCTCCAAAGAGATTATGCCTCCAAATTTTTAAAGAAAAAAACAACAACAACTAATTCCAAATCATGTGTAGGTTAATTTAACTCATTATGTTTTAACTGACGTAAAGCATATGAAATTACATGATCATTCTGAATTTTTACACGACCATGTCCCTTAAATGAAGCATTATAGTAGATAATAAACTCACAATTTCTATAATTCAGTGCCAAAATTGGAGCATTCACCAATCTTGATTTCAATTCCTGAAAACAATCATCACATTCTTTTGTCCAAATGATCCTAACTCGTTTTTGAGTTAACTTAGTTAGCGGGCTAGATAACAGTGAAATGTTTTCAACAAAACTCTGGTAATAACCTACCAAACTAATAAAATTACATATATCGGTAATATTTGTTGTTCTTGGCCATTCGTCAACAACTTTTATTTTAGAAGGATCAACAGTTATGCCATTTTTTGAAACAATGTGACCAAGGAAGGAATTTTTTTGTAACCAAAACACACACTTGATGAATTTCCCATACTGTTTCATTTATTTTAATGTTTTCAATAAAACCCTTAAATTATATTCATGTTACTATTTAACTTTGGAAATAACCAAAATATCATCAACGAACACCACCACAAACATATCCAAGAACTCAAAAAAAATCTATTCATAAGATCTATGAATACAACTAGTGCATTGGTTAACCCAAAATACATAAACACAAATTCAAAATGTCTATATCTTGTATGAAATGAAGTCTTCAAAATTTCTACTTCCTTTACTTTCAACTGTTGGTACCCCGATCTCAAGTCAATATTCGAAAATAATGAGCTCCCTAAGTTGATCAATGAAATCATCGATATGAAGAAAATGATATTTTTTCTTAACAGTGATGTTATTCAAGGCTCTATAATCAATGAAGAGTCTCATTGAACCATATTTATTTTTAACAAAAAAGACCGGAGCACCCCATGGTTATATGCTAGGTCAAATGAAACCTTTATCTAACAACTCATGCAATTGATTATTTAACTCTAATAGTTTAATTAGAGCTATTCGATAAGAGGGTTTTGAAATTAGCTTAGCATCAGGAACTAAATCAATAGTAAATTCAACTTCCCAGCCAGGTATTATACCAGGAAACTCATTATGAAAAACATGAAGGTACTCATTTAATATTGGAACATCATTATTCGTAAAAGTTATTATTTTTCAATAATATGTTCAAAGATACATTCATTTCCATATTTTACTATTTTCTTAGCTTCCTGATATGTTATCAAAATTAAGGGTTAATTCATGTACAAAAATTGAAATATTTCTGAAAAAAAACTCTTTATCTATGCAGTCAATATTAGCATGAAAAATAGGAATCCAAAACATGCCCAAAATAACATCAATATCTACTAGAGAAAAAACAATATGTTTTTAATGTAGGTTCTTTCTGCACATACGGATAGGAAGGTTCTTATAATTTATTTTTGTGTGGAAATTTCCTCCCATTGTTTTTACCATTGTTTCAGGAATTATATCTTGAGATGGATGTCTCAAATTAACTAGAAAACTTATCACAAATGAATGAATGTGTAGAAAATGATTCAAAAAACAAATTGGAATAATCTGAATGAACAAAATGTGTACTTGATAATACTTCATTTGATGGCCCAACATCAGATGAAGTAGTTCAACAGGGTTTCATCACCCATTTCTCCTTGTAGTCGGGCTGTTTTCCCTCAGTTGAGTTCTTCATTGGAAACTAATTTGTATAATGACCAAATTTATTGCACTTAAAACAACTTACCACTGGATTTTCATTGCCTGCAAGATCATATTCCTTAGAGTTACAAGAAATTTGATAGGACATACCACACCGTAACCACTTTCCAGACATTTATAAACATTCTATAGGATGATTTTTATCAAAATTCTCAGAAGATGGATATTCAATTTTCTTACCTCCAGGCTTCTTTCATGAATTATTTCTATTTTCCTACCAACTAAACCTCTTCTTTTTTTCCATTTCAGAACACTCGATCTTCAGAAAACACCATTTCTACCTTCTCATCACAACTGAAAAGTTTCTCATAGCTTTTGATTTTAGAAGTGTATAATCCTCTTAGATATCATAGCTTCTGTCCTGAGTAAAATAGATTTATCTTTCTATGAAAATATCAAATGAAATTTGGAGCATACATTTCCAATCAAGTGATCTATTATTTGTAAGAAGCCACTGATTCATCCTCCTGCCTCAATTCCAAGAATATTTTTTCCATCCTAAGTCGAACCACCATAGGAAAATATTTCACAATAAATATACCTTTGAATTTTTCCCAACCATGAGAATCAAACTATTCATTGTCCCTACTATTTTTAAGCATAGACTACCATTGATTATCCTCACCTTCAAAACGGTAATCATAAAGACTAATCTTTTGATTGTATATAAAACCCATGACATCAAAAATATTTTCCAGCACATTGATCCACCCTTCAGCATGAACAGGGTCAGATGATCCTTTGAATGATGGGGACAATTCCTCATTAAATGTTCCACTTATGAAATGTTCCTCTATGGTTGATCTGGCTGATCTCATGCATGGATACCACCACCATTTATAGCCTGAGTCAACTGTTCCATCACTACAACAAAATGTTCAGTTCCGATTCAAACCATTTCATGTTTCTTATTTGGAATGTTATTCTCATCTGAATACCTTCCCAACATAATTACCATATTTCCACTGTGGAAAACCATTCTAAACATAGAAATATCTTAGGCAAATAAAAATGGTAATATGTAAATCTATATCATTTAAATCATACCATAAATTAAATTAACAATATTCTAACTCCTAAAGTTATCTATACCGACTTATTCCTCCGAATGGCCCGAAGGCCTTTTTTTATTTTATTATAGATAATCCCTCATTTAACGGTTGAAGGGGAATGTATACATGACCCGTAGGCCCATGGAACAAGGCCCGACATGACCCGTAATCCATGACCCGAAGGACCCAACCTTAATCATTAAAAAATCATGAATTAAGTTAATAATTCACATTGATGACATTTTCAGGTTTAGAGCTCTATAGAATTAGTTCATAACATATACATAGTATCTTGGATATTATATGTTGATACTTCTTCTTAGTATCCATTTTTTCATTAAATTAAAACACATTGAATAAAATATTCAGTTCTAGTTCAATGTTATAGACATCACGAATTTTCCGTGATCCCATCCATGACCCCATTCCACTTTATGTCTCGTGAAAAACATTTCAAAAACAAGGGATGATCATAAAAAGCCCATTAAGGGATACACAAAGAAGGAAAACAATTAGTTTTTCAAAACTACAAGTAAACCATGAATACCTTATCGTAAGTAATAATTTTCGCCTTTATGAAGTAGTAAATACTCCTACCTGAATAAAATATCATTTTGTACACTTTTGTAACAAAACTTATACCATAAAACCCATATAAATAACACATAATAGATATAGGTAACATGGGACATAATCATACTTAATTGGAATAACCACACGGTCAACTATCACACATATCACTAATTGGAATAGCCATTCAGCTGAATTCCATACCCAATGAATTGGAGGTTATAATGTAACCACCCACATTGTTTTTTCCTGGAACCACCTGTCTTTTGGTTTACCATGTCACCCCATTTAAAATTTCCTTGTTCCATTATAAATCATAACACATAAAATATTGCAAATATAAACATCCCACCAATAACATTACATTTTAAATCACAAGAAATCATTTCAATATATTGAAATAATCAATCCATTTAAAAAACCATTTTCAATCCTAAAACACCCAAAAATAGAATAAGGGGTTACCTTTTTTATTATTAAAAAAACATTAAAAATTATAAAGGAATCCAAATAATGATTACAGTAGTGGGAAGGTCATTATCGCCGCAAATGTTAAAAACATTCCTTTTGTCATTTAGTAAAACGCTTCGTAAAAAAATTATTCCCTTTTAATGACATTAAAATTAATTGTTTTCTATTATATACCATATAAAATAAGGAGGTTTATATTATAAAAACATGCCTCAATGAAAGGGGATTGAGATGAAGTCCCTTACCTCGTGTCCAACTTGACCCGTTCATTTATTAATTTAATTAATAATAAACTAAAGTTAATTTCTACTTGATTAAGATCTTTTTTAAAGAATATTATTACATTTAAATCACGTATTACCTTATTATAACAATTATTTAATTATTTTACTTTATATCGGACATTTTGTCGATGTTCCGAACATGAGTTAAAAATGAACCAGTTATAATGATAAATTGTTCATGTGGTCAAAATTCATTTATTAACCGAATGATATTATTGATTTAAATATAAAATATATAATATATATCAAATATATATTTATTTATAATAGTCCATATCATTTGGATATATGAAAATGAAAAGCTCTGTTCATGGATATGGTAAGTCGTACATACACATGATCGCTACTTCCATTTCAATTTTTTCATTTTAAATGGTATGAAAACCAAATGATACATATTTATATTATTATTCCAATAAAATATAATATTTTATATATTTTACATAACATCATTAATACCATCCTTTATACCTTCCATTTATGTTATGAAAGAGTCATATCAATTTGAGGGGGCGGTAGTCTACACTTCCTCAAATGAAATTATCGTATATATATACAATATGAAAATCATAAAGTTATGTTATAATAGAGAATTAAATAATAATAGATATAATATAAATATCATAAATATCATATATAATTACAGTTCCATCCTAATGGACGCCACGAGAGGTAGAAGGAGGTATTTGAATAATCATTGTTTCGTGAGGCAGTAGTTTGTCGTCCACATAAATAGTATATTCGTATCCATTAGATGGAGGTGTGTTCATTTTTAGTTTGAATACATCTCATAAAAACATCGTTGAATATTTAGGATACTATTGATGTTATAAAAAATGGGATAAATAGAGTTTAGAGGGATGGAGAAGTAAAATTAAAGAACAGAACTTGAGGGAAGACATTACCCTTAAATCGGGTATCTCACATTTATTTTAACCATAAGTCTATCTTGAAGTGCTTTATGCCAAAGTTAATTCTACTAGGACGAATAGATTGATTTTAAGGGCTTCTTGAAGTAGATTTTTAATGATCCAAGGGGATTGAGAGGTGTATGTTATGGTTTAGAGGTGGTGTCCAATTATAAGGGGGAGGATGGACTCTTAAGGAAATATTAAAAGTATTATTTTATTATAAAATAATTTTCATATTCAAATGGTCCTTAAACATTTCATTAGAATATAAGGTTCATATAAGTATAATAAATTTCATCAAGTAATTATGGGAAATGTTTTTTTATTTTTTATTCCTTATATTTTTTTTTAACCATTTGTTATCTTATTTAGATTTAATCATGTACTATTATATATTCATAATATATGATTAATATATATACAAAAATTTAAAAGATACCCAAAATGGATCATTAATGAAATTTTTAACATTATATATGTCAGTTTTATGAATATTAGATTTTTGTGATTATTTTATCATTTAAAAAAGTTATAATTTTTTTAAAAACTCATTTATGTCAATTTATAAACAATTCATATAAAACATTTAAAAACTCTATAAAAACATGATTATTTTGAAAAAAAACATTTTTCAAATATAAAAAGTAATTATTATATATAAAAATTGTTGATGTCTTAAAAAGTTTCAAAAAATAATAATTTAATATTTATAAATAATTTATTAGAATACTTTATTAATGAAGAAATTAATATATCACCATTGTGTCATAATAAAATTTCTTTATTTAATGTGTAAAAATTATAAATAATATAACATGATGTATTAAATCGTTTTTTCTTACAAAATAATATTTATAGTCGAAGTGATAACTTATATAACCCCATATAAAGTTTTTTTACTAAAAGATACTGGTTTAAGTCATTTTTTTCTTTACTTTAAATTAATTAATATAAAGTGTCATTATCACTCCCATGTGGCTCTATGGGGTCCCAAAATCGAACCAAGGATTCCCATGGTCGTAAATGTATCAAAAAATAGGATTATGACACATTTTATATTAATTTAATATTTTTATAGTAATATTTTTTTACCCTTATTTACCAGATTTACCATTTAACCATGGTAAATAAAATATTTGCTCAAGTAAATATTCGTAATGTATAAAACAAAGTTACCAATTCCAACACTTTGGACCCCATGATTCCAAATATAGAATCCATTTTTCCAAATTCAAAATACAGAAGTGGACGAAATTAATGTAAAATTAGTTCCTGTTGGAAAAACAAAAATCGTGTTTTTATGAAATAGTAACTATTAAAATAATGATACTTGTTTATGTCAAATTTAAAAGTAAAATTACACCTAATGACCAAAATAGTATTAAATGTTAATAATATTACCTAATTACACTTTAAAACCAAATAAAAATATAATCTAACTATATAAATAAATTATATTAAAAGGCAGTGTTTAATTAAAATATAGTATTATTAACTATTAATTAAAAAAATTAACATTATCATAAAAATACCAAAATTTTATCCAAAGTAAATTTTGATGTCCTGATTCGAAAGAATAATATTATTTTTCAAATATAACATATAAAAGTGACAAAAACAGGATTTAAAAACTGTTCACCACCAAAAGGTGGTAAATCGACCCTCTAAAGAATAATATCGCTTATATTCTTAAAATTGCATTCTTTTTTATTTTATCCCTCAAAAATTTGTTGGATAAATGTAAAACCATTTAACAAACATGTGTAATAATAATATGGTTAGTTCAATTCATTCCCACCAACATGACGGATAGGTATTAACTACCATTTTAAAAAATATTATATTATTATTTTTCAATATGACTCACCATTGTGTGAAACATTAGATTTTGGTGAAACTCATTGTTGCGTGTTGGGTAATACATCGAACATAGAATCCACTTTATTTAATTTACAAATGTTAATAAATATGAAAATATCATATTTCATTATTTAAATAGGACGTTACATCTTCTCCTTCCATGCTATAATAAATATAAAGTCATGTTAGTTGTTTATCATATGGATATAGAAGGTGATCTGTCGTAGGGATTTATCAAAAATATGTAGCCCGATGAGGAGATAGATGGATTAATGTAAAAAAATCAGAATTTTTTTTAATCAAATATTCTCCTCACACTATCTAACATAAAATAGAGAGATATTTAATTGGACTCAAGTGAACTGATGTAGAATTCATTGGGAGTGTACAATGAAAACATAATAAAACATCATAAAAAACAAATGTAAATTTGACCACTTATTTCACAGGATAAATCCAAATATATGAAAATAATTTCTGATTATATACTCAGATAGGTACTAGGAAATATTCCAATGCTACCACAATATTGATATGGGGTATCAAGAATCTCATGGGTATCATGTATATGGAAAATTAATTGGATAATGGATTTTTTTGCATTTGTGATGTTGAAATATCTTGGACACAAAAAATTTCAACACCTCACCTATCAAAAGTGTGGGAATAAGTATACTGTAAATTACCTTAAGTGGATAACAAAACACTTTTTACTTTGGAAATTAAGGGATCCTAGACAATTAATGTTGGAGGTGGAAATGAAATAATGTTATAGAAGAAGGGAATTCTATGGATAACACTCTTCCTATTGTGCAATTTTTCAACTACAATTAACAGGGACACTATGTGAATAAATGAACTAAGCCAAGGGTCATCAATGATAACAGACAGAAACAACTTCCATGTTCAAGTGATAATGGTAAATCTTATTTCATCCCAACTACTGGGGTTTATTTTTACAATTAAGTAGTGATATGTATTCAAGTTATTCATTTAATGATAAAAAGAATACTATTTTATTACGGTTCTATGAATTATTTAATATCCTGAATGTTTAGTAGAACTGTTCCAAACCACCTCATAACATGGAATTAGAGTCAACCTATTTAAAAAATTAAATAAATTATTGCATCCTATCAATATAACTCATCCATTTTTAAAATTTGTGGAATGAATTTCCCATCCATCCTTGTGATAATCACTTTAGAATAATTTTATGTTATGTTGGTCATGGATTTTATTTATTTGAATACAAGAAATATAAATTGTACAGAGAATGAAATCACCATATGTATAATAAATCTCCCTCCAATTCTATTCATGTTCAATGGGTAAGATAAATCTATATTTAATTCATCTTTTCAAGAAAGTGTATTATGGCCTTTCGAGTAATTATATTTTTCTTAAATGATTCGGTATAAGGAAAATATAATCCTTTACGACCTATCCATTGTAAAGGAAATCACAAATGTGTTTCCCAAATAATTTTATACTCTTCCTCCTAGTATATAGGTTAAATTCTCAAAATATCATATACCATGGTCTTTTCAAATATCCAAAAATCCATATTGAATGTCCATTATTTAACATCAACGATATTAACAAGAAACTACATAATAACCTTCATAAGAGTTTTATACGCTCATGTACTTCATCATGGTGTCACCAATCCTTCTCATTAAGAAAAATGTTTGGTCAATTGTCCTCTTCATTTATTATCATGACCTTAAATATATTAAAATAATGAAAAATCATCCTTTGATAGTGATTGATTACTCTTTTGATCACCTAGGTGATGCCCATCACATATACAAGGTGGATCTTTATCCATGATATTATCATGTAATGGCGGATAACTAGGATATCCACAATACAAATGTTTATTCATGGTGTGGGAACTATGAGTTCTTATTGATTCCATTTGGACTCACAAAATTTTCAACTGTATTTATGGACATTATTAATGGAGTATTTTGGGATTATATATAAAAAAATTGTATTCATTATTATTAATATTATAATACAATCCATAATAAAGGTGGATAATGAGAATAATTTGAATATTATATTTAAGGAATTGCGAAAGGAAATTATATATGTTATATATATTAAATATGAGTTATGGATTGAGTAATTAACATTCCTATGAAATTTTATCATCATAAAAGGGATATATGTGGATACATCAATGATATAGGAAATCGAATTATTCTCCAATGAACATAAGTTAAAAAAAATATAGTTTAAATAGATTATCTTGATACTAACATTGATTTATGTGAATCATAAAATGATTTTAAATTCCACTAACCATGATAACTCATAATGGGGTTATGTTTTTCAAGGAAGAAAAATGTGAGGAGATTTTTATATAGATAAATAGTTGGCTAATCATATCTTATTTACACCCTCTACCCATAGGTGTGGATGTATTTTTTAGCTATAGAGCTATTTATAAAAATGTATTGTGTTGTCTACATATTAAATATCACAAAACGAAATCATATCCTTCCGACCAGTCTATGATCCAAGAATATAGCTACCAATAATAGGATCTTGAATTAACTACAGTCATCTTCACATTAAAAAATTGGTAACATTATCTCTATATGTAAATGTGTGATATATAAATATATATATTATAAAAGTATAAAACATATATTTACACCAAATAATATCAATATCCACCAACTAATGCGGTTAGAGTTGTGAAATGATTATGATTGTTAAATCGATTACCATCCTGGGAAGTAAAGAAGTGGAATATGTTTTGAGTAGAAAAAGATAATGAAACCCTATCAATGATAAGTATTACAACGGATCCAATATTCATGACATAAAGAGGATGAAAATGGGAATAATGAAATTATCTTAATCCTATCTTACTAAAATAAATGTTCAAGCATCAATTCATGAGAGTATCAAGGAGTCCTAAAATAATGATTGGGTTCTACAGCAAATTTTAGTGAATAAGTATGTGTTTAACTTGTTTAATATGGAATTATATATTTTATTACCTAGATATATTTCCCATCAAAACCAAATCAAAACAAAAAATGTCTAGATGATTCAAATTTATATTACTTCTCTATCCACCTTTGAACCACTATGATTTACTGGGACCTAAATAAAAAACATTAGTGGGATAACATGAATAGGGACACTGCATAATTTGTTTCTTGATTCTTTCTATGAAAACAAGTCATGGATGAATTATATAATTCTATGGGTATTATGAAACCATTTCTCATAGTATAATGGAAATACTGATGCTTTACCAATGGATTCTTCATAAGGATCCCTAATATATATAATTGAAATGACATTGTCTAGGTGGTAGTCAATCACCATAATAAGCTAACTCGTTTCATTAATATAAATGAATATTTCAATCTAGACCAACTCCCCAAGAATACATAAAAGAAGTCATAAGAATACATGGATTTCCAATAACTGTTTTATCTGATTGAGATTTAATTTCTACCTCATGGTTCTATAGAATCATTCATCAATCATTGGATACCAAACAAAGTTTAAATACCACTATCACCCTTATTAATATGGACTTTATGAGAAAACTATTCATAATATAGAGGATATTTAGATATCATTTTCATTATATTTCGATTGATGAATGGATCAACACCAACCCCTAGTTTATTTCTCATGTGATGACAATTTCCATTCCAGTATTAAAATAGTACCTTAAAAAGCTTTGTATGGTAAGAGGTGACGGACTCCAACATGTTTGGATTAAGTTGGAGGGTAGAAGATTATGGTTCCTAATATTATCAAAGAAATTATAGAGAAGGATTAAACAATTCCGTATTATATTAAAATTGTAAAAATTCAATATAAAATATATGATGAAAATCATTGAAGAGTTGTAGAGATTGATTTTGAGGATGAATTATTCAATAGTATATCATGCTAGAAGAATGATAGGAGGTTTTTGGAAGAAGGGAAATATTAGTCAAAGATATAATGACCCCTTTGTAGTTCCTAACCAAATAAGTGTCATGGATTATTGATAAGAATCACCTATTAGCCTATCTCATGATCAGGACAAATTCCATGTATCCCTCTAGAGAATATAAATTCCAAACCCATCACATGTACGAAATCCATATGTGGTACCCTTATTGAGTGATCATTAATATAAGGCGTATCTATTGAAAATATTTTTTCATTGAGAAAATGTTCTATGAATATATGAAACTCACATGGTCAAATTTCTATCATGGAACCACATGTTTGATGAAGAAATGTAACGCCCCAACCCCAGTTACCCAGAGTTGGTGTATTATTACATAATATTGGCATGATCACAGAAGATCAAGTCACGAATGATCGATCAGTTTAGTAGCCTTGGAAATACTAGATATATTCATAAGTCTTACATTACATCATAAATTGAATGACTACAACAACATATTTTCATCATATCCCCTCATACAATCCCTGGAGGTCATTCATAAAATAATTCTTCACATCCTGGGAAAAATAAAACATAGAAAGGGGTGAGATCAGACGCTCCGTAAGGATAACAATATAGCGGAAACATTCATAAATAAGCATAAAAATTAAAGAAAATATATAACTAAAACAAAATACTTTTAAAATTGAACTTCAACATAATATAGAAAACATAAAATGAAATAATTCCATTTAATAATTCACATGTATATTCTACTAATCGAATAATCACATGCAATATCAATAACTACTTTCATAATATGGGAATGCATAATGCCAGACTATCATGACCACATAGTCAAGGCCTTGTGTGAAGACTTCAAATAAGATTTTGTCATGGCCTTGTGCCAAGATAGTAATTTTTCTCATGAGACCTACCGATGCATCGAGGAGCTATAGCAGGCTCCACCCGTCACTTACTATGTCCAATGCATTCCTCATATGAAAAGGTTTAAACATAACATAATCATTCGTATTTGAAACTAGCATACGAAATGTCAATACTTTATCCATAAAACATGAATGTTATGAAATAACACATACATAGTCAAAAATATCACAAAACCTTCAATAAAATATATTTGTTTTGTATTATAATAAATCAACTTCAAATATTCTTAAAATCTATCGATGGATGTTGACATGGATGAAATCAAAACTATTTAAGAGAAATATATCTTTTTTTGAAATCATTTAAAAGTCACATGATTATAAAATAAAACTTATACTTTGAAAATATTCTTTTAATCTTTTAAGGTAAGCTTCAACGATTCTATAAAGGCATAAAATATCCACAACCGCTATATTTGTTAAAAAACGACATTCTTACCATAATTATGTCAAAAAAGTTAAAAGGGACCTTGTTTGAAAAATGACAGAAAGATTCCTTTAAAAAAATTTAAGGTAAAATAAGGTTATAAATGACTTTAACCCATTGGATATTAAATAGTATAAATTTTTTGAAAGAAATTTTTACGAAACATGGATGTGGATGATAAAGAGGTCCCAGTAGATACATACGTAAAAACAACCTCGAATAATAACGAGATTGTGAAATTTACCCTTACCTTGTACGTTTCCTTAGTCGATGGTAAGTTAAAATCCTCTATAATAGTTAAAACATTTTTATCGAATTATACAGGTTCCATATACATAATTATGATATCATATATCATCTTTTACCATTACTTTGTAAATTATATCTTAGTATTATCATCATTTCGGGTGTTAAATGATTCGTTTTCCTTTATATAATTTGCTAAGTAAGCCATGATTGATATGGACAGGTTGTATCTTATTCATATATAGAATGATATAAAGTCCTTAAACATTATTTTTAATCATAAAATGAATATTTGTCTTGAATGGATATGATGGGGAATGAATCTCATCGCGTTCGTGGAGACGGTAGCCTGTATGTACGCACGAGCAATAATATCATTCATTTGATATAAAAATAATATTTAATTGGATGTTATATCATATATAAAGAATCATAATCATGTTATATTTATTATATACATCAATTACACATCATTATTATACCCATCCAAATAATAATATTTTGAATAACAATTACACCACGACGTGGAGAGTGTAAGTCATACGTACGCACGTATGGTGACATGTCATTCAAAGGATGGATATAATACTGAATATGGTTGTAACATATTTATAATAATATCAGATTATATATAATATACTGAATTTATTATTTTACAATGGAATCAACAAAGAAATAAGAAGTGGAAGAAGAAAATAATTTGAAAGAGGGTGGTGAAAACATTACCTCTTATTAGGGTTCTTCCTTTTTTTGATAAAAAGGGCTACATAGGTTTTCTTTCTGATCAAACTAAGGACTATAGGTTGTTTTGAGGGAATTTTAGAGAGTATTTGGGTAGGGTTTGGGCAAGCCAAATTCTTTTTTTGTGTGAATTAAATAGAAGGGGGAGTACCCTTGTATAAGACAGGTGAGGGTACCTTAGGAAAAGCTAGAAATATTATTTTATAATAAATTCATATTCTGTTTCTAATGGCTCGAAAGTGCCTTATTTAGATTCTACGGTGGGGATGGGTCAAAAATAACTCAACCAATAGGTTTTATATAGGATTTGGTCACTATATTAACCTTATCTTTTAGATTTAACTCTTAGTTAATTAGTTTGACATTTACCATGTCTCATTGTATTATTATATTAAATGGTTAATAAACTTACTATATACATCCAAGAGAACCCCAAGTGGCTAATTAATGATAAAACTATCAATATATAAGTATTTTGGCCGATCCTTAGATATTTAGGAATATAATATCAATTAATAATATAATATTGATTTTAAACCCCTTTTATGTCAATTTTGATACTATTTGGAAATTAATTTTTTTTGAAAATCATAAAATAATAATTACTTCGAAAAAAGTTAATTAAATAAATCCTAACATGTCATATTAACCTATAAAATAAGTGTAATTCATAAAAAGTCTCAAATTACATTTAATAGGGTATTTATAATATCAATTATTTAAATATTTCACTATTAATATAATTAGTGCATCCTCATTGTGTCATAAATAAATTAAATTATTTAATGTATAAAAATTGTAAATAAAATACCAATATGTATGAAATCTTCCTATCTTTCTAATTAATATTTATAATCGAATTTATCTTTTTTATATCCCCATATTAAAATTTTTTAGTTATTAAACTTTGATTTTAAATCGTTAAACTCTTCTATGAATTAAATAATAATAAATGTCCTAATCTAATTTAAGTGGACCAAAGAGGTTCTTATTTTATTCATAAGGTTTTTTTGGTCGAATTATAATTATCCATTTTAATTTGGACATGTTTCAAGGTAAAAATAATATCATTGTTACATTTAATTATCCTATTTACTTTTAACCGTGTTAAATAAAAGTAAAAAGTTACTATTCACCAAATATTATTTTCATCGCATTGAACCTCATTTTACTACCTGGTATCAATCATGTCTCTTGGATTTTTAAAATTCAGTTCATAGAAGAAGTAAAATTATGTTTTATGAAAATTTGCAAAATCTCCTAAGAGGTTGGTAAAACACGGTGAAAAGTTCAATAAAATTTTATATATCTATAATTAATATAAATTGACTCCAAAGAATTACATTGAACTCATATAGTTATTATGTATCTTTTTTTACTTAAAATTCATTTAAATAAAATAAATAATTATTTAAATAAAAATTCTTTTTTAATTAATACCTCACTGTTTTTCACTATTCATAAAAAATTGAATGTTTTCAGAAAAATACAAAAAATTAACCCTTGGATAATTTTTATATTCCGAATCCTAAAAAGAAGTCCATTTTGAAAAATAAAATATATAAAATTTCAAAAAGTGGGTATTACTATTCATAAAGTCTAGTTTGATTGGTTGTGGTGTGTTAGAACTCGAAGTTGCATACAACAATGCTATTGAATTATTAAAAGATAAGCGTACCGTGGAAGATTGGGGTGTCAGATTCTCCACTCCTTCAAATAATTTAATCCTCGAAATTTTTAGAGTATTAATGCGTAAAAAGTGCCAGGTGGTTCTTCATCATAAGTTCCTCAGGTTCCCACGTTGCCTCTTTCATCTTATGGTTTCTCCATAGAACTTTTACCAGACGGGTCTTCTGGTCTCTCAACACTTGTTCTCGGGTAACAAGAATCCTGATGGGCTCTTCACAATAAGACAGATCAGGTTCCGGTTCTAATTCTTCATAGGTGAGTACATGATTGGGTCATGCATGTATTTTCTCAACAGTGATACGTAGAACACATCGTGATCTTTGGAGAGACATGGTGGCATTTCCAGACGGTAAGATACAGTCCCGATTAGTTCTAGAATTTCGAATGGTCCGATGTAAATGGGACTCAATTTACCATTCTTACCAAAATGTATAACTCCCTTCCATTGAGATACCTTCACAAAAACATGGTCACCGACTTGATATTCCAATTCCTTCCATCAATTATCGTCATAGCTCTTATGCTTACTTTGAGCTTCATTAATGTTGGTTTGGATTACCTACACCTTTTAAATCGTTTCATCCACATGTTCTGGACCTACGAGTTTTCTTTCAAAAAGATCATCCTAACAGGTTGGTGTGCGACATCTCTTTCTATATAATGCTTCTTATGGTGCCATCTGAATACTTGAATGGAATCTATTGTTATAGTAAAATTCTACTAGTGGTAAATATTGATCCCACATACCCTGAAAGACATGTGAGTAGGATCTCAACATTCCTTCTAAGGTTTGAATAGTTGGTTCTGATTGTCCATCTACTTGAGGTTGGTAGGAAGTGCTCAAACGAAGTTCAGTATCCAAGGACTTCTTAAAACATTTCCAGAATCTTGATGTAAAATGGGGATCACGATCATAAACAATCGATAGGGGTACTCTATGAAGTCTCACAACATCATTAATATATAGTCTTTCTAGACGTTCTAGTGGTATATCTTCTCTTATAGCAAGAAAATGTGCAGACTTGGTAATACAATCAACAATAACCCATATTGAATCATTCCTTATAGGTGTTTTTGGTAGCCGGATGACAAAGTCCATCGTAATATTATCCAATTTCCCCTCTGGTATGGGAAGAGGTTTCATGACTCCTCCAGGCTGTTTCCTTCCAGTATTCACTTGTTGACAACACATACATCCGGACAGAAAATCATAAATCTCGATCTTTATGTTTTCCCACAAAAAATTTCCCTTCAAATCTCTATACATGTTGGTTCTACCAAGGTGTATGGAGAAATTGGAGCTATGGGTATCATCCAACAATTCCCTTTTTAGATAGATATATTGGGAACACAAAGTCTCTTCTCAAATTTCAAATTTCCATCTTCATACACAAAGCCACTCAATCTCCAATCATTCAAGTGTTAATCTTCTTTTGAAACTCTTCATCATCGGCATGAGAACTCCTTATCCTTTCGAGTAAAGATGGTTAGGAAACCATTTGAAAAATCATTGATGTTTCACCTTACATGGTTATTCCCATATCCATCTTTACTAGATCCATGAAAATATGGCCCCATTCAACTCGCATCTTGTTCAAAACTCCATGATCCTTTCTACTCAAAGCATCTACCACCTTATTTTCCTTCCCCGAGTGGTAGTGTATAGTGAAATCATAATCCTTGTGTAATTCAAGCCATCTTATTGGCCTCATGTTGAGTCCCTTTAGAGAGAAAATATACTTCAAACTCTTGTGATCGGTATATATCTCACAGTTTTCACCGTAAAGATAGTGTCTCCAAATATTCCGGGAAACTATTGAAGCTTCTAACTAAAGATCATGTGTAGGATAGTTTTTCTCATGAATATTTATCGTTCGTGATGCATAGGCAATAACCCTATCATTCTGCATAAGGACACAACCAATTCTTTCTTTGAGGCATCACTATAAATAACAAACCCATCCTTCCCTGATGGTAGTGTCAAGATAGGATCATTGACTAATCTTATCTTTAATTCTTCAAAACATTCTTCACACTGTTTTGTCTAAACAAATTTAACCCACTTTACGTGTTATCTTCGTTAATGGGTTAGCCAATCGAGAAACATTCTCGACGAAACGCCGATAATAACCTTCTAAACCAATAAAATAGCATAACTCAGTTATACTAATTAGTGCTGGCCATACTTGTATTGCTCTTGCCTTAGAAGGATCAACATAGATTCCATCCTTAGAGACAATATGGCCAGGAAACGAAATCTCTTGAAGCCAGAATTCACACTTTCTATGCATCCCATTTAATTCATGTCTTCTACAAGTCTTTAGAATAATTTGCAAGAGATTTTCAAGATCTTTGTAGCTTTTGGAGTTTTCCAAGATGTCATCAATAAATACCACTACAAATTCATCACGATATTCCATGAAAATTATTTCCATTAGATCAATGAAGATAGAGGGTGCATTATTCAATCCAAAAGGAATTACTATAAACTCATAATGCCCATACCAGGTTCGAAATGCAGTTTTCAGAATGACTTATATCTTCACACACAACTGATGATATCTAGATCAAAGGTTAATCTTTGAAAAGTATTGAGATCCATGAAGATGGTCGAATAAATCATCAATGTGTGGTAGGGGATACTTGTTCTTTATTGTTATAGCATTGATCTCCCTGTAGTCAGTGCACAACCTCATAGATCCATCTTTTTTCATAACAAAAGGAATAGGGGCTCCCCATGGAGAAACACTAGGGAGAATAAATCCCTTATTACTCAATTCCACTAGTTTTTTCTTCAGTTCCACTAATTCCATAGTAGAAATTCTATAAGGGGTATTCGATATGGACATTAAACCAGAAATTAATTCAATGGAAAACTCAAATTCCCGTTCTAAAGGATTTCCATGTAAATCTTCGGGAAAACATCAACATATTTATTCACAATAGGTACATCATCTATTCAAACATTCCTTTCCTCACCCATAGTTATTTCATTCTATTCCTCCAAAATAATTGAATTTAGTTGAGCTATTGAGGGTGGATCTAGATAAGAATTAGGTGGTGAAATTTCTGCTCTATAGTTAAGGTAATCATTATCATCGTCAAAAAATTTTATCTCATACTTTTTACAATAAAGTTTCGCATCTTGGTACGAAATCCAATCCATATCGAGGATTATATCAAATTCAATCAAGTGAATGACGATGCGATCGGCAGATAAAGAACATTTATATACTCTAATGAGAACTGATTCACAAAACTTTATTTTAATGATACTTCCCTTAAGAGTTTTGACTTAAATCTCCCTTGTTAAATCAAATTGGAAATTTCTAATTTTCCTAGAAAACAGAGAAGATATGAAATAATGTGATGATCCAGAATCAAATAACGCATTGGCTAAACTTGAGAAAACCATTAAATTACCTGCCACTACGTATTTCGGAGATTTCAACTCTGCAGTAGTGATAGCACAAGCTTGGCCTTGATCCCCTGACCACTTATGAGGTATGTTTCCCTGAGGCTTAGGACATTCATTTGAATAATGTCCCAACTCCCTATAATTGTAGCACTGAACATTGGTATCTTCTTTCTTCCCCTTGCAATCATGAGCTTAGTGGCCTTTTTCACCACACTTGTAACAGACTCCCATTCCCTTCAAGTAAGTACCGAGGTGTTTCTTCCTACATTTACTAGAGGATGGATATTCAAAATTTCCCTTTTTCTCCTTATTTTTGTTTCCAGAGTGTTTAGTAGATCAATTATTCTCCTGCTTTTATTTAAAGTTGTAAGACATAGAGAAATCATTCTCTGTCTTGATAGCACAATAGACACTATCTCCATATGACATGAATGATTGTGAGACTAATTCTCGATGGAGAAATTTCTTTAACACATCCACGAAACGATCAATCATACTCCTCAGGTTACATATATAATCTGCCGCATGCCTTGCTATCCTTGTAAAGTTAAATTCATACTTGCGACATTCTCATCCCCCTTTTGCCTCAGACTTAGAAATTGCCTTTCCATATCTGCTAGATGGTCATGAGGAAAGTATTTTTCTAAGAAAATATCTTTAAACTCCCTCCATTCCATACATGATACTTCATCATCTTCCTTTGTATTTTTAATCAATGACCACCTTTGATCAGCATCTCTAGTGAGGCGGTAAACTGCCATGACATCTTTTTCCCTTCAGCTGCACCCCAAGGCATGGAATATTTTCTCTAAATAATTCATCCATTTCTCAGCTACTAGTCAATTTGTACCCCCATTTAACGTTGGTGGTTGTCTCCTCATGAAGAGATCTAACATTGGTCATACACACTGCAGATCAGGGTGCTCCGTACAAGTAAGGTTATTATTGATAACCTGAGTGAGTTGTCCCAGTATAGTGGTAAGCTGATCATCACCTGTTGTATCACCAGCTCCACTAAAATTATCCTGAATAGGAGGGAAATCCGTAAATGGAGTCCGTGTATTGATACGGTTTCCATTTCTTCCACTAGTCACCATTTCTAAACAATGGAATAAACTACATTAGTTTATTATTCAAAATACATAATTTCATACTTATAAAACACTTAACAAAAATTGAATAGTTTATGGATATAATATATAATGATTAAAATGTATTCTTTAAGGATGTATATACTTATAAACCCTTCATAATGGATTTTAACGAAAATTAGAATTATCCTAAGCATATCCTCCAGGAGTGTCGTAACTAAGAGTGCCGGAAGGCCCATTGTTGTGCACCAGTTCCCGTTCGAGACTAGCTCAAAGCGGTGTTTTCCAGTTTTACCCATAGGTAAATCTGTTCCAGAGCCGCCTCTACCTTCTTGTATCCAGACATGGATTTATTTCTCGGAAAATTCACAAAATCTCTACAATACCAAAATTATAGGAAGTTCTTCTATACTAATCCTCAAAGTCTATCTTAGGGTTATGTTCTCTAATCAGAGTTTACCTAAATATAGCTTCCAAGGTTTATTACTAAACTTCCTCTAATACCATCTGTAACACACCTACCCTAGTTACTCAGAGTCATTGCATTATTACATAATATTTTCCTGATCATAGAAGATCAAGTCTCAAAAGATTGATCAGTTTAGTAGACTTGGAAACACTAGATATATTCATATGTATTACATTACATCATAAATTGAAAAACTACAACAACATATTTTCTTCATATACTCTCATACAATCCCTGCAGGACATTCATGAAATACTTCTTCACATCCTAGGAAAAATAAAACATAGAAAGGGGTGAGCTCAGATGCTCAGTAAGGATAACAATATAGCAGAAACAGTCATAAATAAGCATAAAAATTTAAGGTAATGTATAACTAAAACAAAAGCTTTTTAAACTTGAAAATCAACATAATATGGAAAAGATAAAATGAAATAACACCATTTACTTATTCACATGGATATTCTACTAATATAATAATCACATTCCATATCAATAACATCTATCATAATAAGGGAATGCATAATTCCATACAATCATAACCACATAGTCAAGGTCTTATGCCAAGATTACAAATATGATTTTTTCAAGGCCTTGTGCCAAGACACTAGTTTTCTCATGAGACATAATGATGCATCGAGGAGCTATATCGTGCTCCACCCGTCACTTACTAAGACCAATGAATTCCTTATATGAAAAGGTTTAAACATAACATAAACATTTGTATTTGAAACAAGCATACGAAATGTCAATACTTTATCCATTAACCCTGAATTGTATAAAATGACACATCCATAGTCAAACATATCACAAAACATTCAATACAATATGTATTTTTTGTATCATAATAAATCAACTTCAAATAAGATAAAAATCCATCAAAGGATGTTGACAAGCAATAAATCAAAACTATTTGCGAGAAATATCTCTTTTTTTTTGAAATCATTTAAAAGTCAAGTAATTATAAAAGAAAACCCTTACTTTGAAAATATTCATATAATCTTGTAATGGAAGCTTTAAATATTATATAATGGTGGAAAATAGCCACAACCGCAGTATAAGTTAAAAAAAGACATTCATACCTTAATTTTGTCAAAATAGTTAAAAAGGGGCCTTGTTTGAAAAACGATGGAAAGATTCCTTTCAAAAATGTATAATGTCAAATTGGGGTATAAATGACTTTAAACCATTGTCTATTAAACAGTATAAATGTTTTGAATGAAATTTTTAAGAAACATGTATGTGGATGATAAAGAGGTCCTCGTAGATACTTACGTAAAAACGCGCTCGGATTATAAAGAAATTGTAAAATTAACCCTTACCTTGTACTTATCCTTAGTATATGGTAAGTTAACGTCTTATATAATAGTTAAAACATTGTTAATAAATTATACAATAACCTTATACATAATTATGAGATCATATATGATCTTTTAAAATTTCTTTTGTAAATAATATCTTAGTATTATCGTCGTTTCGAGTGTTAACTGATTCATTTTACTTTATATGCTTTGTTATGTAAGCCATGTTTGTTATGGAAAGGTTGTATCTGGTTCATATATAGAATGATATCAAGTCCTCAAACATTGTTTTTAATCAGAAAATAAATATTGGTCTTGAATGGATATGATGGGGAATGAATCTCATCGCGTTCATGGAGATGGTAGTTCGTACGTATGCACGAGTGATAATATCATTATTTTGATTTTAAAATAACATATAATTGGATGTCATGTAATATATACAGAATCATAATCAGGTTATTATTATTATTTACATCAATTACACATCATTATCATACCTATCCAAATAATAATGTTTTGAATAACAATTACACCACGACGTGGAAATGTTAAGTCATACGTACGCACGTATGGTGCCATGTCATTAAAAGGATGGATATAATAGTGAATATGGTTGTAAAATATTTATAATAAAATTACAGTATATATAAGATACTGGAGTTATTTTTTAGAATGGAAACAACAATGAATGACGATGTGGAAGAAGAAAAGAATTTGAAAGAGGGTGGTGAAAACATTATCTTTTTTTCGGGTTCTTCCGTTTGATTTGATCAAAACAGATCCTTAGGTTTTCTTTATGATCAAAATATGGCCTCTAGGATGAAGTGATGAAAGTTGAGAGAGTATTTGGGAAGGGCTTGGACGAAACAAATGGCTTTGAAGGTGTGAAATAATGAGAAGGGGGAGTGGCCTTTTATAACAGGGGTGAGGGGCACCATAGGAAAAGCTAGAAATAATATTTTATAATAAATTCATATTCAGTTTATAATGGCTCCAAATTGACTTATTTAGATTCTAGGGTGGGGATGGGTCGAAAATCACTCATCCAACAGGTTTTAGATAGGTTTGGGTCACAATATTAACCATGTCTTTTAGATTTAACTCTTAGTTAATTAGTTTGACATTTACCATGTCTCTTTGTATTATTATATTATATGGTGAATAAACATACTATATACCTCTAATAGGACACCCAGTGGCTCATTAATGATACACCTGTCATTATATAAATCTCATTGCCGAACCTTTTATTTTTATGACTAGAATATCAATTAATAATATAGTATTTGATTTAAAAACACATTTATGTCAATTTTGACACTATTTGGAAATTGTTTTCTGTGAAAATCATAACAGAATGATTACTTCGAAACAAGTTAATTAAATCAATCCTAACATGTCATATTAACCTATAAATTTATTGGAAGTTCTTAAAAAGTCTCAAATTTAATTTAATAGGTTATTTATAATATCAATTATTTTAATATTTCACTATTCAAGTAATTACTGCATCATCATTGTGTCATAAATAAATTAAATTATTTAATGTCTAAAAATTATAAATAAAATACCATTATGTAGGAAATATATTTATCTTTATAATTAATATGTATAATCAAATATATATTATGTATAAACATATATTAAAAATGTTTTAGTAATTAAACATTGATTTTAACTCATTAAAATCTTATTTGAATTAAATAATAATAAATGTCCTGATATAATTTAGGTGGACCAAAGAGGTTAATATTTTATTCCTAAGGTTATTTTTGATCGAATTATACTTATCCAATAGAATTTAGAAATGATTCGGGGAAAAATAATATCATTTTTACCTTTAATTACCCTATTTACTATTAACCGTGGTAAATAAAATTAAAAAGTTACTATTCACCAAAAATTATTTTCATCTCATTGAACCACATTTTACTTACTGATATAAACTGTGTCTCTTGGATTTTTGAAATTAAATTCACATAAGTTGTAAAATTATGTTTTATGAACATTTTCAAAATCACCTAGGAGGTGGGTAAAAGACGGTGAAAAGTTTAATAAATATTTTATATATCTAAAATTAATATAAATTGACTCCAATGAATTACATTTAACTTATAAAGGTATTATGTATCTATTTTTACCTAAAATAAATTTAAATAAAATAAGTAATTATTTAAATAAAAAGTCTGTTTTAACTAATAACTATGTGTTTTTCACTATTTATCAAAATTTGAATGTTTTCAGAAAAAAACAAAAAATTCACCCTAGCCTAATTTCGATATACTGAATACAAAAATGAATTCCATTTTGAAAAATAAAATTTATAAAATTTCAAAAATTGGTTATTACAATTCATAACAGCTAGTGTGATTAGATGTGGTGTGTTAGAACTCAAAGTTGCGTACAAATCACGCTGTTGTATTATTCAAAGTGAAGTGTACCGTGGAAGCTTGGGGTGTTACAAGAAACATGGGAACAAGAAGGGATAATTATACATAAGTAACCTCATCTATTTTACTGTATTAAATATTTTTTAAATGGTAAAATATTTGAAATGGGGTAACATGAAAATTTTATGACTTCTAAATTAAATTACATTTTCTAATGACTAAGTTCTATATTAACTAATGATGTTATAGAAATCACATGTACTACTTTGGTTAATTTGTAAAAATTAAAAAATATAGCTTGTTGGATTTAAAATATAAACATGAATCTTAACAATTGATAATATAGACATTGTATTATTGCCGGTAAGATTGGTATGTATTCAGGGTTATGGTAAATTCATGTTTTCATAGAAGGATGGTGAGATGACCTTGATTAGTAATATTTTTTCTGTAAATCCCATTTATTGAAGCTTCATTATGAGATAGATTCACTACGATTTTCCATCAGCAATTCAAAAACAAAAATTCAATTAGTGAAGTATGAATGAAACCATATATGGGATATTTTCAAGATTATTATGATTGTGGCCTAAAATATGTTCATCGAACCACGCCTAAAATTACAAACATCACACATCTTACCCTTACTCTGTATGCTCGTTTTATAAGGTTGTATGTATATTTAAAGACACAATATTATCATATATATATATATTACATCTTAATATATTAATATTTATTACATACCATAAATATAAAAACCATAATCATATATGTTTAGTTCAATTTGAATCTTGGATCCATAAATGACTAGTCCATGGCTAAACATTATCATCTCTAACTATATTATCCATAACTACCACCCTTAGTAGACATATATTACATAATACCATACCTCATAACATATGAAAAAAATAGAAAGAGCGGATTAGATTGTATTCTCAGTAATGATATACAATGGAGATATCAACATAACATGATTATAAGGTTATGAGAACGAGATAAAACCATTTTAAAACCATACACTACATATCATAGATCAAAAAAAGAGTCATGTAATAAATCATGGTAGTTTATAAGATCTGAGTTATAATTCAATAAAAATAAAGTAACCATGAGATAATAAAATTTGTATTATAAATGGATTTTTGGGGTACAAATGACCATTGAAATTTATTTCCATAGTAGTCAAGGCTTATTGAAAATAATTTCATTGTTGAATGGGTTCATTTCCCAACCCGTCGTACTAGTCTAGGATCACATCCATGATTATCATTGTTGAAAAATCCCTTACTAAAATACATTTACTACCCATTCTAATACTTTTTCTCTCCTGAGATATTAATATTTACATTGTTCATTGGAGGTAGATAGAGGTCCCACCCTTACATGGCTATAACAGGACCATCATCCTTATTTATACTACAACCAACATCATTGGATATAATGTAACCACCATCCTTTGTTATAATGTAAACATTATCCTTGGTTATAATGAAACCACATTCCTCTTTTATAATGTAACAACATCAACATAATTATTACCATATATAGGTGTTCCACAACATCACAAAACAATCATTATATGTGAACCCATCAAAAGAAATTGTCTGTATAAACATATTTTCATCCTAATAATAAATAACCCAAAGATTGAATAATAATTCTATAATTTGATCTTATGCGTAGTAATTTTTATTTACTATCATAGGATATCATCTATGATTGAAAATCATTTTGAAAGATAGCTTGGAACATTTCTTGAGGAAAATAAACATCTCACATTGAAATTATCTTTTAAAAATGAGAATTATACATAAAATTGTGTGAGTACTATTATATTAAAATATACTTGTACAATTATAATGAAATATTTAAATCAAAAATCAATCATTACTTTGTTATATACAGTTCATATTGTACATGTTAAAACAATGTCTCCTTTCAGATTTTCGAAAAAATAAAAAATTACCTTATTCGGAAAATTAAAAGATGATTCCACTAAAATAATTTTGATAAATTTAAAACATGAGTAAAATATTCATTCAAAATCCTTTTATAATATTGAAAAAATAATTTTAAATATTATTATTATACATGGACATTGAATTAGAAAACATTGACGAAAGAGATGTATAAAGTATATATTTATGAAATAAATTATTTTATTCCCATGAGTACATAAAGGGTTGAAAATGGAGGTAAAACATATAATTTCTTGAAATAAAAAATTTTTAAAATAGAATTAATGATTTTCTTGAGAGATTTATCATAATATTTCATCATTAGTGGAAAAATCATAAACAATCCTGATATGAAAAAAGATTGAAAAATAAAAACCATACCACATTGGTAACATTTTAATCATTAAAATCATTAAAAAATTTAATAAATTGAAAATATAAAAATCATAAAAAATAATTATATTCAAAATATAACATGTAAAATTTGTAATATATACACCACACATAAGAAACCAGTGGTCAATATGGTATATATCCACCAGAAATAAAGAGACTGCAAATCCCTTACCTCAAGTATATGTTTAATTCTTACATGATAATAATTATTATATAATAAATATAGGTTTATTATATCTATATTTAAGAACCATATTAATATTTATCTTACTATATATGATTTACTTATTACCTTTTATTACCCATTAATTAACAAATCCATGTTCAAATCACGTTTTGTTTAAAAGTTGCTTTGTTTTATTTTACGTTTTGGTTTGGTATTATCTATTATGTTTCTGTGATTATTATTCCATCACATAAATAATGTTAAATATTATATAATTATCATATATATTCATTATATATCTATTTAGTGAACTCCAAAACAATTGAGAGATTGAAAATGAATTACCCCATTCATGGGGACGATAAGCATTACGTACGCATAAACATTGTTTCCAATTCCTACAAATATGGATGAAAATAAGATAAATAATATATAAAATTTTCAAAATTATTTATATCTTATATATATCACATATATTCAATAAATCATTCCTTATAACCATCCATTACAAAATAATATGAAAAATTTGATGCATCACTTCATGGAGGTGGTAGTCTACACTTAGACATTAGCGACATTATCATTTTCCAAATGATTGGAAAGAAAGAAGATATAAGTGAGATTATTATTAATAAATTATGATGATTTCATAAATATAATTTATAATAATTAAATCATTCATTATCTCAATCAATGAGTGGTGGTGGTGGAAAAAAAAATTACATTAGTTCGCAAGGCAGCAGTCCGCCGTACACACGATTGAATGTTTTGTCTCCCATTTTATAGAAGAGGATATTGATAGAGGTAATTAAATTAATATAATAACATTTCAGTACATGGGATATACTATTGTTATTATAAAATCATAATTTTATATTATTTTAATTTTATTAAAGAGAAATAATACAAAAATAAATGTTTAATAATTTTACCTCTTATTTAGGGAACCACTTTAGGATTCTTCTAAAGCCTTCTAATGTGGGTTTCCTTATAAAAATATATACTCTAGTAATTTGGTAGGAATTTGAAGAAGATATTTGTGTATTTCATGTATGAGAAATAGGGTACTAGTTGTGTGGAGAATAGAATAGAGTGGGTTCTCAATTATTAGTGGGGAATAGGAAACACATGGAATCTTTTAAAAGATAAAGGTGTATCCAGGATTTAAAAATGAATCATGGAACATAAAAAGGATCATTAATGAAGGTAATCTAATATAAAGGCATATTTTTTATGAAATTGGAATTTAACATGTTCTTATCTCAAAACACGGCTCGATGGGGATCAAGCTGTGGCTACCACATGAAATCATCCAATAGTCCAAAGGCAGGCGACCGGTGCCATTATGGTATATTACACACATGGAAGGAAGTATCCTAATGTACTAGTAGACAATCACACATATACAAGACCATACAATTCGTAAATTTAAGACAATTTATAACAATGCATGCATAGATATAAAATCCCATAATAAAAGTACGACAACAAGGTACACGAAAACCAAGTCAAAATACAAGCCCCCAAAATGAAAATGAATAAAAGTCCAACCAGCAAAGTAGGAAAGGAAAAAATTCAAAATAAACCTTGGGTATAGACCACGGTATTCATGATTCACTATTAACTTCATATCACTAGTCCTTCTCGGAATTCGACAATTGGTATGTCCCGAATGGCCTAATGGCCTTCTTTTTTATTTTATTATGTATAATCACCATTTTAAGGGTTGAAGGAGAACCCAAAAATGACCCGTAGGCCCAAGGAAGAAGGCCCAAAACAACCCGAAGGAAAATTACATGACCAAAAGACCCAGAGTAATACTATGCCCATTACATGCCATGTAGGCCCAATCCACTAGAACTACCCCTCCCTAGCTTGTGCATCATTGATCTCCTTAGCTCCCCACCTTTCATTGATGATCAACTAGAATTTCCCCTTGCAAAGATGCATGGTACCTGGTCTAGATGGTGGTTTCCATACCCTCTCATTCTTCCAATCCGGTTAGATCTACTCTGGGGACTTATACTCTTTTCTTATATCCTCTTCTAGGGACATCTCTATGTGAACAGGGATAATCCATGGTCTTTGTGGCCCAAAGGCCCTAATGACCGAATTCTTTGATGAATCGAAGGCCCTATGATCCGTAGGCCCAAAACGGTGGTCCAAAGGCCCAAATCAGTTGAATAGTAATGGATTTTATTGTACCGATTAGTACATTATATAGTAATTCTACAGTACTTCTACAATATCCCAAAAATTCACCTCCACCCAATTTCGAACTCTGGTCTCTTCGATTACAATCAGGAGCCCATACCACTCAGGTACGAGCTCATGGGCCCGAAAAATGGTCTAACATATGAAAATTATACGACATGTGCAGTCATAGACTATGTAAAGTTGAGTATAAAAATACCAATTAGGGCACCCAAAAATAAATAGACATAAATCGTTAAGAGTTTTTAGATCATACATTTGATACTAAAATTAAACTAATAACAAAAAAATTGATATACTTTGTAATTACGTTGTTCCTCAAGGAATTCACAACCAAACAATCAATCATAGGATTCTACATGAAACTTATAAGAATTTCTTATTCTAATAGAACCCACTCCATGGGACGTGAAATCACTAGTGAAAGCTCATCCAAGAGTTTATGATCATTGGTCCCTTCCCAATAAAACTCACTTTCCATTGAAGATGATGATACATAGATTGGGGATCACACCCAGGATACATAGGGGTGAACCAAAAACCAAATCTGGATCATCTATCTATATATGGGATCCTATGCTAAAGATACAATGAAACCTACTAAAATGGAATTTTAGATTGTGGATCAACAAACTAAACAAAGATTTAATGTAGATGCAACTTCCCCTATATATAATATAACAATAAATGATAGTGAATCACACCCCATTATGACGGAGGGACACCACAAAATCTATCTGATAATCATCCTAAAGATTGGATCATAATCCAGAGCTATGAATGTAATTCCACATTGTACCGACAAGTTGATGGACCAAGGGAATAAACTCAACTGATAGAAGTCCAAATTTATGAAACAAATGGTTCAAAACAAATTAAAAGGGTTTAAATGGTATGTACTAGATTTTAAATGGTCTGTCCAGCCAACCTTGGTTCTTCCTATGCATGACAACCTCAGATGGAATATAAACATAATAATACATGGTTTGAACTAACTAGGTACACAGAGTGTATATGTCAATCTTAAACTCTTCCCATTCCACTATCCTATTTCCAATATACTTCTGAAGATTCCCATGAACCAACTTCTGTACACCTGGTTTTTCTCGTATACACGTGTTCGTTTATGAGTATAAGATAATGTCAATTTCCATAAGCACCTCCCAACCCCTTCATTTGTATCCTTTGAGATGCATGTCAGTCCGCTAGTATTGTTCAAAAATTGTGTGACATGTGATACATGAGGTGTGAAAATTTATTCTTCATAGAAACCCTAGTCCCACATTTAGGGTCCCACACAGAGTGTAGTTCTATATTACATATATTATATCATTGTATTTTATAAAATCCTTATGACCTCCTCTACATCATCTAAATGCTTTGTTACTGCCATAAAACCCTATTGGAATCACAGATCTAGGATAATATTATCTTATCATTTTCCAATATATTATTTTTTTATTCAAATATACTGTAAAATTACCCCATTTATCCAACTATATCCTCAACTCTCCACTAACACATGTAAATCAAGAATAGTTGGCGTCCTTGATCAGATCTTGTTCACCTCTGATCATCCTCGGTTCTTTCACCTAGATTGCACCATCTACCAAGAAGCACACCCATGGTATTGATCCTTTACTCCAAATAATGGTTGGGAAATTAATATATACCTATTATTTGTTAAATCACTATCCAAAGAAAATGACAACAAAGAACGTATGTAGAAACATGGGATCAAACCATAAACCATAACTGTGAGGAACAAACCTGGGCCTATGTTCATTTTCACGCTCAATTGGTTGTCATAGGAAAGAAGAAAATAGGTATAAAAATGATGAAAAAATTAATAAACCCAAAATAAATCAATCATTGACTTGAGAATCAATTATAGATTTTGTAATTGATACATGTTCAATTATGATTAATGAACGTGATATAATCACATAACTCAAAATCCTACCTAGAGTTTATATTGATCACAAATGAAGAATTGGAATGTGTTTTCATTGTTTTATATATCCTCTATCACAGACCGAGCTAATGATGATAATGATACAACTACCACATTCCCACATCTACAGTATATGGTTTTGTGTAAAGTGATGAAATACATTACTAATAGAGGGATTTTCCTAATATACTTGAACAAAAGAACCCCTACAATAAACATTCCAATGTGTAAAGGTATAATAAAAAAATATGCAAAATATAATGAATAATTCATGCATTTGAAACCTCTAGGGCGCATAAGAGATGTATAGTGTGATCTAAAAAGTAAATGTCAAAAATATAAACCCATCCCAAAATATGTCCCAACCTGAATGAACAAGAAATTTAATGTGCTGAGAGAGCCGGACTCTAGATCACTAAGACCCAATAACTAAATTTGGTCAAATTCACAGGTGTATCCCCATGACCCTCTGTAATCTCTGTTGACCAGACAGAGATCTATATAAGACAAGAAACATCTTCTAAAATCCCACATAGGGATGATTATATACAAACCATGTAGTATGACCCAAAACATGAAGGGAGAATCATAAGAGAAAGGATATAAGTAAAACATAACAATCCATTTAATGAAATGAAATCTATAATGGGGATTGATATATATAATCTCATAAATGAAACCCATTTGAGAGAGAAAGGTGTCTTTATATAACATCCTAACCACAGAAAAGAGTATGCATCATTATTCGTATATCCATTAACAATGTACATCATCTTTTCTATTTTTTTCCAATAGAAACATATATGTCCAGACACACATTACCACTATACTACACAGTCATGGGGACATAATCTATAGGTAGAGTACTCATGACCTAGTATAATAGGAGGCTTCCACTCAAAGAGTAGATAGTGGTCTCATTCCCTATCCTAGAAGGAGTGTTCCACTCTAGTGGTTTGGGACCCATACTGTTACTCTACATGGGAGTGACAATCTGATAGTTTATAAAAGACCCATTCCCAGTTCCAAAAAGAGATTACTAGTCTTGTGGTCGAGATACCATACCATTAATCCAGAGGTTGGTGTCACTATTATAGTTTATAATGAAATATTT
This sequence comes from Viscum album, assembly GCA_963277665.1. Lineage (NCBI taxonomy): Eukaryota > Viridiplantae > Streptophyta > Magnoliopsida > Santalales > Viscaceae > Viscum > Viscum album. The sequence continues at coordinate 557,571,311 of OY728167.1, read as the reverse complement.
CCCAATCTTTATGGATGGTTTCGCTCTAGTGGTCGATCACTTATTTCCAATCTTAATAGTTGGGGGAAATATTATAGTGAAAAGATGACATATTCCCCGTCCTAGACGGAAGGTGACACATTAATAGTCGATAGGGTACACATACCCTATCACAGTATGAGGGTTCCACTATAATGATCAAGGAACCATGCCATGAATTCCTAGTATGGTTCCACTCTAATTGTTGATAGAGGGCACATGCCATGAATCCATAGGATGTTTCCACTATAATAGTCGATTGAGGAAACATGCCTTGTCCCTGCTAGAGGGTTCCACTATAGTTGTTGAGGAGCCATGCCCTGACTCCATAGGAGGGTTCCACTTTGATAGTCAATAGAGAACTCATGCCTTATCCTATTAGGAGGGTGCCACTCAATAATTCCCTGAATCTATAGGAGGGATCCAATCTGATGGAAAGATAGATGACCAATTCCTTATCCTAGAAGGAAGGTTCCACACCATTGTCTATGATGATCTTTCTCGATCACTACCATCATCAAGCATCACATAAAATATATTCACACTCATAAAAATCATTCATTTAATCTCAAGAGAAACAACATAGGCCACCATTCCATTCAACATGGATAAACAGTCATGATATGGTACCCATAGGGAAATTTATTGTCAAAAAAGGATATAGGTGAGGTTAGAGTTTATAAAAAATGAGGGTATGTAGTGGGTAAGGGCAACCATATGGCGCGTGCCCCCTCTCAACTAAATGTTTGTGTTATTATATAGTACACATCTCACATCCCATGAATACCTACATATAATTTATGATGACTGAATTTAATTCCTCCACCACATAGGTACCATTCCATGATCTGAGTCATGTTAGGGTACCTTAACATTTATATGTACCTTGGTCATGTTTTACAGCCATGTACTATGTTCTTGTTTGTGTACACTAGTCAGTTTCCAAGCTATACTGGTGTATGTGTACTCCCGTTGTACATTCATGGTCACTAGATCTGGATCACACTACATGCGGTATTCAAAAATATCATGTGATATTTAACTCACTTTGAATCCTTAGCCACCACAACCAAGGGCTTACAAGCCCTATTTTCATCAAACTATTATGAATGTGGTTGGGTTTTTTCACAGAATCATTGAGCTATTACGTTTTCCGTTATATAGGGCTCTAATGATTCAAACCACACCTTTATGACTTATAAAATCAATGGAATGATCTAGATATCATCTATAACATCCCTCGGGTGGCCGAAAATTGAATTTTGTTGAACCATAGTGTTTCAACGTACACCCTGTATGCCTCCAATCAAATTCAATAAGTCCTAAATCCAATATCCATGGTCCTCATCACACAAATCCTACAAAACAACCTGATCTATCCTCAAATAATATATATGTTCATCTCACAAAAATCTACCATGTATACGGGGGTCTAATCGCAGTGTTTTCCATCCAAAAGTTGTTTAATCCTTTCCCCATAGTCCATTGATGATGAACACAATGAATGTTGGGGTAAAAGAAAAAAACTGTGAAACAATAGATGGCCAAGAATTTATGTCCAATGAATTAAAATATTTGATATCCATGATGATAAACATGGAAAATAGTGATTAATCGAATAATTAAATAAATATGATACATTGGTGCATGGGAAGGGTTAAATCGGGAGCATATCATAGAAAATAGGTTTGATTATTATCAGTAAATCAATAATAAGCGAATAAATCCACAAATGATGAGTCCTAGTTCAATTCAAATCCATCCTTGATGAAGAAAGAACTATCCAATGGAGGAGGAAGATATGATGTTATTGATGCATCTGGATTCACCTTGAGCAGGAGGCTCGACATCATCATATCTCAATCAACCAATGATGAATGTAAAATTCCTCCTTTCAATGATCCCCGGGCTAATCATATAATATTGGAAATATTATAGAATATAATATATATTTTTTTTATGTTATCTCATTTAAAAAAATAAAGAATATAAAAAATTTATTTTTTTTAATCACAGCCGCCAATGGCCTTTAAATCCAAACATCCCATGCCGAACAACTTTTGGTCGCACAAAGATTAATCCTCCGTTTTTTTCAAACGAAGAATTAGTTTATTTATCAAAGACTCCATTTAATAGATATCCCATTTTTCATGAAACAAAGTATAGGCATAATATTAAATATATTTAGTATTTTCCAAAAATTAATTTCGAGCACTCCATGCCTTGGAATCAGCTCTGTCCCAACACAATGCTCCGAAAATATTTCTACATTTTTTTCAAATTCATAAAATGAAAAAAAGAGATCCTTACTTATTCATTAATTCAATATTTTCATCCTCAAAATGAGAATTCTATGAAAAAAGGTCAGGATACTAAGACATCATCTCTCTCTCCCACTCCCATTAGCTCTCAAACATGCTATCGTGTTTCCACAACACAAGAACCATGGGGATGGTCCATACATGTAGGGTCCTCTTCTACCAGCCCTCAACCACTACTGGGTGATCTAAAATTGGGTTCCCATCCTATAGGTCCATTTTTTCCATTTAATTGAAGTCTTTGGGGTCACACATGAATCTACTCGGTTGTAACAAATAGAAGGCGTCATGAAACCACTCCAACTGTGGGGGTTAGTCAAGGTGGTAGGAAACCTCACCAACCCTCTTTAATATCTCAAATGTTCTGATAAATCTTGGGGATATCTTTAATCCCTAATCAAAAATCAATAATCCTCATCATGGGAATTGTATTAAGAAAAAAGTGTCTCCCTACTCGAACACTAGGTTCCTATAACATCAATCTGCATAAATTTTTTGTCTTCTCTGGGTGGTCCTCATTATCTCACAGATGATCTAAACCTTCTCCATCACAAACTGCAATATATCTATCCAAATAATTTACACCTCTCGAATCATTTTATTGCATAATTGTGACCTATAGGTTCTTTTGTACAGGGCCACAAAAGTTGTCATTCTAATATTTGAGTGATAGGTATTATTATACACAAACATTACCTAATAAAAATAATCCACTTAGCTATTACTGATGACTAACACACAATCCATCTTCATATACTCTACCCCTAGAAAATGCGCTCCTTCTTCCCATATATATTGGTAATAAAGGTTGTTCTCATACTAAAATGTGATCCAAATGCCTCATGAAGGACCACCCGAAAACATGAAATATACCACCCATCACAGACTGACACAATAGTCGAGGGATCCCCATGAAGGTGAATGATTTCCATTATGTAAAACATCCCCCAAAAACTCCACAAAACTCTACTCCCTTATAGTAAAGAAGTTAACAAACATCATATGTTGGTCAGCATTCACCCAAATGGAATTATGAACTCTTTTTGTTCAATAAATCTCTATCACTAATTCTAGGGATATTTCATCCCATTTCCACTCTGGGATCTCAAGAGGATTTAATAAACCTTTCATATCCTGGCTCATAGAATTCACTAAGGGACATGTGGGGCACCAATAGAGGAAATCATCTATTCTTTCCCTTAAACCATCCCACCAAGCCTGATGCCGAGATTCTATTTACAACAAACCTACATCGGGATGTATATCCAAAGGAGATGTGTGAAACTCTCTCACCACTTAGTATCACATCATGAATGGGACCACCATTCACTTCTGGAAAATAATGACTTGAATCCATCCTTCATAATATCAATCTCAAGAATATCTAGAGGATATATTGTATCATAACACATCACATTCGATGTCTCTCAACTGGGAATCTCCCACACAGTGGAGGACTGTAGGGTTTAAACCATCGAATAATAAAATTTTGCACAATCCTCTTCAATCAAGGGAAATTTTAGGGAAGATAACTTCTCAGACCCCTCCTCATACAAGTGAGCATGAGCAATCCCGATAATATAATATACCACCACGTTTCTCTTCCAAATTTTATAGACAATCTCAAAGTCATAATACGAAAAAAATTCTTGTTAGTGCCTCTATCCCAGGTTCATGTCTCTCCGTTTGAATGAAAAACAAAGAATCTGGTGGTATGAGTAAACAGGAAAGCGCTCTTAGAGAATATAGGGACTTCATATACTCACAGTGAACACTAAAGCTACCAAAAATAGGTTGTGAGTCATGTAGTTATGCTATTGTGCTATCAACTGCCTCAACAGAAATGTGATCACTGCGTACCTCTATATCAACACACAAAACAACCCATCTCTTAGGGAATAACAATATATTGTGTACTCCATGTCCTCCTTTTATAGTATCAAAATAGGATTACTCACCATCCTTAACCTAACCCCTCAACGGTTCTCTAGTTCTGATCCGTCTAGTTAAATGACTTCCCTTTTCATGTCAGAGTGTTCAAATGGGTTTCAATTAGATATGGTTCTTCCCAAATCTTCTTGTTGTACCAAATAAATCATATAGAAATAGGCACCTCTACTATTATCATGAGTATCTCCCAATAATGTACTTCATCAATCATCAAAAAGTACACAAAAAATCAATTCTATGAAATTAAACAGAAAATAAGGTGAACCTCGTGTTTCCAAAATGAGAAAATTCAGAGATTAACATAACGTTTTTACTCCCAAAGAAAATCTATTATTGACCTTAAGTGTTATGAATTCTCTTCCTGTGAAATAGTTTATAAGGGTATGGCGTTAATAATGGAAAAAACAAATCAGTCCATGTACACTATGAATATCTAGTTCATCAAATCTATAATCATTTTTGGGGCACTCATTACACCAAAATTTATTTCCAAGAACTCGTACTTTCCGTAGAAACATCCCAATTCTAGATTTGAAATATCAGCCTTGTGAACTCCAAATTAGTTTAATCTCCTCCTGAGAACAATCTTCGGGACCCATATTGTGCCTCAAAACTGATCAAAGTGTTTTTCAGTCCTAAGCAAGGTGTACTATTTATTTACCATTTCCTAGTTTATATGATGATAATCCACAGAAAACCATAAATTCTCATCTACCATTTTAGGAACAACATCATATCTACCTAGGGGACACACTGGGTATAATAAAACCATCCTCTCAGATAACCTTAAACTGAAACTATAGCTCTTGAAGATTGGTGTGGTCCATATGATATATCGTAAAATATTTTGGAAAATTATCATAGTAAAAGTCGAATAAGAACAACATATATCACATATGAGGTAGTCTCATAACAACAATGGGAAAGACATTCATAAAACTGTCCACAACATATGGAATTATTATTCTTATAGACCATGTTCAACAACAATATACACCCAACAATAGATTGGTGTAGTGGTGCAGCCTCCTGCTTGAAAATCCCAATCATCCCGCAGTGATATCTCTCTCGCCCACAAAAGAAAATTCCATCCCCTAATGTAAAGGAGTTTTAATAATCTATAGTGATAGTAAATATGGTCTCATACCACAAATAACTAGTCCATACACATCATAAAAGCATTAGGATTCATCGTTATAACCCAAAGGTCCCATGTGAATGTATTTCCACCAAGTGATAGATTAAACATCTGGTAGATAAAAGAGATTGAAGAAGCATTACTCATAGGGACATCACAAAAAAGTAGTTGGTATACTGCATCAAATTGGATTTCCATCTATCACACTAGGATTAATGATATGAATTAATTACTCAAACCTATTTCTATTGATATTTTTTTAATAGTAGAATAAACATAGGTCACACCTCTATTCATCTTTTGTGATGTTGAGTCATATTTCTCCATCACATGCAGCAACACTTGTCCCTGACCGCTAGCTCCATTTTCCTTAAATGGGATTCGTAGTGGTTGTGGTGGAAGTATATCAAAATTTCATCTAACACATATATCTTCCCATCCTAGATCCCCACCTAATCATCTTCCAACTCCACTTTAGGGGGGCCTGGCCTGCCCTTTCCGGGTAGATCCATCACAACACCACATATGTCGTGGATTTCCATCCATTATCTTCCTACCCAGCCTCAAAATGTCTACATAGAAAATATTGTTCCACATGATCTAGACATCATATTAATAGAAACACCACTCTATGGGATGCCATTGTCCCTTACATAGTCCCTGATACACATTACCACATGCATGAGTTTGATATTGGGAAGATCTCCCTCACCAATATCTTGAGGATTGTTTATTTCTATTTGTTGTAGATGGATCTACCCTAATACTCCCACTACAATGTCCAGTTTCCTAGAATCCATATAAAAATAACATCTCCATCATGAAGAACCACTCTAACACTACGACATAAGTGGGAATGTATAGGGCTAACACACATGCATGGATGTCTTTGTGGAAAACATGCTCAAACTTATATACACATATGTATCCTTCAGGAATCATGTTAATGGAGTTTCATGTATGTTCTATGAATCTCGTGGAATACTAAGAAACTATCATACCTAACTATTTTTCCTATATATGCTCTTGAATTTGAATTGAGTTCAAGCATGATTGGTCATAATAATAAATAAATATCTACTGGAATTAAGCCCATGAGGGTGTTGAATCATCCTGTATTAGAATAATTGGACTCCACCAGCACTAGGATACTCAGTAGAAAGGGATGATTGTAATTGAAACCACATAATCTTTTTGTGTCTAGATAATCCTAAAAACATGTATGAAAATCTCTAGCCAATCCCATTCATCATGGTGATATGGATCACCACGAAACCTCAACGGCCTCTGCATAACAAATTCTAGAGTTTCTAAAGCTTGCATGCATCCTTAGCCTACTCTACTGTTACTAAATAACACTCTACGAGTGTGATTTATTCTAAATATCCACATAGATTAATTATCTCATGTGATGGATCCTAAACTAAGGCCCCATCACTCATGAAATCATCATCATGATATGGAATTCGTATCCAATCAAGTTGTCTTCATGGAGGAATCATGAAAATTAAATGAAAATATATCTTGATCTTATGGGAATATATATATATATATATATATATGTGGAAGTAAATAAATAACAATAGTCAAAATACTGAATTTTATATGATGAATATATCATTAATCCCTAAAACAAATGTATCATTTTTCTGATTGGTCAAGTAGGTAGTAAGAGTTGTAGTGAGGAGATATATGAGCCATTGCACCAACTTAGAAAACCCGATCCGGAAACACATACTCCAAACACATTGAAAATATATCTATAAATCCAAACCTTATAATTGTATTAGGAAAACCCCAAAAACTATTCCATGTAATGAATTGATATTATACCAATCAGTCAAAACATGGCCTAAGGGGGCTCGAGCCACAACAACCCCAATCCCACCACTATAGGAAAGGTTCTAGGAAAAAATCATTCAAAGACATAACTAATATTGGATACCATTGCATAATGTACATATAATAATGCAACCAACCATCTCCATGATTATTTGAGGATGAATATCAATAAAATATGAAACATATGGTCAATGAACCATACATGTAAAACATTTGGGGATTATAAGGGTACGGTAGTAAAATATGAAAATGGTAAAAACTAAATGTTAAAACAGATTTATGCACAACCTATCAAAATGTGATAAGTAATGTGTTAAGAGGGTTTGACTCCATATCTCTGACACTCATCCACAATATGTATTCAAATGCACCAGGGTATCCCTATGATCCTATGAAATAATCTTCGACCTATCCATTATCTAAAGAAGATAAAACACATGTGGGAAATTCTCTTCCATGTGTGATTATATAGAAAACTAGAAGGACATCCCATAAGCTGAAGTAGAAGTAGCGAGAGACATGATGTACGTAAATAGATCATCTTATTAAAAGAACCTAAATCCATATAGATTATACATTTATATATATATATATTTGATTATAAATAAACCAAGATGAGAGACAAAAGGAGATCTCTAAATCTCATCCCATTATAGCAAAAGTTTCTTCAATCAGTTCAAAGAGGCCCATCATTGATTACCAACATCTCACTTGTTTTTTAGTAGAAAAATTCATGTTAAAACACACTTATCCACTACGTCACAATATCTATGAGAGATAATTTCTAGGAACAGGACTCAGGACATGGTACAATGTGAGGGTTCAACTAAAATAGTCAATAGAGGACCCATGCCTTGTCCTAATTAGAGAGTTACACTCTAGTGACTGAGGATACATGGCATGACTCTGCTGGAGGGTACCACATTGATAGTTTATAGATGACACATTCAATTTCCCAGTATAATGGTGGCACTCTAGTGGTCAAGACCCAATACCCAAAATCTGTAGGAGGCTTCCACATTGATAATAGATAAATGACCCATGTTCTATCCTGATAGGATTGTGATACTATAGTGGTCGAGGGCCCATTCCCTGACATTTCAAGAGGGTTCCTCTCTTTTAAATGATATAGGACCCATTCCATGACCCAACATGAGGGTACCACAATGATAGTAAAAAATGGACCCATTCTATGTTCCATTAAGAGGGTTCCACACTAGTTATTGAGGACTCATATCGTGAATCCACAGAAGGGTGCCACTATGATAGTTAATATATGACATATTCCATGTCTCATTGGTAGGATACCACCCTAATGTTTAAGGACCCATGCCCTGACATCAGAAGAGGGTGCCACTATGATAGTATATAGAGGACCCATGCCATATCCCATCATTAAGGTTCAACTCCTGTGCTCGATGACACATTACCAAACTCTATAGTAGGGTCCCACTCTGATGTATATATAGAGGAAACATTCCATGTGCTAGATAGAGGGTTCCACTCTAATTTATCTGATAATCCTTCCTGATCACTTCTATCATCGAGAATTTCCTAATAAAGATTCATAATCATAAAATATTCCATCATATCTCAGAAGCCACTAAAAATCACACAATAGTGTTCTATACTGAAAAAATCGCAACATATGCTAATCTAAGAGAGAAATACATGTATAAATGAAGGATATATGAGAGGAAAGTGTTCCTACAATAGTATGGTACACAACTACTATGGGGACCCACATGGAATATGGTCCTACTGTGTTTTCTGGCCATTTCCCTCTAGATTATGACACTCACATCCCATGTTTCCCTATTATGAATGTAATAGGACCACATGGTGTGACACATCCATAGTGGGTCTTACCCATGCTTTGAGTTGTCTTTGTGTATGGTATCTATGTCTGTGTACCTTAGACATGTACTATGGAAATGTACTATAGTCATTTCCATGTACACTGAATGTGTGCATGTCCATTCTCATGTTTTTATACACATATACTATATTTCAGATCATTGGAACTAGATCTCCCAGAGTGTGGGGGAAAAACCCAATGTGTAATATTTAACTCAGTTGCAAGAACTAGCCATTGTTTCCCGGGGCCTACATGCCATGTGTTCCTTAGAATACATGATGAGTATTCATTTTTTTCATAAAATCTCATATCCACTATGCATTCCTAAAAGTCTAACTCTTCTACAAAAATCACACCTCTAGGATATTCAAAATCAGAAGAATGTGGATCTAATAATCGATTATGGCCCTTTGATACCCAGATATCAGATGTTTTATCCACAATGGTTCTTTGAATTCCCTACATGACTACCATCATTGTCAATCTGTCCCATATCCATGATCTATTGAAATAATAACCCAAATCCAAAATATGGATCCATCCCCAAATAATTAATACGTTAATCAGACATAAATCTACAGTTTATTCAGGTGTTCGATCATTCTTCGTTCAGCCTAGAAATAGTTGAGTCACGTCCCTATGGTCCAATGATGAAGAACGTGAACAACCATGGAGTAAAATCCAATAATGAAGGGGAAAAAATATTTTTCCAATCATTCTTGGACCAAAAATTTAAATTTAAGATATTCATGGTGAGAAACATTGAACCCCATAGATTAATAAAATAAATAAATAAATTTCATACAGGGGGTCATGTAATAAATAAAATTAGAAAAAGATCATAGATATATATTTTATTATGTTCAATCATTTAATCATAATGGAATAAATCAAAAAATGGTTACTCCTAACTAAATTTGGATCTTATGGTGATGAAGAACATACACGCCATCAAATGTGGATGATCTGTTTCATTCATGTCATCATGATTCACCTTGTTTAAGAGGTTCATCATACTATAATCTCATCAAATAATGAATAATATTTAATTTCTTTTCACAATGATCCATGATTTATATATATAACCCAATTGATTTTCTATAATATAATATTTTTAGAGGTTTTCTTTTCAGGCCATTAAAATAAAATAAATAATTTATTTTCATTAAACACACCATCTAATGGACACATTATCATAATTCCCCACACCATCAAAATTTATTTTTCCCAAGGGTAGACCACATGTTTCAGATTAAAATATTGTCTCTGATTTTTTATTTAAGGCTTCTTTTGAGATTTATCCCTTTCTTTTTCAAAACTTATGTGCTCATAATATAAAATATATTTAATATTTATATATGGGTAATTGTGGGAACATCGAGTCTCAAAATAATATTACATGTAATCCATTAGCTCCAGAAATATTTCCATATATATTTCATTATCATAAAAAGAAAAAAGGGGTTATAATTCCTAAAACTATGAAGGTGTAACGGTCCTTGATCTTGATCAAATCGGATGTCATCAACCCTTTCCCCCCAAAAAACCCTATATCAACTTTCATGGCCATGAAAGTAACACTACAAAGATTCCATAGAGGCATAATTATAATTGATTATTAATATTAGGATTTAAATTAAAAAATGAAGTAAATACAATTAATTTAATGTAATTATTCACCCATAAAGTTGCACAACCCTACGCCTAATGCCAATAATGGCTATATTATGACTAGGGAAAACCCCAAATTATGGACTAAAAATAGACCTCATATTTCATATGAGAGACTCAATTTAAGAGTTATTTCACATTTTTAGGAAAACTATATACGTGTGGTATTAATATATTTAATAATTTTTAAACATTAATTTCTGGCTCATCGAGCCTCTAAATGTCATTTCGTCTCTATTCCTGGATCTATGAAATAATCCATATAACATTCTGAATTAATACATGGGAAAATAATATTCATTTCATTTTATGTTATTTTACAATGTATCCTTTTAGTTTAATCTCCAGATAGTCTCATTTAAACATTAACCACAGTAATTATTTTTTACTTTCTAGAATTGATTTTATAAAAAATTAAATTGGAATTATTATATAATATTAATTATTATGAATCCCAATTGAATTTTTTTCCAAATTTCTTTCATATAAGTGCATAAATATATATTGAAATTAATCTCGTAGTTGTGAATGAAAATTGGGTTTCCAATGAGATAATTTTCAGAAGTATATAATGATTTAATATCAAAATTCAATATGAATTAAATTATAGGTAACAGAATTGGATTATTAATGGTATTATTGATATTATTTTACTTTTAAATAATCTTAAAAAAAATCTCGTAAATACTTGAAATGAAAATGTCGATTTTTTATAAAAATTATCATTTGTCACAATTTTTAGAAAAAAAATTAAACATGTGAGAAAAAACTAAAAAATTATTTGTAATATAATTTAGAAATGTTAATTATTTAAATTAATTAAATATTTTAAAATAAGTTCTCTATAAGTTTCAAAAATTTAAAATATTATTTTATGAAAATGTCTACAAAACATTATTTTTTAGGATAAATTTATTTTCTATGAATATATAGACTTTAATAAAAAAGAACTATATTTTTATAAATATATTATTTTTATTGAAAACATTTATAATTAGTATTATAAATATTGTTCTTCTTATTCATAAATGCGTGTCTAATGGTTATAATACAATGTTCATGTATAAATAATAATATTAATAGTGTATCAGGATTTTTTAAAGCATGATGTCGTGTGTAATAAATGTTATAGAAGAATTTTAATTTATTTGAAAAAAAAATTCATACAAACTCAGGGTCTTAAAATATCTAGGTCTTAGTAATAATAATTTTTATATTTTCATTTTTAATAATATAATGATTTAACTTATCCTACTTTCTTATTACTTTATCAATGATTAAATTAATTGTTTTATTTAAATTAAATTTTTAAATCAAGAAGTAAAAATCGTATATTTGGAAAATTTATAATTTCAAATAAGGAACTTTTTTTTGATAAATTAAATAATTTTTTAAAAAATATTTTTATAAAATATTTTTATTAGATAATAATTATTTATATACAATTGATAATGTATGTTAATGAAGTCCAGTTTATTTTTTACAGGGTCTAGAAAGTGGTAAATATAATATAATATTGTATTTTTTAGTGATTATGGATTTTAATTAAAACTAAAATGTTTCATATTTAATCAATTAATTTGATAAAATATTTATTTATTTTGAAATAGTCACGTAAAAATCATGTAATGGTATATTTATCATAACTTTTTATGATATTTGAATTTTTTGATAAAAATTAAATACAAAATAATTATAAAGTATTTATTAGGACATAATGAAAGATAAAAGGTAATTTAATAAATAATATAAATAGTATAAATTTCCAAAATTATGTTTCCCCTTTAAAATAATCTGTATTTGATGTTATTTGACAAATTTTATCCACCCTTAATGAATCCCCCAAAAACCGAAACTATATGTTAAGGATTTAAATATAATTATATATGATAAAGATAGACTTCCATATCACCAAGTAAATTATTTTTTTTATTTCAATTATTAGACATATAAAATAAATTAAACCACTTTTATATGGTGTAAATCACTGTCACAAACTATAGGATATTTTATATATCTTATTATTTTATGATGAAGAGTCCAAAACATATGTTTTGAAATTAATAAAAAATTCCACACACATTGAATATAAAAACTAACCCGAACTCCCATTCCTACACAACAAATACTACTTAATAAAAAATGTACTCTTTCCTTACATATCTAAATCCCTCATAATGTGTAACTATACTCTTTAGAAGATCTTCCCAATCATTTAGAAGCACCCCTCAAGGTAAGGGATCCTCTTCTAATCCTCTTTATTAATGTTCATTATTTGAATTATACCCTTTTAATTTCCAAATGTCAACCATTGTAATATTTTTTCTACACATACCATTTTGGTGGTTATCATTTCCATATAAATATAGACTGTATTTAAGTCTCATTAAACCCTTTATTGAATCATTCTGTACTCCAGTTATGCTACAGAATTTATCCAATGCTTTTCCATTCTATATATTTAATAGTGTATATCATTCCCTATTTAATATTAATGGTATTCACATTTATGTAAATATACTTCATTTATTTGGCACTTATTTTTATTTAAGTGACATTCCATAATCGTGCGATTAAAAGTGATAAATATATTTATTTTGTTGTATGATTTATATGACAGAAAAATGCATGTACAGGATTTGAATGTAAAGAATGTGCCTGAAATAATATATCCCTTCAATTCATTATGTAATGTTTTAATCACCAAAGATACCATGTATGGTTTATGAGAGGTTATCCTAATTGAACTACGTGACAAAATATCATTGGTTTTCCATGACTTATGTTTATGATTCCAGGTTTTATGTTGTTTAAAATTTTTTATGTTTCATTGAGGTTTTAATCTTATATCATGCTTCAATGTTGATGTAAATGAATATCATCTATTTATGTCACCTTGATATCCCTCTTGACTATCATTTATTAATATCATAACATCCTGATATGATTATTCCCTTAGTGGGGTTTATAGATCATACCTTTTATATGAACATCCCTCAGTTAACCGGTGTAGTATTAGAAATTCGATGAAATATAAGGGAATTTTTTAATGTTTTTAAGTAATGTAATAATTTATATGTTTCATTTTAATGTTTTGTATACCTAATTTAAAAATTCAATATTACTCATAATATTGTGTGATTGAATTAAGTGTGAATTTATGTAATAAATCATCAATTAGATTGTATTAAAATATCGGTTTTCATAATCACCGTAAAATTCAATGTGTGTTATCATAGATGAATCTGACCCGTGTGATAATCATTGTTGTCCAAAACTAAATACATGAAGAAAAAAATTATTCCATATGGTGGAGGAAAATAATTCACCTACATTGTTAGGAGAATTCTTGGGAGGTATATCTCTCTTTTTTGACATATTTATCTCCCTATTTCATTATGATTAACGAAGTAATGAATCTAGGGCTCGCAAAAAATATCCTAAATAGATTTATATAGTGATGCAGTAATGAAATATATAATTTCACAAGGAACCTTTTTCTTTTCTTTATTCCTTGTGAATCCCGTGTCTAAATTATAATAATTTTATTATTATTAACTTATCATGTGCAAAATCGAGAGATAAAATAAAAATTGTTTTCTTGAATAAATAAACTCATTTTTATTCAGAAAATATTTAATATATAATTTCTCACGTGACCAAAAAACGATTTTTTCCAAACCCTCTCAATATTTATTTTTCCTTCAATAAATACAATATATTTTTTTAAATAATTACAACTATATTAATCTCTAATGAATATATAATTATTATATTCACCGAATTAGAGAATAATTATTTATTAAACATCCATATAAATAAATATAGTATATTCAAATAATAAAATAAATAACTACATTGGGAGTAAATACATTGTAAAAAATTAACCCAGATATATATTATCATGAATTGCTATTGAGTGAACATTTTATAACAATTTATTATGAATAATTAATAATTTATGTTTTATAATAATATTTTTCCATCGTGTTATATTCATATTCAATTTAACTAAGGTTCAAAATAAACTTACTATGCAACCCCCTAGAACCATTTCTCTGGTGCATTAGGCTACACTGCCTAATTTCCAGGGTTAACATCTAGAAACACCCCAAAGGTCCCATAGAAAAATAATTTATTGTTTTAATTACATTTAACCTCATAAAAATTTACATTCGGTAACATAATACATTTATTTCAAAATATAAAAACAAGAATGTTCCATGCTAGTGTAATCGATAATTTACATGATGTCTCCATCTTTGAAATTATTGAAATGAACTTGCCAATAATATTTGGATATACATCGACCTAATATCATAGTTAAATTCCCATGAATGGTAATAGGATATCAACATCCATTAATTAAAACAAGGGATAAATCCATTCTGACATTATTCATTAAAACAATATCACTCATGACACACATAATGTATCCTACCCTAACATTAGCATATTTCTTAATGATTTCATCAACACCTTAAATCACGCAACTCATGACATAAGTTAATAATAATCATAAATTAAAAGGATCATTACACATGTCTATATATGCATATTTCAAAAGACACATATAAATCTAGATTTCCTTTGGCGTATCTTGCTCTCATAACCTCATGCACTGAGGAATGAAAAGGACATAGACCATGAGAAAATGTGTAACATTCCTATGTGTCTACACCCCTAATATAATATATACATTTTCTCTCATCAAATAATATCATCCATCAATAAAACCAATATTTATGAATACTATCGTGACTCTTTTAGTAACCCCCAAGAGGAATCAGTGGTCCATCTTTTTATCAAGGGAGGATGGTTGGTTAACCTTTGGTCTATGATGGACGAATGGGGTACTTATAGTACAAAAGGATATTATATGCATGATTTGTGCATGAGTTTGTTCTTGGGAACACAGTAGAAAGTGATTGAGTCTATGATCAGATGCCTCATTCTCTTAATGATTTTAGGGACTCTTTGGGAGGAAAGTAACAAATCAATGATAGAGGTCCAAGTGGCGATGGCTTCACTGCAAGTGAGCATGAATAGTATTCTTTTTTATCTGGGGTTATTGATTAATGTAAGGAAACAATCCTATAGTATCTACATACTTATCAATAGGCTAGTGGCATGCCCAAGATCATAGTGGGGTTGTATTAGATGGAATCCAACATAGAACAGTTTCAAACATAATTTCTGTGGGTCACTGATTAATGTCTATATGCGCGGAGGAGGCCTAGTGAGGGAATATATTGGCATGGTGATGTTTAATTTTATTACCATCCATGGTCCAGGTAGTTCATTAGGGGTGGAAACTTGGGCTTTTCACACTGGTGTAAGGCATTGAAATTTTTTTTAGTCGGTTCATTCAGAATTGTAATCAAACTCGGAGGTACTGATACAGAATTTTCATGGGAATGATAACCCACCATGGAAGATTACTTATCTGGTTAGAAGATGTTTCTTGGTGATTCATAATGGATTTGTGATTCATCATATTCCAAGAGAGGATGACTTTTCTACGGATTCTCTTTCCCGGGAGAGTAGTCCTGATGAGCCCTTGGTAATTCTCTCTAACTTGTGGTCCTTACCTCGGGAGTGTAATGATTTTGTCTGAGGGGATTCCCTTGGGCTTCACCACATTAGAACTCCCTTATATCATTCTACATTTTAGGGATCCACCTCTTTTTGAATAATAAAAATATTCAATCGACTCTTTTATGTACTCATAATAGTGGGTAACAACAATAACCTTCCATTCCAACAAGTATTCTTATGATATAATCAAAAAAATGTCTCAAAGAATAAAAAAATATGTGACAAGATATTTTGTTAATATTAATATAAAATGATACAAGTAAACATAACGTGCATGTACTATAGTTTTAAAGCACCAAATCCAGTAGAATACCACTTGTACTAGAGACAAACTCTAACAACCTTCACTCCACTTCTCTCACCTGATGTTCATGATTTAATTGAAATAAATATTTATTAAAGGGGCCAAGAACTTTTTCTTCCATGGAATCGCTTCTCACCATAACTTCACCACATTGAGAAATATACCTCGATATTTCTAATTTTAATAGTTTATGATTTATCCATTGATTTTACCTTAACTCATTTATGAGAGACACCACTACAATATTATCGTTATACAGTTTGATAGGATATTTACTATTAGGTACCATATCAATATTTTGGAAAAATATATGAATAAAAACTAAATATCTGGATGTATCATATGTTTTTTTATACTCAGAATAATCTGTATAATTTTTGATAACTTGATTATTTGAACTCTCCTGACCCATATCCTCTTTTGAGACCATAAACATATCTTTACTAACATCATATTATTTGGATTTTTTTGGTAACTAGAATAATTATATCCTCTACTGACTAGTTCCTCGCCACCTACAAATTCTAGGAAAATAACCCTGGTGTAGCTCGGATACTTAGGTTTAACTTAAACAGCTAGCTAGTGATGTTTTCCAAAATATTATTTATATATAACTACAATGCATAATGTGTAGGCAACATCAATATTAATACATTGAATGGAATTCATGATATATCCTGTTAAAAATGTATATGAGATCATACCCATTTTCACTCCCTATCTCTCCAATTGTGTATCATTACACATTTTCATGTATATATTTATATAATGACACGGGATCTAACCCCATAATATATTTTTCCTTACTAAATACATTTATTATATGGGAAAGGTATGTTCTTTTACATATTCCAAGTAGTCTATTAGATCTTTCTTAGATATTCATGATCCCTAGAATTTGGTTTGCCTCACCTAAGTCCTTCATGGAGAGTTATTTGTTCAACTAGTCCCTAATGGATTGTATGTGGGGTATGTCATTTCTAATATTTAATATGTCCTTAAATTATAATAAAAGGAATATTCTCTCACTACCATTAAACCACATGCAAACACATGGGTCACATAATTTCTTTTTGAAACAAAAATCTCTTATGGATTCAACAAACCCAATGCTCCTAGACTTCGAGACATTATTTATCCCATAAATAGTTATTTTCAACTTGTATATCTTATTGGAATTTCATGGACTCACAAACCCATTAGGTTGTTTCATATAGATATCTTCATGATTTGTTTCATTATGTAATTCTATTTTTACATCCATCATCCAAATGACTTAGTAATAGAATGAATCAATGTAAAATATAAATATAATGAATTTAAATATAGAAATTTAAGAAAATATGACCTCATAGTCAACCCCTCGATGATGTTTATACTCTATATCCACTACCCTTGATTTATAGGAACTAAAATTACCATATATGCCCAGTTTTCTCATAAATAACCATCTTAACCCTACAAGATTGGCATTAAATTTATAATAAACGAAAACCCACACATAGTTCTAATAAATTGAATTAGCGTAAGAATTTTGGGATTTTTCCATCTTGAAGATTCTGATATATCTACGAAATCCCTCTTGAGAGATGTTGAATTATTCTCTAACAATAACGAGATTCCATCATTACTGACTAGATAAGAAGACATTTTTGGTTCTTTAACCTCTCAAGTAATCTTATACACGATTTTTTATTCAAGAACAAAATATTTCTGAGTAACCTATGAAATATATTCCTACACCAAATATCATGTATCTTGATATTGAACTAAATAAATTTCAATCCCACTATACATATTAAGGATGTTCTACCTCACCATAGAATATGCTTCTCATATTTTAGCTTAGTTGGTAATCATTTTAGAGTGTTTGTTGATGTATGTAATATGTATCCCAAAATGGTCAATGGAAAACTTGCATGGATCATCCTCGACCATACAACACAATGAAAGGAATAGTTCCTACTTTCACTGACACCAATCCAATTTGGTGTAAAAGTGGTGTTATTTTGTTAGATAATCATACAGTCCAATATAAATTTAATGAACTCTTGGTTATGATACTCACCAACTTGTTCAGGTAAAATATTATTAATCATATTATAATGTTGGTATTATGATATATTATTAAATAATATAAATTTCTCCAAGGATTTATAGTTCTACCTCATTATGTATACATATGAATATCTACTCAAGTCATCAGTAAAAGTATCGAAGTATAAAATATCCACCACTAAAATCTGTTAAAAGGTATATACACATTTTTTTGTAAAAATTCAAAAACATTGTTTATCTTTTTACATTTCCATCAAAATGTTTATATATAATTTGGACATACAAAATAGTATGAAATATGCATATGGTTTTGTCTCAATATAGTCTAGTATTCCACCTTCATAGAGAATGTTCAAATGATCCTGATTTACTTGTCCAAGATAGTTATTCCCAAACTTGATCTAAAATGATTCATGTGAGAATAATTCACTATTTTTTTCCAATACATGGTTAAAATAATTCAATACATAAATAAAATTATTTTTTATTCCATATAATTACATATATTTTCATTATAAAATTTTCCTTTTCTTATTTCTTTAAATAAATTTAAAACCATATTTATATATGTAGGATACAAAAAAAAAATTATCTTGGTTATAGTTTGTACATGATAAGAATCATTTCAAACCAATACCATCCCAGTTGGATATTTAAGATGGTATTCTCAAATGTCTATAATAACATTCATCACACTATAAGTAGAATATAAATCCACATATCATATTTAACGATTTTGAAATATACCTGGTTAGTGTATTTGAATAAAAATATTAGAAACAAAATTTGAAACTAATACTCAATATGTAGAATTAGAAATATTTCAGTCGATATAGATCTAACCTAAGATTCCCCTTTTTTCATTGACTTGGTTTTTTCATCCAGTCCCAATGCTTACCCATGAAAACATACAACATCATTTTCCTTTTAATGAATCTATATCTACATTTTCTTTAAAGGAAGGTAGTCGAGTTCCTATAATGTAGGATACGACTTGGGCCCATTTTCATTATTATTCATTTTCTTATTATCTATGTGGATCACTGGATTTTTGCACCCCATGTATTTTTCAACTTTGTGAATTAGTATAAATAGTTACAAATTATTTTGGTCACTATTTCTCAAAATATAAAGAACAATAAACCTATTGAAAATCCCATGTAATGATGATAAAATGATATCATGGAATAGATCATTCAGGATTGTAAACCATCAGATGTATTAGAACTCAATGAAACCAATCATCTTGACTACTTATGGCCCATATGATGTTTAATCTCAAATAATACATGTGAAATGTGAATTTGGGATCATATATTTCTTTATTATTGTATTCTATTGAAAAGTATCACAATGGTTAGACATGATTATATACACATACATATACTCATGTTTCACTAGAATATATCAAGAAATGGATGGTATCTTGAAACATTAGGCACATGTTGAATCATAAAAATGATTGAAATATAAAGATACTTCTTACTCAATATAATATTTTTCATCTTCCTCAATATGTGTATTTTCTAGCAGACATAATTTCTATTAATGGAATAGTATAACGCACCAGAACTGATACCATTCCTAGAAATTAAATCTAGTGAACTGGTTATCCACATCTAATATGGATCATAGTGATAAAGTCATAGATTTTTGTGTTTCCATTTTTACAATAAAAAATATAGAAAATTTACTATATTATTTACATAATATATGTTATAATAAATTTAATTCATTTTAATAACCTCACTCTATTTTATTGAAACTCAATATTCCCCATAATTTGTTTTAAAATATCTAATCCCATGGATATGCTAAATAAAAGCATCCACATGTCCATTCTAATTACCTTGACTGATTTCATTCAAGATACTGAAGGGTATTTTGGCTTTCACAAATTCCCTACTATATTTACTCAATGATCATTGATCTGTTGAGGGGACTCCACAATCATCAAATATAAGAATATAATTTCCTCATCAAATTTCCTCCTAACTATACTATGTATCTCAAAGGAGGTCAACACTTTAGGAATGCTCGATTAATTCAACCAAAAAATTAAGATAGATATTATTTGATAATTTAATGCACCATTATAGAGGTAGTTAATGTATTTTGAACTATGGTTTGATTTATACTGATGTAGTGGAATCCTATATAGACATAATAATTTATTTGAATGATTTTTATATTAAGTATAAACTGATAATTTTATCTTTTCATTTAATTTTTTAATATTAAGTGGATTTTACATAAATGATCAACCATTTCAAGATATTGTTTACTCATATTATAATTTTTATTTTACTTCCATCTTTATTTCTAGTTAATTAATTTATTTTCCGATTTCAATAAAAAAATTATTCCTAAAACCAAAAATAAAATATCATTACCATGATATTATATAATCGTTGGTTTACCTAGAATATTATAAAGCAACCCATAACTCTATGTAATTGCCTATTTTAAACAAGAATGAATAATGTATTAACATTCCTCCTTTTCCCTTATGTATATCCTAGATTGATTTCATATCTGCTCTGAATTGAACCACCTCAAATTTTCTGGGAGCTCTATAAATTATATAATATTACTCACACATTTGTGAGGGGAACCAAATGATTTTGTATATGGGGTTTACATAAAATAATTTTTTTTCAATAATTCCCTTAATTAATGAGAGGAGAGGAAGGACACATATGAAATTATTTATTTCAATAAATAATTAAGTAAAACATGTAGTGATAAATTGAATAAACTAGTCTCATAAACAGGTTGTTCTAAGCTTATTCTCATCTGCAGAGAATTAAATGAATATGAAAAAATTACACTATCTAACATTAACTTAAATTATATATTTATTCTTAATATAATCAACATTGAATTAATTACATTAATTGATTAATTAATTATATTTATCCTAAAGCCAATATGAATTTCCTTGGGAGTACCTATCGTAAATGCAACATGGAAAATAAAAAACATGAGATATATGTAAATATAATTACATGGAGTTTATTTAAATTTTATAAATTTTCTAACCTCATTACATAGTCAACACAACATATTTCAATAGTTTAATTTGGCTTAAATTGATAAGGTTAATTAATCATTACGTAATTTAATTTGTTTCTTTAATGTGTAACTAAATTTTTTTGTACTACTGAGATGCAATCCAGCTTCATCATTTTCCATGTATCCATGATAAACGCCTAAGTAATTAGTCTGTATCGTAGATGAGTTACATGAATTATACTAATGAGAAGACAACAATGTGTTATGACTTCATTGTGTCTGTAAAACCCATATACAGAATAAGTTTATTCTTTTAACAAGGGAAATAATGAGTCGAATGGAATTCAAAAATACTACATGTCATGTATATCATTAAAAATACATGTTATTATTATCTTGTGATTATATTATATGTATTTGATCACACAGATAGTGAAAATTTCATCACTATAACATCTAGACAACAAGTGATGTACAATACCTACGATTCATATGGTCTAAAAGACTATGTTCTCTGTTGGATTAGTCAATACATAGTTTTATTAATTGAAACACATGTTTTTACTTCTCATCATGTCTTGTATCCCATGATATGTCTAGGTGTAGTGAAATTGGGTACAAATTATATAAATATTTTCACATGCCATATAACTAAATCTACATGCTATAATCCATGGAATATCGCCGTTGTATCTTGAAATTTTCTCCATTTGATATTATCCAATTAAAGACAATATCATACATTAATAGGGATAATTAAAATGATAAAAAAATTATTTAAACATCAATATTTAATAAATGAGTAAACTAAAATCAACAATATGAAATATTTTCATATAATTGTTCAATGAATAATATAACATTATAAATATCATATGACCCACTATAATAACACTTAATGATTCTTGGTGTATTGGAAGCACCGGTGAAGTCATTTCCAACACTATTTTTTGGTAATCAATGACTAATCCATGATGTACATAGAGACGAACATTATGAAAATCAAATATAAATTGATTATTAATTAAATATTTTATCCTAGAAAAAAACAAGAGGCGCATCATATATAATTTATAATTAATTTATAGATAGATTTTTAATTAGCTTAATCATGTAATTCATCCCTTTCTAGTAAATCAGAATACCACTCTAGTCATACAATAATTTATTTAGAAGAATCGGGGAAAAATTCCCTCATGTGTTGATCCACACATGCTCCATGAATCAATGATCATCATTGTAGAACTATTTTGGTCATATGATGGATTAATATAATTAATGTGATGATCACAATTGATCACACTCAAATCCTTCAAGAGAAGAATAATTCATTCATGTTGACGAAGATAATATCTCTACATTATTCGGGGAATTCTATAGAGGGAGTTCTCAAGGGATTATGGGGATTCTCTCTAGATTTCCTTATTCAGAATAATGGATTAAATATAACTCTTGAACAAAATGTCATAATTGGGTTTTTATAGTATTAGGGATTAAAAATATATAATTTTGTATGTTCCATTTCTATTGTATTAATTTATTGAAAACCCAATGTCTAAATAGAAATATTATTATTATTATTTACGCAAAATCTTCTAAAATCATATATAAAATAAAAACTATTTTCTTTAATAAATATATTAATATTTATTTAAATAATATTTAGTATAACACAAATTTTTGGACCATAAAACATGATCTGTAAATGCTCCTAAATATTTATTTTTCTTTGAATAATGATTACTTATTTATTTGAATAATTATCACTACTTTATTACCTAATAAATATATACATATTAGATTTACTGATGTAGAGAATAAATGTTTATCAAATATTCATATAAAATAATATTTTCCATTATTAATAAACTAGAATAAATTAATAATTTATATTTACATAATTAAATAAATATTTTCCTAGGGAATAAATATTTATTAAATATTTAACTCACATGTATATTCTTTTGAATAAATGGTTATTGAATACTCATCATGAAACCAACATGAAGAATTATTAAACCGCATATGTGAATAATATTAAAATAGAATGTTATATTTACATGGAATTTAATTGATATTTTGAATACACATAGCATGCAACCATCTAGACCCCTTTCTTAGTGGATTGGGGTTACAATATCTAAGGTCCAAGATTAACATCAATAATCATGCAAGGCTACCATAGAGAATCGTGTTAATGTCACAACAACATATAACCTCTTATAACCATAAAATGTGTAACATTATCCATGTTTCTTGATATCTCAAATCAAATAGGTTTCATGATAGTGTCTTCAACCTATGCACTCGATGTCAAGATCTTTAAATTTATGGAATATAATTTAATGATAATACTACCATGATAATGGACATAATTAAGAAGTTTTATCCCCATAAAATGGCAAGATATATCTAATTCTATTAATGAATATAAGGGGTAGATTTTTTCAATCCTTAGTCATAAATACAATATCACTCATGAAGCACAAAAAAATCATATCTCACAATGAGCATATGTCATCATCTTTTTCATCAATACATCATTGTATGTTACTCATAAGATGGATTAACAAGAATCTTAATTTCTAAGGATCATTACAAACATCGTTAGAGACAAATATCCAATAACACATAAAATTTATATTTCCCACAAGTAGTTCATTTTTAATAATTACCTGCACTAAATATTACCAAGGGAATAAATAATAAGAAGGTGTCTTGATGTCTTCTGAGTCTACATCATTGATAGACTACATCATTTCTATCCCATAAAATGATATAATCTAGCAATATTAAATATATTAAAGATTACTTCTGTGGAACTTCTAGGTTCTTATCAAAGTGAGGAACTATTTTGACATTTTAGTTTGATAAGCACACTTATGATATCATCACATACTATTTCCTCAAGAAGAATATTCCTGATTTGATAAGGAAAATTATTAATATTAAAATACATGAACAAAAGTAGTCATATAGTAAAAAGAAGTTTTTTGTAGGGATCCTACTCCAAAAATACCCTCCTGGAGATTAGGGATGACTAGTAATGAAATACATTGATATTTCATTCAATTTCCCCTGATTAACTTCCACTAGTCAAATAAAAATACTAAGAACAAAATTTTAGGCCTTCAATAAATGACAGATCAAGCATTAAGATATAATCTATATTAATAATATTTATATCCATATTGTAACGCCCTGACCCCAGTTACCCAGAGTCAGTGCATTATTACGTATCATTGGCATAATCACAAAAGATCAAGTCTCGAAATATCGATCATTTGTGTAGCCTTAGAAACACTAGATATGTTCATAAGTCTTACATTACATCATAATGTGAAAACTACAACAACATTTTGTCTCCATAGACCACACTCATATCCCCTCATACTATCCTTGCAGGTCATTCATAAAAAACATCTTCAAATCCAGGGAAAATTAAAATATAGAATGGGGTGAGCTCAGATTCCCAATAAGGATAACAATATAGAATAAACATTCATAAATTAACATAAACATTTAATGCAATGTATAACTAAAAATCCTTTTAAATTTCAAATTCATCATAATATGGAAAAGATAAAATCAAATAATGACATTTACTAATTCACATGGATATTATACTAATCACATAATCACATGAAATATCAATAACCACTTTCATTATATGGGAATGCATAATGCCAGACTATCATAATGTCATAGTCAAGGCCTTGTGCCAAAACTACAACTAAGATTTTTTCAAGGCCTTGTGCCAAGATAATAGTTTGTCTCATTAGACCTACCGATGTATCGAGGATCTATAGCTTGCTCCACCTGTCACTTACTAAGTCCAATGCATTCCTCATATGAAAAGGTTAAAACATAACTTACACATTCATATTTGAAACTAGCATACAAAATGTCAATAATTTATCCATAAAACCTTAATGGTATTAAATAACACATACATAGTCAAAAATATCACAAAACCATCAATACAATATAGTTATTTTGTATCATAATAAATCAACTTCAAATAAGCTTAAAATCCATCAATGGATGTTGACAAGGATGAAATCAAAACTATTTGAGTGAAATATCTATTTTTTTTAATAACATTTAAAAGTCACATTATTATAAAAGAAAAAATTACATTGAAAATATTATTATAACTATTTAATGGAATCTTTGATGATTTTATAACAGCGGAAAATAGTTTTTCCCGCCGTATAAGTTAAAAAAATCATTCTTACCTTAATTCTGTCGAAAAGGTTAAAAATGACCTTGTTTGGGAAACGACAGAAATACTCCTTTATACACATCTTATAGAAAGTCAAAAAAGGGTATAAATTACTTTAACCCATTTTATACTAAATAGTAAAGATTTTTTGAAATACATTTTTAAGGAACATGGATTTGGATGATAAAGAGGTCCTAGTAGATACTTACATAAAAACAAACTCGGATAATAAAGAGATTGTAAAATAAACCCTTACCTTGTAAATTTACTTGGTTGAGGGTAGGTTAACCTATGGTATAATGGTGAAATAATTTTTATTAAATTATAAATGAGTCATATACATTAATATGGTATCATATAAGATGTTTTACCATTGCTTTGTTAATAATATCTTAGTATTATCGTTGTTACAGGTGTTAACTGATTTGTTTTCCTTTATATTCTTTATTATGTAAGCTATGTTTATTATGGATAGGGTGTATCTTAATAATATAAAGAATGATATCAAGTCCATAAACATTATTTTTAATCATCAAATGAATATTTTTCTTGAATGGACACGATGGGAAATGAATCTCATCACGTTCGTGGAGACCATATTTCATACGTACGCACGAGCGACAATATCATTATTTTGATATTAAAATAATATATAAATGGATGTCATATCATATATATAGAATCATAATTATGTTATATTTATTATTTAAATCAATTACACATAATTATTATACCCATAAAAATAATAATGTAATGAATAACAATTACACCACGACGTGGAGACGGTAAGTCGTGCGTACGCACGTAGGGTGACATGTCATTCAAAGGATGGATAGAATAATGAATATGGTTGTAACAGATTTATAATAACATCACAGTATATAGAATATAATTGATTAATGATTTTAGAAATGAAATAAAAAAGAACGAAGAAGTGGAAGAAGAAAGGAATTTGAATGAGGGTGGTGAAATCATTACCTCTTCTTTGGGTTCTTCCTTTTGATTTGATCAAAAGACCTCCTTAGGTTTTCTTTCTGATCAAACTAAGGCCTTTAGGATTAATTTAGAGAAGGTGAGAGAGTATTTAGTCAGGTTTTTTCCATTAAAAATGGCTTTGATGGTGTGTATTAAATATAAGGGGTAGTTCCATTATATAAGAGGGTGAGGGGAACCTTAGAAAAAATGTGAAATATTATTTTATAATAAAACAATTTTCGGTTTATAATTGCTCAAAACTGATTAATTTTGATGCTAAGGTGCGAATGTGTCACAAAAAACTCATCCAATAGGTTTTGGAAGCTTTGGGGCACTATATTAACCTTATCATTAATTTTTAACTCATTGTTAATTAGTTTGACATTTACCAAGTCTCTTTGTATTTTTATATTATATGGTTACTAAAATTACTAAATACTTCCAACCAAACCCAAGTGGTTCATTAATGATAAAACTATAATTTTATATGTCTCTTGGCCTAAATTTAGTTTTTTAGGAATAGAATATCAATTTATAATATAATATTTGTTTTAAAAACTATTTTATGTCAAATTTGATACGATTTTTAACTTGATTTTTGTGAAAATCATAACAGAATTATTACTTCAAAATAAGTTAGTTAAATAACTTCTAACATGTCACATTAACCTATAAAATTAGTATAATTCATTTAAAGTTTCAAATTATATTTATTTTGGTATTTATAATATCAATTATTTTAGTATTTTAATAAAATGGTAATTACTACATCACCATTATGTCATAAATAAATTAAATTATTTAAGGTCTAAAAATTATAAATAAAATATCATTATGTAGGAAATATTTTTATCTTTCTATTGATTATTTATAATCGAATTTATCTAATGTATATCCCTATATTAAAAATGTTTTAATTATTAAACATTAATTTTAACTCATTTAACTCTTCTTTGAATTAAATAATAACAAATGTCCTAATCTAATCCTAGTGGACCCAAGTGGTTCATATTTTATTCATAAGGTTGTTTTTGGTCGAATTATACTTATCCAATATAATTAGGACATTTTTTAGGGTAAAAATAATTTCATTTTTACCTTTAATTACCCTATTTACTTTTAACCGTGGTAAATAAAAGTAAAAAGTTACTATTCACCAATAAAATATTTTCATCTCATTGAACCACATTTTAATTTTTGATATCAACCATGTCTCTCAGATTTTTGAAACTCCACTCACAGAAGCGGTAAAATTATGTTTTGTAAAAAATTTCAAGATCTCCTAGGATGTGGGTAAAAGAGGGTAAAAAGATTGATAAAATTATATATATATATAATTAATATAAAATGACTTCAATGAATTAAATTGAACTTATATAGGTTATATGTATCTATTCGAACATAAAATTAATTTAAATGTAATTAATAATAATTTAAATAAAAAATCGGTTTTAACGAATAATTTAGTGTTTTTACTATTCATCAAAAATTGAAAGTTTTCAGAAAAATACCAAAAATTCTCCCTAGGCTAAATTCGATATTCTGAATCAAAAAATGAAGTCCATTTTGAAAAATAAAAATTATAACATTTCAAAAAGTGGGTATTACTATTCATAACGGCTAGTTTGATTGGTTGTGGTGTGATAGAACTAGAAGTTGCGTACAACACATGCTATTGTATTATTCAAAGAGAAGCGTACCGTGGAAGCTTGGGGTGTTACATTCTCCACTCCTTCAGATAATTGCATCCTCGCATTTTCTATAATATTACTACATAAAAAAACTCGGGTGGTTCTTCATCATAAGTTCATTGGGGTACCACATTGCCTCTTCCATCTTATAGTTTCTCCATAGGACTTTTACAAGACGAGTCGTCTGATTTTCATCATTTGTTATCTGGTATCAAGAATCCTAACGGGATCTTCGTAATAAGATAGGTCGGGTTCCAGTTCTAATTCCTCATAGGTGAGTACATGCATTGGGTCAAGCATTAATTTTCTCAACAGTGATACATGGAATACATCGTGAACTTTGGAAAGACTTGGCGGCATTGCCAAACGGTAAGCTACAACCCCAACTTGTTCTAGAATTTCAAAAGTTATGATGTACTTGGGACTCAATTTACATTTCTTAAAAAAACGTATAACCCCATTCCATAGAGATACCTTCAGGAAAAAATGATCACCGACATGAAATTTCAAATCCTTCCTTCGATTATCGGCATAACACTTCTGCCTACTTTGAGCTGCTTTGATGTGGGTTTGGAATAACTTCACCTTTTCCATTGCATCCTCCACAAGTTCTGGGCCTACGAGTTTTCATTCACCAACATCATCCCAATAGGTTGGTGTGTGACATCTCTTTCCGTAGAATACTTCATATGGTTCCATCTGAACACTTGAATAGTAGCTATTGTTATAGGAAAATTCTACCAGAGGTAAATATTGATCCCGCATACCCTGAAAGTCAAGGAGCAGGATCTCAACATGTCTTCTAAGGTTTGAATAGTTCGTTCTGATTTTCCATCTGTTTGAGGGTGGTACGCAGTGCTCAAACGAAGTTAATTATCCAAGGCCTTCTGAATACTTTTCATGAATCATGATGTAAAATGTGGTTCACAATCAGAAACGATCGATAGGGGTACACCATGGAGTCTCACAACTTCATTAGTATATATTTATGCTAGACGTTTGAGTGGTAGATCTTCACTTATAGAAAGAAAATGTGATGACTTAGTAAGATTATCAATAATGAACCATATTGCATCGTTCCTTATAGGAGTATTTGGTAGTCCCATGACAAATTCCATCGTAATATTATACCATTTCCTCTCATGTATGGGAAAAGGTTGCATGAATCCCCCAGGTTATTTCCTTCCAGGTTTCACTTGTTGAAAAACCATACATCTTGACAAAAAATCAGCAATATCCCTCGTTATGTTGTCCCACCAAAAATGTTCCTTCAAATCCCTATACATCTTGGCTCTTCCAGGGTGTATGGATTAATTGGAGCTATGAGCATCGTCCAAAATTTCCATTTTTAGATCAGGTATATCGGGAACACAAAGTCTCTTCCCAAAGTTTAAAATTCCAACTTCATAGACAAAGTCACTCAATCTCTCATCATTCACAGCTTTAATCTTATTTTGAAACTCTTCATTATTGGTCTGAGAACACTTCATCCTTTCTAGTAAAGATGGATTGGCAAGCATTAGAAAAATCACTGATGTTTCACCTTCCATGGTTATTCCTATATCCATCTTCAGTAGATCCATGAAAAATAATATTCCTTTCAACTCTCATCTTGTTCAAAACTCCATGATCATTTCTACCCAAAGAATTTTCCACCTTATTTTCCATCCCCAGGTGGTAGTGTATAGTGAAATCATAATCCTGGAGTAGTTCAAGCCAACTCCTTTGCCTCATGTTGAGTTCTTTATGTGAGAAAATATACTTAAAACTATTGTAATCGGTATATATCTCACATTTTTCACTATACAGATAATGTGTCCATATCATTAAAGAATATATTACAGCTGCTAACTCCAGATCATGAGTATGATAATTTTGTTCCTGAATTTTTATCTGTCGTGATGCATAGGCAATTACACTATCATTCTGCAAAAGGACACAACCATGTCATTTCTTTGATGCATCAATATAAATAACAAACCCATCATTCCCCTATGGTAGAGTTAAGATAGTATCATTGACTAATATTTTCTTAAATTCATTGAAACATTCTTCACACTCTTTTTTCCAAATAAATTTAACCCCATTACGTGTGAGCTTCGTTAATGGGTAAGCCAATCGTGCAAAATTCTGGACGAAACATCGATAATAACCTGCTAAACCAATAAAAATACGTACCTCAGTTATATTCATTGGTGGTGTCCATTCTTGGATTTCTATTCTCTTGGAAGGATAAATAGAGATTCCATCCTTAGAGACAATATCACCAACAAAAGAAATATCTTGAAGCCAGAATTTACATTTTCTAAACTTCCAGTATAATTCATTTCTTCTGAGGGTTTTCAGAATGATGCGCAAGTGATTTTCATGATCTTCATAGCTTTTGGAGTATACCAAGTTATCATCAATAAATACCACTACAAAGTCATGACGATATTTCTTGAAAACAATATTCATTATATCCATGAAGACAGATGGTTCATTAGTTAATCCAAAAGGTATTACTGTAAACTCGTAATGCATGTACCTGGTTTGAAATGCTATTTTCGGAATTTATTCCTTCATAACACACAACTGATGATATTCAGATCGAAGGTCATTCTTTGATGAGTATTGAGCTCCACAAAGTTGGTCGAATAAATCATCAATTCGAGGTAGGGGATATTGGTTCTTTACTATTATAGCATTGATCTCCCTATAGTCAATGCACAACCTCATATATCCATCTTTCTTCATAACAAAAAGAACAAGGGCACCCCATGGGGAAACACTAGGGCGAATAAATCCCTTATTAATCAATTCCTCTAGTTGTTTATTTAGTTCCATCGATTACAATGTGTCCATTCTATAAGGGGACATCGATATGGGACTTGAACCAGGAATTAAGTCAATGGAAAACACAATTTCTCATTCTGGAGGATGTCCAGGTAAATACTCTCGAAAAACAACAACATATTCTTGCACAATAAGTATATACTCTAGTCGAACATTCCTTTCCTCATCCACAATAATTTAATTCTCTTCCTCCCCAATAATTCAATTTAGTTGAGCTACTGGGGGTGGATCTAGATAAGAATTAAGTGGTGACATTTCTGCCCTAAAGATAAGGTACTCCTTATCATCATAAAAAATTATTAACTCCTCTTTATTACAATAAATTTTCGTATCATGGTCAGAAATCCAATACATACTTAGGATTATATCAAATTCAATCATGGGTATAACGATGATATCAACTGATAAAGAACATTTATTTTCTCTAATTGGAACTGATTCACAAAAATTTGTTGCAACGGTACTTCCCTTAGGAGTTTTGACTGAAAACTCCCTTTTTAAATCAAATTGGAAATATCTAATTTTCTTAGAAAACTGGGAATATATGAAACAATGTGATGATCCAAATCAAATAAAGTATTTGATAAACTTGATGAATCCATTAAATTACCTACCCCCACGTCTTTAGGAGCTTCAACCTCAGTAGTGGTGAAAGCATAAGCTTTTCCTTGATCCCATGGCCTTTTCTGAGGTATGTTTCCATGATGCTTAGGATAATCATTTTCATAATGTCCCATCTCCTTACAATTGTAGCATTGATCATCGGTAGCTTTTTTCTTCCCCTTCCAACCATGAGCTTGGTGGCCTTTTTCACCACACATGTAATAGACACCCATACCCTTCAAACAAGTACTAGGGTGTTTCCTACCACATTTACTATAGGATGGATATTAAACTTTTCCCCTCTTCCCCTTATTTCCATTTCCAAAGTGATCAATAGATCTCTTATTCTCTTTCATTTCTTTAAAGTCGTAAGACATATAAATTTCCTTTTCCATCTTGATAGCACAAGAGACAATGTCTTCGTAAGTTGAGAAAAATTGTGATACTAATGCTCGACGGAGAAATGGTTTTATCCCATAAAAGAAACGATCAATATTTCTCCTCAGGTTACGTATATAATCTGATGCATGCATTTCTAACATTGTAATGTTAGCTTCATACTTTGCGACATTGTCATCTTCCTTTTTCCTCAGACTGAGAAATTTACTTTCCATATCTTCTCAATGGTCATGAGTAAATTATTTTTCTATGAACATTTCTTTAAACTCAGTCCATTCCACACATGATACTTCTTCATCTTCCTTTGTATTTTAAATCAAGGACCACCATTGATCAGTATCTCCAGTGGGGCGGCAAACTACCATGATAACTTTTTCCCTTTCACTACTCCCCAAGGCGTGGAATATTTTCTCTAATGAATTAATCCATTCCTCAGCTACTAGTGGATTTGTACCACCATTAAATGTTGGTGGTTGTTTCCTCATGAATCAATCTAACATTGATCCTCCATGCTGTGAATCAGGGTTCTCCATACAAGTATGGTTATAATTCATAACCTGAGTGAGTTGTCCCAGTATAGTGATAAGCTGATCAGCACCAGTTGTATCACCAGCTCCACTATAATTATCTTGAGCAGGAGGGAAATCCCTACATGGATTCCATGCATTGATACAGTTTCCATTATTCCCACTAGGTACCATTTCTAAAAAATGGCATAAACTTGATTAGTTTTTGAATCGAAATACATAATTCCATACTTTTAAAACACTCAATGTAAATTCAATAGTTTATGGGTATAATCCATAATCATCAAATGTATTTCTTTGGGGATGTATATACTCATAATCCATTCATAATGGTTTGTAATGAAAATAAGAATTATCCTATGTATATACCCTAAGAGTGTTGTAACCAAGAGTGTAGCAAGGCCTGTTGTCATGCACCAGTTCCCGTTTGAGTCTATCTCCAAGCGGTGTTTTCATGTTTTACCAATAATTACATATGTGCCAGAGCCACCTCTCCCTACTCGTATCTAGACATGGATTTATTTCTCGAAAAACACACAAAATCTCTACATTACCAAAATTCTAGGAAGTTATTCTATATTAATCCTCAAATTCCATCTTAGGGCTATATACTCTAATCAGAGTTTACCTAAATCTAGTTTCCATGGATTATTACTAAACTTTCTCTGATACCAACTGTAACGCCCCGACCCCAGTTACCCAGAGTTGGTGCATTATTACGTATCATTGGCATGATCACAAAAGATCAAGTCTCAAAATATCAATCTATTTAGTACCCTTGGAAACACTAGATATATTTATAAGTATTACATTACATCATAAATTGAAACTTAAAAAAACATTGTCTCCATAGACCACAGTCATATCCCCTCATACTATCCTTTCAGGTAGTTCATAAAATACTTCTTCATATCTTGGAAAAAATAAAACATAGAAAGGTGTGATCTCAGATGCCTAGTAAGGATAACAATATAGCAGAAACTTTCCTAAATAAACATAAACATTTAAGGAAATGTATAAATAAAACAAAAACCTTTTAAACATGATATTAAACATAATATGGAATAGATAAAATGAAATAATGCCATTTACTTAATCACATGTATATTCTACTAATCGAATAATCACATGCAATATCAATAACCACATTCATAATCATAGAATGCATAATGCCACACTATCATAACCCCACAGTCAAGGCCTCGTTCCAAGACTACAAATAAGTTTTTGTTAGGACTTTGTGCCAAGACACTAGTTTGTATCACGAGACCTACCGATGTATCGATGATCTATAGCAGGCTCCACCCTTCACTTACCAAGTCAAATTCATTCCTCATATGAAAAGGTTTAAACATAACATAAACATTCGTATTTGAAACTAGCACACGAAATGTCAATACATTATCCACAAACCATGAATGGTATAAAATAACACATCCAGAGTCAAAAATAACACAAAACCTTCAATACAATATGGTATTTTTGTATCATAATAAATCAAATTCAAATAAGCATAAAATCCATCAACGGATGTTGACATGGAAGAAATCAAAACTATTTTGAGAGAAATATCTCTTTTTTTAAATCATTTAAAAGTCACGTATTTGAAAAATAAAACCTTTACTTTGAAAATATTCTTCTAAGCATATAAGAGAAGATTCGAGGATTCTATAACAGTGGAAAATAGCCACACCCACTGTATAAGTTAAAAAAACATTTCTTACCTTAATTCTGACGAAAAGGTTAAAAACGAAATTTTTCTGGAAAATGACTAGAAGATTCCATTATAAAAATATTATAAAAATTCAAAAAAACTATAAAAATTACTATAAACCATTGTCTACTAAATTTTAAAGATGTTTTGAAATTCATTTTTAAGTATCATGGATGTGGATGATAAAGAGGTCCCAATAGATACATACGTAAAAACAACCTCGGATAATAAAGAGATAGTGAAATAAACCCTTACCTTATATTTTTCCATGGTTAAGGGTTGGTTAACCTCATTTATAATGGTGAATTAATTGTTATTAAATAATAAAATATTCAGATACATTAATTTGATATCATATATGATCTATTACCATTGCTTTGTTAATAATATCTTAGTATTATCGTTTTTTCGGGTGTTAACTGATTCGTTTTCCATTATTTTCATTGTTATGTAAGCCATGTTTGTTATGGTTAGGTTGTATCTTATTCATATACAGAATTATATCAAGTCCTTAAACATTATTTTTCATCACCAAATGAATTTTATTATTGAATGGATATGATGGGGTATGAATCTCATCGCGTTTGTGGAGACGGTATTCCGTACGTACGCACAAGCGACAATATCATTCTTTTGATATTATAATAATATATATTTGGATGTCATATCATATATACAGAATCATGATAATGTTATATTTGTTATTTTACATCAATTACAGATCATTATTATACCCATCCAAATAATAATGTATTGAATAACAATTACACCACGACCTGGAGATGATAAGTCGTGCGTACGCACGTATGGTGACATGTCATCAAAGGATGGATAGAATACTGAATATGGTTGTACCACATTTATAATAACATCAGAGTATATTGAATATACTAAAGTTATAATTTTATAATAGAAATAACAAAGAAAGAAGAAGTGGATGTGGAAAGGAACTTGAAAGAGGGTGGTGAAATCATTACATCTTCAAGTTCTTCCTTTTGATTTGATAAAAAGATCTCCTTATGTTTTCTTTATGATCAAACTAAGGCCTCTAGGTTGAAGTGAGTGATGTTGAGAGAGTATTTGGGAAGGTTTTGGCCGAGCCAAATGGCTTTGAAGGTGTAAATTAAAGAGAAAGTGGAGTGCCCTTTTATAAGAGGGGTGAGGGCACCTTAAGAAAAGAGTGAAATATTCTTTAATAATAAAATAATTTTCTGTTTCTAATGGCCCCAAACTGATATATTTAGATGATAAGGTGAGTATGGGACGAATACAACTCAACCAATGGGTTTTATATAGGTTTGGGACACTATATTAACCTTATCATTATGTTTTAACTCTTAGTTAATTAGTTTGACATTTACCATGTCTCTTTTTATTTTTATATTATATGTTTAATAAATATACTATATACTTCCAAGAGAACCCCAAGCGGTTCAGTATTGATACACCTATCATTATGTAAGTCTCTTGGAAGATCATTATATTTTTAGTAACATAATATCAATTAATAATATAATATTGTTTTTAAAAATTATTTTATGTCAATTTTGATACTATTTGGAAATAGATTTTTGTGAAATTTATAACTTAATTATTACATAGAAAAAAGTTAATGAAATCAATAATAACATGTCATATTAACCTATAAAATTATTTGAATTCATAAAAAGAATCAGATTATATTTTTTTGGGTATTTATAATATCAATAATTTTAATATTTCAATAAAAAGGTAATTACTGCATCACCATTGTGTCATAAATAAATTAAATTATTTAATGTCTAAAAATTATAAATAAAATATAATTATGTAAGAAATATTTGTATCATTCTAATGAATATTTATAATCGAATTTATATTATGTATAAGCCTATATTAAAAATCCTTTAGTTATTAAACATTGATTTTAACTCTTTTAACTTTTCTTTGAATTAAATAATAATATATGTCCTAATCTAATCCAAGTGGACCAAAGAGGTTCATATTGTATTCCTAAGGTTGTTTTTGGTTGAATTATACTTATCCAATAGAATTATAACATGTGTTAGGGTAAAAATAATTTCATTCTTACCTTTAATTACTGTATTTACTTTTAACCTTGGTAAATAAAAGTAAAAAGTTACTATTCACCAAAAATTATTTTAATCTCATTGATCCACATTTTACATACTGATATCAACTGTGGCTCTCTAATTTTTGAAATTCCACTCACAGAAGAAAAAAAATTATGGTTTGTGAACAATTGCAAAATCTCATTGGAGGTGGGTAAAAGACGGTAAAAAGTTCTATAAAATTTTATATATCTAAACTTAATATAATATGAATTCAATGAATAAAATTGAACATAAATAGGCAATATGTATCTATTATGAAAAAAATAAATTTAAATAAAATAAATATTTATTTAAATAACAAATCGGTTTTAACTAATAAATCTGTGTATTTCACTATTCATCAAAAATTGAATGTTTTTAGAAAAACACCAAAAATTCACCCTAGGCTAATTTCAATATTCTGAATCCAAAAATGAAGTCCATTTTGAAAAATAAAATTTATAACATTTCAAAAATTAGGTATTATTATTCATAACGGCTAGTTTGATTGGTTGTGGTGTGTTAGAACTCGATGTTGCGTACGACACACGCTATTGTATTATTCAAAGAGAAGTGTACAGTGGAATCTTGGAGTGTTACACATATCCAAAAAAATTAACTCAAACTATAATACATATTGGTTATACCATGATGAATTGTTGTAGGTTAACTATGAATCTTACAATGAACTGTATATTACAGGAGTCATGGATCAAAGTGATTCCCTTGAAAAAATCACTTATATTGATCATCTTCTAATTACTAATTAAGAGAACTAGCATAGAAAATACAAGGAAACTACACCTCTATACCAGGACAACTGCTTTGAGATTCTTCCATATTCCTTAATAAGGAAGAATGATATATCATCTAATACATAAAAATCCCTTGATCCAATATATCTATTTAAAAATAAAAGTTATCAAAATCCTCCATACTTTTCGATGAATATCCAAACTCTTAACCAAAATCACCATGATACTTCTAACTCATCAAGTCATCAATCATATTTCCCTTCACCTGATAATAGGAGATCTCAAAGTCAAAATACTTCATGAAATCCATCTACACATACTGATGAAAATTCAATCCACGCCAATAGATAATATTCTTTAGTATCTTTTGATATGTTAGGTTCAAAAACCTAAAACCACAGAGATAATGTGGAATCATTTTTAGAGAAAACACCACACCGTCCATCACATTTTTGTGGATCGAATAGTTACACCAGTTAGAAAAACTGAAACAATCCATGACTGACTACTTTCTATATTACATCAAGACACATCCTATACAAATATGAGAATCATTTAATAACACCCCAAACATTAAATCCTACATAAGAAACTAAATGATGGTATAAATGACCAATTTCTATTTGTGGTACAACAAAAATGATTAAAACAGATTCATCCAATAGAATTCATGATCCTTCTTTGTAACATCCATCATTAGAGAAACAATATATATGAAAAATATGATATATTCCACTTTTAATAGCATTTAAGACTACGTGGACTACGAAAATTTATATTATTCTTGGGGGATACCAATTAAAAACGTCTTCATTATTCTATGAATTAATAACCACTTCTTTTCAAGACAAAACATGCCTAAAGAAATTTTCCTATCATGTAAAAAACTTTTATATCGATATATTCCTTTAAAAATATTTCTATTGACGAAATTATATGATGATTATCACTTTTATATATTTATCCTCTTATAAAAACATAAACATGAGGATTCCATCGATGAAAAAAATCTACAAACACATCAAATAACTCATGGAACAATAAAATCATCAGTAACATAATAATTTTCTGTATGTTCATGGAAGTGGAGTTCATAACCATGAACTCTATGTGTACATAATGACATGTGATGGAATATATAAAAATATATACCTCCATCGCCATCTTATGATTACATCCAAACCTTAAAATAATCTTAGAAATCTATCATGTTTCCTTCAACTAAATGAATAAATTTTTCATCCTCAATGTGGGATTATAGTTTTTCACTACCACAAAATTCAATTATTGGAAATCAATTCACAACCACCAAAATATGACAAATAATATATTTTCATGCTATCGAACCAAGTAAATAGTCTTCATAATAGTGTCTATGTCGAGTCTCCCTATTTTTATAGCTCATTAGTCATATCTTTGTTGGGATAGCATGTAGACATGGTTGGGGCCTAACTATGGACATTGGATGTCTATAGAGACCATAAAGGACTTTAAAAATAGAATCAAAAAACAATTTTGATAAGATATATCCAATGTTTTTTTCTAATTAGTGCTATATCTATTAGAATATACTGTGATAATGGTTGGTGGCCATGACCAGTGGTATTTCAAATTTTTTAAATTTTCTACATTGTCGGTTTTATCCTACGACCTATGTGTAATTATGATATCGTTTTACCACTACTCTATAAAACAATACTTTCCACTACATATGGATATATATATATATATATATATATATATATTAGTTAGAAACTATTTATAAATTAAATTACAAAACATGGATATATGGTCATATTCCACTAGTATTGTTGACACAACCCTTCTCAAACCATTCCCCAATATATCCAATATTGGTACATGGGACCCAAATACATATACCACTACATATTTTATCAACTATGGTTGTAGCACCAGGGGAAAAAATGTTTCATAGGTCAGAATTTTTCAGGTCGGTTTTATATAACTGATGTGAAAAGATGTAAATATTGATTTATCTCATCGGTTATTTTATAACCGACGTGATAAATTGATAAGAATCTATTTTTTCCTCGGTTATTTTATAGTTGATGTAAAAAATAATGTGATCAGATTTATGATGTTTGTTATTTTATAACCTCTGTGAAAATTGAATCTGGGTTCTTTATCACATCGGTTATAAAATAATCGACGTGATAAAAGAAATCTCGGTCATTTATCACATCAGTTATCAAAATAACAGATGTGATAAAACACCATTTTTCATGTTGGTTATAAAATAACAGACGTTGTAAATTATTTTCTACATCCGTTATTAAATAACCGAAGTTATAAACATGAATAAAATAGTTTATCACATCAGTTATAACATAACAGACATGATAAACCAATTAAATGATTTATCGCGCCCTGTATTCAGTCATTCGGTTTTCTTTGATCTTGCGACCTGCAACTTGTCTCTCCCGCGTGGAAAATCTAAAAATGATTCTTCAAAATTGTTACGTCCAGCCTCATTTTTTCAACATCATTTATCATCTTCATTGTCACCTGGTTTATCAGGTCGTCTTACAACACTCAAGTAATCATCACACTGCCCGGTTTCAGTTTTTATTTTTCGTGATGCCATAAATTAATTTTTTGAAATTTTATTTTTCTATCTTTGTTCTTTCTATCATGGTATGTTTCATAGTGTCCATTTATACAATGATAAATTATTTTCCGGTAAAATAAACCATGGAAGTGATATCATACAACATTACGCATTTTTTGTCTTCCACCATGTGTGTGTGCGCGTACAGCGGGTGTCGAAGGGGGGTGGGGACTATTTAGATGGGTGGGGGGCTGTCCAGGGGGTGGGGGGATGTCTAGGTGGTGGGGGTGTCTAGTGGGTGTCAAAGGGGTTGGGTGTGATTTTCATGGGGTGCAGGGGATGTCCAAGGGTGTTGGGGTGTCCAAGGGGGTGGGGGTGGTGTCTAGGGGGTGAGGGGGTTGTCCAAGGAAGTAGGGGTGTTCAGGGGGTGGGGGAGGTGTCTAGGGGGAGTGTGGGATGTCCAAGGGGGTAGGGGTGTTTAGGGGTGGGGTGTCAAAAGGGGGGGTGGGGGATTTCTAGAGGGGTGGGGGCTTTCCAGGGGGTGGGGGTTGACTAGAGGGGTGGGGGAGTTAAGGGGTGTCAAAGGGGGTGGGGGTGGTGTCCAGTGGGGTGTGGGGGCTATACAAGGGTGTTGAGGTGTCAAATGTTGTGGGGGGGGTCCAGGGGGTGAGGTGGATGTCCAAGGGTGCAGGGGTGTCCAGTGGGTGGGGGGTGGTGTCTAGGGGGGTGAATTGGTTGTCCAAGGTGGTGGGGGTGTCCAGGGGGTGGGGTCTATCTAGAGGGGTGGGGGTTGTCCGGGGGTTGTGGGGCTATCCAGAGCGGTGGGGGTGTCCAGGGGGTGTCAAAGGGGTGGGGTTATGTTTAGGGGGTGAGGGGGCCTGTCCAAGGGGGTTGGGGTGTCTATGGTGGTGGGGGTGGTATCCAGGGAGTGGGGGGGGGGGGGTCTATGGGTGGAGGTTTCCAGGGAGTGAGTGGGCTTTCCAAGTGGGTAAGGGGTATCCAGGGGTGGGGGTGTCCAAAGGGGTCGGCGTGTCTATAGGGGTGGGGGTTTTCCATGGTGTGGGGTCTGTCTAGGGGCTGAGTTGTCCAAGGGGTGTCAAAGGTGGTGGGGTGGTGTCCATGGCGAGTGCAGGGGGATTTCCAAGGGGGTTGTGGTGTCCATGGGGGTGGGGGTGTCCAGGGGTTGATGGGGCTGCCCAACGGGGTAGGGGTGTCCAGGGGGTGGGGGTGTTGTCCAGGGGGGTGAGTGGGATGTCCATGGGGTTAGGAGGTGTCCATGGGGTGGGGCTGTCCAGGGGAGTTGGGGTGTCTAGAGGGGTGGGCGGCTGTCTAGGAGGTGGGGGCTGTCCAGAGGGGTGGGGTGATGTTTATGGGAGGGGGCTATCCATGGTGGTAGTGGTGTCCAAGGGGTGTCCACAGGGGTGGGGTGGTTTCCAATGGGGTAGGGGTTGGATATCCCCCTCACCCCTCAGCACCACTCCCCCACCCCCTGGACCCCCACCCCCATGGACAGCCCCCCACCCCTTGGACAGACCCCCACCCCCTGGACACCCCCACCCCATGGACACCCTGGACATCCCCTACCCCTGTGGACATCCCCGACCCCCGTGGACAGCCCCCCTGGATAGCCTTTAACCCCCTTGGACACCCTCTTGGTATATATATATATTTATATATCCCAACTATTTCATTGAAACCGTTGGAATATTTTAACATCAGGTAGTCTATACCAATGGTTCCCGTAGAATCATTGTTATTGGGATATTGCACCGACCATCATGTTAATGGTGTGTGAAAACATTGCGGTATTCTATCACAATGGTTTCCGGGCATATCCCCGTGGTTTCAAATTGTTGGGATCTGTGTAATTTTCATTAGTGAATGTATACATATTTTAATATTTATAATTCATATTTCTTTTTTACGGAAGGGTGAATTCGGTATACAGTTGTACCGGGATGTATTTTTTGAGAACCTTAAGAAGAAAGGATCCATGATTAATTTAAAACTATTATATCTAACTATATTTTCTTTTTAAAATGATTTTCATGCATGTTTTTTTTCAAATATGCATTGAAGTTTTTTATATTTCAAAACTGTTTTTACATTCAAATTATGATATTTTTCATATAAATATATATTTGTACTAACATAAAAAGATTTATAATATTGATTTTTAATAGGTTAATAATGAGTCAAAGATCAATTATGAAACATTGAATGAGTAATGAATATGAGTATGGCATTGATTCCATTATGGAATTTGATAAACAAAATATTACAAGTAGTGAAATTTTTTTCCATCCATGCCTGAAATGTTTGAATGTGAAAAAGTTGAAAAGTAGAGAGATCAAGGATCATCAGATTTGTAATGGTATTAATATGAGATACATCCCTTGGATTTGGCATGGTGATACTATATAGAATTTCATATCTACTGATGATGATTATTAGAAAGATGGTAACTCAGATTGAATTGAAGAAATGATTCGTGATATTGCAGCAGAAGAAATGGAGATAGAATGGACAGTTGCGCGTCTATATGGTGATGCTGAAAAAAAATTATATCCTAGTTTTACAGATTTTATGGTTTTGTCGGTGGTGTTACGATTTATTACACTGAAGGAGAAACATGGATGGAGTGACAAAAGTTTTACAGAGCTGCTACAATTGATGAAATTCATTCTTCCAAATGATAACGATCTTCCAGATTCACATTATATGGTCATGAAAATATTATGACTCATGGGATTGGGATACAAGAAAATACATTCTTGTCTGATTTATTATATGACATATAGGAAGGAATATGAATTTCTCTCATAGTGTCCAAAATGTGGGACATCACGGAATAAGTTGAAAGAAA
Organism: Viscum album; assembly: GCA_963277665.1. Taxonomy (NCBI): domain Eukaryota; kingdom Viridiplantae; phylum Streptophyta; class Magnoliopsida; order Santalales; family Viscaceae; genus Viscum; species Viscum album. Next base: position 557,528,289 of record OY728167.1, on the reverse strand, counting down.
AATCACAAGATGATATATAGATAACAAATATTCCTTCCATGGTATTTTGGTATCTTTCAATAATTCATCATTTGAAACATTTTTTAGCTAATTCACATGATTCAAAAAGGTGACGTTGACATGATTATGAGCGGATATGCGATGGAAAAATATATCATCAAATAGATTGTCCACAATGGAAGAAAATTGATGAGCAGTATCCTACATTTGGTAATGAAATTAGAAATCTCAGACTAGGATTGTGCACAGATGGAATGATTCCATACCGAACCCTCATTAGCACACATAGTTCATGGTCTGTTTTATTGTTAATTTAAAACCTCTCTCCTAAATTTTGTATGAAGTGAAAATATGTAATGTTTTGTATAATTATAGTTGGTCCGATGCAACCTGGAAATGATATTGATGTTTTCTTGTCACCGTTGATTGATGATTTGAAACTTTTATGGGAGGATGGTATTAGGGTGTATGATTCCTATAAAATGGAATATTTTCAACTGCATGTAGTGATTTTGTTCACTATAAATGACTTCCCAACATATTGAAATTTTTCTGGATACAGTGTTAAGGGGAATAAAGCATATCCAATTTTTGAACAATAGAATTCATATTGTCAATTGAATAATGGGAGGAAAATAGTGTACATGGTTCATCCAATGTTATTTCCTATGGATCACTCTTTTAAAAGACTAAAAAAGGCATTCAATGGCACACAATAATTTAATATTTCTCAAAAACCATTCTCCCTTGATGTGTATATTGAGAGGGTTGAAAACCTCTATGTGAAATTGGGAAAGACACAGAAATAGGGTCATGATAGAAATATTTGGAAGAAAAGGTCAATATTTTATGAGACACCATATTCCAGATATCATGAAGTTAAACATAATATTGATTTCATACATGTGGAGAAGAATATCTACGATAGTTTTATTGGAATATTTTTAGATATTAAAGGAACAACAAAATATGGAAGACGAACATTTCTTCCCCAGGCTTATCATACATTATCCAAGAGGGAGAAAATTAGCTTTTGTCAGTGTCTACATGATATCAAAGTGCCTCAAGGTTATTCCTTAAATATAAAAAAATTCTCATTGAGGGATTTTAAGTTGATAGGTATGAAATCTCATGATTCTCACGTCATGATGCAACAATTTCTACCAGTTCCATTGCGTGGTATATTTCCCATCCATGTCATAAAGACTATAATGAAGTTGTGTTATTTTTTCAATTAAATTTTTAATAAGGTGATTGAAGGGAATTCTTTGAACATTTTTGAAACAGATGAAATTTCTATACTGTGTCAATTGGAAATGTATTTTCCTCAATCATTTTTTGATATAATGGTTCATTTAATGATTCTTCTGGTTCAAGATATAAATCTGTGTGGACATTTATATCTTCGTTGGATGTATCCTTTTGAAAGTTATATGAAAATATTGGAGAGGTATGTTAAAAATCAATATCGACCTAATACCTCCATTATTGAAAAGCATATATATGTGGAGGTTTTGATATTTTGTATGAGCTACTTGGTTGCGGCGGAGGACATAGGTTTTCCTCCATCTCGCCATGAAAGAGTTAATAATGAGGGAAATGGGATTTGTGGCTTGAAAGGCAAATCGTTGTCACCTAAGCATATGATGAAGTTAGAATTATACATCTTGAATAAGATAGATGATGCTCAACTGTATGTCACATTGCATATTAATGAGTTGAAACAATGTCATCCAAAGAAGAAAGAAATGTGGATTTTGAATGAGCACAACAACAAATTTTTTCATGGATTAAAAATACCATGACTGGTTGATCAGATGTATCAGAGAAAATAGGATGTATAGTGGGTGGTCCATGTATAAATGTGATAACATGGTTTAGATATAAAATTAATGGATATAAATTTTATATGAAAGATAAGGACAACAAGAGTGTAGTTTAGAATAGTGGTAGATTGGTGTTTGAAGAAGCAATGAATTTTTTGAGTTCTAAAGATAAAAACCCAATTTCTGCATCAAGTTTATATTATGAAATTATTGAAGAAATATAGGAGGTTGATTACTTTAAAACTAAAGTTCAAATTTCTAACTATAAATGGTGTATCAGTAACAACAGTGTCAAACACAATGAATTTGGAATGACAGTTATTAATATTAATAGATTGGAAGAAATAACTGATTCTTTTATAAGGACAACACATGAAAAACATATTTTCTATGTTGTTGATCAATCAAATATGCAGTGGTCTGTTGTTTTATAAGGAAAAATCAATATGTTGGTGATGATAAAGTTGAAGATGATGCCGATTTATGTGATATCCTTACTTTCATGGAATGATTATAAGAACATAATGATGAGCATGTTGAAGACATGGTTTGTGCCATAAGGAATGATCATGATGAAGGAATATGGGAAAAAATCCATTTGGACATTCCTAATATTACAGGTAACATATTCTTACTTCTTTTTTATATGTCCTATTTTCATAAAATTTTAGATATTGAAATTTTTTTCTTTATTAAAACACATAATAAAATAAATAATTAGATTTTTTGTTTATTTTAATTTTTTTTAGTGTAGTTTACCATGTTTACAATAGTTTACCATAGTTTACCATAGTTTACCATCAATTACTTTATATATTTGTTGATCCTGCTGAATGATAATTACACTACCCTATTTACAACGTTTACTATCTTTACCATTTTTTAACATGCTTACCATATTATCCATGTTTACTAATACGTAATTTTTTTCAATTTTCCATTCTTTGTTTACATTAGTATTATAATATTTGAATATTTATATTTGTGAACTAATTTTTTTTTGATATGATGGATAATGAAAGATAAATCAGTTGATCAACCACATGATTCCGGAGATGATCGTAATGATCCTACCTCTGGGGAGGAACATTCACATGCTCCTCTTGATGTTTCCCAATCTTCCACATGTGATCCCATAACGACAATGAGTTCAAGAGTTGGTAAATGTGGGTTTACACATTTCCCGAAATTATCACATGCACGTACATAGGACCAGAGGATACTCGCTGAGTTTGATGAGAATGATATTCCTAGAGGACCAAATGAAAAAGATTTTAAGTGTTTTATATCAGCTCAGGGTAAGAGAAAAGTGAGAATTTTGTATGATGATTGGAGAAGTGTAGAAAAAGTGATAATAAATCAGTTGTCAGAGACGATTTTTGTATGTTATTTTTCTATTTTCTGCCTGTTAAATAAATGTTTCTAGTATAATATGTTTTACCTCTTCTTTATCATATGAAATTTGATATTCCTGACACTATGGGAGTCAGGAAGAATTGATTATCAATGACTGCTAGGAGATGGAGGGATTTCAAATCTACCCTCACATCTGATTTCATTTTTGGTCATAGGATTCATGGAAATTAATGTCATAATTATCCTTTCATAGATTAAGACACATGGAGACAGTTTTTTCAAAGTATAAGAGAATATTCATTTTTGGTAATAGAAATGTTAACATTTATATACTTTCATGTATAAATGATATTATTAATTATTTTTTAACTATTTCTTATTCTGAATTTATAAGAAACAAGGAAATATCATCATGATATCAAATCTACAAATGTATACCCTCAAATTTTATCCCAGGGAGGTTATACATTATTTGAAGAACAAATGATGGAGGAAAATTTACAAAAACTGAGAGCTGGGTCTGCAAGCACTGGAGAGGTTGCCCCTCCATCTCCTCTATCTAGACATGAAAATTGGAAGATAACTCAGATGGGAAAAAAGGGGAAATATCTTTTGAACTATTCGAGAATCATAGCTGAGAGGATTATAAGATATTAATTTTATTTATTTAAGTTCACTATATTCTTCATAAAATTTGAATCATTAGATAAATGTTCCATTAATTAATATAATATTATCTTGAGGAGGAGAGCTCACAGGGGGTATTTGTAGCTATAGGGGGGAAAGATATTTGATCTTCAACATTGGGAAATCCTGAACATCATAATCGTTTACGAGAATATCCAATGGGTGTATCGATAAGAAAAGTGTTCCCATGTTCTTCTACTTATTCCATTGAGGGTGTTTATCAAAAAAATAGAATACATGGAGGCTAAAGTTCATAATATTAATGTGACGATGGAGGAAAATATTATAGGGTCAGTACAGTCTATGTTTGCAGACATGTAAAGGCTATTTCAGACTGCAGCTCTCACTCCTCCACCACCCCCTGCAGACCCCATTATCTATCCTCCACCTCCGTCAATAGCTCCCACTCCCCCACCTCAGCCTGCAGACCCAATTTCATATCCATATCATCCGCTAGAGCAGCCTACTTATTGTGACTTTTATGTTGATGATCCTCAACTTCATATTTTTACATATGGGCTGTTATATTGTATAGGAGATATAGTTCATCATCAATAGTTAGAGGCAGAGCATCATAGGGTCACTATACTGGATATTGTAGGTAGACCAGCTCAAGTACCATTACCTACAGATGAGGTGATGATAGTTTGACATAGTATCAGCCATTTTTTAATTTGGCCATCCAAACATTTGCGACTCATTACCATAGTGGTATGTATGTTATATCATCTATTTTATTCTCTTATTAATGTTTTTTTATCATTTGAAAACTAATATTTTTTTTTATTTATTTTTACAAGAGTAATTCAAAGGTAAAGAAATACTATATAGAAAACTACAAAGACAAATGGCTATGACATCAGATACAGATTCTAGTAGTCTTGACAAATTGTCAAGATATTCAAATTTGTTGGGGGGCATTATGAGTTTACTATCTAATCTCATGTTTGTGGACATGAAATAACTATGGTGATTGTGAAAACTGATATCATGGAGCTTGTTACTGGAGATAAGTTGGGCATCAATGTGGTTAAAATATTTTTCAGGTATGTCTTAAAACCATTTCCATGCGTTATATTTATTAAAAATGTAAAAAAAATGTATGTTTTGTTTAATGTATCATTATAATATGTTTGAATGAGCAGACATATGTTTATGGATTCATCGACCAAAATTTGATTTCTCCTGAAGCACATGCATTGGATGAGGAACAAATAATGCTTTATATTGCTGAATGATTTTTAATAGAATGTAATCACACAATGTTGGATGAGGCCGTTTTCTAAGATGTATGAAACATATCTCTGGAAAATAGTTCATTATCATTTAACATTAAATACCACTAACCATATATTATCTTTTATTAGTGATCATTAGATGTTAGGTGTTTTTTTCCCAATATAGAAAACACATTATTGGATATGATCTGTCCATGGAAATGTGAGAGAAAGTTTTATGAATATGTTTGAAAAGTAATTTTCAATTTATTAATAGTTGTATATATTATAAATAATGATAAATTTATTTTACTCGTATTATTTTTTAATAGGGGATGGGTCGACTTTTGAAAAAACAAAAATAAAAGGAGTTCCAAGATCAAATATGTAAATATAAAAGGTAAATATACATTTATAATTTGTACTTTTGATGTATTACATTCCAATAATATTTTGAATTTACCTTCATTCAAACATAATTTTTATGAACAAAAAGTCATCGTCGAATGCGGATATTATATGTTAAGATTTATGTATGAAATAATTACATATGGAACACTTGTGAACTTTTACATTGTAAGATTTCCTTTTAAACCATGACATTGTAATATTTCCTTTTAAACTTTTCCATAATATTTCATTTGGTTTATTCATTAAAAAAGATAACTGCTATCCTTTTAATTTGTAGCTATTTTATGACCCTCTACCCTATAGCGCTCAAGAGGTCAAACACTTACAAGAGGAATATTCAAATTATTTTACAGGTTTGATTGGATTTTAGATTGTTTGTAGTGTAAAATATAATTTTTAATATTGTCATTATAATTTTGTATTTGGTAGTCCTTTAGGTTGGTGTTAGGTTTTTTATGGACATTGTAAGTTATGAATATTATATATGTGAGTGTTTAATTTTTCTCTACTTCGAGTTTTTGTCTAGTTCTGATGGTTATTTCTGTATGAATTCTGGTCTCAGGGGGTTCCCAAGGGTGTGCGGAGGTTTCATGTGGGGTGGGGGTCTAGGGGTGTTTGAGGGATGTCTAGTTTTGTGGGGATGTCCAGGATGGCGGGAGGGCTGTCCAGGGGGTGTCCAGGGGTGTGTGGCATGCCTAGTGGGGTCAGGGGGAATTCTAGGTGTGTGGAAGGGTTTTCCAGTGGGATGGGGGTGTCCAGGGTTTCTATGAGGGTGCGGGGCAGTCCCGGGGGTTTCTAGAGGTGTGTCTGTGTGTGTGTGGGGGGGGCAGGGGGGGTTATAGGGGTGTGGGAGGGCGATCCAGGGGGTTTTCATGGGTTTGGGGGCATTTCTAGGGGTGTGGGAGGGTTGTCCAGGGGTGTGTGTGGTGGGGGGGGAGGGGGGTCCAGGGTGTCCATAGGGGATGGGGTGTCCATGAGGGTGAGGGGTTGTATAGGGGGAGGGGGTTTTCCAAGAGTTTCGGGGGTATCCATTGGTGTGGGGGTGTCCATGGGGGTGGGGGTATCCAGGAGGGTGGGAGGGCTATCCAGGGGGTGTCCAAGGGTGTGTGTGTGGGGGGGGGGGGGGTTCTAGGGGTGTGAGAAGGGTTGTCCGGTGGGGTGGTGGTGTCCAGGAGGGTGGGAGAGATATCCAGGGGTGTCCATGTGTGTGTGGGGGGGGGGGGGGGTTCCCAGTGGGGTGAGGGGGATGTCAATGGGTTTGGGAGGGTTTTCCAGTGGTGTGGGTGTGTCTAGGGTGTCCATGAGGGTGGGGGTAGTCCAGGGAGTGTCCATGGGTGTGTGTGGGGGGGTGTTCTAGGGTTGCGGGAGGGTAGTCCAGGGGGGTGTTCATGGGTGGGGGAGGGTTGTCCAATGGGGTGGGGGCTTTCCAGGGGTTTGGGAGGGTTGTCCAGTGGGGTGTCCAGGGTGTCCATGAGGGTTGGGGCGGTCTAGGGGTGTTCAGGGGTATGGGGGGTTTTAGGGGTGCGATAGGGTTGTCAAGTGGGGTGGGGGTGTCCAGGAAGGTGGGAGGTCTGTCTAGGGGGTGTATAGGGGTGAGTGGGTGCCTAGTGGGGTCAGGGGACATTCCAGGGGTGTAGGAGGGTTGTTCAGTGGGGTGGGGGTGTCCAGGGTGTCCATGAGTGTGGGGGTAGTCCAGGGGGTGGCCAAAGGGGTGGGGGTTTCTAGTGGTGTGGGTTGGCTATCCATGGGGTGTCCAGGGGTGTGGGGAGGGCTTTCTAGTGGGGTGGGGGCTTTCTAGAGATATGGGAGGGTTGTTCAGTGGGGTGGGGGTGTCCATGGTGTCCATGAGGGTGGGGAGTAGTCCAGGGGGTGTCCAGGGGTGTAGGGGGGTTACTAAGGGTGTGGGAGGGCTGTCCAGGGGGTGTCTAGGGGTGGGGGGTTTCTAGGGGTGTGGGAGGGCTATCTAGGGGTGGGGGAGGATCCAGGGTGGCCATGGGGGTGGGGTGTCTAGGACGGTGGGAGGGCTGTGCCGGGGGGTGGGGGCTCTCTAGGAGGGTGGCGGTGTCCCGGGTTGTGAGCGGGCTATTTAGTGGGTTGGGGGGGTTCCAGTGGTGTGGGAGGACTGTCCATGGGGTGGGTGAGTGCTGTCCAGTGGGTTGGTGGGTTTTTGGTGTATTTTTGTTCTATTTCAGGTATTCTTTTGACCAGGCATAGTTGTGGGGGGTGTCCAGTGTTGTGGGGGGTTGTCCAGGAGGGTGGGGCAGTCCAGGGGTGTGGGGGGTGTCCCGTGGGGTGGGGGGTTTCTAGGGGTGTGGGGGGGTGGGGGTCCAGTGGGGTGGGGGGTTTTTGTTATATTTTTGTTCTATTTCAGGTATTTTTTCCTTGGCATTGTTTTGGTTGAATGTTTTAATTAAAAAAATTGTTTTTATGTTGGTTATTTTATAACCGATATAAAAAATGCAACAGGATTGGTTTTAACGTCTGTTATTTGAAAACTGAAGTAACATAGGAATGGGAATGGTTTTTACATCAGGTGTTTCCTAACCGACGTAATTAATGGAAAAGAATAGTTTTTTACGTCGGTTATAAAATAACTGACGTAGTTGATATGTTTTCACATCATTTATTATTAAATCGAAGTGGGAAACTGCTTGGCAGACTGGTTTATCACGTCAATTTTGAAAAAAAATGACATGATAAATTCTTAGGAGGCGTGATTTAATACCTCAGTTATTATATAACCGATGTGATAAGTATATACAACATAGGCTTTTAAATAACCGACGTAATAAATCCCGACTCTGAAGAGTTTTTCATGTCGGGTTTTTAGTAACCGACCTGAAAAACGCTTCAGTTTTTTTACTTCAATTTTAAAATAACCGACTTAAAAATAATATTTATAACGTCTTCGGTAATAACGTCGACCAAAAACTGACATAAAAAAACTAAAAAATAACCATCGTAAATTTTTTTTGCACTAGTGTAGTCCCTTATTGTGGGCTCCCACACCCTTGGAACATGGTTGAATGAGGCTAAAAATATTTTATTGACACCAATATACTGACTATCGTTATCAAAAAGGTAATTTTAGTGTGCGTTTATAGTAGTTTAGAAACTACCATACTTCATCATTACAAATTAAACCAGAGTACATCAATGCAACAAGTTGGCCTGGATGAATCCCTTCTACAATAGATAATATATCAAAATACATAATTTTAATGAATTCTAATGCCTCATCTAATATATTGATTGATAAATCATAAATATGTTGAGTTAAAATTATATCCCAAACTCAATGTCATGTAGTAGGGGTGACATCTCATCCTATTTAGGAATACTATCTCATAACTCCTCCCTGACTCTAGTAAACCTCACTGCCAAAACATCTACTAAAACCAACATCAACAAGACTATTTGGGTTGGAAAATATCTATACACATATACAACCGATTTTATGGGATTTGTCAATAAAAACACTAAACTCTAATATTCAATATCAGTGAAAGAAACTCTCCACTATATTAAATCTATAACATCATGCACAAAATACAACCAAAGCATTCTAAGGATAAAATAATTGGACTATATCAACAAAAATATGTAATATAACATTGAATGGTGCTTCCCTATCAATTGATCACATCATTGATATATCATTTAAATAAAAATATCAAATTTTCGTAGTTAACACCAAGGGAACTAGATATGTTCACATTATATACTAAATATCAGACCAAGGTTGTTGAAATTAATGAGTGTGAAGCAATGACATTAAATAAATCCTAATATAAGGATGGGGACAAAAAGGATGTACCTTGAATGATGAATAATAAACTTAGTGTCAGAGACACCATAAAATACCTTTGAATATGACCTTTTCCTCTTCATCAATATCCATAGTGGAATATCTCTTCATAACCACATTTAATCCTTTATAGAAGATGATGTTAGTATTATGTGATGATACATTTTAGGATTCATTTTTACTCTACTACCAAATAGATTAAAAACTCTATTATTGAAGATAAGGACATGAAGGAAACTATTGTGGTGACTTGATATCATATTTTACACCTATCCCACAATACCTAATAAAAATTATCACGAAATTTAATAGTTTATTGCCACCAACAAAATTAAAGAAAACCAAACAATATGATCTTATTAAATGTTGAGAATCCATTAATCCATAAAATATAGGGAAATACATTTAAAACAAAAGGTTTATCAATATAATCCTGTACATAAAAATTTGATGATTACCCCTATGAATATATCTAATACTCTATAAGTTTTGAAATCCTCCCTCATTATATTAACTATTCCATTACAAAATATTTTCAATCACATCAACCATTAAAAATATCTCCACCTTAACCAACACCTCATGATTAGTGAGAAAAAAATTGGGTTCCCATACATTGGAACTATGGAAGGAAAACCTCCTCAAAATGTGATTATTTATCCTCTTTATATGGATGAATATTAAGAAAAAAATAATAATATTTTTAAACATAATTCCATGCTCCTCCACACTCATTATCGCATGTATGTGAGAGAGGAACTATTTAAGAAATTCAATTATCATGAAGAATGAAAATAAGCATGAAATTTACTACAAAACAACTACCAGAAATAACTAGGAATTCATTCAATAACAAGAAAACCAAATCCACCATTCATGAGCATCAACCCTCTATCGGCTAAAAATTTGTGATACCAAATAATCATTCTTAACATGAGTCAATATAGATGAAATATTGATCACAATAAACTATTTATCAATTAACTAATTAAATTCATTCTACTAATACTTCGATAATATCTAATGGTAATCCTCAGGTGATGAATTTCTCCAAAAATCACCCAATTAATCATCAACTATATGATTACCTAAAACATCTCTATATATATCTATAACTTGGAACACATTATTATTTCTTCTTACAATAATCTCTATATAAGAAATAATAACACTTAAACCTGAGCTATTGAATCCACTTAATGTTAATTAAATTAGAGATCATTTTAGTTCCCCTCATTTCCCCCTAATTTAACAAAAAAAATTAACAGAATTAATATACCATAACAAGGTCTCTTACATGAAATCAATACTATTTCACTTTTGTATATTCAGAAATTATTATTTCTTGACTTAAATCATATGGGTCATAAATATTATTTCCTAGTGATTCTTCCTTTAAATTATCACACACTAAGATTGACTAATATTCTTTAATTTTCACTATAATTTATTAATAACTAGTGTATAACACTATAATCCTCCCTAAATGTTAACAAAATATAAGATACCACTTTTTTGTGAACTATCTCTATTAGAACCTCTCCTAGGTTTGTAGTGAAGTTGGGCAGAAATCTCGAAGCCCATGTCTAATTAGAAATGGTTTGGTGACCATCAGTAAGAATATAAATCACACAAAATGGTTGGAATCACTCTTATAAATCTAGAAATAATTAATCCCCTAATCACCTCCATATATTATATAATAAAATTAATCCCATAATACATGTAACTTCATATACAAAACAGTGTCTCCAAATATATTAATGATCACTTCTGTGGAATTTCTTGGTTCTTATCAAAGTGAGGAACTATTTTGACATTTTAGTGTGATATGTACACTTAAGATATCATCACATACTATGTCCTCAAGAAGAATATTAATGTGTTCTAATAAAAATTATTAATATTAAAATTCATGAATAAAAGTATTAATAGAGTACAAAGAAGTTGTTTGTAGGGATCTAACTCCCAAAATACGCTCCATGAGATTAGTGATGACTAGGAATGAAGTACATTGATATTTCATTCAATTTCCACTGATTGACTTCCAATAGTTGAATAAAAATAGTAAGAAAAAATTTTTTGGCCTTCACTAAATGACAGATCAAACATTAATATATAATCTTTATTACCAATATTTCTATCCATATCAACAAAAATTAACTCAATGTATAATACATATTGGTTATACCATTATGAATTGTTATAGGTTAACTATGAATCTTACAATGAACTTTATATTATAGGATTCATGGATCAAAGTTATTCCCTTGAAAACCCCCTTATATTGATCATCTACTAATCACTAATTAAGAGCATCACCATAGAGAATTCAAGAAAATTACACCTCCATACCAGGACAACTACTTTGAGATTCCTCCACATTCCTTAATAAAGAAGAATGATCTATCATAGGATACATAAAAATCCCTTGACTTAATATATCTATATAAAAATAAAATGCATCGAAATCCTCCATAATTTTCTATGAATATCCAAACTCTTGACTAACATCACCATGATACTTCTAACTCATCATGTCATCAATCATATATCCCATCACCTGATAATAGGAGATCACAAAGTCAAAATATTTCATGAAATCCATCCACACATACTGATGAAAATTCAATCCACACCAATAGATAATATTCTTTAGTATCTTTTTATATGTTATTTTTAAAAACCTAAACCCGTAGATATAATGTGGAATCAATTTTAGAGAAACCGCCGTTGTGTCCATCAAGTTATTTTGGATAGAATAGTTACACCAGTTGGGAAAAATGAAACAAACCATGAGTGACCACTTACCTATAATACATCAAGACAACTCCTATAATAATATGAGAATCATTTAATAAGACCCCAACTGTGAAAGCCTACTTTGGAAACTAAAGGATGGTATAAATGATCAATTTCTATTTGTGGTACAAAAAATGATTGAAACTGATTCATCCAATAGAATTCATGCTCCTTTTTAGTAAAAACCATCATTACAGATACAATATATATGAAAAATATGATATATTCCACTTTTAATAGAATGTAATACTATAGGGACTATATAAATCTAAATTATTCTTGGGGGATTCAAAATAAAATCTACCTCATTATTCAATGAATTAGTTACCACTTCTTTTAAGGAAAAAACATTCCTAATGTAATTCACCTATCATGTTCAAAAAATTCATATAGATATATTCCTATAATAAATATCTATTGAAAAAATTCTATGATTATTATCACTTTTATATATTTATCCTCTTATGAAATCATATTCATGAGGATTCCATCGATGAAAATAATCCACAAACACATCCAATAACTCATGGAACAATAAAATCATCAGTACCATGATAATTTTCTGTATGTTCAGGAAGAGGAGTTCATAACCATGAACTATATGTGTCCATAATGATATGTGATGGAATCTATAAAAATATATACGTCCATCACCATCATATGATGATATCCAAACCATAAAATAATCTAAGAAAACTATCTAGTTTCCTTTAACTAGTGGAATAAATTTTTCATCCTCAATATGTGATTATAGTTTTTCACTACCAAAAAAAATCAATTAATGGTAATCAACTCACAACCACCACAATAAGAAAAATAATATATTTTCATGCTATGGAACCATGTAAATAGTCTTTATAATAGTGTCGGTGTCCAATCTCCCTATATTTGGAGCTCATTGGTCAGATCTCTATTGGGATAGCCTATGGACATGGTTAGGGCCTAGCTATAGACATAGGATGTCTATAGAGACAATAAAGGAGTTTTAATATAGACTCAAAAAAAAATTTATAAGATATATCAAATTTTTTATGATTAGTGTTATAACTATTAGAATATACAATGATAATGGTTGGTGGCAATGACCATAGATATTTCAAATTTTTAAAATTTTCTACCTTGTCAGTTTTATCCTACGACCTATGAGTAGTTATGCGATGGTTTTACCAATAATCTATAACACAATATATTCCACTACAGATGGATATATATATATATATTAGTTATAAACTATTTATAAATTCATTTACACAACATGGATATATGGTCATAGTCCACTTGTACTATGGACACAACCCTTCTCAAACCCTTCCCCAATATTTCCAATATTGGTACATGGGTCCCACATACACATACCACTTCATATTTTATCAACTATGTTTGTAGCAGTAGTGGAATAAACGTTTCAAACATTGGAATTTTTCCTATCGGTTATATATAACCGACGTGCAAAGCAGTAAAAATCGATTTTTCACATCGGTTATTTTATAACTGCTGTAAAAAATAATGAGATTAGCTTTATCATGTCGGTTATTTTATAACCACCGTGAAAATAAAATTTGGGTTCTTTATCACGTTGGTTATCTTATAATCTACATGATAAAGGAAATCTCTGTCATTTATCACACTAGTTATCAAAAGAAAAGATGTGATAAAACACCATTTGTGTCGTCGGTTATAAAATAACCAATGTTGTAAAATATTTTATACATCGGTTATTAAATAACCGAAGTTATAAACATAAAAATTTTTTTTATCACATTGGTTTTAAAATAACCGACGTGATAAACCTTTTAAATGTTTTATCGCGCCCCGTATTCAGTCATTCAGTTTTCTTCGATCTTGCGACCTGCGACTCGTCTCTCCCATGTGGAAAACCTAGAAATTATTCCTCAAAATTGTGACCTCCAGCCTCATTTTTCCAACATCATTCATTGTCTTTATTTTCACCATGTCTATCAGGTCGACTAACAACAATCAAGTAAGCTTCACACGGCTCGGTTTCAGTTTTTCATTTTTTGTGATGCACTAAACTAATTTTTTGAGATGTTATTTTTTTATGATTTTTCTTACTATCATGGTAAGTTTCATAGTGTTCATTTATACTGTGCTAAATTATTTTCCAGTAAAATAATCCATGTAAGTGATATCATGAAACTTTATGCTTTTTGTGTCTTCTATCATGTGTGTGTGGACGTACATGGGGTGTCGAAGGTGGTGGGGGCTGTTTAGATGGGTCGGGGGCTGTCCAGGGGGTGGGAATATGTCTAGTGGGTGGGGGTGTCCAGGGGCGTCAAAGGGGGTGGGGTGGTGTCCAGGGGGTGCAGGGGATGTTCAAGGGGGATGGTGTGTCCAAGGGGGTGGGGGTGGTGTCCATGTGGTGAGGGGGTCGTCCAAAGAGGTAGGGGTGTTTAGGGGGTGGGGGTGGTTTCCAGGGGTGTGTGGGATGTCCAAGGGGGTAGGGGGTGTCTAGGGGTGGGGGTGTCCAAGGAGGGTGGGGGTTTTCTAGATGGGATGGTGTTGTCCAGGGGGTGGTGGTTGACTAGAGGGGTGGGGGTGTCAAAGGGGTTGGGGGTGGTGTCCAGGGTGGTGTGGGGCTATCCATGGGGGTTGGGGTGTCTAAGGGGGGGGGGGTGTCCATGGGGTGAGGGGCCTATCCAAGGGTGTAGGGGTTTCCATGGGGTGGGGGTGGTGTCCAGGGGGGTGAGTTGGTTGTCCAAGGTGGTGGGGGTGTCCAGGGTTGTGGGGCTATCTAGAGTGGTGGGGGATGTCCAGGGGTGGGGGGCTATCCAGAGCGGTTAGGGTGTCTAGGGTGTGTCAAAGGGGGTGGGGTGGTGTCCAGGGGGTATGGGGGGTTGTCAATGCAGGTGGGGTGGTGTCTAGGGGGTGGGGGGTTACAGTGGTGGGGGTGTCCAGGGGTGATTGGGTTGTCCAAGTGGGTAAGGGTGTCCTGGGGGTGGGGGTGTCCAAGCGGTTGAGGGTGTCAATAGGGGTGGGGGTTTTCCTAGGAGTGGGGGTTGTCCAGGGGTGGGGGTGTCAAAGGGTGTGGGTGTGGTGTCCATGGGTAGTGCAGGGGCTGTCCAATGGGGGTTGGGGTGTCCAAGGGGGTTAGGGTGTCCAGGTGGCGAGTTGGATGTCCAACGGGGTAGGAGGTGTCTAGGGGGTGGGGGTGTCCAGGGGGTGGGGGTGTCTTGATGGTTAGGGGTTGTCCAGAGGGGTGGGGTTGATGTTTAGGGGGTGGGAGCTGTCCAGGGTGGTGGTGGTGTCCAAGGGGTGTCCACAGGGGGTGGGGGTGGTGTCCAATGGGGTATGGGGTTGGACAACCCCCTCATCCCCTAGACACCCCTCTCCCACCCCCTGGACACCCTGGACAGCCCCTACCCCCGTGGACATCCCTGACCCCCTTGGACAACCCCCCTGGATAGCCTCTAACCCCCTGGACACCCTCATGGTATATATATATATATATATTTATTTATTTATATATCCCAAGAGTTTCATTAAAACCATTCGAATATTTTATCATCAGGTAGTCTATACTAAGGGTTCTTTTAGAATCGTTGGTATAGGGATATTGTAACGACAATCATTCCAATGGAGTGTGAAATCATTGGTGTATTCTATCATAATGGTTTCAAGGGTTATCCTAATGGTTTCAAATCGTTGGGATCTTTGTAAGTTTCATTAGTGAATGTATACATATTTTAATATTTATACTTCATATTTCTTTTTTACGGAAAGGTTAATTGGTATCCGGTTGCACCATGATGTATTCTTTGTGTACCTTAATAAGAAAGGATCCAAGATGAATTTAAAACTATTATTTCTAACTATATTATCTTTTTAAAATGATTTTCAAGCATATTGTTTTAAAATTTTCTTATATTATTTTATATTTCAAAATTATTTAACATTCAAATTATGATATTATTCATATAAATGAATATTTTTCGTATCTTAAAATGTTTTATAATTTTGATATTTTTTATAGGTTAATAATGAGTCGAAGTTCGATTATGGAACATCGAATGAGTAATGAATATGTGGATGGAGTTGATGCCTTTTTGGAATTTGATAAACAAAATATTCCAAGCAGTGAATTATTTTTCCTTCCATGCCTGACCTGTTTGAATATGATGAAGGTGAAAAGTACAGATATCAAATATCATTTGATTTTTAGTGGTTTTAATATGAGTTACATCCCTTGGATTTGGCTTGGTGAAACTAGACATAATTTCATATCTACTGATGATGATTATTCACAAGATGGTAACTCTGATTTAATTTAATAAATTATTCATGATATTGCAGTAAAAAAAATTGAGATAGAACGGATAATTGTGCGTCTATATGGTGATGCTAAAAAACCATTGTATCCTGGTTGTATGGATTTTATGGTTTTGTCAGCGGTGTTATGATTTATTAACCTAAAGGTGAAACATTGATGGATTGACAGAAGTTGTACAGATCTTCTACAATTGATGAAATAAATTCTTCCAAAAGATAAACATCTTCCATATTCACTTTATATGGCCAAGAAAATATTTTGCCCAATGGTATTGGGATACAAGAAAATGCATTCATGTTTGAATGACTGTATGATATATTGGAGGGAATATGAATTTCTGTCATAGTGTCCAAAATTGGGGCATCACAGAATAAGTTGAAAGAAAAATCACAAGATGATGTATAGATTACAAAGATTCCTTCCAATGTATTTTGATATCTTCATATAATTCAACGTTTGAATCATTTATTAGCTAATTAACATGACGAAAAAAGGTTATAATGTATTTCTTGATGAGAAGATATGTAATGGAAAAATATATCATCCAAAATATTGTCCACAATGTAAGAAAATTGATGAGCGGTATCCTACATTTGGAAATAACATTAGAAATCTCAGACTAGGTTTGTGCACAGATGGAATGAATCCATATCGAGCCCTAACTAGCACACATAGTTCATGTCCTATTTTATTGTTAATTTACAACCTATATCTTAATTTTTTTATGAAGCACAAATATGTAATGTGTAGTATAATAATATCTGGTCCGAAGCAACCCAAAAATGATATTGATGTTTTCTTTTCACCGTTGATTGACGATTTGAAACTTTTATGGGAGGATGGAATTAGGGTGTATGATTCTTATAAAATGGAATATTTTCAACTACATGTAGTGCATATGTTAATTATAAATGACTTCCAAACATATAGAAATTGGTCTGGATACAGTGTTAAGGGGCATAAAGCATGTCCAATTTGCGAACAAAAGACTTCATATTGTCAATTGCATCATGGGAGGAAAATAGTGTACATGGGTCATCGAAAGTTATGGCCTATGGATCACTCTTATAGATGTCTAAAAAATGCATTCAATGGCCCACAAGAATTTTATATTTCTCAAAACCATGATCCCCTGATGTTTATTTTGAGAGGGTGGAAAACCATGATGTGGAATTGGGAAAGACACAGAAATAGGGTAATCATATAAATATTTGGAAGAAAATGTCAATATTTTAGGAGCCACCATATTCAAGATATCATGAAGGTAAACATAATATTGATGTCATGCATGTGGAGAAGAATATCTATGACAGTTTCATTGTTACATTGTTAGATATTAAAGGAAAGACAAAAGATGGAATACCAACATTTCTCCCTCGGGCTTGTCATACATTATCCAAGAGGGAGAAAATTAGCTTTTGTTAGTGTCTAAATTATATCAAAGTTCCTCAAGGTTATTCCTGTAATGTAAAAACAATTCTCATTGTGGGATCTGAAGTTGATAGATATGAAGTCTCATGATTGTCACGTCATGATGCAACAACTTCTACCAGTTCCATTGCATGGAATATTTCCCATCCGTGTCAGAAAGACTGTAATGATGTTATGTTATTTGTTCAATTAAATTTGTAATAAAGTGATTGATGTCAATTTTTTGAACATTTTTGAAAAGGGTGAAATTTATATACTATGTAAATTGGAAATTTATTTTCCTCAATATTTTATTGATATAATGGTTCATTTAATGATTCATCTGGTTCATGAAATAAATCTTTGCGGACCTGTATATCTTCGTTGGATGTACCTTTTGAAAGGTATATGAAAATATTGAAGAGGTATGTTAAGAATCCATATCAACCTGAAGCCTCCATTATTGAGAAGTATAAATATAAGGAGGTTTTTATGTTTTGTAAGAGCTACATTGCTACGGCGGAGAACATAGGTTTTCCTCCATCTCGCCACAAAAGAGTTAATAATGAGGGAAATTGGATTTGTAGATTGAAAGTAAAATCGTTGTTAGTTGAGAATATGAAGAAGTTATAACTATACATCTTGAATAACATAGTTGATGCTCAACCATATATCACATTGCATATTAATGAGGTGAAACTATTTCATCAAAAGAAAAAAGAAATGTGGATTTTGAATGACCACAACAAAACATTTTTTCATGGATTAAAAGGACCTTGACTGGTAGATTAGATGTATCAGAGAAATTATGATGGATAGTGGGTGGTCCATGTTTAAATGTGATAACATGGTTCGGTTATGAAATTATTGGATATACATTTAATATAAATGATCAGGAAAACAAAAGTGAATTTCAGAATAGTGGTGTATTGGAGTTTGTAGAAGCAATGCATTTCTTGAGTTCTAAAGATAAAAACCCAATTTATGCATCATGTGCATATTATGGAGTTATTGAAGAAATATGAGAGGTTGATTAATTTAAAATTAAATTTCTTATATTTAACTATAAATGGTTTATAGGTAATAATAGTGTCAGAAACGATGAATTTGGAATGACAGTTGTCAATATGAATAGATTGGAAGACATAACTGACTCTTTTATAATGGAAAACATGAAAATATATTTTCTATGTTGTTGATCAATCAGATATGTAGTGGTCTATTGTTTTACAAATAAAATTAGTATATTGGTGAGGATCAACTTGATGATGTTGCTGATTAATGAGATATCCCTACTTTCATGGAATGATTAGCAGAACATAAAGATGAGCATGTTGAAAACATAGTTTGTTCCATAAGGAACGATCATGACGAAGGAATATGGGAAAACAATCCATTTGGAAATTCCTAATATTACATGTAACATATGTTTACTTGTGGTTTATATTTATTATTTTCATAAAATGTTAGATATTGTAATTTTTTTCTTTATTAAAATGCGTATTAAAATAAATAAGTAGAAGTTTTTGTTTATTTTAATTTTGTTCAGTGTAGTTTACCATGTTTACCATAGTTTACTATTGTTGACCATAGTTTACCTTTATGTACTTTATATATTTATCAATTTTGTAGAATGAGAATTACACTACCCTCTTTACCTAGTTTACCATCTTTACTATTGTTTAACATGCTTACCATATTAACCATGTTCACTATTACGTAAATCTGTTCAATTTTCCATTTTCTGTTTACATTAGTATTGTAGTATTTTAATTTGTATATTGTTTAACTAATTTTTGTTTTTATTGTGATTCGATGGATAATGAAAAATCAATCATTTTATCAACCACATGATTCAGGAGATGAGAATAATG
Source organism: Viscum album (assembly GCA_963277665.1). Taxonomy (NCBI): domain Eukaryota; kingdom Viridiplantae; phylum Streptophyta; class Magnoliopsida; order Santalales; family Viscaceae; genus Viscum; species Viscum album. The sequence goes on along the minus strand of OY728167.1, from coordinate 557,508,610 downwards.
ATCATACCTCTAGGGAGGATCATTCACATGCTCCTCTTGATGTTCCCTAATCTTCCTCATGTGCTCCCATAACGACAAAGAGTTCAAGAGTTGGTAAACGTGGGTGAACACATTTACCAAATTTATCACTAGATCGTACGTAGGACTAGAGTATACTCGTTGAGTTTGATGAGAATGATATTACTAGAGGACCAAATGCAAATGATTTTAAGAGTTTTATATCATCTCAGGGTAAGAGCAAAGTGATCATTTTGTATGATGATTGGAGAAGTGTGGAAAAAGTGATAATGTCTGTGTTTTCAGAGATGATTTTGGTATGTTATTTTTCTATTGTGTGCCTGTAATTTAAATGTTTCTAGTATAATATGTTTTACCTCTTCATTATCATATTCCATTTGATATTCCTAACACTTGGGGAGTCATGATGAAATGCTTATCGATGGATACAAGGAGATGGAGGGATTTCACATCAACCCTCACATGTGATTTCATTTTTTGTCATAGAAGTCATGGAATTCCAGTTCATATGTATCCTTTCATAAATGAATACATATAGAGTCAGTTTTCTGAAAGTAGAAGAAAAGATTGATTTTTTGTAATAGAAATGTAAACTTTTATAAGCATTTTTTAATAAATGATCTTATTAATGTTTTCTTAATTATTTCTTATTTTTAATTTATATAAAAAAGGAGATCTCATAAAGAGATACAATATAAAAATGTATACCCTCATAGTTTATCTCGGGGAGGATATACATTATTTGAAGAACAAATAATGGTGGAAAATTTACAAAAACTGATAGCTGAGTCCTCAAGCTCTGGAGAGGATGCCCCTTCATCCCCTCCATCTAGACATGAAAAATGGAAGAGAGATCAGATGGGAAAAAAGGATAAATATCATTCGAAATATTCGAGAATCGTAGCTGAGAGGATTGTTAGATATTTATTTTATTTATTTATGTTCACTATATTATTCATATAATTTGAATCATTATATAATAGTTTAATTAACTAATACAGGATTCGCTTGAGGGGGGTATTTACAGCTACTGGGAGGCAAGATATTTTATCTGTAGCATTGGGTAATCCTGAACATCATATTCATATACGAGAATATCCAATGGGTGTATCGGTATGAAAAGTTTTTCCATGTTCTTCTACTTCTTCTGTTGAGTGTGTTTATAAAAAAAATACTTGGAGGCTGAAGTTCATAATATTAATGCAAAAAATGGAGTAAAATATTAGAGCATCAGTACAGTATATGTTTGCATACATGTAAATGGAATTTCAGACTACAGCTCCCACTCTTCCACCTCCCCCTACAGACCCCATTATCTATCCTCCAACTCCGCCAGTAGCTCCCACTCCCCTACCTCAGCCTGCGGACCCCATTTCTTAGCCTACTCATCCGGTACAGCTTCCTACTTATTTCTAGTTATATGTTGATGATCCTCAACATCATATTGTTGCATATGGTATGGTATATTGTATAGGAGGTATAGTTCATCATCAATAGTTAGAGGTAGAACATCATAGGGTCAAAGTACTCGATATTATAGATAGATCAACTCGAGTACCATTTCCTACAAATGAGGTGACGACATTTGGACATAGTTTCGACCATTTTCTAATTTGGCTATCTCGACTTTTGTGACTCATTACCATAGAGGTATGTATGTTATATCTTCTATTTGATTTTTCTATTAATGTTTTTTATATCATTTGAAAACTAATATATTTTTCTTTTTATTTTTAAAATAATAATTCAAAGGTAAATAAATATTGTATATTAAACAACAAAGAAAAATTGCTATAACATCAGATACAGATTCTAGTAGTCTTGACATATTGTCATGATATTCAAATTTTTTGGGGGATCATTATGAGTTTATAATGGAATATCATGTTTGTGGACATGAAATACCTATGGGGATTGTGAAAACTGATATCAAGGAGCTTGTTACTAGAGATAAGTTGGGCATCAATGTGGTGAAAATGTTTTCTATGTAAGTCATAACAACTTTTACCTGTGTTTTATTTATTAAAAATGTATACTTATGTATGTTTTGTATTATGTATCATTATAAAATGTGTGAGAATAATGAGCAGACAGATGCTTATGGATTCAATGACCCGCATTTGATTTCCCCTAAATCCCATGCATTGGATGAGGAATAATGAATTCTTTATATTGATAAAAGACTTGAATAGATTATAATCACACAGTGTTGGATGATGCCTTTTCGTGAGTGGTATGAAACATATCTCTTGAAAAGATTTCATTATCTTTAAACAAAAAACTAAAAACCTTAAATTATATTTTATCAGTGATCATTGGATGATATTTGTTTTTCCCCATGCTAGAAAACACTTTATAGTATATGCTCTATCCATGGTGATGAGCGGGAATGATTTAAGAATATGTTGGAAAAGTAAGATTCAATTTATTAATAGTTTTAAATATTATAAAAAATTATATATTTATTTTATTCGTATTATTTTTTAATAGGTGGTGGGTCTAGTTTCAAAAAAACACAAATAAAAGGAGTTCCAATATCAAATATGAAAATGAAAATGTAAATATCCATTTATAATTTGCATTTTTTGATGGTTGGAAGAGTCTCAGTTGGGTGATCTAGAGGTGGAAGTTTGGAGAGACAGAGTTGTGTGTGGTGAGGCCCTTGATGGTTGGTCAGAGGATGAAAAACACCGAGTGTTGTCACGACCCCCTCCCCACAAAGTGTACCCCTCCTGGGCCGACAATGTGAAAAGGGAGATAATGACCCCTGAGTCCCGCCTCCAGTAGGCCCCGGGTTGGCGACTAGCACCGAGGGTATAATAAACATACAAATGGGAGGCATTACCCTATAAGAGAACACATGAAGAAGAGAGAGATAGAATAGACTCCAATCAACTCCAACTTAGAACTGAGATATAAAAGGAAACCAAGTACATATATGAAATGTAATGCAAAAGTACTACAACTGAAGGGGAAACTAAAAGTATCAAAAAGAAAGTAAAACGATACAGTGACCACAAGCCCGAACAGCTCCTCCTCCAACCACAAGCTAGAAGTAACCAGTGTGACCTCCACCCTGCTCCAAGTGACCTGAAAAAAATACTTATATATACATAGGGTGAGTATAACAGTATACTCAGTAGGATCCTCCCCAAGCCTCTCGTGCAAAAGTAAAGAAAGCATGCTAAAGCCCAGTGAATAACAAGTGAAACTAACTCGTTACCTAAACAGGTATACTAAGTTCCCAACCTCACCATGGCCACTCTCACCAAGTAACGAATAAAAGAATATAGAATATAGTAAAGAATATCAAGGGTACCCCGCTACTACTTCCCCACTGGTTTTCCACTTTGCCCCAATGACATACGTCCTGTGCATCTATCTCCAAAGTCTTGCCCGCAGACACCTGGGCTAAGCTCCACAATCTGCACCTCATGCACCACATAAGCTTTCTCGAAGACACCTGGGTGAAGAACCACACCGTCCTCTCAACCAAAAGTAACCAGGTAGTCTTCGGGAGCCACCACAGCTCGCATAACGTGTATCATACGTCGGGTATAATACCTCAAGCCATTACATCCCATACTCCGAGTAAGGATCCTCAAGCCATCATAGCCTATACACATTACACCTATAGTAGTCCATAGGATACTATATCCAGAATATAAGTGTGTGAATAACCACAAGCCATTATAGCCCTCTACACACATATATGGGGTTACTAACCGCTGTGCCTCATGGCACAAGTATCTACCAAGAGAAGAGAGCGGAGCCAAAGGGGGTAGTCAGCCATTCAACCTCCCATCAGAATGTTGGGGAAAACACCCCCCCAGGGCTCAGAATCCCCGGGGTGTCAGTTGCCCTTCCCGACAGGGTGGAGTAGCGTATAGAAACACAAAAAGTACAGAATATATATGTAACTCACATCCACACTATGGGCATTAACTAGTATTAGATACAACTGCAGCTAACGTCTCTCAGACTCCAGGCTGCTACTTCTAAGACTAGGTATCCTATAAGCACACAAACATTTGAAGAGATTTATTAGATTGTTCTGTTCTCATTTTATCAGTTCCATTGTACATTAATTAATTATTTAAACATTAATTAAAAATGAAAAATTCCACATTAAACTGAATTGGCATCACATTCAAAAAAAAAACAGCTCCGTTTTAAGATTCACATTACCTTTAAATTCCATCATCTCCATTGCCGTGGATTTTCACCATTTAATCAAACATTCATTACAGAATTACTTTTCCACATTCCCAGGAATTCTAGAAAAACATCTTATGCTTCTAAACACAAAGGAGGCTCAACACGGTGAATAGATATACTACCCGTCGAGTCTTTGCCGCATATAGAAAGAGCATATACCCATTCTCCCTCGAGAGGCTAAACACGGAAAGCACATGGCACACCCCGCGCGTCTTCGCCTCTTTCGGAAGAAGGGTAGCAAGACCATCTGCCTTGAGCAGTGGGGAAAAGCAAAGTAGATTAACATTCAAGAAAACCGTAAGCAACCAGCAACCACATCCATCCCATTCCATCACCCCTGGTGTCCTCCCCGACACGCACATGCATAAACTGATGCATATCGCCACTCTAGGCGTCATCTGCTGCCATAACCATGAGGCCTCCATGCCTCCACATATCACAACATCCATCCTAGCTCACATCACAGCACAAGCAGTAGGAAAACAAACATCACATCATGGGATCTTGACCCTTTAACAAACAAGAGGGTAACTCAGAACCCTTTTAGAAATTCCCACATAATATGTTCTCTAATCCACATTGAATTAACATATTTGTTATTCGTAGGTTCTAATTACGTGATACCTAATTAGTAAGCTATCAAAAATAAATATCCATTCTTACTTCCCTAATTTAATTATCCTCAAATTAGAACGACTACAACGACGATAATAACCAGATTAATTTATATGAATCTTTATCTTTAGACAATTAATTAACAATTAATTCTGGCTTTACGTTCATTATCAATTTCTATCATGAACGAATAACAAATCAAAGAAAACATAGATAACACTCTATCTAGCAAAACATGAGGTAACCGTTATCATAGTATAAAGAAACAACATGCAATCAACCAATTCTCTTAATCCGGTTCAAGTATTTAATTAGGTCTATTTCATTGTGATCCAAAGGGATAAATCATTATAATTCTATGATTTCACATATACAATTAGAGAATCCATGAATCCTATACCTCAAACAGTTCCCCACGTTCTTTATCCACACAACAGGTCACGATCCACCCCTCGCGACAACTGCATCCACCGGAGGATGCTGCGGTACGACAGTACCAACCAACCCCAAGAAAACCCATTAAAATCTTGGAAATTACATGGTATAATTATGGAATAGAGGATATGAGAAGATGAACCCCAAAAGAATGATGATACAACATACCTTATATCGAAGATTGATCGACACGGCTCAGTTGCATCTAAAACAGAACAGAACCAATCCTAGGGGTAAGGATTGATTGTGCAACTCCTACGGAAAGGATTGAAAGGTTCTAGTGTTTCTTAGCTGAGAACAAATGGAAAGAACAAGGTAGAATGATATCTTGTCCCTTTTTATGATTTAATGGGGCGACGGTTTAAGATCGAGTTAATTCTCCATTAAAAATGGATCGCATTAACCCACACGGTTTGACCAAGTAAAACATTCCAAGCCTTAGGAATAATTAATATAGGATTTATGGCATTTTAAACGGCCTTAAGAGACCTTAAAATAAGGCTTTAAATGTATTTTTCGTCAAAGGAAACGTCAAAAGGGGAAAAACTGTAGGAGTCTGGAAACACTGTTCACCCACTGTTACTGTACATGAAACCGATCTGTGAAAATGATCTGTCACACCGATCTATGAAACTGATATGTCACACCGATCTGTGAAACCGATCTGTCAGACCGATCTGTGAAACCGATCTGTCACACCGATCTCTGAAACCGATCTGTCAGACCAATCTGTGAAACCGATCTGTCACACCGATCTGTGAAACCTATCTGTCAGACCGATCTGTGAAACCGATCTGTCACACCGATCTGTGAAACCGATCTCTCAGACCGATCTGTGAAACCGATCTATCACACCGATCTTTGAAACCGATCTGTCAGACCGATTTGTGAAACCGATCTGTCAGACCGATCTGTGAAACTGATCTGTCACACCGATCCGTGAAACTGATCTGTCACACTGATCTGTGAAACGGATCTGTCAGACCGATCTGTGAAACCGATCTGTCACACCAATATGTGAAACTAATCTGTCAGACCGATCTGTGAAACCGATCTGTCAGACCGATCTGTGAAACTGATCCGTCACGCCGATCGGTGAAACCGATCTGTGAGACCGATCTGTCAGACCGATCAGTGAGACCGATCTGTTACTGTTCATAAAACTGGAAACACTATTCATAGAACTGGAAAAATTGGCAAAGTGTTGGGGATAAGTCCCATTGACCTCCCAGAACACCTCCAACACCAAAATTTCACAAAGTAATAGACCAGAGAGGTCCGGGCCATTACATAAGAAAACAACAATGGTGTATTGTATGAAGGGTGTAACCAATGATGATCCCTATTAGCCAGCTTGATCCTCTAGCCACACTACATGATTCATAAAACATAGTAGTGTTGATATAGGGTTCTGATTCATTAAATATATTCATATGAGTACTATTAAAGTACCATTTAAATGATTCAAATAACATGGAACAACTATTCTAATTGATCTCATCCATCCTTAGAAGGACCATGATTGTTTTTAACATCTTGTTTCTCTAAGGATGTTACTCCCTAGAGGTATTCTCAAACCATTATTGATCCAGAATTCATCTATATTTGAATATCATGATAGTGGGATGATTTATTTTTATGAAACTGAAATCATTCATGAATTCTAATATATTAAATGCATATAAAGAGTAGTATTAATGAGATCTAATGAATATGATGGATAAATCCAGATTATATTCGAGTTGAGTGTTTAAACTTTGTGAATGAAAATAAGAATGTGACCTATTCATGCACATGCGTTCAGGAAGAAATCCCCTCACATATCAAGAGGTTATTTTTAAAAAAAATACTCTACAAGAACACCCAAATTAGTAAATATGAATTCTCATATATTCATACATTAAAATAGATTGAAGAATTTTTCAACATGGAATAAAAATTGGATCTACGTGGTTAAATTCACTGCGATCCTTACATATAAAAGGACGACTCTGTAACCAATGAGAAGCTACCAAATATTTGATAGAGATTCTGTTTTCAAAGAAAAATAGAAGAATAAAACCCCACTTGTTCATGACTATATGTGAGATCCAAGAATTGTTAATCTTTCTTGAAGAAGAATGAAACATGCCTTCATCAATTTTTTAAGACGGTTGTAGATGATTCGATAAGAACTTATTCAACTAAGCATTCAGAGGTGTCTGATGTACTCATGTGTATCCTTACATCTTGTGAGAAATATTTGAAACACTATGAGATAGTGTCACCTTCACTATGTTATACAAAGGAGATATTATATCATTCAATTAATAATCAATTTCCCAAATCTGAGGACAGTATTGTGCAAAAATATAGTGGGTGATACACTATTGTACATTAAGGAGTAAAACACATAAGGAAAAGGTCTTACAATCATTTGGGTTTAAGAAAACCATATTGAATTTCTACATGATTGATACACATGAATTTAATCTAATCTAAATAACAAAAGATCCATGTGTGGACAATGTGTGGGTGTGCTGGAATCATGAGAAGAATACGGTACTCACAAACAATTTTGATTGTTAATAGGAGACAAGGGTTTAATCTAGACACAATTACATACATTAATACATGATCATCTACATGTAATGAACTATTGATATCTAATTGAAAAAATATGTACACATTCCATGAAATAAAGGAATGAAGTGGAATTGAGTTGTGGTTGTTCTAGTTCAACCTTATATAAAATTTTAAAAGAATATTATTTTTTGTACTCTATTTTCACACAAGAAAAGGAGGAAGATACTTCATTCAGATGGAATAATATATCTATAGTAGATTCAAAAAGTAAACTGATCTATTACATGTGATCATAATATTGAAAAACACCAACAAACTCAACCAGTGGTTGTTTAAGGTACTTGAATAAGCACATGATCAAGTTATATTCTAAAATATCATAGAGGAAGATCAAAGAATAATAATATAGGGTATCATGAATTAGAATAGATATGTAGTCTTCCAATCATTTTTAGGAGAAGATAGAGTCATTTGGTTAGATCTAGGGTTAGGAGTCTCTTGGTTATATTCAGAGTAGAAGCCTTTCAGTTGAAGCTAAAATAAGTGGAGGGGATTTGGTTAGGAAAGTGGAAATTTTATTATATTTTTTGGATTTGGATCATTATAATCACTCTTTTCATATTAAATAATATATGTTTGGGGGACCAACATGGTATAGAGTGTGAATGTTTACCAAACCATGTTAATATTGTGTGAAAATATCAATATTAATATAACGGAAAATGAATTTATATTGAGAGATAATATTCAGTGGATACAGAAATTTAATAAGTTTGAGTGGTTGATTTTGAAATAAAAGGAATTATTAAAATTAAACCATTGATTCACCACTTGATTATATGTGTTAAATCAGTGTTGGGATCTTCATTCATGTCCCAATATATTGTTCTAAAGACTATATTTCAATTCATTCTTCAAAGGGAAAGCCTAAGTACCCAACACACATACTTTTTTATTAATTTATTTTATTTTCTTTATGAATTTCCCAAAAATAATTTTATATAGCTATAAAATTGCTTAATTAGTATATGTATATGAAGGTATATTATTAAATGGGAATAAAAATTTGCCACTATTTCGCATATTCATTAAGATAAATACAACTATCATTCATTCATTAAATAGACTACCAAATCTAAGAAGAGATTACATCTATTATTAACCAAAAACATTATTCACATGTTATAATAAAGAAGTTATAGAATAAATTTTTAATATATAATTTAATTATGATTAATAATAGAAAAATCAAAATACATTTATCTCACTTATTCTTCTACAACTAAAAATGTTAATCATGTGGTGTGAGGATTGTCACATCCCTTAAGTGACATTTGTAATTTTTCTTCAAGTTTAATTTTTAATTTTAAAATGTATACAATTGTGATTCCATAAATTAAAATTATATATGGAATATAATAATTATTTTATAATAAAGGTATCGTCCCAAAATTACCCACTTTCATAATCCTAACCATCTATTAATTATGGTATGTTCATGTTTGGGTGGGTCTATCCACCTACATGAGAAATCCTATAAAATAAAATCTCGGATCTCCTTGAGAACATAATTACTCATAATATATGATATAAATAAGAAACTTAATAATTTATTTTCGTTTTGTAAGGGTAAAATTAATTTTAAACACATTATTTAAGTTAAAAAGAAATGTTTATGAAAAATCATGGAAACATGTTTCTAAAAAAATAACCTATAAGAACCATGAGTAATACTCCCATAGAATAAAATTATTATATTATAAACAATCATTAAAAATAAATTATTTTAATTTTTATGATTTGGGTGTGATGAAAAATTTTAGAATAATTAAGAACAACATCTCTATTTTGAAACTAGAACAAGATATAAGTGATTAATTACACATGATATTGAAAAAAAGAAATAACTAACTAATATTAATGAATAGAACAATTATAAATGAATTTTAGAAAAGACTACATATATTAATAATGTAATTAAATAGATAACTAATGTATTTAGTCTTTATATAAGAGGTTCATTTAAAACCTCAACCATTTTCAAAAATATTTCTTTTTAAGTAATTTGATTTATTTGATACATTTTGTTACACGCAACACTGAGTTTAAATGAACCACATAAAACTTTTAAAATATATTTTTTACATTATCACATATTAATTTGATTGATGAGTATGAAATGTTAGAAATAAATTATAAAAAAAATGTTCCCTGCACATTTATGAAATTAATTTATTATTTTTAAAATGATTATTTTTTAAAATAAATGTTTTTTAAATATAAGATATTTTTTTCTGAAACTTTTTTATGCATCGATTGTTTTTTATATGAGTAAATTAAATTAATGATTATTAGGAATTAATATTAATTAATATTTTAAAATATTTAATTAATAAAATGTTTTTAATAGCCATCAAATATTTTTATGGACATAGGAAAAAATATAATGTAGTTTTATGCTTAAAATGTATTTTCTAAAAAGAATGTTTGGTCAAATTTATTCATAAATAATTTAAAACAAATTTATTTAATTTATCTATATTATATTAGTTAAAATTATTTAAATATTTATAATTATGAGGATAAAATTTCGTAAATAATTCCCATTTATTTTTGGTTCATAGGAATGGTAAATGTGGTAAAATTTATTACCTTGGGAAAGAGTTAATCGGGTTAATCTATATTAAAAATATGTTATACGGCCATAATTTTTTCATATATTTCTTATGAGATCAATATAATTATTATATTATCATATCGTTCTAAAATATTTTTAGATTAATGGATAATGTTTCATTAAAATAGTTTATATATTATTTAAATCAAATAAAATTTCAAAATGTCACTCTCTTAGTTTTAAATATCCAATACGGGTTTCTGTAGGAACAAAAAATAGTTTTGAATGAATATTAATTTTAATTTTTATGTGTAATTTATATTCAAAATGCTAATTTATTTATAATTTTTATGTATTATATAATCAGATTTAATTCATACAAAATTCCAAAAATGAGTTTTGTCAATTAATGGAAATTTAAAATAAATGATTTAAGAATTATTAAAAGTTATATAATTTAAGTAATTATATTTTCTGATGAATTTGATAGGAGAAAATATAATATTACGGTTTTTAAAGGATTATAGTTTAATTCAAAATGGTTTACTATATATTTATCATCTAATTAAATAAATTGTGTCCAAATTAACAATAATGATATTTTACCAAAATCATATTCAATTAAATTATTTAAAAATAAAAAAAAATTAAATAAGGAAAGGTGAAAATTATATGGTCTAAAACCTAAAAACATGTCCATTTATGGACAATTATCAACTTATAAGTAGTAAATTTCAACCATAAATATTGAAAAACTTGTTGTAGTTAAAGTTAAAATTTGTTAGCTATCGATTAATCAAAATGATATGTATTAAAATGACATGATAACATCTTTAAATTATGTTAGTAGATGATATTAAAACTATATCCGACGTTTTATTATAATCATTATCCATTTAGATTCATTTTTATGGAGAATAAATATATTGTAATTTAATATTTTGAGACATTCCAAAAAGTCCCCCTCACCAAAATTTTAAAAGGGGACCCCCACCATCCCTTACAAAAACCAATTTTTTACTTCAATATCAACAAAAATCTAAATATTTCTCTTCTAAACATACCTGGAGACATTATTAATGTTGCAGTCTTCCCAAAATACCATCCCTATAGCCCTTTTAGAGGAGATCTAAATGAGTAATTCCAAAGAAGAGGTAATCACCTTAACTGATCCCTTAATTTTGTACTATTCCTTACATATTATAAATAAATGGGTTTTTTAAGATAAACTAATAACTTCAGTTTAATAAATATGATTAAATGTTATTATTATTTTTAAAATACCGCTGTACACCCCCTTTCCCATCAAATTAAAAGTGAATGTATCACCCATGTGTATATACAGATTATCATCTCCATGTAGTGATACGATTCAGTATTCATCGCATTATCTTAATGATGTTAATTATGACGGTTTTAAAATTTATAATTCATATTTATCACATAATTATACATCTTGAATTTTAATATCATATCTACATAATTTAACGCTAATATTTTGAAAAATGATAATTTTTCTTGTGCATACACGTTGGCTACCATCTCTACAAAGCGATGAAATTTATTTTTCATATCCATTTTAATTGGATTGTAATAAGGAAATAATTATTGAAAATATATTATATATATACACATATGAAAATATAATTATTCTAGACTTTTTAATTATTATTTACATTTATTTAATTTTTTATGTTGACTAATATAAATAATAATCATGCGTACTTATAGCCTACCATCACATGAATAGTTTCATTCACATTCCTATATCTAAAATATATGGATAACTATTAGTTTGTGTATAATTAATATCTATATTATTTATATGAAGATTAATATTCTATATATTACAGAACCAATATAAATTTACTATGTTTTCAACTACTAAACTAAAATACTCATCATAAATGAAATAGTTAACACCTAGAAATAATGATTTTAATAAGTCATTATTGATAAAACGGGATGTTGAAAAGTTTTAAAGGCGTCTTATATGATATTATAAGTGTGAAAAATAATATTCTATAAAATAAAACGAAATTTTTTATTTATTTTCCCAGATTTTAGAGATCTTTTGAAGATGACTGAACTTAAGGTAATATTATTATGTTATAATCTCATTAATCATCATGATTGACTAATACCACTTCTTAGATGATAAAATCCCTGATCTACCAATAAATAAACCAATTAATTTTATTTTCCCTTTTTATTTCAATAAAATAATGTTTTCCGTTAATTCTTATTATCTAATGTATCTAAGAGACCAAGAATATGTTGTCAAGGAAAATTAACATCATTTATCACTTTGTTTGAAAAATAATTTTATTCCATATTAAAGTTTTTATATAAAAGTTTTACATAAGGTTTTATTATTATCCTATACTGTTTTAATTTTATTTTTAACAATTTTTTATAAATTTTTAGTAAAAATTTAAAAGAATTATCTTTTTATTTTCTGAACGACGTAATTTATAAATGTTTTCAATAGTGTGAAAGGAATGGTTTTTTAATTGTACAGAATTAACTAATTTCACCACCTTCATGAATAACATTTTTTCATTATTCCTTTATATATTTACAAGAATGTTTTCAATGAAAATGTTTTCCTTTAAATTTTTTTAGTTTTTTTAATAAGTTATATAAAAATGGAATGTTTATTTTCATCAAGAATATTTTAATTTTATTTTAATTGTATTTATATTCATCAAAGAAATAAACACCTGATTTTACTTATTATTTACTACTAATATGACCCCATAATTCCATCCTTATTGTTTAAATAGATGTATTATGTTTATAATGATAATAATTTTATAAAACACATTTTTTTCCATGGGTTATATTATTATGAAATAATTAAATGATTATGAAACCCATTTCCTTTAATGGGTTCTAATATGATGAAATATTTAATATATTATGGAATAAATATTTATGATTTTAGTTATGTTATAGGTGGGACCAGTATATCCCGCTAATGCATTACGTAAATATTTATATATCATCAGATAAAGATGTCTGGAAAGGGGAGTAAACCTAGTTTAGAAAGTGACATTCTCCTATATGATAGTCTGGGGAGTTATCATTGACTTGTATAATGGTTTTTCTAATTAACCCATTCCACAATTATATCCAAAGAATTTGGATTTGATTACTAAGGAAATGATGTTTTATGCATATGTGTCTTCTTTAAATCAGTGTCTTATGCCTATGATAAGTTTGCGTGTTTCATGTTCTTTGATTCTCTAATGAATAATCACTTATGAACTACCACGATTTATTCCATAGCATGAGATTAAGATATTTGATATATATGGTATTGTTTTCAATTATTATGATCATATTATTATACCCTAATTCTCATGTTATTATTATGTGATCTTTTATATCAGCCAATTTACCCTTACGGAGCATTTAAGTTCACCAATTTTTTATGTTTTCATTCCCTGGGATATTAATAATTGTATTAGGTATTATATGTCTAATAAGGGTTATTTTTATGAAAAAATAAGTGGGACATTATGTAGATACTTTATAAAATATTTTTTTATGTTTCCATGTTTCCAAATATACATGATGTATATGATTCTAGAATAGATTCTTAATGTAATTGAAAGAATATTGAGCTATTTAGATATAATATAAGCGTACAAATATTATGCATCACTATTTTTGGTATCATATACAGGTTTGTTTACCCTTTGTAAATAAGGATGTGAAAACATTTTTAGGAACCGTTAGGATAAGAATAAGTATTGGATAAAATCCTAATGTTTTTTGTAATGATCATGAATGACCGAGGATAAACATGAGGTGTCATATAAGAAGGTAACAAAATTATGAAATCCTAAAAATTATATTTCATGATTATGTGGAATCCAAGTATGAATAATGTTTCTCACACGAGTATTTTCTGATTTTATCAATGGATATATTCTGAAGAAATCATGTTAATACATAATGTGAGGGAAAATGAAATTATTTTCCTCCTGCGAAACCAAATTTTATGGGATTATAAAATAAATTTTTTTTTGTTCTTCTCACAAAAAATTGTCAACATATGAATCATGTTGAGAATCCAAAAAAAACATATGAGGGTACACTGTTTTGTTTTGTACTCCATTGGGTAACATCCATCATTTGTTGTTAGGTCGACTAAGCCACTAGTCACTAAGAAATGGATCAGTACCCTTGAAAAAATATTTTCCATTATATAGTGTTTTGAATATGGTATTTTTCTTCTGGATGTTTACAGTTTGAAAGGTGATGCAGATCAATAATGGACTCTTATCAAGAACATGATAGAAGATGAATAAATTGATTCCATGGAGTATTATGAATTTAAATGATTATTTTTCAATAATAAAATTTCATTTATAATTCATGTGAAAATATATAATGAATTCATTGAGTTAATTTTGATGTATTATATATATTATGGTACTAATGAAGAAAATTCCACAAGACATGTGAGGTAAACTTATGGTATTATCATCCAACCTTAATGTATGCTTGATTTATTTTTCAGTTTCCTAAAACAAAGTCCTTAAATGGAATTATCCTTAAGGGAATTTAGTAGATTTGAAGAAATATTTTGATGTTCTCTCAAGGTGGAGATAAATATTTGAGATACCAATAAATTCCATGGATTTGATAGGAAATGAAAAATGGAATTAAAAGGTAATTTTAAAAACCATATAGATAATAAGATGATAATTCATTTATACGTTATGTGGTTAAGGAAACATGGGGGAAATTGAATTATGGGGAATCAAAAATGATTCAAGTGTGGAATGTAAGGTCATCAACTAATCAAATTTGGATGTGATGGGAAGATGTTATATGGTGATGTGAATAGAGAAAAGCCTCCAATGAATTCATAAAACACCTATAGTGTTTCAAATTACATGATTATAGGAAATATTCTAACTAGTTATGAAAAATATCAAGGATAATGATGATGTTTTATGTCAAGACTCTATTAATCCAAGAGACAATGGTAAATCCCATGTGATCACTATTTTTAGGCGGGGTACGATAATAATTTCGTGAAAGGTGTACTTACCAAACAACCTACAACAGATACTATATAATTTGATTATGGATCTATATACTCTTTTATATCTATGTACTTTTATAAGGATATCACAGCAATAAATAAAATATTATATTTTATTCTCCATAAGAATCCATAATGATAAATGATTTCATCCTAATTATATTATTCTTTTCGGGTTGATGGTTGTATGAATGTGTCTCTTAAAAAAATCATTTTTATATCCTGTATGATCTAATGTTATTTTGGTCATGGATTTTATTTCATTACATAAATCCCACATCAAATTATGAAAACGGGATGTTACGTTTAATATGTTTAACCAACCTATGATCTTCAATCATTGTGATAATGAAAATGAACATCTTATAGAAATTACATTGGTCGTATGGTTCATGATTCATATTTAAAATGGGTGTTTATCTCATATAGTTAGGGAGAAAATAAAATTCAATTACATATCTATTATGGGAGAGATTGCTGATGACTTTCCAGAGGAGTTTCCTAGAATTTATCCATACTATCATGTTGGTTCTTCAAAAGAACTCATTTATTTTTCTACACATATTTTCAAGACACCATATAGAATTGAGTTGACTGAGTTGCAAGAACTGAAGAAAAATATCCAATATAATCTTGACGAGAGATTCATTACTTAAAGTGCATCCCAATGGGGTTCACCTGTTCTATTTTTTATAAAGAAATATAGATCTATGTAACGTTTTATGTTTATCAAGAACATAAACGTATCACTATCCCGAACAAGTTTTATCTAACCCATATTGAAGACATGTTTTATCCATTATATAGAGACAAATACTTTTCTAGGATTGAACTCAATTCGTCATAATATACATTGAGGGTCAATAATAAAGATATAACCAAGGAAAATTTATATATATATGCAATGGAAATAGTGGATTTATATTGATTTCTTCTGGTTTTAACAGTGAAAATTCTATCATCATAGATTTAATGAATTTATCCTTAAGAGATTTCTTTGATTAGTTGTCGGTAGTATTTATAAATGATATATTAATTTAAACAATAAGTGTGGAGGATCATGAATAACATTTGATAATTATTCTGATGACTATAAGGAATGATAAGAATTATATAAAATTTACCTTGTCTGAATGTTAGAACAAGAGATATTCATTATTCGGTTTTATAATCCCATGTGAGGGTATACTAGTGTACCTTCAAAGACAGAACTTATTAAAAACCAACCCCTATGACTGATATCCATATTTTTCTGAACTAGATATATATTATCATATCATTATGGAGAAGTCTTATGAGCTATCTAATCCTCTCACAATGTTATGTAGGATGGAGGGAAAGTTATTTAGGATGTATTAATAAGAGGAATTATTTAGGGAACTAAAGAGTAGGCTAGTTAAAACACATATCCTTACACTACCATGTAGTGGAGAAGGGTTTGAAAACTATAATGATGCATCAAAGAATGGTCTGGGATATATCCACCTAATGAATGATGTGGTTATAGCTTATTACTCAAGAAACATTTAGGTCCATGATAAAAATTAACAAACTCATAATTAGAAGTTAGAAGTGGTAATTCAATTATTATGCTTATAGATGAATTTTCTCTGGAGAAATGTTAGAAATATATACAAATCCCAAATGTTTAATGTATATTTTCAATTTAAATGATTTTAACATGCACTAAATACGATGGTTGATTGTGATTAAATATTATCAATGCTCAATACATTTCGACCTTGGGAAAGTGAACATGGTGGAAGATGCTATAAGTCCAAAGAAAAATTCTACCTTACCGATGATGATAATAAAAAAATATCCATTATTTCTAGATATTCAATGTATGTATTTCTACAAACAGAAGGAAGGGTATAATTATTATCTTTCTCTAATGAGTTTTTAAACATATATGAAGTTGAATATTAAAGAATCACATATGGAAGATGTAGAGCTGTAAAAAGAAGGTGAGAAATGTTCGTAAGTTTAACCTAGATTGTGCTGGAATAAATGTGTTTATAAAACTTTTATTTGTCACTTAGGTACTATATTTAATGAATAATTTGATGTATGGTGGTCAAAGTTCTGCATTCCCTATTCATCCTATAAGTATGAAGTTGTATAGTGATTTAAAATAATATTTCAAGTAATTCTTAGAGATTTGAAAGAGTATATCTAGTGGAATAGAATGAATATATATATATATAATAGTATGTCTCTTACTTCTTTGGAAGTTAGTATGTTAATTCTATGAGAAATAAGTTTAATGGTATGTTACCACCATTACCTGTACAATAAGGTAAATGGGAAAACATAACTATGTATTTCATTGTTGGACTCCCCAGACATATAAAGGGTATAATGCTATGTGGGAGGTTTTTTATCACCTTTTAAGTCAGAAAAAATCATTTCCATTAGATAATATTTATGTATTGATCACTAACATGGATATAAATTAAAAAAGGAAATATTTTATTGTTTATCCCTATAAATATTCTTTGGCTAAGTTCTTAGGTTTACCTCAATCGTTTGGAGAAGTCTTCATCTTACTCTAGATATAGAGTTATGTTTTAGAACTACTTATCATCCATATGTCTGTTTGAGAGAACCATTCAAACTCTAGATGACTTGATGAGATATTTTTCTATGTATTTTTAAGGTGGTTGAGATCAACACCACACATTAGAATAATTTTTTTACTAAAAATTGCTTCACATAAACATTCATATGGTTCCATATAAATCCCTATATTATAGGAATTGAAGAACACCAACATTCTAGAAGAAATATAGAGAGGGAAAATATTACGACATCATCTAGTTGATCAAATTTAAGTGATGTTTTGATACAATGAAATATACATTAGAATAGCTCGGAAAAAAATTTATATGCTGGAATTCGCTCAAAAAACATACAGTAGGGTTTTACAGAAAAGGTATTCCTTTGAATTTCTCCACATAAGTGGGTTATGATATTTGGAAAGATGTTAAATCTATGTTCTATATATATTGGTCCTTTTGAGATTCATGATTGTATCATGATTTTAATATATTGATTGGAACATCAACTAAATATGTCTCAAGTTCAGGATGTGTTCCATGAATCTCTTCTAAGGAAGTAGACAACAGATGTTTCACATGTACTAAACTCTAGGTATCATTCCATGGGAGTAAGATATTTTATATGAATAAAAGAAAATATATATATTTTATAATAGAGATAAGGTTCATCAAAACAAGGCCACTCACTTCGTCAATGTTTTGTGGATAAATGACCAATTTGAGAAAGCTACATGAGAATCTAAGGATGTGACGAGGTAAAATTATTCTAATTTTTCTATATTAGAGTGTCAAATTTTAATAGAGAAATTCACTTTATGGGTGGAGTAATGTTACACCACAAATTTTTTATGGAATACTTCTCTTCAAATAATTTGATTTATTTGATATCTTGTGTTAGATGGAATGCTGATTTTAACCAAACCATATAACATAGTTAAAATATTAGTTATCCATTATCCAAAAGCCATTGGATTTGAATGTATGAAAATTAGAAAATAAATTATGAAAAATATGTGGTCTACACATTTATAAAATTAATTTCTAATTTTTTAAATGAATATAGTTAAAAAAATCAATTTTAAAATAATAGTGATATTTTTTCAAGAGATTTTTATTATAAGCACATTGAATTTATAAATTACTAAATAAAATTAATACATTTTGGTGAATTATTTTAATGAAATGAATATATTATTCACCTGATTAAAATATTTTAATCATTACTAAAATATTTTTCAAGGCATATGACATCAATAAATCCACATTTATCGAAATTTTTTATATATTATGTACAAGAAATTTAAAAATAATTTCAACCATTTAAATTTATTCAGTTATATAAAATTAATTAAATATTTTTATCAGAAGATTCTAATTTTTTAATTAGAACCCTTTTATTTTTCTTCAATATGTATAATAAACGTGGAAAAATTTACCATCTCAACAAAGGGTAAATAAAGATAATATAGATTAAAAATAAGTGATAAGGAAATAATTATTCATTTTGGTTCGTATTAGATAAATTAAATTTGACTATTATCACCATAGTAATGAAATTTAAAAGATTAGTGGACACTTTTCCATGAATATGATTTATATATTATTTAAATCAAATAATGTCACAAAATGACACTCTCTTATTTCCAAATATAATATTTATTTTAATATATGAACTAAAACTAGTCATGAATGAATTTTAATTATAATATTAAAATTGTGTATAATTATATTATAATCTTTTATTTAAATTATTTCTATTTTTTAGGATTTATATAATAACATCAAATTTTAACACCACACCAAAACCGTATCTAATGAATTAATAAAAAAATAATGTAATCAATTTTGAAAATATTAAAAGTGATATATTGCAAGTAATTTATTTAGTTCAAGGAATTTTATATGTGAATATGACATTTTACTGTAGTGTTGAAATAATATATTTTAATTACACCTTTTTCTTTATGTCTTTTAAGTAAAATTAAACGAATAGTGTCAAAGTTCACAATATTGATATTTTATGAAAACAATATTTTATTAATTTATTTAAAAATCATATAAATAGTTATATAAGACAACGTGGATTTGATATAATCATGAATTTAAAAACTTTTCCTTTTATGTTCTAATTTTACCCATATATGTGAAAATTAATTCTTTTAATATTGAAAATGTTTTTAGTATTGATAAGATTAAAATTTTTATCTACGGGTATATCCAAAAGATAAGGATTAAAATAACCACAGAAAGTGTCTTTATGTATTATTTACCCCATATTAATCATTTTATACAAACTAAAATTTGAAAATTTATCTTTTAAAGTCCACTAGATTCATTATAGAGGTTATTTAAGTCCCAAAAAACCAACCTTGTATCCATTTATAAGAGATGTGAAGGAGTCCTTTCAAAGAAGAGATAATCATCTGAACCGATCACATTATTATTTACTCTTCTTTACATCCTCAAATTCTAGGTTATTTTCAATAATATAATATGTTATTTATCCTAAATAATCTAAAATTTTATTATCATTATGAAAACCCCCTTATAAACTGTCTGTCCCATCAAATTATGACTTAATTTATCGCCCATGCGTTTGTATGACATATCATTTCCACATAGCGATACAATTCATTATTCAACACCATATTTTAATAATGGGTATTATGATAGTTTTAATATTTAGAAAATATATTCATGACATAATTTTAATTCAAGAATTATAATATGAAATCCATGTATTTACCTTTCATCCCATTGGAAAATGATATTGTTTCTTCTGTGTATGTGTGGACTACCAGTTCCACATAGGGATGTGATTCATTTTTCATATACATTTTTCATGGATAGAGAAAATGGTATACTTAATGAATTTATATGGTACATATATGTGATATATATATATATAAACATATTATGGAGTTTATTTATTATTCACTTGTATTTCATTCCATCTGTTGACACATGAAAAAACCATTCATGTGTACACTACCAAAAATACGGCCTTTATCAGCGCTTGAAAAGTGCATTAATAGCACTAAAAAAGAACTGTTAATCGAGACGAAGACAAATGAGGTCCCTTTTATTAATGCTCATAAAAGTGCTGATAACGGTTGTAATGCCCTGAGCCAAGTTACCCAGAGTCAGTGCATTATTATGTAACATTGGCATGATCACAAAAGATCAAGTCTTGAAAGACCGATTAGTTTAGTTGCCTTGGAAATAGTGTATATATTCATAAGTCTGACATTACATCATAAAGTGAAAAATACAACAACTTTTTGTCTCCATAGAATACACTCATGTCCCCTCATAATATCCCTACAGGTCATTCATAAAATAATTCTTCATATCCTGGGAAAAGTAAAACATAGAAAGGGGTGAGCTCAGATGCTCCGTAAGGATAACCGTATAGAGAAAACATTCATAAATAAGCATAAACATTTCAAGGAAATGTATAAGAGTAAAACATAAGCCTCTTAAAAATTAACTTCCGCATAATATGGAAAATATAAAATCATATAATTCCATTTACCTTTTCACATGGATATTCTACTAGTCGAATAATCACATGCCATATCAATAACCACTTTCATAATAATGGAATTCATAATTCCAGAATTTCATAACCACATAGTCAAGGCCTTATTCCCAGACTACAAGTAAGATTTTTTCAAGGCCTTGTTCCAAGACACTAGTTTGTCTCTTGAGACCTACTGATGCATCGAGGTGCTATAGCAGGCTCCACTAGTCATTTACTAAGTCCAATGCATTCATCACATGAAAAGGATTAAATATAACATAAACATTCGTCTTAAAACTAGCATACTAAATGTCAATACTTGATCCATAAAATATAAATGGTATGAAATAGCTCATCCATAGTCAATCATATCACAAAAAATTCAATACAATATGGAAGTTTTGTATCATAATAAATCAACTTCAAACAATCTTAAAATCCATCAAAGGATGTTGACATGGATGAAATCAAAACCATTTTAAATAAATATCTCTTTCTATTTTGAAATCATTTAAAAGTCATGTAATTATAAAATAAAACATTTATTTTTCATAATATTCATATAATCTTCTAAGGGAAGCTTTTATGATGTTATAATAGTGGAAAATAGCCGCACCCTCCGTATAAGTTAAAAAACATTCTTACCTTAATTTAGTCGAAATGGTCAAAAAGTACCTTGTTTGGAAAACGACGAAAAGATTCCTTTTTAAAACATATAAGTTCAAATAAGGGTATAAATGACTTTAATCCATTGTTTATTAAATAGTAAAAATGTTTTGAAAGTCATTTTTGAGAAACATGGATGTGGATGATAAAGAGGTCCCACTAGATACTTACATGTTAACAACCTCGGATAATGAAGAGATTGTAGAATTAACCTTTAACTTGTACATTTTCTTAGTCAATGGTAAGTTAACCACCTGTATAATTGTTAAAACATTGTTATTAGGTTATAGATACCTCATTTCCAGAATGGTATTAGTGTAATATATATCATATTAATTCATTGAATTTATATAATCATTATGAAATGAAGATCATGTAGAACGAGTCGCATCACATCGTGGAGACGGTATTCCGTACGTACACACGAGTGATGATATCATTCCTATGATCGTGGAATTGTATTGGAGTGTATGTATACTATTTCAGAATCAGTATTACTTTATAATAGTCATATATAGTAATTATTTACACCATTATACCCATCCAAGTAAGGTGGTGGTGGAAAATAGATTACACCACGGCGTGGAGACGGTATTCCGTACGTACGCACGCGCGGTGATTTCTTTTTCCGTATGATGGATATATGGTGAAATAGGGTTGTTTCATACTTATAATAACATATCAGTATAAGATTGAAACTGATGTTATTACTTCATAATGAAACAACTAAATAATAAGAAGTGGAAGAAGAAATAAAGATGAAAGAATCGGTAACGGACATTACCTCTTCTTTGAAGTGCTTCTTTGAGACCTTCTTTTAGGGCACTAAAATTGGTCTTTGGTGAAGACCAGGACCTCTAGGATGTCTCTAGGGAAGTGGAGAGGAGAACGTGGCAGGGTTTGGCCGAGCTTGAAGGCTCAAAGTGGTGTGAGGAAGAGGGGGAGGAGGTGCCTTTTTATAAGGGAGGAGAGGGGAACCTTTGGAATAACTAAAAATATTATTTTATTATAAAGTCATGTTCGGTTTTAAATAGCTCCAATTTGATTTATTTCGAAGATAAGGTGGGGATGGGTCGAAATCCTCTCATCCAATAGAATTTAGACAAGTTTAGGTTCCTATTTTAACCTTATCATTTAGATTTAACATTAAGTTAATTAATTTTACTTTTACCATGTCTTCTTGGGTTCTTATACTATAAGGTTAATAAACTTACTATATGCAGCCAAAAGAACCCCAAGTTGTTTTTTATTAATATATATAACCTTATCTAAGTCATTTGGCCGAAACATAGATTTTTAGGAATAAAATAACAATTAATAATATAATATTTGTTTTAAAAAATATTTTATGTCAATTTTGACACTATTTAGTAATTGATTTTTGTGAAAATCATAACAGAATGATTAGTTCGAACAAAGTTAATTAAATCAACACTAACATGTCATATTATCCTAGAAAATTAGTGTAATTCATAAAATGGCTCAAATTACATTTATTTTGGTGTTTATAACATTAATTATGTCAATATTTCATTAATAAGACAATTACTGCATCATCTTTGTGTCAAAAATAAATTAAATTATTTAATGTATAAAAATTACAAATAAAATACAATTAGGTAGGAAATAGTTTTATATTTCAAATGAATATTTATAGTCGAATTTATCTTATGTATAACCTTATATTAAAAATAATTTACTTATTAAACTTTGATTTTAACTATTTTAACCCTTCTTTAAATAAATTAATAATAAATGTCCTAATCTAATCCAATTGGGCCTAAATGGTGATATTTTATTCCTAAGTTTGTTTTTGGTCGAATTACACTTATCCAATAGAATTAGGACGTCTTAGGGTAATAATAATATCATCTTTACCCTTAATTACCATATTTACTTTTAACCGTGGTAAAAAAAGTAAAAAGTTACTATTCACCAAAAATTATTTTCATCTCATTGAACCACATTTTAGTCCTTGATATTAACCGTGTCTCTCGGATTTTCGAAATTCCACTTACATAAGCGGTAAAATAATGTTTTCTGAAAAATTCAGTTTTTTTAACTACCACTTAGTGGTTTCACTATTCATTAAAAATTGAAAGTTTTTAGAAAAATATCAAAATTTCACGCTAGGCTGATTTCGATATTCTGAATCCAAAAATGAAGTCCATTTTGAAAAATAAAATTTATAAAATTTCAAAAAGTGGTTATTACTATTCATAACGGCTAGTTTTAATAATATTTTAATAGCATATCGTTGTTTAGTGAAACTCGGTATTGCGTACAACGCAAGCTATCGAGGAAGGCCGCAATTTCGTGTAAAGCAAGCCAAGGAAGTGTTGTGTAGAAAAAGATTCCTTTGATGATTTATATAACATAAAAGTCTAGGGTGTTACATCCTACCCCCCTTAAAATGAATTTCTCCCTAGAAATTTGTCACTTTGTAACAAACAGATGAGGATACCTCTCCCTCATCATATCCTCAAGCTCCCATGTAGCTTCTTCTAATTGGTGGTTCCCCCATAAAACATTCACCAATCGAGTGGTCTTGTTTCGTAGGAATTTTTCACTGCGAGCCAGAATCTCTATCGGTTGTTCTTCATAAGAAAGATCTTGCTCCAGCAGTACAACTTCTGAGCTAAGTACATGTGAAGGATCAGGTATGTACTTTCTCAAGAGAGATACATGGAACACATCGTGAACTTGAGAGAGATTCGGTGGAAGCGCCAATCGGTAAGCTACCTTCCCAACACGATCCAGTATTTCGAAAGGACTGATATATCTAGGGCTCAACTTCCCCTTCTTTCCAAATCTCATGACCCTCTTCTAGGGAGATATTCGTAAGAACACTTTATCACCCACTTCAAACTCTAGGTCTTTTATTCGGTTGTCGGCATAAATTTTTTGTCGACTCTGAGCTGCTCTTATGTGTTGTTGAATAGATCTAACCTTTTCTGCCATTTCATCAACGAGATCAGGTCCTAATAGCTTTCTTTCCCCAACTTCATCCCAGCAAGTTGGAGTCCTGCATTTCTTTCCATAGAGAGCTTCAAAAAGAGCCATCTGAATACTGGAGTGAAAGCTATTATTATTTGAAAATTCCACCAAAGGTTGGTTTTGATCCCAACCACCTTTGAAATCCATAGAGCAAGCTCTCAACATATCTTCTAGAGTTTGAATTGTTCTCTCAGACTAACCGTCTTTCTGAGGATGATAAGCAGTGTTGAAACTCAACTCTGTATCCAGAGTATGCTGAAAACTTCACCAGAACTTCGAGGTAAATCTCAGATCCCGATCAGATATAATAGAAAGTGGTACTCCATAAAATCTTACCACTTCCTTTACATATATCCCGGAAAGCTGACCCAGAGAGAAATCCACTCTAATAGCAATGAAGTGTGCAGACTTTGTAAGACGATCAACTATGACCCAGATAGCATTATTGCCTTAGTATGTTTTAGGAAGTTCTATGACAAAGTCCATAGAGACGTTTTCCCATTTCCATTCGGGTATGGGTAATGTTTGTAACATCCCCTTAGACTTCTGTCTCTCAGCTTTATCATGTTGACAAACCAAGCATCGAGAGACATATTCAGCAACTTCTCTTTTCATGCCATCCCACCAGAAGTACTCTTTCAGGTCCCTATACATCTTCGTGCTTCCAGGATGAATAGAGAATGAAGAACTATGAGCCTCATCCAGCAGCTCCTTCTTTAATTCGGGGATGGGAGGAACACAAACCCGATTCCTGAACATTATTATCCCATCACAATCAAGGTTGAATTCAGGAACATCTCTCACCTTCTTTTGTAACTCGACATCTTCTTTATGTGCCTCTTTAATCTTCACATGTATAGATGGTTGAACATTCATTTGAGAAAGATAATATTTTTCCCCTTCTATTATAATTCCAAGATCCATCCTTTGTAAATCCATAAATACTGGATCTTTTGTGATCCTCATCATGGATAAACTGGCATGGTCTTGTCGACTTAATGCATCTGCCACCTTGTTTGCTTTCCCAGGGTGGTAATGGATTGAGCAGTCGTAATCCTTAATCATCTCCAACCATCTTCTTTGACACATATTCAGCTCCATTTGTGTGAAAATATACTTTAAACTTTTATGATCTGTATAAATGTCACACCTTTCTCCATAAAGATAATGCCTCCAAATCTTTAATGCAAAGATTACCGCAGCTAACTCCAAATCATGTGTTGGGTAATTTTGCACATGGATTTTCAACTGTCGTGAGGCATAAGCTATCACCATATCATTTTTCATAAGAACACACCCCAATCCCTTCTTGGATGCATCACTATAGATCATAAACCTTTCTCCACTACAAGTCAGTGTGAGCATAGGTGCACTGGATAACCTTCTTTTCAACTCCTTGAAATTCTCTTCACATTCCTCCATCCAGACAAACTTAACTCCTTTCCGAGTCAACTTGGTGAGTGTATTAGATAATCGTGAAAAATCTTTCACAAAACGTCGATAATATCCATCCAAACCAAGAAAACTTCGGATCTCAGTTATTGTTGTTGGTCTCGACCATCTTTCAATAACCTTTGTTTTTGCTGGATCCACAGATATCCCCTCTTTTGAGATTATGTGACCGAAAAATGCAACTTTTTGAAGCCAAAATTCACACTTGGTAAATTTGGCATAAATCTTCTCCTTTCTCAGGGTCTTCAATATAATTCTCAAGTGATCTTCATGTTCTTCCTTGCTCTTTGAATAGACAAGAATATCATCTATAAAGACTACCACAAATTGATCAAGATAGTCTCTAAAGACTCTATTCATCAGATCCATGAAGATAGTAGGGGAATTAGTAAGACCAAATGGCATCACTATAAATTCATAGTGTCCATACCTTGTACGGATAGCCGTCTTTGGTATATCCTCACTTTTGACCCTTAATTGATGATACCCTGAATGAAGATCAATCTTGGAAAAGTATTTAGCTCCGTGTAGTTGGTCAAATTAGTCATCAATGCGTGGGAGAGGATATTTGTTCTTGATAGTGATCTTCTTAAGTTCTCGATAATCAATGCAGAGTCTCATTGATCCATATTTCTTCTTAACAAATAGAACAGGTGCTCCCCAAGGTGACGCACTAGGGAATATGATTCCCTTATCAAGATTCTCTTGGAGTTGCTTCTTCAATTCCTGCAACTCAATTATGGCCATTCTATAAGGTGTCTTTGAAATAGGCAAAGCACCTGGTACGAGTTCTATTGAAAAATCAACTTCACGATTTGGTGGAAGACCCGGTAATTCCTCCGGAAAGACATCATCAAACTCCCATAAAATGGGCATATTCTTAATCGTGAGTTTCTCACCAACCATTTGAGATAAATAACCTTCATTTAGTGGAATCAATACCCAGAAAATGGAAGAAATTTCCACTGGAAGGTTATGTTCATCCTTGCATCGATAGACAATCATTTATTGATCTGGAATATGAAATGTGAATTCCCTTATTTGGCAATTGATATGAGCTCCATATAAAGAAAGCCAATCCATGCCAAGAATCACATCAAATTCCACTATAGGAAGGATCACAAGATTTACAGGAAGCACTTTCCCACAAACATCGATCGGAGAAGAATTATAAACTTTTGATGCGACTGTTGTGCCATTAGGTGTTGTCATAGCTAACTCAACATCTAATTGTTGAGGTAATACGGTGATACCCTTAGAAAATTATTCATAAATAAAGGAGTGGGTGGATCTAGAATCAAATAAAACATTTTCTACTTTAGAGTGGATGGTAAGTGTACCATTCACCACATCATTATTATACTCCACATCGCTGATAGAAATTGCATGTGACTTTCCTTTGTCTTTAGCCTTAAGAGTTTGTTGACGTCGACCATCATCATCAACCCTTGGATTAGGGCATTTATTGGCATAATTTCCCATCTCCTTGCACTTGAAACATTGAAGTGTAGTAGGCTAATTTTGTGTATCCCTTCCTTTGTTTGCATCATTAGACATCTTCTTCCCATCATCGCGGCATTCAAATGCCCGATGACCTTCCTTTCCATATTTGAAACATTTACCTATCCGTTTAAGACAACTCCCTCCATGTTTCTTTCCACACATTTAGCATAAGGGAAAGCTCATCTTCTTTTCATTGTTCTCTTTAGATTTTCCTTTGAATTCCATTTTCCTCTTCTTATCAAACCCATATGACTGATGGGTTACTCCAATCTCCATCTCATCTTTGAGAGCACATCGAATGATTTACTCGTAGCTATTGAAGTCCCTTATGGATAACGCCCTTCGAAGACTTGGTTTTAAGCCACTAAAGAATCGATCGATCGTACTCTCAGGTTGGATAATAATACCAGAAGCGTACCTTGCAAGTCTTATAAAATTTGCTTCATAGGTACCAACATATTCATCATCCTTTTTCTTCAGTTCAAGAAACTCTTTCTCTATCTTTGTTCGTAGAATACGAGGGAAATACTTATTGAGAAATAAGTTCTTGAACTCGTCCCATTCCATGGACTCAATTTCATCCCTTTGCCTCGTATTCTTAATAAGATTCCACCGTTGATCAGCATCACCTTCCAAACGATACACTACTATGATGACTTTATCATGTTCAGAACATTGAAGAACTGAAAATATCTTTTCAGTAGTACTAATCCATTGTTCAGCAACTAATGGATCGTAGACCCGCTGAAAGAAGGTGGACGCTGCCTCATGAAGGATTCAACCGAATGTTTCTCCTTCCTTTGCTCGTTTGGAAGTCCTGCATGATTCATAGCTTGAGAAATTTGTGTGAGCATGGCTACAAGATTTTTCATTCCATCTCCCATAACGTTTGGTTGCTCAGGGGGACAATCATTGCATTGCCCGTCGCATTCCGCATTAACAAGGTTCCTTCGGGTTCCATCCATTGACTAAAACCAAGAAGAATAGTGTGAGCAACACTAATTATAATAGGAAAACAACATAATCAAGAATAATATTTCACACTTAAGGTCTTATCCTAGGTTATTCATGTCCATTTCTAAAACACTAAGATTGTGTTCTATGCTTAGAATTATCCTTAGGGTTCTTACTAAGGCTTTCACATCCTAGTTTCTAATGGTTGACTATAACTTTCCTTTGATGCCAACTATAATGACCCATGCATTACATACATTGTTAATACTTAAAAATTGAAGCATACTTATTACAACATATAACAAATCCACGAAAGGGCCGTATAGGTATAGTGTCTTTAGAAACTGGGAAACATAAACAACTGGTTCATAAAGCGTCTACACTGTCTCCCATTTATTTCATCATATCTATAGTACCTTTTGGAATATCTTACTTAATAACCTTCTTCCTGACCTGGGGAAAGAAAACATACAAAAGGGTGAGCTCAAATGCTCAGTAAGGGTAAACAAAAGAAATATCAATCACATCATATACAAAAGCACATAACTTTTGGAAATCTTAACCTGTAAAAGAGATCATAATTTCATAACATGGGATAACTCATGGCAGTGAAATGTAATCATAATAATCATAACATAAAACATGAAACTTTGTGGCATACACACATAATCATAGAGAATCATATCTTATTAGTCAAGACTTATTTCCAAGACTATCTTAGTAGACAAAGTCCATTTCTGAACCGAGTCACCCTCATTTCTGTCCTATTTCAGTGAACCGGTATAACCGACCATTCCAGCCATGTCTATCTCATGAGATATAAAATCTTTACCCAATGCATTTGAGGGAGATATAGGTCCCACCCATCTCATAATGATACCATTCTTATGTGTGCCACAAAATCATACATCATTGCATAACCCATGTAATACAAATGGGAATCTTAAACATCATGACATCATAAAACAATTCATATAAGGTAAAAGAATTAATAAAAATAATTCCATCACAACATAATAAAATCAATGTAATAATAGGGATAAAAACAGAACCCTTTATTGTCTTAGATGGAAAATAATTTTGATAAAACACTTGAACTCTATTCTTGAGGAAAATATAATTTCTTCTTCAAAAAAACATTTTTCCTTTCCTAACATGTCATAAAATTTTAAACTAAAAGAAGTTTATTAAAGATAAAATTTAAAACTTTTAAAGGAATATTCTTGTAAATAATGTTTTAAAAATCCATTCATGTCGTATAAGTTAAAAAAATTCTTCTCGTACTTTTGTCAGAAAAGTCAAAAAGTACCTCGTACGAAAAACGACAAAAGATTCATTTCATATCTTTTACTAAAAACTCACCAAAGGGTAAAATTGGATTTAAACAATTGTATCTGGATGGAAATAATATTACATATTTAGAAAACATGGATGTGGATGATAAAATACACCCCAGTAAATACCAAAGTATAAACAATCTCGTATAAAAATGAGATTGTGATATTTCCCTTACCTTAGGTCTGTTTTGCTTCCTAAGTGTCCGAACCTCCTGTATAATAATTTAAATGATGTTATTGACTTATTCCAGAATCATACTTATTTTTATGATATCATATATGGTCATATTCTTAGCTTCTTAGTAGTAATATTTCATTGCTACTTGTTATTCGGGTGTTTATAACTTTTTGTTTTTATGCGTGTCTTGTCGAATAAATTCTTATTCTTATCTTTAGGTTATAGATACCTCATTTCCAGAATGGTATTAGTGTAATATATATCATATTCATTCATTAAATTTATATAATCATTATGAAATGAAGATCATGTAGAACGAGTCGCATCACATCGTGGAGACGGTATTCCGTACGTACGCACGAGTGATGATATCGTTCCAATGATCGTGGAATTGTATTGGAGTGTATGTATATTATTTAAGAATCAGTATTACTTTTAATAGTCATATATAGTCATTATTTACACCATTATACCCATCAACGTAAGGTGGTGGTGGAAAATAGATTACACCACGGCGTGGAGACGATATTCCGTACGTACGCACGCGCAGTGATTTCTTTTTCCGTAGGATGGATAGATGGTGAAATAGAGTTGTTTCATACTTATAATAACATATCAGTATTTGATTGATACTTATTTTATTACTTCATAATGAAACAACTAAAGAATAAGAAGTGGAAGAAGAAATAAAGATGAAAGAATCGGTAACGGACATTACCTCTTCTTTGAAGTGCTTCTTAGAGACCTACTTTTAGGGCACTAAAATTGGTCTTTGAAGAAGACCCGGACCTCTAGGATGTCTCTAGGGAAGTGGAGAGTAGAAATTGTCAGGGTTTGGTCAAGGTTGAAGGCTCAATGTGGTGTGAGGAAGAGGGGGAGGAGGTGCCTTTTTATAAGGGAGGAGAGGGGCACCTTCGGAATAACTAAAAATATAATATTATTATAAAGTCATGTTCAATTTTAAATAGCTCCAAATTTATTTATTTCGAAGCTAATGTGGGGATGGGTGGAAATCCTCTCATCCAATAGAATTTAGACAAGTTTAGGTTCCTATTTTAACCTTATCATTTATATTTAACATTAAGTTAAATAATTTTACTTTTACCATGTCTCCATATGTTCTTATACTATAAGGTTAATAAACTTACGATAAGCAGCCAAAAGAACCCCAAGTTGTTTATTATTAATATATATAACCTTATATAAGTCATTTGACAGAACCTTAGATTTTTATGAATAAAATAACAATTACTAATATAATATTTGTTTTAAAAACTATTTTATGTCAATTTTGACACTATTTAGTAATTGATTTTTGTGAAAATCATAACAGAGTGATTAGTTCGAAAAACGTTAATTAAATCCACACTAACATGTCATATTATCCTATAAAATTAGTGGTATTCATAAAAAGTCTCCAATTACATTTATTTTGGTGTTTATAACATTAATTATGTCAATATTTCATTAATAAGATAATTACTGCATCATCTTTGTGTCATAAATAAATTAAATAATTTAATGTCTAAAAATTACAAATAAAATACCATTAGGTAGGAAATATTTTTAGCTTTCTAATGAATATTTATAGTCGAATTTATCTTATGTGTAAACTTATATTAAAAATTAGTTACTTACTAAACTTTGATTTTAACTATTTTAACCCTTCTTTAAATAAATTAATAATAAATGTCCTAATCTAATCCAAGTGGGCCTAAATGGTGATATTTTATTCCTAAGTGTGTTTTTGGTCGAATTACACTTATCCAATATAATTAGGACATGTGTTAGGGTAATAATAATATCATCTTTACCCTTAATTACCGTATTTACTTTAAACCGTGATAAAAAAAGTAAAAAGTTACTATTCATAAAAAATTATTTTCTTCTCATTGAACCACATTTTAGTCCATTATATTAATCGTGTCTCTCGGATTTTTGAAATTCCACTCACAGAAGCGGTAAAATTAAGTTTTATGAAAAATTCAGTTTTTTTAACTACCACTTAGTGGTTTCACTATTCATCAAAAATTGAAAGTTTTTAGAAAAATAACGACATTTCACCCTAGGCTAATTTCGATATTCTGAATCCAAAAATGATGTCCATTTTGAAAAATAAAATTTATAAAATTTCAAAAAGTGGTTATTACTATTCATAACGGCTAGTTTTAATAATATTTTAATAGCATATCGTTGTTTAGTGAAACTCGGTATTGCGTACGACGCCAGCTATCGAGGAAGGCCGCGATTTCGTGTAAAGCAAGCCAAGCAAGTGTTGTGTAGAAAAAGATTCCTTTGATGATTTATATAACATAAAAGTCTCGGGTGTTACACTAAATTTGCCACAATTTCCTTTGAGTGTTGTATGTACTGCCCATTATTTTACTCATTGTGTAACATACTTTCATTTATGAGTATTTACATCAATGTTGTATTGTCCTTCTTTCATGGGGTGTATGTTTCGAATGATACCCATGTCGGTAAGGGAACCTTTCACCCTCCTCTTTTTAAAAGACTTATTTTGTTATGTCTTTTAATTCACATACTATTATGTTGGGATATGTTCTTCTATATCCTTATTGATTTAAATTTTATGTCCATGTGTTCAGATACCGTTTTTATCTCTCATCAACTCATTTTTTGAATTTTGTAGTGACGTCGTTAGGCTGTCAAAATTTGGAAAGGGAACTTCTTAACCCAAATTTGATTCTTTGGGATAAACTTGTACTCCTTGAATATGACGTTCTATGAAAATGTGTGAATAACCTCTTATTGTTTTACACTTAATATCCACTTATATTTGGTGTATTCGTTTGTCACACATAATTATGTAATTGATTTATCCCTAAACCAAGGATACCATCTTTGTAAGGGACTTCGTCTCAATCTCCATTCATTGAGGCATAATTTTTTTATACACAACCTTCTTTTATATGGTGTATAAACCACTTTGACTTTTACGTTTATCCAAAAAGGAATCTTTTTTATATGAAGTGTTTTACTAATCGACAAAAGGGAATGTTTTTGTCGTACTTATGTGGCGACAATGACTTCTCTGCCGTCGTGACCATTATTTGAGTTTTGGCTTCCTCTCCAAGCCATACCTTCTTTTTAAAAGAAAAATAAATACCATGTTTTACTTTTCTTTTATTTTGGTATTGAAAATGGTTTTCATAATGTTTTTATATCATTGTGTTGTATTGATATCTTGTTATTGAAAGGTGGAAATGTTATGTTTCCTTTATGCATGTTTTATGTGATAAGATTATGTTATGGTTCATGGGAATTGTTATGAAGACGGGTGGTTCCGTGATAAACTAAGGGCGGGTGAGCCCGATATAGCTCTCCAATGCGTTGGGTAACGCGAAGGAGTGAAATGTTAAGGTTTCTCCGAAGATATTTAGGGAATATACTGTGGTGGGTATTCCAAAATTAACCAAGAGGGTTACTACCTATGTAAGAATGTTATGAATGCCTCCAGATACCTTTTATGTCTTATGATTTCTATGATTTATTCATGATTTGATGAGGTATGTTAAAGTGCCTATGTTTTATGGGTAAAGTATGATTTAATTCTTATGTATATATGAACTCATGTTTCCTTTCCATATTTTTTATAACCCTTACTGAGCTTTTTATGCGCATCGCAAGTTTTTTGAAATGTTTTTCACAGGTCAAGGGAAAGGTACATGATATGATGATAGTGTCAAGGATGTGTCCAAAAATAATCCATGCTTTATTTTTAAATATGTTTCCATTTATGGGAAAAAATGAATACTATCTTTTATGTAACCACTTTGTTTAAATGTGGAATGTAATGCAAGTTTTATGATCTAATTCTCTAAAACTCTAAACCTAAAAAGATCCTCAATGTGTAATCTTGTAATAACTCAAGATTAAGTAAGGTTTAAGGTTGGGGCCTTATACATAATAAAATTATTTTATGAAATAAATTGGAGGGAATCATAACATCATATCCCCATTTAAACATATAAATCCTTAATTTCTATGGAAAAATATGAAAAATATCTTTTACTAACTAATTTCAAATAGTATTTGAAAATAAAGAGGAACCATCCCTTTTCCTTCAGAATATTTTTTAAAAACATTAATTACTATAAAAATGGGAATATTAATTTCATGGTAAAACATTTGAAACATGTAACGAAATATTCATAAATTAGTATAGATATTATATTTTTAAAATCCACTCATTTTGTATACATTAAAAGATAATATCTTTTTCACGCATTTGTAAAAAGAAAAAAGTGAGTCATACCAAAAACATTTGAAAAGATTAAATTAAAAAAAATTTAAATAAATTAAAATGTGTAAATTAATAACCTTTCTAAAATATTTAATTATACATAAAAACTTCAATAAATAATTTTTTAGAACATGTATACGTTGGAGAAAAATTTATGATTTAGAAAGAATAAATGGAGACCGTTTTTCTTTTTCAAAAGTTCTAAATCATTTTAAGTACGAAAGAGAGAACTATGATAATAATAAATGAAAATTGAAAACATACCATATTATAATGATATGTATAGGTTTAATATATAATTATCATATAACTACACAAAAATATATTCATGTATAAAAAATCCATATAAAAATTATTATTGCAACATAAACTCTTACAACTTTGGTAACATTTGAATCCAAAACACCATGAAAGAAATAACATAAAAGAAAAAATGTAAATACTATGAAAATGAATATATTAATGATATAATATTTTAAATGGTGGTTAGATAATTAATATAATAACAAATATGTTCACATTATGAAACATATCTCAATAAAACATTATTGAGATGAAGAGCTCTTACATCTTGTCCTGAATTTGTTCATATACACACGCAAGAACCTATATGGTAAATTTAAATTTAATAAACATATATAGTAGATAGATATTATCATTATTATAATAATATATTATTCATCTATAAATTATAATTAAAAATTTATTAATTATTTTTTATTATAATCAACATTATGGTATTAACTGCTCTATTTCTTGTGAAAGTATTAGTTTCATGACTTTAGTCATAGCACCATAGTCATGGTTTCTCCATATAAAAAATATTAATCATTTTATAAGTATCATATTTATTCATTATATAAAAATTTATATCCATTAATATAAATTGGTGATTAAAAATGAATTATATCACATCATGGATACTATAGTTTGTATGAATGAATGAGTAATGTTTCCATCTTCCAACGAATTGAATGAGATAAAGTTAAATAATAATATAAATATCTTGAATCATATTAATATCATAAATATAATATATATATATATTAATTAAACACATCCATATAACTAATAATGTATGATATAATTAAATATTTAATCACATCTCTTCATGGAGGTGGTAGTCCACATGTACCCACAAACGACGTTATCATTTCTAATATGACGGAAAGGAGGTCGAAATGGTTTTAAAATTAATATAAAAAAATTAGTATTTTAATGATACTTATTTAATCATTTTAATATGTATATATAATATTTTTAGGAGGTTAATGATGATTTTATATAAAAATATATCAGTAAAGACAAATACCTCTTCTTTGGGGAACCTCCTTTGGCTTACACATTAATGGTTCTTGGTTTCCACTTAAGAAAATACTAGAAGATCGATTACATGTATAGGGAAGTTATAATGATATTTGGGTATAAATTTCGGATCTATAAGGATCATAAGTTATGAATGAATTGGGGGGATAGAACCTTCAATTATAAGTGTGGGGAGTAGTACTCTTTTAAATACATAAATCATTAAAATATAATAAAGTCATATTCAAGTGAAAGTGGCCTACCAGAAACCAAAGTTCACTACTAATATAATTTTGGCTTCAAATCCATTAAACGGATCACATTTATATAAGTTTTAGATATATTTTAACCCTTATATCTAAATTTTACCCCCCCCCCCATTAATCCTTTTAACCCTTGCCGTTGGGAGAAAGATTCACCATGGTAACTATTCACTGTGACTAAAAACGAAATTGACCTCACTACCAAATTATAATCTCATAGATAAAAATATGAAAATAATTTTACTATATTCAATTTTTATTTGTGAATGAAATTCATTTTAATATATTCATACATAACTCCTTGAAAATAGTTTTTAGAAATAATACATTTCTAAGCATATCACTAAATTTATTGTTACTAAATTCCAAGTAGATACCATGAAATGAATGAAAAAATAATTTATAGAAAAAAATATCTATAAAATTCATTACAATAATTAATAATTTGTGATAAATTTACTTTATTGAGGTATAAACACCTTACCCACATAAAAGAAGTTAGTTCAGAAAAATATATCTTTTTCACTTAAAATGCATTAAATTTAATTTATAACCAATTGATATCCAAAAAAATAGATTTATATATTTATAAAAAATATCATAATTTAAATAAAATAAATACATTTTTAAATAAATCATATATGATAAAAAATTATTATATACAAAATATTTCAAAACAATTCTTTAGAATCCATATTATTTCATAAAAAATTATTTATGAAGATTAAATTTCATATAAATACTATATATTATTCTTCATTTTAAAATGTATAATAATTATTAACCTATTTTTTGGTTGTATGATTTAGAAAATATTGATTGGAACCATTTATTAAAGAGAAATATATTGAAAAAAATTTGGTGTTACACCACTACAATGACCCAAGCCTCTCAACGCAATGTCTTTCATCAACATCGCATATGTCATCACTACAAATACACTCATGGGTGGCCCTAATTTATAGAGTAATTAAGTAATGTTCAAGGATCCACATTTACTCAGGGAATGGAAAATCACCATGACGAAAGCCTTTTCATGGTAGGCAAGGTCATGCCTTAGGATCCACTCCACTACCAAAGATTGTTTCCAAGATAAACCTTGTGAAACCTAATCATGGACTAGATAAAATCACACAACTAACCATTATATCAAAGGTTTATTGTCACTCAATAACCAACCCCTCCAAAAAACACATCTCACCACACCTATCACGATTAACCATGGATCCTCTATACTCATCCTTCTAACTACTCCCAGATACCATATTATGTTAGTAACCCATCAGTGACATCACATCATAAAGGCTCATCCTGACCCATTCTTCAAGACCCAGTCCAAACTCATTATGATCCCCCATCGCTCCTAGTCACAATACCTAGGTACCATACTAATCGATAATATTATTACCCCCTTAGAAACCATGTATTGAATCCTCAAGAGAAGCTAACGACACTCACTATATATCATCTAACATCTCCAAATTTAAATATCTCAACAAGTTACCATGTGGAATCCCCTATCTGTTACACATTATATAGTCCTATATGACTTATCCTACTCAAAACACTCACCAAAAACCTTCTCAACCATTAGGATGGAATCATTCAACATACGTGAGATGTATTATTATATCACCTAATAGGACCATGACAAAGTCAGTTTAACCTTCCCAACTAACACTATTAGAGCACACCTAGGCAATCTTGTATCACTTTTCAAACCCTGATACCAAACTTAGGACTCTCTACAGCTCATCCAACATCTTATCCCCTTGGAGACATTATCTTTGGTTGATCTCAAGCCACCCAATTTTCTCAAGAGTATTCATTCCTAGAATATGAGGAATGGTGTTGTCATATTGCATATAACCAGGGTAACCACAATACCTAATCACTCTACCCAGTCCCGTGAAACAAGTATGATGTAGCTAATTAGGTGTATCAAGTATATGTATTTTTATTAAAAGGACAACCTACCTATGTCAAGGATTTTCCACCCAAGAAAAGCTCTATCGAGCCTCGACTAAGCCCATTTGTGGCTCATCCAAGATCATATCATCTTCTGAGATCCTAACATGGGCCACACACCATAAATAATTAATCATAAAATTTATAATCAGTTTTTTATAAAAATATTTATTATCAATATGAAATTCATTTAAAATAATCATCTTATTGAAACTTCCACCAACCACCCGCAGAAGGTATACAGTACAACCTCAACCTAACAACCAGAAATTTCCTTATTTATTTTCAATAAATAAATATTTTCTAAAAATATTTTTCAACACATACTACTAAACTAAAATGAAACCATCATATTTTAAAATAAAATTTTCTCACTATATTATAACAGTTAAATTAGAAGGTGGATAAGGAAGTAGACATATTAACAAATATATGAAGGAAATATATGGCATCGAGTAGTTGAATTCTCGCTTATGAAGATCATTTATATTAAAATTTGAAGGAGGTAGAATAACTAGATTTTTATAATGATCAATTTTAATATAAACATGAACAATAATGGTGTGAGTGAAATCATATTCAATACAAATTTAGGAATGTGGAAATTTACTTGGGATATATTCAAGCGGAATCACTGCCCTCAAATTCAGAATGAATATACCTAATGAAATAACATAAATTGAGATCCTTAGGTTCTAATTAAATATAAATTAAGATGATATAAACATTTAATTATTAAATTATTCAATTATTCAACAATTTTTTTTAAGATTTCACATTTTGACTTTCAATGGAAAAGAATGTTTATTTTTCTATAAAAATAGTTTTCATTATATATAACATTTAAAAGATAATTTTTTTATTTAATGTTATTTTGTTGAAATGAAAATAATTTTAAAATTAATAATTTCAATGGAAATATAGTGTAAAATTTTAAAATATTATTCAATTAATAGAATTTTTAGATGAATAGTGAAAATATAATTTTCACCAAAACAATACATTTTATGGAAATATAATAAAGTCCGAGAAGTGTACATAACCATTTAATTGTTCAATAATTTATTTAATAATTAAAAAATTATTTTAAAAATAATATATATATTTTTAGAAAATGTATCTATATCATTTTACGAATATGTGTAATCTTTTTCAATAAAAAACAGTTTTTGGTCATTTCATTCAACTAAATATTTTTCTTGAAAAATTTTGTTTTGGATTTGTTTTAAATAAAAATATATTTTATTTATTTATAATAAACCATTTTATATCATGAAAATTAAATAAATGGATAATTTTACCCTATATATAATTTTTAGTCTTAATAATACACTTTTCAAAAGACAAATTTTTAGTCGTTCCATGTGCTAATGTTAAATTTTATTTTTCTTACACATAGAAATTTAATGTAATAAAATGGATTTTAAATTTAAAATTAGTATGTAGAAATTATTTAATACGTTCCATTTTTTTATCCCTTAAAATTATAATACCTAGGTAAAAACTAGTTACCATGGTAAAACAAACATTGGTTAAACTCGAAATTCTAAGAGTGAATGACATAAAAAATGTGTTCAAATGATGTTTTGAGGGAGTATATACCTTATATCATCTCCCAATATATTATTTTTCACGTTTTTTTATTTATAGCATCTAAAACATATTCTTTATTTATATTATGTGAAGGTTTTATAAAAAATTCATTCCCACCATTTTAAAAGACATGTCTCTCCACCCCTTTAAGACCACACTAAAAATTCAGTTTCCTCTAGAAAAAAATTCCATATTAATTAACCTATAATCCTATTTCATATAAATGAGACACTATATAATGGAACATAACTTTTATACATAGATATAACTTCTAAATATATTAATATTCATTACATTACATAATGATACATCCCATAATCTTATAGGTCTGGTGCATTTGGAAAAATGGAAACATAAAAAAGTGGTTCACAAAATATCTATATCATCTCCCAACATGTTGTTTATAACAATAACACTTATTAAAAAATCATACTTATTACATTTATTCATAACTAGAGGAAAGGAAAGAAAGGAAATGTTGTTCATAGATGCTAATTATTCTTAAAAAGGAAGACATTAATGATTACTTGAGAATAACATGAATATAATGCTATGAGAACAAAATAATAAAATTTAAAAATCATACCCTATATATCGTAGATCATAATATTATATCATAGAATAAATCCTGGATGTTCATTAAATATGAATCCTAAATAAATCCAAGAATATGTAACACGAGAGCATAACATTGGAATAGATATTAATTTGTGACATAAACATAGTTGAAAAAATTATTTCCTCAGTAGTCAAGTCTAAGTTCCATGTCCATCATAGTGGAATGGTTTTACTCCAAATAGCATCATAAGTGTGACGGTTCACTCAAAGTAATATCACAGTGTACAATGTCCCTTACAATACTCAGTTCATTCCCCATTCCATTCCATTTTATCTCAATAGATATCAATCTTGACCCAACTCATTGAATAGAGGTATCGGTCCCACCCATATTTAGGTATAATAAAACCACCATTCTTTTTTAAAAATATCCTTTGTCCCTAGTTATAATGTTATCACCATCCTCGGTTATAACGTAACTATTTTACTTGGTTATAACATAACTACAATCACATAATGAATAAAATACAAATTAGTTCCACAATATCATAAAAATTTATGTATATAAGATCCCATAAATGGAAATGGGTTTCATAAATAGATCATCAAATCATATCCTATTTAAAATAAACAGGTTTCATTAATATTTCATCATTTCATCATTTTATTATATTTGGAAAAGGAACAACATTCATAAATAACATGGAATCATAATCTTAAACCATCATCGGAAAGAATAATGATGGTACATATAGAATATACACCAGTATTGAATATTTAAATCAAGGACTTCTTTTTTGATGAATAGAAATACCATTAAAAGTTATTAAAACATTCCCGATGAAAATAACTATTCCATTTATAAATATTTTGTATAAAATATAAATTTTATCAAAACATTTTAGAAAACATTTTCTTTGTAAATAACCATAGAAACTTATAAAGGAAACTTCAAATCATTAATCAGTCTTGACAAGAAGCAATTCTATTCAAACCGTATAAGTTAAAAAAACCATTTTATTATTTAAAAAAAATTAAGAAATGCATCATTTAGAAAAAAACAAGAAAATACCTTTTTAATTATTTTATAAATATTCAAAAATGGGTAATAAAAATTCTTCAAATCAAAGGATAACATTCTTAGAAAACATGTATATGGAATAAAAAATGGACAAAA
The DNA here is from genome assembly GCA_963277665.1 of Viscum album. NCBI lineage: Eukaryota > Viridiplantae > Streptophyta > Magnoliopsida > Santalales > Viscaceae > Viscum > Viscum album. The sequence goes on along the minus strand of OY728167.1, from coordinate 557,466,778 downwards.
GAGAGAAATGATGTGGATTTTTCTAATGAAATATTTTTGGTCTCTTCAGTAGAGAAGGTGGGGAAAATGAATGTAAAAGTTTTATTTTTATGAAATAATCAGATAATAATTAAATTTATTAGTTTTTTCATTGTTATATCATAATTTTTCATCATTATAAACTTAATCACAAATAGTCCCAAAAATCAATGTGATTGCCAGATAAAACCATTACCACATTGGTAAATTTTCAATCAAAGACCCCATGAAAGGAATATAAATTGTTTAATAAATAAATAAAATTATTTTAGTGATAATAATAATAAATTTAATTCATGGTAAATACATACACCAAAAAAATATACTGGTGGTGTATAAGGATTATGTCACCCGAAAGTAAAAGTGAGATTAAAATCTCATACCATAGGTCATCCTTCTTTAATATGAATTGGAAACTCTTGTATAATACATATAAATTTACTATATATATGTTATATATCTATATAAATATATATCATGTAATATATTATTCACTTATATAATTGTATCACCCGTTTGTTAACACTCTCTTATTAAAATCATAATTTCGGGTGATATCTCTTCGTTTTTCTTGTTTGTTATAGTTTGAAATAAAATACTTATATTTTAATAATGTTTAAATCATATAAATAATTTTAATTATAAGATATATATTATATATATTCATTATATGCATGTATATATTCATTAATTAATGATAGATATAGAAAATGAATTACACCATTCATGGATATGGTAGGTTGTATGTATACATGAATGTTGTCTTCACTTTTTGAAGGGTGGATGGAAATAAAGGAAAATAATAACTCACAATTCCATACAAATTATTAATTAATACATATCATATATGTTATTTAAATTCATCTTTATTAAAATCCATGTAAAATTTAAATGAAAAATTAATCGCATCGCTTTATGGAGGTGGTAGTCTACACGTATGCACAATCGATGTTATCGTTTACCAACATATTGGAAGGTAATAAGGTAGATGTGATATTATATTTAAAGAAGTATAATTTATTAATACATATCATATATTTACATTATAAACATAAAAATACACATCCATAAAATATGGTGATGGAAAATGAATGTATCGCTATGTGGAAATGGTAATCCGTATGTATTCTTGAGCGATACTTTCACTTCTCATTTAATGGAAATAGGATGAATAAAAGGGGTTTCATATTCATAATAACATTTAAGTATATTTAGGATACTGAATATATTATTTTGGGATGAAGATATCATACTTATATGAGGTAAAAGAAAAATTAAAAAGAAATTGGTTGGCTATGGCGATTACCTCTTCATTGAAACAACCCAATTTTATCTCCCCTTAAGGGATCTACAGTTAGTATTTTAGGAATACCATAACCTATAGAATGAATATAGTGGATATATTGAGACAAATTGGTAGATTTCGGTTTATATAATAGTTTCAATGTGGTGTGAAGATGTGATAGGAGGTGTGTCCTTTTATAATTGAGGGGAGGGGTTCTCTATGAACTTCATAAAATATTAAATTAATATAAATAAATTTTTATTTAAAAATGAAAATAACCTGATAATATTTAAATATAGTATTATTTTGAGTAAAATTTATCTCATAAAATTAAATATGAACATGTATAGATCCTATTCCTACCCTTATAATTTTGTTTTAACCCTTCGTTAACCTTTTTTGTAATATTGTATTATTAACGTTTTCTAAACATCAAGGGTAAATATTTTACTATAAAATGAAAACAACCTAATAATTTAACATTTAATTATTTTAAAAACAAATCCCATTTATTGGTATGAATATAATAATTTTAATACTTTTATATCATTTAATGAAATATTATTTATTACAAAATATCATTAATGCCATTTTTAACACTATTTATTTAATTTGAATTTAAATACATGAAGAAAATGATGGAATTATAATATAATGATTAAAACTATACCTCTTTTTTCTTATAGATATATAGAACACATTTTAAACATCACCAAATTCAAATTATACAACATTAATTATTTATAAAATCATAAATTTTATTTTTATGTTAATTGAAGTAATATAGTATTTGTGCTGCATATGCATTTAAGAAAAATATTTAGTCACTAAAAATTAAAAAAAAATCCAGGATGAAGAAAAATTATATTTCATATTATTATTTATATCGTACAATGTTGTCTTTTATCCCTATGTCAAAAATTTAAAGATAAAAAATAAAGAGATGGAAAATTTTAACTTTACTCTATATAAAATAATATATGGGTAAAAATATGGTCCTTATAGAATGAATGTAAATATATTTGAATTTGGGATGATTATGGACCAGATATACTCATGAAATAATATTTTTTTAGGTGATATAGTCATTTTTGAGTACTTATCATTTTATTGTTAACCTAAATTACCTCATTTACCATCATTCGTGATAATAAAATTACAAAAGTTACTATTAATAAATATAAAAATAGTTAAAAATATAACAAATATGGACCCCATAATTCCAAATTATGAATAATATTTTCTATATTAAATTTCCATAAGTTGAATAATTTTCGTTTAATATAATTTCGTTAAACCTAATGAAAAACATTTATTAAAAAAATTTGTTTTATGCTCAAAATTGTACATATAACAAAATCAGTTATAATGATGATTCAAATAAAGTTAATTATAATATATATAATTAAATATTACTTACATTAATTTGAGATAAAATTCATATCATAATTATACTTTCTAATGAAAATAATATTTTTGTTTTACAAAACTCCATAATTTTCACTATTCAATGGAAAATCAATATTTTCATAAAAATACATAAATTTCACCCAAAAATATTTTTTTATTCTGATTTCAAAAATTATATCATATTCATAATGTAAAATTTCAAATTTTCAATAAATGTAAATATAATTTTTTTATCAGAAAAATAAATAAAAATCATTATTCATGAAAACATGTTTTTGACGGGTAAAATAGATTTTAAAGAAATTCAGTTCTTATTTGAAAAGAACTAATAAATAAATTTATTTTGATTCAGACCATTATATTTATTTCATAATTTAGTTATTCCTATTCATACCAAATAATTATACCAGTTAGGTTATACCAGTCACATAATAATCTTTTAATGATATATCGTAGTACATTTAAACTCATTGTTTAATGTAACACAAGTTATCAAAGAAATAAAATTATATAAAGGAAATATTTTCTAATATCTCAGTCTATTATACCCCCCCTTAATAAATTTCATCCACATAATTTTATCTTGTTCATGGTAATCAAAGTTTTGATATTTGAGATTCCTTTGGTGAAAATCCACTTTGTAAAAGGGTTAATAAAACATCCCCATAAAAGAGGTAAAGAGAAGAATGATGGTCACCATAAAAATATTTTTCCAAAAAGGATTAAATAATAGGATAAAATAAATGGTATGTGAACATATGAAAATGTTAGAGAAGACTAACTCCTACGGATTAATAACGAGTTATAGAGAATACAGTCAGAAGAAAGTTGACAACCATGAAACCATGAATTAATGGATGTAATAAACCATCAATTCTTCGTAATGAGAGGATATATGACCAAATTTTTATATTAGGATCCAAATTATAGAGTTTATGAATTCCATTACAATCTAGATTAAGAAAATAATGAAATATATTAACTTTACATGAATTTTTTTCCATTAATCAATTTCCACCACAATCTAATCTTGTTAACAAAACGATAAGTATTAAAGAAAAATTCTTTGTTCCCAATGAACTAAAATAAACATATAATAGATCCAAAAAATTATATAAAGATATTCCTAATTGATTTATGAATTATAAAAAGGGGTTACCACAATATAATTCATAAATTTAATATAACACAATCTAAATAAGAAAAATACTAATATCTAGAAATTTAATTACATAAATAACCATAATGTAAAAGAATTTTTTAATTTCAAAGCATATGTCATACCCTTTATCTTCAAATATTAAATTTCATTCTTCCCAAATAATCATTCATTTTATATCACCTAAAGAAATAGGGGTTAAATATACCTAATCCTAATGAAATATCTCTCATATATCATCAATCACCATGATAAATTAATATACTATATTGTAACATAGTTAAAATGACTAATATATCATGAATCAAATAATTATAATATCCATAAATTTAATCCTTCAATTTACCATAAATATCTCTAAAAATATCTCCATTACAATGACTCACTTTTAAACTATGAAGATTATCTATATCCCAGTGTTGAGTACTCTATCCTTAACTTATCATCAAATCATATAGAAACCCCAAATGGTATTTAAACCTCAATATAGTAGAAAAATACAATCACTTAAATCATTATAAATGGTGTTTATGCATTTGAACTTATTATAAACCATAAACTTATAAACCCATGATGATATAAATAGCATTATAATTTAACCTCTAATGAAAACATATATTCTTATAAAACTAACAAAATCCTTATTCCATCAGTAAATTAAAACCAATTTAATATATTCTAAAAATACTAATATGAAATACAATTCATTAAAAATGACCTATATCAATTTTTTATCAACTCACCAACCAATTTCAAGGTTACCAATACAATAAGAATCAAATTTATCTATAAAGACCCGGAAATTCAATGTAATTTTATTAATATATGAGAATTTTATGAGTCCGCGAAAATTGAAGGCACGTGATTTTGAGGCCTGGATTGCCCAGAATGAATTTTTAAACTTTATTTTGGGTACGTTCAGTAAACGTGCGAGCAAGATTTTCTATCTTTTGAACCGACGCTCGGAAATGAAATCTGAGGGCACCGTTGAACTCGCAGCACTGGTATTCACTTAAGGATACCTTCATCTCTACCACAGTAGGTCGAGGGTGGAAGATAGCTTTTCAATTATTCTTGAATGAATAAAATAAAAATAAATTTGTCTAAACACTTGTTTTTAATTTTATTTGAAACTCCATGTCGATGTTGAGAGGTGGGGACCACCAGAATTAATTCTTCCCTTGAGGTTATGGAGGTGGGGACCAGTAAACCTAAAACCTCCCATTAGGTGTTATGGTGGTGGGGACCACTCGAGACTTAAATGCCCTTGAACCCTCCTCTTAATGGGGAGAAACATCTTTAGATTCCCCACTTTAATGGTTCCACCCCTTTAATTAATTTTTTCAACTCAATTAATTAATTAAACCAATTTAAAAATTATGCCAACAACTTAATAGATAACATAATCTAATATTTTGGATACCTCTAAATTTTGGTTGAAATTGGAGGAAGGAGACTTGGGATAATTCTCTCCAACGTAGAACGCCAACAAAGAACTCCGACTCCGACTTTGACTTCTTCCACGAGACATTCGTTGACAAGGAACGTCTTTAATGTCAAAGAACCGATGATCAAAAAAATTCCGACGCCACCAACGTCCGTCTATTCCCAATGACATCGTCTCCTTCCCTATGGAAATTCTTCAATGAATAAAACAAATGAGGTAGGGGTTTTAACTGAATTCATGAAACTCCTCGTTCTTAAAATGAATGGAGAATGCAGATCCACTTAAACGAGTTGATCAAAAATTTGTATGAAATTGTAATGTTTCTCGATTCCTGATTCTTGATCTTGTTGATCCTCATGCTACCACCATATCACGGAGGGTGTGGGACATAAAAACATGGTCCTTCCCCTCTTCCATTCTCCATAATTTGTGTGTTCTTCGTGATGGTCATGACGACCGCTGCCGACGCTCGGCACCGGTGGAACACAAGAACAGAGGTCGACACAACCGCCGGCCGCAAGGGAGGTGCCAATGCAACGGCATCATCCTCTGGCAACCTCCTCCCATGGCCTCCTCCGCCCCGTGACACTGCCGTCCTGTGGCCTCCGCTGTCTGCGACCTCCACTGTCGCGGCCGACGCCGCCCCACGCCCCTGTGCCTCCGCGACACCCCTCACGGCCGAGCCGCCCCACGCCCTCGTACCACCCGCGGACGAGCCGTCCCGCGCCCTCCTGACACCCTCCAAAGACGAGTCTCCCCGTATCCACGCACCGTCCACTTCCAAACCCCCCTTGGCCCTCCACGGCCCCTCACGGCCTACCAAACCACCCAGCGGGTCAGGCTGACCAGCACGGGTCAGGCCGGACCCAGCAGGTCGGGCCGCCCAGCAGGTCCGACCAAACCCAATGTGTCGCACCAACCAGTGGGCCGGGCCGGACCTAGCAGGTTGCGCCGGGCCGGACCTAGCGGGTTGGGTAGGGTTAATCCAGATCGGGTTGGGTCGGGTCGACCAAGACCAGGTCAGGCTTGTTCTGTCCGACCGATTTAGATCGGACATAGACTCACATTGACCCACTTACACTCTTTTGGCTGTAACATTGGAACTGGACATCCGTTTGACTAACTGTTAGCGGTTTTGGAAACCTTGGAGAGAGATATATGCTTTGAGTATACCCCAATAGAGATTTATATTATGATGGGCTATGTTCAAGTTGGATCTATCTTGAATCTAACTGGGACCCCAGAATTAAAAAGAAAATAACTCACAGACCGAGAGTCCGATTGACGCACTGTCTGTTGCATTGAGACCCCTGGGACATGGTGGTACATTGAGGTACTTCTTCAAGGGACAACATTTTAGGTAGAGTTTCGACCAGTGGATTGGAGAGATGACCCTCTTTAAAACAAGAAATCCTTGTGTGGGAACCCAGTAGCTGGTTGTGATGAGAAGAATGAATAGAGATCTTGTGTGGTTCAGCACCTAGCGATCCTGTGTGGGTCAGCACCAAGTGATCCTGTGTGGGTCAGCACCGAGCAAAAAAATGTGGGTCAGCACCAAGTGATCCACTGTGGGTCATTAGTAGATCCTCTTAACATAGTAATATGATTTAGTAGTTAAATCTAATCATCTATACTACAATACATAAGTTATACCTGGTGTGACATAAGTTCATACATGTGTGGTACTTTCCTTTGTGGTAATACCATGGTGGTATTATTCTATGTGGAATATCTTTGTGGTACTTGCCTTCATGTTTTTCCTTCTTTTGTGGAATAGTTGAGCTTTGGGTTTGATTTGGACTCTGTGTTTTCCTCATGATTGAGATGGGTTTACATGATAACCTAGGTATATGTCTGGGCATATACTTATGTAGGTTTGATACTAGTTTACATGATTCGTGGATCATCCTTGGTGGATTTTGTGAGACCATTAAGGTCTCGAGGTCCCTACTAAGTATCATTATACAAAACCCTGCATGGGTTATTCCCTCACCTCGTTATGTTTGGTGTAGATGACGGACAACCCTGATCGAGGCTGTGAGTACCAGGTCTTGACGGTGCTCAGAGTTGGACCATACTGTTTGTCGGTACACAGAGGAGACATGTGGACTTGGAGTGTGAAGGAGGAGATATGTACCTATCCTTTACGTAGGAAACACAAAGGATTACCCCATAGCTGTCTTTCTCTTTCTTTAGTTGTATATTATTTCAATTGTGCCTGTACATTCTAGTTCGGCTTGTATTCTGGCCCCTTTTACTTACTACACTCACTATGTTTACAATTTTGTTTACATGATTTCATATCGTATTGTGTTCTATGTTTCATGTTCTTATAGGTTATAAAGTCAATTCCTTCCCAAATACAGCGAATATGCCTTCGGTGCTAGTCGCCTGCCCCAGGACCATGGAAGGCGGGCTTGGGGTAGTCACGGCACGGGCCCCGGGAGACGGGTCATGACAAATTGGTATCAGATGAGTCAGTTATACTATAGAACATATGACTCTGATTTTTTAAATTGAAATAGTATTATTTGTAATGTGTGTGGTTATCGGTTTAGGGAATCCAATGTTGGTGTGGTGGCCAACGTATCCATACACCGGGTCCTTAACTTCTGATTTCTGACTCAGTGCACAAAAACACTGATTGCACATGTTTTTTCAAGAGTTGTATTTTTGATCAGTTGAGTTAGCTCACCAGGTATAAATTATTGACTGTGGCGCACCTGTTTTTTTTTTCAGGATGCCTCTATGTTGACAGCCAGCTAGGGTTCCGAGATTAGTACACCCGGATAGCCCACCGAGCGACGAGGCCTCAGTGTACAGCCCACATCTAGTAGAGGAACCAGCGGAGGCACCAACGGTACTATTACCTGTTGGGCCACCTATGCCACTTGCCCCAGTAGTAGAGGTTGCATGCCACTTCATCACATTTCATAACTTCCAGTGTTTGAGGCCACCCAGGTTCTGGGGAGATATGGAAAAACAAGTTGCTTAGGAATGGTTGGAGGTTTTCGTTGGAGTCTTCTGACTAGTAGTGACACAAGCCAATCTCAAGGTGATCCTTTCTTCCAAACTTAGACATGTAGAAGTAGGCAGATGGTGGAGCATGATGTTCAAAGTTCACAACGAGGTGACGCTTCTCTAGGCTGACATCGAGATCCAGTTTCAGGAAAATTTTGTCCCACCGACTCTTCGCGCAGTGCGCATACAGGATTTACTTCATCTGCAGAAGGGGATCATGATTGTGGCTCAGTAATCATCAAGGTTCACAAACATCTGACTCTACTCCATTGATATGGTACGAGACCCATTTTTCAGGGCCCGAACCTTTGAGTAGGGACTCTGGTGGGAGATCACGGCTTCCATGATCTCACTCAGCATCCCGATGCAGGTGAGGGTGATAGAGAGAGCCCTTTTAGTGGATACTTTCCTTAATGAGTAGTCACCAGTAGTGAGACCCACCACCAGTCGTCACGTAGCGGAGTCTTCTATAGTTGGAACCAGAAACATGTCACAGAGGTCCATGAAGACCACACCTATAGGTGGACGAACGCAAGATTTAGGGTCGGTTGTGTGGGGCACCCGAGGTAGAGCCAATCATGAAAGAAGTAGGCAGTGTTACGTATGCGGTGGGGAGGGTCACATGGCTTGTGACTATCCGACCCATTTCAAGGATGATTAGCAGACGGTCGATGGATTTCCCAGGCAAAGACATTTGTTCGACCAAGGAGGTCCGCAGGGAGAAGCCGGACGTGGCAGAGGAGCTGGTCGTGCAGCTGGCAGTGGGCGACGATTCGAGATGTTACCACTATCACCACCAGGAGGTCCACCCCAACAGAAAGGAGCAGGGGGACAGGGGTGATCTCAGCTCCAGGAAGCGGAGGCCTATGATCAGGGCACTTCAGAGATGATATGATTTATGATCTGTGTCTTTTCCACTTAGTAGTAGAACATATATACAGTGGTTCCAGTCATTCATTTATTTCCACTACCCTCGTTCGGAGCTCGGAGATTCTGATGGAGTCATTGGATCGAAACGTACGGTTACAGACTCCTTTAGGAGAGGATTCGATGATTACACACTGGTGTCGGCAGTGCGTGCTTACTCTAGGAGGCGAGAGATTTGGCTGGGATCATCTAGTAGCAGCGTTGAGGACTTACGACGTCATATTGGGTATGGAATTTTTATCTAAATTCCATGCTCACATTGACTGTATTAGGTGCAATGTGTGGTGTGTCCACATGGATGGGACCATGTTTACCTTCACCGACAACAAGGGAGCCTTTCAGCACAGGATGGAGTTACCTGGAGGAGAGTGCATTCGATCACACATTATATGGAAAGACATACCCTTGAAGTGGTTGATGTGGAGAGTCCGAGTTATCCTATAGTGGTGGACTAGTATGGGGATGTCTTCCCTGGCGATGTTTTGGGTCTACCTCGTCGTAGAGAGGTGGACATTAATATTGACTTTTACCCTGGTACTACACTGCTATCTACACCATCATATTGGAAGGCTCTCGCGGAGCTTCGTGAGCTGTGGTTACAGCTAGAGGACTTGCAGAGGAAGGGATTCATCCGGTCCTATGTTTCTCCTTGGGCAGCCCCAATTTTGTTCACTAACATGGCGGTTGGGAGTGTGAAACTTTGTGTAAACTATCGGCGCCTGAACTAGGTGATTGTGAAGAACAAGTACCCACTTTCAAGGATTAACGATCTTTTTGATTAGCAGAAGGGATCACAGTGGTTCTTGAAGATAGAACTCAGATCAGGCTATCTACAACTCAGAGTGCAAGATGAGGATGGGCAGAAAAATAATTTCAGGTGTCGGTACAACCACTAAGAGTTTTTGGTTATGCCTTTCGGTGTGACCAATTCCCCAGCAGTGTTCATGGAACTCATGAACATGATTATTCAGCCATACCTTGATCTCTTTGTAGTAGTCTTCATCGATGAAATTATGCTCTACTCGACTACTGAGGAGGAGCATACCTATCATTTACAGATAGTACTGGGAAAAATCCGAGAGCACCAGCTTTATGGAAAGATCATGAAATGTTGTTTCGGGATCCGAGAGGTTAACTTTCTTGGACATGTTTTCTCGAAGGCTGGAGTTCCGGTGGATCCATCAAATATTGAGGCGGTACATGCTTGGGAGCCACCCAGTAGTGCGACAGAGGAACAAATTATCCTGGTATTGGATGGATAATACCGAAGGTTTGTGCTAGATTTTGTTAGAGTTTCAGCACCTATTTTAGCATTCACAGAGATGGGGAAACCCTTTGTGTAGTTAGAGAGATGCCAGTAGTGTTTTCTGGAGCTGAGGTAGAGGCTGACTGGAGCCCCCATCTTGAGACTTTCAGAGGATGGCTTAGGGTACGTAGTCTACTGCGACACATCAAGGACCGGGCTAAGATGTGTCCGGATGCAGGAGCAAGAAGTGATCGCATATGGTTCTTCAGCGCTGAGACAACACGTGCAAAACTAAGCTACCCATGACCTGGAGTTATCAGTAGTGGTCTTTGCATTGAATATGTGGTGACATTACATGATGGGAGAGCGTTTTACAGTTCTCTCTGATCATAAGAGTCTCAGGTATATCTTCTCTCACAAGGACCTGAACCTCGGACAATGACGTTGTGTTGAGTTCCTATAGGACTATGACTTTGAGATAGCCTATACTCTTGGGAAGGGAAACGTTGTAGCAGATGCACTGAACAAGAATTCTGGTATACAACTTCTAGGTGATGCGACGTTGCAGCTGTCTGCTTTGCATATATCCTTTATGGATTGGGATGGAGGATATTTTCTTTAGTCTCTTATAGTAACTCCCCCACTTCATCAGCGAGTTAGGGAGCCACTACGTGGGGACGCTGACCGCGAGGCTTGATGTACTCAAATATCCATAGGGAAGGCACCTGATGTATTTTTGGAAGGTATGGAGAATTTCATCCTTTTTAGATGACGTACCATGGTACCAATGTCACTTCGGGAGGAAGTGTTGAGTGGGTTCTGCACATTCCCTCTAGCGGTACATCTAGGAGTGGTGAAAATGTACCAGGATCTCTGATGACATCACTGGTGGCTAGGAATGAAGAAAAAAGTTGCAGAGTTTGTCTCTTGGTGCCTCACTTGTCAGCAAGTGAAGGTAGAGCATCAGGTACCAGCTGGCTTGGTTCATCCTTTAGAGGTCTCGGAGCGGATGTGGGATGGGATATACGTGGACTTCGTGACAGGACTTCCATGTACATCCAGGGGTCATGAATCGATTTGGGTGATCATCGACTGACTCACCAATTCAGACCACTAACTACCGATCAGTGAGCAGGGTTCAGTAGAGAACTTGGGACACCTCTATGTGTAATAGATTGTGCGGACACATAGAGTACCCTCATCAATTTTCTCCCATCATGATAAACATTTCAATTCCCGTATATGGAAGGGGTTTCAAGTGGATTTTGGGATGCATATTCGTTTGAGCACTTCCATTCATCCTCAAATGGATGGCCAGACTGAGCGGACCATTCAGTCCATTGAGGACATGCTACATGCTTGCGTCCTTGACTTTGGTCGCAGATGAAAGGATAACTTTCCTTTGTTGGAGTTTTCATACAACAACAGTTATCACTACACCATTGGGAGGGAAACTTTTGAGGCGTTTTATGGGTGACCTTGCAGATCAGCTCTGTTCTAGACTGACCCAGAAGGAGTCATCACTTGTGGGACCAATGATGATACATGATACCACAAAGAAAGTGTAGATCATCTAGGAGAAGATGGAGACTACACAGAGTAGGCAGAAGTCTTACGCCGACAGGAGACGGAGACCTATAGAGTTTGAGGATGGCCACCACGTCTTGCTATGGGTCTCACCCTGATGAGGGTTACAGAGATTTGGACAAGGAAGAATATTATCTCTGAGGTTCATCAGACCCTTCTAGGTCCTCAGCAGAGTTGGAGAGGTGGCTTACCGCCTAGCACTTCCCCCTCAGTTGCACCGGGTGGATGACGTCTTCCATGTATCCCAGATGAGGAGATACGTACACGACCCTTCTCACACCATCGACCATGGAGAGCTGGACTTCAACGATGGGGTGACTCTTACAGAGGTTCTATTAAAGATTGATGATCGACAGGAGCAGTTCCTTCATGGGTGGTCGATACCTCTTATGATCATACACTGGAAGCATGTGAACCTCCAGGAGAGCACATGGGAGCGGGAGGCTCAGATACGTGCTCAGTACCCCCACTTTTTTACCAACTTTGTGATTTGGCTTATAGGGACGTAAATCCATGAGGTGTGAAGAACATAAAGACTCAAAAATTCCATTTAAATTTTTTAATATATGGGAGTTTTAAGAGTCCGTGAAAATTGATGGCACATGATTCCAAGTCTCGGAGTTCCCGGAATAAATTTATGAACATTATTTCGGGTACATTCCGAAAACGTGTGAGTGATATTTTCAAAATTTTGAACCGGTACACAGAATTGAAGTCTGGGGGGCTCCGTTGAACTGGTAGCGCCGATATTCTCTTAAGGATACCTTCACCTCGACCACAGTAGGTCGAGGGTGGAAGTTACCTTTTCACATATTCGTGAAATAATAAAGTAAAAATAAATTTTTATAAGCATTTATTTTTATTTTTATTTGAATCTCCTTGTGGATGTTGAGAGGTGGGGACAACCATAATTAAACCTCCCCAGTAAGGTTATGGAGGTGGGGACAACCGATCCTAAAACCTCCCATGATAGGCTATGGTTGTGGGGACCACCTGAGACTTAAACCACCTTGAAGTCCCCTATTAATGAGAAGAAACATCTTGAGCTTCCCCAATTTAATGGTTCCACCAACTTTAATTAATTTTATCAACTCAATTAAATAATTAAAATAATTTTAAAATTATTCCAACAACTTAATTGATAACATAATCTATTATTTGCGATACCTATTCATTTTGGTGGAATTGGGAGGAAGGAGCCTTGGGATAAAGCTCTCCAACGAAGAATTCCAGCGAAGAACACCAACTTCGACACCGAATTCTACCACGAGACATTCATTGATGAGGGACAACTTCAATATCTATAGAATGACGATCGAGGAAACGCTGACATCACCATTGTCCTTCTATTACCAACGACATCGTCTCCTTCTCCGCGGACAATCTTCAATGAATCAAACAAACGAGGTAGGGGTTGTTATTTAATTCATGATATTCCTGGTTGTTAAAAAGCACAGAGAACGCGGATCAACCTAAATATGTTGATCCACTATTCATATGAAATTTTAAAGTTTGGCAGTTCTTGATTCATGATCTTGTTGAGCCGCTTGCTACCTCCATAATGCGGAGGGTGTGGGCCAATCAAACATGGCCCGACCCCTCCGTTGTTCTCCATCATTGGTATGTTCTTCGCGATGGTGACGGTGACCGGTGTCCACCTTCGGCACTGGTGGAACACAAGAACGTCAGCCAGCACCACTGCCAGCCACGATGAAGGCGCTGGTGCAACGGGGCTACCCTGCGGCCACGACAGCCCCGCGACCTCCGCTACCACGTGCCCTCGCCCCCCCCCCCCCCCCCCTCGTGGATGAGCCGCCCCACGTCCTCGTGGCACCCCCAGCTGCCGAAACGCCCTGTGGCCTCATACCATCCGCGACTGAACCCCCCGCGGCCCCTCGCGGCCTGCCGAACCGCCGTGCGGGATGAGGCGCCCCGCACGGGCCGGGTTGGACCTAGTGGGCCAGGCCACACCCAATGGGCCGGACCGCCCAGCAGGCCGAGCCAAAACCTGTGGGTTGGTCTAGGTCAACCCTGACCGAGTTAGCCTAGGTCGGGCCAAGCCCGGTCGGTCCAACCGCGTCAGACCGGACCCAGACCCACTTCTACCCACTTACGCTCTTGTGGCCGTAACATTGGAACCGGACGTCCGTTTGATGAACCGTCAGTGGTTCTGGAAACCATGAAGCGAGACAGTCCCTTTGGGTATAATCCATCATATATTTGGATTATGATGGGGGTATGGTCAGGTTTGATTGAGTACGAATCCAACCGGCCCACCGGGACTAAAAGGCTAGTAACTCACTGAATGGTGTCTGATTGACACACCATCTGTTGCATTGAGACCCCTATAACATGGAAGTCCTTTGAGATATTTATTCATGGAACATCGTGGTATTTGAAGTATGGACTAGTGGATTGGAGAGTGGACCCTCCGGGAGATGAGAAAACCTAGTGCAGGAACCCAGTTGCTGGATGTGATGAGAAGAATAAAGAGTGATCATGTGTTGGTCATCACCTAGCGATCCTGTGTGGGTCAGCACCGAGCGATCATGTGTGGGTCAGCACCGAGCGAACCTATGTGGGTCAGCACCGAGCGATCCTGTGTGGTTCAGCACTAAGTGATCTTGTGTGGGTGAGCACCGAGCGATCCTGTGTGGGTAATCAGCAGAGCCTCTTAACAGAGTAAGATGATTCAGTAGTTACATATAATCATCTATACTACTGTACTTATGTTATACATGGTGTTATGTGAGTCAGTGCCTGTGTGTTACTTTCCTTTGTGGTAATACCATAGTGGTATTCTTCTATGTGGAAATCATGTGTGGTGCTTCCCTTTATGGTTTTCCATCCTTTGTGGAACAGTTGAGCTTTGGGATTTGAGTTGGACTCTGTGTTTTCCTCATGATTGAGACGGGATTACTTGATAACGTGGGCATATATATGTGAATATACCTAAGTAGGGTTGTTACCAGTTTACTTGCTTCGTAGATCATCCTTGGTGGACTTTGTGAGACCATGAGTGTCTCGGGGTCCCTACTGAGTATCATTATACTCATCCTTGCATGGGATTTTCCCGCACCTCATGTTTGGTGTAGAAGACGGAAAACGCTGATCGAGGCTGAGAGTACCAGGTCTAGACGGTGCTTGGAGGTGGACCATTTGGTGTGTCGGTACGTAGAGGAGATGGGTGGACATGGAGTGATGAGGAGGCGATCTATACCTACCCTTCAGGTAGGAACCTCGGAGGACGACCCAGTATCTGTCTTTCTCTTCCTTCAGTTGTATTGTATTTCATTTGTACTTGTAATTTCCAATTGGGATTGTATTATGCCCCATTTTACTTACAACAATCACTTTGTTTACTGTTTTGTTTACTTGATTTCATATCATGATGTGTTCTTGGTTGTTTGTGCTTACAGGTTATTAATTCAATGCCTTCGAAGATATAGGGAATATGCCTTCAGTGATAGTCGCTAGCCCTTGGCCTATGGAAGGCGGGCTTGGGGTAGTCACAGAATAGGCCCCAGGTGATGGGTCAGGAAAATCTTTGTATCCCAATTAAACTTATTAAAATAATATCTGACACATATTAAGGTTTATATATGTGTTCTCAAAAAATATCATCTTACAAAAAAAATCAAATTTCATGGTTATTTGTAATATTTTAAATATGCTATTAAATAAGTAATGAAAAACTTATACAGAACAATCCTTAGATGTTTTATGTTTTAATAACTAGAATATCTTTAAAATAAATATTATATATCATAGCTCTTGAATCCAAAAACATAAACAACTCAGTCATCACACTTCCTTACTAAACCATTATCCATGATTCATCATCTTATCCACAAACACTTATTTCCCAAAATATTAAATATTAATCAGGCCATAAGATTCTCAATTTCAATTTAATCATGACTCATACTTTTAACATAGAAAATGCTGTTAATATTACCCAAACTTTTAAACATCATTTTTAGTCTCATCATCATCAACAGTAAAATAATTATTCATATGACCTTATGATTATTCTTTCTATATTTTCTCCTAGGACACCTATTTTCATAATCTAATACTTTCCACATTTAAAACAGTCAATAATCGAGGATACATTAAGAAGACCATTATTATCATCAATTTTGTTAAATAAACTTTTCATTTTCCTTAATAATTATTTGACTTCTGACCTTACTTTCAACATTAAAAACATGTTATCATTCCTCAGAGATATTCACTTGAGTGCTTCTTCCAACACTCTAGACATATTGGAAGCTGAATCTTTGTTCCTCGATGGTATTTAATAAATTACATCTTTCTGTTATTAGGTTGGTCAAGAATCAAATCAATGTTGATATTGTTAATTATATAATGTAATATTTTATTAGGAATAATCATAAATAGTCACATTCCATATCTTATTTCAAATGGTGTCTCACGGGTACAATCATCCCATTGGCCATCAAATTCAATATTAACAATATTCCTTCAAGTTTCATCCATTAAATAAAACCACAAATCACAGTGTGAGAAACAATAATCCTAATTGGAAACCCCATAATAATTAAAATTAATTTATAAGATTTATATATCATGAAAATTTATTTTATGAAACCTTAGGTTTAACATAGTTAATTCATGATTATTACCAAAATATTATGATTTTATCCAATGCTTAAACTTATCCCAGTTTTCATCACTAAATTTATCTCATTATATATTTTATTAGATAACTAAAACCTCCCATGATACTAAATATAACAACCCATACTTTTCATACATTGATATCATATCTAAAAAAATTACTATCAATTACAGAACGTAATGATCTACATCATAATTGTATAGGTGTAGTGACTTCTAAAACTGGGCACATAAATAATATTTTCATAAATAATAGTTATCATTTCCAACAAAGTTCTTCATAACAATCACCCTTTTTAGTCAAATCTTACTTAATACATTTCTCTATAAAATAGGGAAATAAAATATAAGAAATGATGGCTCAGATTCTCAATAAGGGAAAACAAGGGAGTTATCAATGATCACTTAAGCATAACATGATTATTATAGGAACATGATAATAACATTTGAAAAACATAACTTGCATATAATATATCATAATATTGAGTAATGGAATAAATCAAAGAAATTTCATAAGACATGAATCAAAAAGGATTCAAAAAACTTTAGACATTAGAGAAAAATAATGGCATAGAAATAATTTTTTGTCGTAAACATAATCATACAAAATCATTTACAAAGTAGTCAAGGCTGATTTCCTATAATATCAAAGTGGAATGTGTTCACTCCCCAAACCATCTTATTTATGATGGTCAAATCCCAAGACTTTAATTGTGGAAAAAAACCTTATGTAATAGAGTCCACTCCCCATTAGAGTCATGTTTATCTCATGATTTATTAATCATTAGTCAATGAAATGGATGATGTTATTGGCCTCACCCATATTTTTTATAAGGTAACCACCGTCCTTGATTATAATGTAACCACCATCGCATAATGTAAACCATATATAAATGTTCCACAAGATAACATAATATTCATCATATAATAACCTATCAAAATAAGTGGGTTTTATAATGTTTTCATCAAATCATAACCCATGGAAAAAATGGGTTTCATAATTATTTCATCCTTTATTCATAGTATAACCCATTGAAAATGAACATGTTTCATAAACTTCTTGTCATCATAAACATAAACCACGCAGTTAAAAAATAAGGATAGTATAATTGTAGCATATCCTCTATAAATCATAAGTAAAATAAAGTTTTGTTTTCATTTATGTATATAAATACCATTAAAATCATGTTAAAACATTCTAGAGGAAAATTTCCTTTTTAAAAAAAAATTATTTAAAATCTAAATATTTCAAAAACTAGAAACTATTTCTTAGAATATAATCATGGGAACTTCTACAGGAATACTCAAAGTATTTTTAGGTAATGAATAAGAGAAATTATATTTATAACATATATGGTGATGTAAAACATTCCTTTCTTAATTTTCAAATTTTATTTCCAATTTTAGAAAATGAAAAGAACTTTTCGTTTAAACCATTTTTAAAAAAAAAATAAAAATTCTGTAAAATTTAATTCAAAAAATTATAATCATTAAAACATTAATTTGAACATTTTAATAACACTTTAATATATAAGTAAATGTTATTTCGATCGAATTGAGAAAATGAATTCATTTTCCTTAAAAACATTTTTTTTGTTATCAGGAGTAATTATGGACATGAAAATGAAAGTAAAACATTTAATTTTATGAAATAATAATAGGATAAAAAATTAATTAGTTTATTAAGTCAATATCAAAAATTCCATAATTGGAAACATAATCATAAAAAAACATAATAAACAATAAGATTGAGAAAAAACTCTTACCACTTTGGTAACATATGAATCATAAACCCTTGAAAATTGACATTATATGGATATTTATATCCAATAATTAGTATCATAAAAATATTAAATACATTCATTTCTATTATATACCCCACACAAATGAACCAAGTGGTGTATAAGGCATGTTTCCCACATAAGTATTAGTGAGATAAATATTCATTACCTTAGGCCCGAATTCCATTATATGAATAGGAAAATAAAATAAAATAAATATATATTTGTTTTTTATATAATAAATAAAATAATTTATATATATAACACCATATATTATATACTTTTGAACTTTTATAACCCATTTGTTAATGCTTCATTATTAAAATCACTATTTCGAGTCATATTTGCTTCATTTTTCATGTATGGTATGGTTTATAATAAATTTTATTTTAATCATGTTTACATCATATCAATAGATTTAATAATGATTTAAATATAATATATATTCATTATGTATATTTTTATACTCATTCATAATATATAGATACAGAAAAATAAATAACACAATTCATGGAGACGGTAGGTCGTACGTATGAATGAACGTTGTATTCACTTTTCGATGGATATAATAGAATAAACATAATAACTAAATCAACTTCCCATGGTCATTATTATATAACATATATCATCTATGTTAATTAAATTCATCCTTTTTACCACAAAAATAAAACGGAAATGAAAACCACTCACATCACTTCAAAGAGGTGGTAGTCCACAGGTACGCAAGATTGACGTTATTGTTTCCCAACATATTTGGTGGTGATAAGGTAGATATGTTATTATAAATAAATAATTTTAATTATGAAATAAATTTTATATATTAACTTTAAACACATAAAAATACCCAATAATATAATATAGTGATCGAAAATGAGTTGTATTTATATGTGAAGACGATAGGTCACATGTATGCATGAACGATACATTCATTTATCAAATGGTCGAATAAGAGAGAATAAAGGTGGTTTAATAATCATAATAATATTTATATATATTTTTGAAACATTATATTTTATTATATTATTAATATATAAGATTTATAAGAGGTAAAATTACAATTAAAATGAAAGTGATTGGTTAAGGAAATTACCTCTTCGTTGAAACCAGTCCATCAGATCTCCTCATAAAGGCCCTAGGGATGGTCATTTGGGAATAATATGACCTATAGAATTTGGTTAGGGTAGTTTAGGATATAACTTGTTATATTTTGGTTGAGATATAGGGCACAAATTATAGTTAAGAAGAGAAAGGAGGGGTTCCATTTATAATTGAGGGGAGGATCACTCTTGAAATTTCTTAACATATTATTTTTATATAAATTAATTTTGACTTCCAAATTGGTAAAATTGAAAATATTTTAATATAAGATGATTATGAGTACATATTCATTCATCTATGAGAATTTTTATAAGATTTTATGTAATTTTCCATTCTCATTCCTTAACGCTTCATTAACCCATTTTGACAATTACCATATTATTTCAGTCATCAACAATTTATTTTTAATTAATTTAGTAGTAAAACAATAAATGACCCATAAATGGACCATGACCTTTTTATTGAAACCTATATCATTAATTTGGATGAATAAAATACTTTTATTAATTATATATTATTTAATGAGATGTTATTTATTACTAAATATCATTAATGTCATTTTTATCACTATTAATTTAATTTGACTTCAAATTTATCAAGAAAACGGGGGAATTTAAAGATAATGATTTAAAACCTCCCTTTTAGGTCATATATTTCTGAAAAATGTAATTAAACACATTAAAACATTCAAAATTTTAACACTTTTAGTATTTTTAAAATCATTTATTTTATTTCTATTCAAAATGAATAAATACTATATTTTTGTTGCACAAACATTTAAGTGAACTATTTAATCCAAGAAAATTACAAATAAATTAGAATCAGTAAGATGAAAAATTATATAAGAAATAAATATTTAGAACTAAACATGTCCTCTGTTTAACCCTATGTCCAAATTTTAATTATAATAAAATAATGAAAATATCATTTTTTAGTTTTCTTTATATAAAATAATATAAGGATCCAAATCATGATCAAATGGTAAAAAAATTCTATATAATAGAATTTTTTATTATTATAGTTTATATATACTCATGTATTAAAATTTATGAATGTGTTAGAGACATTTATGAGTATTTATCATATTATATTTAACATTAATTACCTAATTTAGATTTTTTCGTGGTAAAACAATTACTAAAGTTACTATTCATAATGTCCAAAAATATGATTGAACTATTTGTAAATTTATTAACCCATGATTATAAATATTTAATAAATTTTTAAATATTTAATTTATACATCTTTTTTAAATGACTTTTAATATAAATTCTTAAAACTGAACGAAAAACAGTTTGTAGAAAAATGGTTTTTATGACCAAAAATGTACTTATACAAAAATGATATATAATAATTATTCAAATGAAGTTTATTATATTATATATAATTAAATAATACTTATGTTTATTTGATATCAACTTCAGGGAATAATGATACTTTTAATTATACAAAAATGAATGTTTTTTTAAAATATGTATTTTACACTGCTCACTAAAAATCAATCATATAATAAAGATACAAAAATTTAAACCAAATATAAGATAGATATACTAAATTAAAAAGTGGTATTATTTTTATAAAATAATTTTTTTAAAATTTATATAAAGTTAAATAAAATTATTTTCTCATAACACGCAATAAAATTAATTTTTCAAGAAATTTTTTTTTGAAGAATAAAATGGGTGAAATAAATTATTAGTGTTTATTTCCTAAAAATTAATTAGAAACATTAAACATAATTTTTCCCTTTATATGTATTCAATAAATTTTTTGATCTTAATCATACCCACCAATATTTAAATCATGATTAAAATGGCCACATAATAATATTTAAATATTATACTGTTGTTCGATTAAAAATGTTGTTGTGTGTAATGTAAGACATAGAAGAAATAAAATTACTTAAAGTGAAATATTTTCTAATTTATTGGTTTTCTACACTCTGGACACAACATATTTTCTTAAGACCTCAATTTCTAAGATGTCTTCCAAGGGAAAGGCCATTTCCTAAACATGAGTAATTTGTTTCTTGACTACTATCCATTTCCTTCATAATTTTCTTAATTCTAATTATATAAATCCTTTAAAATTACCTCATTAATTTTTTTAATATATATTATTATACTGAGGGAATATCTATTAACCTCAGTTCTCATTATCTATAAAGATAAAAAGAATTACTATTCATGTGTTATGGGAACATCCACCTCCAGGAAGCGATATATTATGTGTTTCAATATGGACTATATTTACAGTTAATAAGGATGTAAAAAAAGATAAATCTGAATTTTATAATATAATTATAAGGATAAATAATATAATACACCTCATTTCCCAATTACTATTCAATAAATTAAAATGTTATCTGTGAACTTTGATGACTACCTCCTCCATGAAGTATCATATATCATTTTTTATCTTTTTTATTTCATATTTACTAAACTATCATAAAATATGACTCAACGCCTTAAATAAGTGTAATTATTCCTTAATAATTATATCATTAAAGAATTAACCATTTTTATAATCATAATCATCCATTATATATTGTATTTTCATATTTGAGTAGATTTATCCATCTACATGGACCATGTTATAAAATAATATCATGGATTATTATGAGAACATAATTAATGATAAAATTTTTATGAATAATTAAATAAACAGTTAATTTTTACAGACTAGTAACATTAATGTTAAACTCATCAATTTTGTTACCAACATATGTTCACTAAAAATCACTAAAACATTATCAACATTGATTTCATATTTTAGGAGAATAACCAAAACTATAATAGAATGAAATTATAACTTAATATATAATTATAAATACCAATTATAATACCTTGTATGATTTTTTAATTTTAAAATTTTGGATATTAAAGAATAAAAACAATTTTGATATGAAAATAGTTTAAAACAATCAATATTACTCACACCTGATATTGAAAATAGATAAAAACTAACTAATATACAAATAAAAAATAATTATAAATAATATTTATAAAATTATATATATATATGAAATAGGTTCTGAATTATATTATTAAGAAACTTATTTTTGATATACAGGATCTTAGAGTGCATTCGACTAAGATATGAAATAAGGTAAGGGATTCTTGTCACAATTCCCCCTGAGTCATATTTATTATTATACACCATTATTTCATTATAATGGTGTATCTATATACAATTTAATATTTTTTCATGATTCTGTTATATTTTATGATGTTCAATGTTATATTCCACTTAATTCTCTAATCAAGTTTCACTATAAATTTATTAAAGTTATAAGGGTTTGTTGTCTCAATTCCTTTCTTTGAGATATGTTTTTATTAGAAACCTAATTTCATTTTTATTATGTATATCATACATATTTTATTCAATAAAAGATGAAATATATTTCAATAATATTATTATATGTTTAATTTTTAGCTATATATAATTAATGGGGTTTCAACTTAAGTTTTACTCAAGCTATAATAGTTTTCTCGACTAAATTTTTTTTCACCTTTAGTCTTCAATTATCTTCTTGATTTTGATCTTCTAATCCCCTTTAGCCCCCAAAATTAATTTTTACTATAATACATTCTATTTTCATAGGGGGAAGTTACTTATTTTCATAGATATCATATTCTTTTAGGAAATATATTCTAAAATAAAAGGTTTATATTGTAAATAATAACTCACATTTTCTTCAATGTATCATCTCCTCCTTGACCATATTTTAATTTGTAGAGTTTGTGGGCCGATTAAGTGCCACTAGCTGTGGGGTGAATCATTAGTATTCTTGTTTTACATTTTATATTTTAATTTAACCTCTTGAACTTTTTATGGTTCTTGATCCACTAAATATTATCTCTCATTATAACCTCATGTGAATTTTTAATAATATATATAGATTCACAAAAAAATTATGTGGTTTGGGTGAAAGGCCTACTCAATTATATGTTGATTAGACCTACCCCCCACCACCAAAATGTATACTTCATTATGTGAATGTAGTTATATTTAGAGAAAGTAAATTCTGATAATCTCTTATTACATATTTCCCCTAATCTAGAGTCAACTTAAGATTAAAAATATCCCACTTACATAAGAAATCAACATAGAATCTATCATTAAATTATCCTGCTCCAGATTTCTCTAGAGTTTTCCACTTCTAGAACCTACTGAAATATTTTTTTCACTTGTTCATGATGAAACAAAAATAGAAATATATTTAACTTTATAGATAAATTTCATCCTCTATGAGCCTATAGGATTAAGTTTGATGATTTGCAATTATTCATATTCTCCATCACCTAAAATCAGTAGGTATGTTTGCCTTGAAATAATTCTCATATATTAAATGATCTCATTCTATAAATATATTAATACTTGGGCACATGATTTATTTATTCTTTATATGTTACAATCTTTAAAGACATTCTTTCATCGATTCAAATATGTATATATCTTCTCAAAATTCCTTTTTCACGTGAAATGATACATTTCTCTCAATTTTTTCTCAAATTTTATATAACCTACATGAACACATTTATCGACAAAAATATCAATTATATTACATTTGATAATATCTCATTTAGTTTATTTTCCAAAACCATAATTATTTTCTAAATTTATAATCTGTATTTAATCTTGTTATGAAAATATGAGAATTATTTTTCCTCATTTTATATTTCATTTGAATCCTCATTTTAAATAAACACATATGCATCATGTACTCAACTCCATTTAATTTTTCTATAAGAAACCACATTTAGTTCATCATATTAAATACCTAATAATTATGTGGGTAATAAAAAATATCATACAACTTCAGTATCATTAAAATACACATGAAAGAATAGATTTTCCTTCAATACTCATATAGATAAATAAATACAAAACATAAACTCTTATTAATGTAGTATCAAACAATATTCATTTGATCCTCATTTAAATACTTGAATCATCATGTGATAATCATCATTCATTCATACAAATATGAATGAGCCTTCATTAATTTTATGCATGAATATTACATGTACTAGATTCTCAAACATTGATTTTTTATTTTCTAATTTTATGTATCTAAAATCCTGAGAAACTAATTGTATATCACATTATTTAGAACTTATTAGTCTATTAATCCAACCATTATCACTAGAGAAATCCTCCTTCTAAGACACTACAATTTATTCATGTTAATATATGTATTCATAGATCTTGGACATCCCATGATACATGTATAGATTTTATTCTAATCTAATTCATAAATAAAATATGTAAATAATATCAACTTGATCATAGAAGTGGTTGGGTTTATTATTTTCTCATGGATTGATATTTAATCCTTGTAGATTTTGAGATTATTGTACACATAGGAACCCACCAGCAAGGTATAAAGATTAAAATGATCTAAGAGATTGTATGTATCATATTATATTGATTGGAAATCACACATTATATATGTATTTTTTAATATGGTTTAACATTGTACCATATTTCCTTATCCCACATTGAACTATACACGGTTGATTGCTTCTTTATAAACCTCATATTTCTTTCAATTTTTTAAACTGTAGTCAGTGTTATCACTTGGATACACTAAAAACACCGCATGTGGAAGGTCGCATAGATTTCCCCCTTATACACACCATCATGTGTACTATGTGAACTATCTTCCACTTTTTTACTCCCCATGGCTATTATGCAACCATTATGAATTTTTGTAGGAAGTTATCCTTAACTCTACCAAGCCACTACCTTGGTAGGCAAGTGTTTAACTCTTACCACCTAAGAAATCATTTTAGGATCCCATTGGATACTAAGGTGGTTATGAATATTTTTTATAACACTTACAAAATATCTATGTGTAAAATTCCAATATATTTTAATTACAAAAACATCCCTCAAA
Organism: Viscum album; assembly: GCA_963277665.1. NCBI lineage: Eukaryota > Viridiplantae > Streptophyta > Magnoliopsida > Santalales > Viscaceae > Viscum > Viscum album. The sequence goes on along the minus strand of OY728167.1, from coordinate 557,441,253 downwards.
TTCCACAATATAAAAATTCCTCATACAAAAAAACTATTTTTCATGGACTTCAATCCATATTCTCAGAACTTTTCTTCATGAAAATTCATATTTTCTAGGCCTTCCCAATTAAAACTCATCATGAAATAAATGAATTTGGTTTGGAATTATTTAATTACTATTATTCATAATCTACTTTAATATGTTGTAAAATGTGGTTCATCATTGACACAAGTCTTTAAAATTAGATAACTATAAAAAATCATCAAACATTCAAGGATATTTTATCAAGAAAGAAATCCAATTATATTAAATGAATCCATAACAATTCTCTAAGAATCCCTACTTCATCCAATTGCACATATCGACTCATTGACACCAAATGTTACACTTGTGCTCAACAATATCACTCTTTTTAGTTTGTTTCGAATATGACTTCAAATTGTTATATCCATTATGCATGATCAAACATTCTACCTCATATTGGAAATAAAATAAACAGGATATGTGGGGACTTATCATCCCCAAAAAATATTCTCATCCCTTATATGATTTTATATTGAACACTTATGAAAGAGGTATTATTTCGCATTGTTCTTTTAATAAGGAGCCTTTAGGTAATAAATACTGAGAGTACATGGGATAACCCTATGTAAAAAAAGGATAGAGATAAAAAAAATTATATGTTGTCCATAAACTACCATACATGTGAAATAATGCTAAAATGATCTAAAATCTCAATATATGATCTGTTAAAAAATGAAATTCATAATCATGAACAAACATTAACAAAAACAATAGAATTTTTAACTTTAAGAAAAAATAACTCCTCATTTTTTTCATCCTTATAACTACCAAGAACACTCCCTTAATTAATATCATTTAGAAAATTAAAAATTAGTTATTATAGTGTTATTGAAACACATGAAATCCATTTTTATTGGGTATTCCAGAAAATTCCAGATTCATATGAAAATGTTTTAGCAATATCAATACCAAGATTTTCACTCCATTAAGTGATGCATTCCTCTTTTCTAATTTCATTGTTTTCAGAAGAATCCATGAAGGATAATTTCTTCAGGCTATCCATAAGATACAGCCTCAAACATCCCCTTAAATCCACATTAATGTTATCTCAAAACACATAAAATAATGGGGAATAACACTACAAAAAAATCGGTGTATAGAAGCAGTTTTGTAGTGGTGGTTTATTAAAACACTGATACTTTTAAAAAAAAATAATTTAGCATAGGTTTATTAAAAACTACAGCGAATTGTTTTTCCACAATCCATACATTTCTACCCTGACCCCCCACCCCACTCCCCGGACCCTCGCGACCCCACAACCCCCTGAAGCCCTACCCTCACCAACCCTCACCACTGGTCTCAAGCCTCGCTACCCCTCAACATACCTCATTTCTAGTCCCAAGCCTCACCGCACCACGCCTCCCCTCGCCACCAGTCCCTACCTTGGCCCCCACCTCCCGACCATTGCTGGCCCTCACCCATCACCGTCGGTACCTAGCCTCTTTCCCTATCTGGAAACTTTTGGATGTTTCTTAATCATTGAGTTTTCCATAACCTTTATATTATTTGGAATGTTATATTTATACTTGACTACTACATTACATTATTTTATTTATGAAAATCCGAAATTATTTTAAATGATAGTACAAAATATCATTTTCTATCATGCTATTGTACTATTACGATAGTGTAGAGTGAGAAAGTGAATTATGTTTTCCTTTGGAGTATGTTTTTTTATATTAATAAATTATTATAATATATTTTTTATGTTAAACATGTCAAATCATTTAATATAGGGTGTGTTTCTTGTTTTGATATGAATCATGAGTATGGTTATGATGTACATATGGTTTAGTGTGTAGATATAGAAAACCTTATATTTCTCTATCATTAATTGATTTCATTGTTATTTCATTAGTCTTACATATTTTAAATTTCACATGTATAACATTGATTTTGTTTTCAATATCATATAAAACCATAGGGAATTATCTTATTGGTTTTATCATGAAACTTGTCTATAGGATACACATATAGGTATATCTCTATGTATATCAAGTTTATCCATATGAAAATTAATGAAATTATATAGAGGAAGGATTACATATATGTATAATATTACTGATATATATTTTTTATACATCAATATTTTCTCTCATATGATATTATGAGGCCTCCTATTTAAGGATGATAAACATATATTTCCTTCATACGAGATGATGATGAAAACTACATAAAAATGCTATTCAAAAAATTCCATCACATGGTAAGATGCAATCTCTTAGCTATGATGATTATAGAAACACACACAAAAATATTGATATGTATAAATAGGTGTACACCTCTTCCAATAGAGGATGGTTTTTGACATAAATCCTTTATGGAAATGTCCATCATGGAAGAAAAGTACACTATATAGATTCTGGGCACATATAAAACTACGTTTGGATGATGTTGATGAAAAATTTTAGATTCCTAATAATTTATATTATTTGATTACAATAAATTATTTGATTTATTATATCATATAGTCTACATAAGTCATTAGCTAAGAAGAATAGGTGGTTGGATGAGTAATCTCATCTATTATGGGTTATGTGGTTCTGTATATTTAAATGCATATTAGGGGATATAAATTGGTTCTACCTAACAATTATAATCTATAAGAATATATCTAATTAGCACTTCAACATTGATCGTCCTGATTTATTCTAGATCATTTTTTGTTGGTTTAATATATTTTCATGAAATAGTTTCGATTTCCTTATGTAGCGAGTGTGTAATGGATGTAGTCAAACATTTTTTTTCACTTTTTCTTAGGAACATTATGTTAGTGGTAACTGATACCTCATTATAGTTACCATATTATTATTATTACTTTGATTTCATGAAACCATGTCTTAATATTTAGAGAGGTTCATTTCTCAGTGGAACACCTCATTAGCATGTCCCATGAAGTCATGATAATTCTCAATATAATTTTCAATGTTGGTATCATGTTGGTCTTATAATCAGTTATTGACATTGGATTATGATACTTTTTTCAATTATTTTTTTAAATAATATTTTTTTAAAATGGATTTCGACATGTATTTTACTTCTAAGGGTCTTAATGTTTTGTAAATGAATAATGTTACACATTTACACATCACATTACCCACAACTAGACTTAAGGGATTGAAATTATCCTTTTTAAAATGATTCATTATTTACCATATAAATTAATAAAGGAAAACCATATTAACATATTCATATTTTTTCATAATTTATATATGAATATCTTTTCTTACTTAGTAATAGTTATGTGTTATAATTTTTTTATAATGTGTAGGCACATTTTGATATATATAAATAATATGACAACCCTGCTTTTATTACAAACTTAAAAATGATTTATTACATAAAACTTCACTTGATGAAACAAAGAATATCGAGAGGTTTAGTGTCTTTGGGTCTTAGGATCATTACATAAAAACTTGAAACATGAAATAAAACATCCTTATTGAAAACATCCTTTACATGACCACTACATTCCCTCATACTTAGCAATGCATGGGATAACATGAGGACATGCATAAGAAAAGGGTGAGTTATAAAGAACAGTAAGGGAATACACATGTAATAACATGAGGAGTAAAATACATGTTATAGATTAGGCATATCAATAGAGCGCAGGAGAAACATGAACATAAAGGCATGATAAAGCATGATAATCATAACATGGAAATGTGGCAACAACACTTATCATGGAATTAGTATGATCCAAGGCTCATTGCACATAGAGCATGAGTAAATCCTCATTGCACATGAAGCACGAGTAAACCCTCTTTGCACTTCAATTATCATGAGTAAACACTCATTGCACATGACGTGTCATGATACTATACTTTACCCAATTCATTGGAGCGCTATAAGGGCGCACCCTTCTTAAACATTTCATTTCATGTATAAGTGTGCCACATGGATCATAAAACATGGATTCATAAATCATAATAATTTATTCCATGATAATGGAATGTTTAATTCATACATGAAACATTATAATCAATATGTAAATTTGCATAAAGGTGAATACCCTTGATTGATAAATGGGCATGGTATTTAATACACAATGGCATTGGCTTAGAAAATCGGTGCGATTTCGGCAGCGTAACGACGTGACATAAGAATTCATAAAAAAGATTGCTGAGAGAGAAAGGGGTTCATCATCATATTTACATATAATGGAAAGTAATGAAGTCATATAGATATATGTCCCCACAATTGTAATGTAATTTAGATTCATGATAAAAAAGTATTGCTTGAATGTAAATGAGGAGAGAGAAATTCATTTTGGAATTTTGGCATAGTAACGGGTGTACACGGGAGGCATTTAATTAGAGATAAAGGGGTCTCCCATAATTCAAACATAAAGAGGGAAGTATGAGGGAGGTTCGAAACCATACCCCAACATTCATAATTGAAATTAAAAGGGCAAAACAACTTAATGAAAATTGGACAAAAAAGAGAAAGGAAGAAAAAAACCCTTACTTTGAAGTGTGCTTCCAAAGGCTAGAGAGACGCTTGTGAGAGGCTTCTTGGGAGCTTGGGGCACCTTGGGAGGATTATAGAGAGAGTAGGGCAGAGGTTGGACGATCTCCACCGGCTTTGAGTGAGGAGGAAGTGGGAGCTTGGGTGGGTTTATATAGGAAAGGTGAAAGAATTCTTTATTATTTTGGTTTTGATCCCCTTACATTAAATTAATCCAAACCACAAACCATCCGATTGTTTTTGCCCATGGTTTTTGGAAAACGGAAGAGGAAAAAAATATTTTATAAGGCCAAAGTCCAAACTTCTTAAAATATTAGGGTTTCTTATGTGGAGGTGAGTCACACTCCCATGGAAATTAATTTAAAAAGGTAAGGTGTTGAATAAGTCTTGAGGGGTCCATTAATGCTTTGAAAAGTGTGTCAAACAAACCCAAAATCACATTATTTTAATGGTAAAATATATATTGGCCGAACATAAAGATTATAGTGTTTTATTACATCACTATTGGGTCATTATGATGTAATAAAACATATTATATATTTACACGGTATTTAATTTTTACCAAAAAATTTGACTTTCTCAGAAAATTTGGAAAAATTAACCATTGGATAATTTCGACATCCTGATTCCAGAAATAAAATTTATTTTATCTAAATAATTTTCTATATATTTTTACTTTTACTTTTAAAATAAAAACAGACATTTATCGAAAATTCACAGGTTTTGAGAGAAATGGCTTTCAAACCGAAATAAAAATTTTAATTGCATTCATAAAATTATAAGATGAATCATATTTAATAAAACTTTATTTAATAATAATATTATTATTTTATTAAAATATTATTTAATTAATAAATCCCTTAATTTAATAAAATATATTTCTAAATTAAATAATAACTAAAACACCATTTGTACTTTAAAAACTATTTACAATGTATCAAAAATGAATAGAAATTATATTCGTTATTATATAAAAAAATAATGTAAATGAACATAGTACTACTTATTTGATACATAACCCCTTAAAACAGCCGCATAAAACCTAAGGGTAAGGTGTGCGATGGTGACAGACTCTTGGGGTGGCTCGGATAACATCGCTCGAGTGGTAATTTCAATAAACATACACTTTTCCCATAGACAGTCATGTTTGAGCTTTACATGATGAAGCTCAGCTTGGGATTGGTCAAGGGAGAAGCCCAAAGATGCCACCACTTTTCCTTGCTCCGACGAATGGGCTTCGTATGGGGAAATTCTACTGGATGAGGTCATCGCTTCCTTTGTCTGAGTAAATTGGATTGGTTAAAGTCTTATATTTATACTATTCATGTTATCACTGTTCAACTGATATATTAGCAACGGTAAAAATTTTTAACATAAAACCAAAAAAGTTGAAATTTTATATAAAAAAAAGGGACATGTAATTAGATCAAGAGGGATTTCCATTAATGAAACTTTGGGTCATTACAATATTCCCCCTTAAAAAATTTCGCCCTCAAAATTTTCCTTTTCCCACTCTAAAAAAATGTGGGTAACCCAGCTTCATCATATCCTCTTATTCCCAAGTCGCTTTTTCAAACTTGTGGTTTCTTCACAACACCTTGATGAGGGGCATTGTCTTATTTCATTGAACTTTTTATCTACAATTTATGATCTTCACTTGTTTCTCCTCGTAAGAAATATCATCTTCCAATTGTACCACCTTGGAAGAGAGTACATGTGAAGAGTCTGGTATGTACTTCCTTAAGAGGGATACATGAAAGACATCATGTACTTTGGCCATGGAATGTGGAAGTGCGATTCAATAGGCCACAGCCCCGACATGATCAAGAACCTTGAAGGGGCTGATGTAACTTGGACTTAACTTCCCTTTCCTCCCAAACCTCATGACCTTCTTCCATGGAGATATGCATAGAAACACCATGTCTCCAAATTTAAACTCAAGTTCTCGTCGATGATTATCTGCATAACTCTTATGTCAACTCTGGGATTCCTTGATATGCTGCTGAATGGTTTTCACCTTCTCCACCATTTGTTCGACCATTCTGGTTCAAGCAGCTTATGTTCACCGACCTCATCCCAACATGACGGTGTTCTGCACCTTTTCCCATATAGGGCTTCATATGGTTCCATTTGGATGCTCGAGTGGAAACTGTTATTATAATAGAACTCAACCAGAGGAAGATGTTGATCCCATCTGCCTTTAAAGTCCATTGAGCACGCTCTCAACATATACTCAAGTGTTTGGATAATTCACTCAGATTGGCGATCAGTTTGAGGATCATAGGCCGTACTGAAGTTCAGTTTAGTATTTAGAGCATGTTGAAGACTCTTCCAAAACGTAGAGGTGAATCTTAGATCTCAGTGAGACACAATAGATAGTGGTACTCCATGAAACCATACCACTTCACTGATATATCTCCATGCCAGTTGATCCAAATACAAATCCTCCCGAATAGCAATGAAGTGTGCCGTCTTTGTAAGACGATCCACAACAACCCAGATTTCATTATTGCCATTGGATGTCCTTGGAAGTCTGGTGAGAAAGTCCATGGTGATGTTCTCACATTTCCATTTTGGTATGGGGAATGGTTGCATCATCCCCTTAGACTGCTGGCTCTCTGCCTTCACTTGCTGACACACTAGGCACTTTGATGTATATTCAGCAATCTCCTTATTCATATTATCCCACCAAAAGTTTTCTCGGGTATCTTGATACATCTTTGTGCTCCCTGGGTGAATAGAGAAATTTTAACTATGTGCATCATCCAAAAGTTCCTTCTTCAGCTCCGGACATGATGGAACACATAGTCTTTTCCCAAAACACACAATTTCTTCTTCATTAACATTAAACTCCGTGGATTTACCCTTTTTGATAGCATCCACTTTTTCCTGAATTCCCACATCATCCTTTTGAGCATCCTTTAACCTTTCCAAAAGAGATGATTGAGAAATCATTTGTGAAAGGATTGATGATTTTCCCTTCTTTATGATTCCCATGTCCATATTCATCAACTCTAAGAAGATTGGATCCATCTCTCTTCTCATCATTAATAGAATCGCTGGGTCCTTTCTACTTAGGGCATCTGCCACCATGTTCGCTTTCCCAGGGTGGTAAGGTATTGAACAGTCTTAATCCTTGATGATCTTTATCCATCTTCTCTGGCACATATTAAGCTCTTTATGTGTGAATATATATTTAAGACTCTTGTGGTCAGTATATATCTCACATTTCTCGCCATAGAGATAATGTAGGCAGGCTTTCAAGGCAAAGATCCCCGCCGCTAACTTCAGATCATGCGTTGGATAGTTTCTCTCCTTATTTTCAACTCCCTTGAGGCAAAGGATATCACTTTATCATTCTGAATCAGAAAACAGCCTAATCCCTTCTTTGATGCATCCCTGAAAACAACAAATGGTTCCCCACTTGTGGGTAAAGTGAGCACGGGCGCAGTGATAAGCCTCCTTTTTAACTCCTTGAAGATTTCATTGCATTCATCACTCCAGGAAAACTTTACTCCATTTAGACTTAGCTTGGTAAGAGGGTTGGACAATCGTGTGAAATTTCTCACAAAACGTCGATAATATCCTACTAACCCCAAGAAGCTATGGATATCCGTTACCGATGTTGGCCTCGTCCATCCCTCAATTGCATCTGTTTTGGAGGGGTCCACAGATATCCCATTGCTTGTGATGATATGACCCAAGAATGAGACCTCCTTCAACCAGAACTCACACTTGCTATACTTTTCATAGAGCTTCTCCTTGTGTAAAGTCTCTAGTATAGTTTTTAAATGCTCCTCATGATCCTCCTTGGTTTTGGAGTATATTAGAATATCATCTATAAATACTACCACAAATTTATCAAGGTAATCTATAAATACTCTATTCGTCAAGTCCATGAATATTTATGGAGAATTGGTGAGTCCGAAAGGCATTACTATGAATTCATAGTGCATGTATCTTGTACGAAAAAAAGTCTTATGGAAATCTTCCTTCTTCACCCTTACTTGATAATATCCTGACCACAAATCCACCTTGGAGAAGTATTGTGCTCCACATAGCTGATCAAAAAATTCATCAATTATTGGGAGAGGATACTTTTTCTTTATCATGATTTTTTTATGTTCATGATAATCGATGCAAAGCCGCATTGACCCATCCTTCTTCTTGACGAAGAGGACTCATGCACCCCATGGTGAAGCACTTGGGCATATAATCCCTTTATCCAGATTCTCCTATAGTTGTTTCTTCAACTCTTCAAGCTCAACAAAATCCATTCTATATGGAGTCTTGGATATTGGTAAACCCCTGGGTATAAGTTCAATTGAGAAATCAACATCTCTTCTAGGAGGAAGACCAGGCAGTTCCTCGGGAAACACTTCAGCGGATTCCCTCACAATAGGCATTTCTTCAAGGATGGTTTCTTCCTTGGACTCAATCATCTGAGCTAGATACGTGTGCTTATAAGGAAGTAATATCCATGCTTGATATGAAAGTTCTAAAAGGGATTCATCTTCATCCTTACACTTGTAAAGAATCGTGGGTTGATTCTCCATATGGAGTGTGATTTCCCTCTCCCGAAAATTTATGTTGGCTCTATATAATGAAAGCCAATCCATGCCATGAATTGCATCAAATTCCACCAGAGGGAGTATGATGAGGTTCTTCGGGAAATTCAATCCACATATTATAATAGGGGAGGACTAATATTCATGGGATGCAATGATTTCCCCATTTGTCGTACTCACTGACATCTTCACTTCCATGATTTGTGGTGGTGCTAGGATTGTTCTACTAAACTTTAAAGATATAAAAGAATGTGTAGAACCTGATTCAAAAAGTACGATCGCTATTCTTGAATGAATAACTAGCGTACCTATCACCACATCGTTGTCAGGGTTCACTTCGGCAGAAGTGATGGAAAAATCTCTTCCTTGCCGCCTTGGAGGTTGTTGGTTGCCTCTGAAAACCCTTGTATTAGAACACTGATTTTCAAAATGACAAGGTTCTTTGCATTTGTAGAATTGAACAATGCATTGAGGTTCGAACGGAGCGTTACTGTCCTCTGTCATAGCTGTGGGTCTTTCTTGCCGACAGTTAATAGCTTGGTTCCCTTCTCTTCCACAACTGAAGAATTTCCTCATCCCCTTAAGGTAATTTCCAGGGTGCTTCTTTCCTCACTTTTGGCAAGTGGGATGATGGATCTTCATAGCACCGTTGGATTTATCCATCGTACCACCATCATTGAAGTCCACATTACAATTATTATCCCCATGATACCCCTTTGATACTCCGATCTCCATTTCGACCATGAAGGCACATCAGAAATTTTCCTCATAGCTGTCGAAGTCATGGATCGCCAATGCTTTCCGCGGGCTAGGCTTCAGCCCACCAAAGAAGCGGTCAACTTTTCATTCTGGGGTAACGACAAAGCCGGAAGCGTATCGTTCAAGCCTTGCAAAATTTTCCTCATATGCTCCAACATATTCTTCATCTTTTTGCTTAAGGAAATGGAAGTCCCTTTCCATCTTAAGCCGGAGGGTGCGCGGAAAATATTAATCGAAAAACATCTTCTGGAAATCCTTCTTTTCCAAATCCTCGATCTCCTCCTCAGGCTTCATATTTTTGATCAACATCCACCATTGATCAGCTTCACCCCCCATATGATAACTCGCCAGGAGGACCTTCTATTGTTCAGAACATTGAAGGACGGAGAAGATCTTTTCAATGGAGTAGATCCATTGTTCAGCGATCGTGGGATCGGATGATCCACTAGAAGTAATAGGCCATTGTCTCATGAATCTCTCGATAGCGACTTGTTCTTTCTTAGGGGGGTTGAACATTCCTCTTGACCCGTGTTTCTATTAAAAACTTGAGTTATCTGAGAGATAAGTGTGACATTTTTCGCGATTCCCGCTCCCATTGGATTGGGCATCTCATTAGTACAGTCATGACACTGATCTTCACAACGGTTGATTGCCTGAGTCCTCCTATTACCGGCCATTGGCTGGAATAAAAAAAAGTTATGGGTAACACATAAAGGGTAATCCAAAGACAAAAGTTAATGACTTATAAATAAACTTTTATTTCCTTACTCAAGAGTCTATAGGCTTCAACCTAGGCTATTCATGATCTACTTTCTAACATATTTTCATAGTGGCACTTTTTTAATTCCTTTAATAAGAGTTCAAACTAAGATTTTGATTTTATAAAAACATATCCCCCAAAAATTTCGTAACCAAGAGTTCAGAAAGGCTCGTTGTCATGCACCAGTTCCCGTTTGAGTCTAGCTCAAAGCAGTGTTTTCGGGTTTTACCCCAAGGATACATCTGTGCAAGATCCACATCTACCAGCTCGTATCCAGACAGAGATGTATTTTTTTGATAAACCACTTACTCAGTACTTACCAAAACATAGGGATGTTTTTATTATACTTAGTCTTGTATCTAAGGAATTACTAGGGTTTCATATCCCAAAAATAACTAAACCTATCCTCTAATACCAACTTTGACAACCCTGCTTTTATTATAAACTTAAACATGATTTATTACATAAAACTTCACTTGATACAACAATGAAGATCAAGAGGTTTAGTGCCTTTGGGGCCTAGGATCATTACATAAAATATTGAAACATGAAATAAAACATCTTTATTGAAAACATCCTTTACATTACCACTACATTCCCTCGTACATATCATTGCAGGGGATAACCTGATGACATGTATAAGAAAAGGGTGAGCTATAAAGCCTAGTAAGGGAATACACATGGAATAACATGAGCAGTAAAATAAATGTTAGACATTAGGCATATCAATAAAGAACAAGAAAAACATGGACATAAAGTCATGATAAAGCATGATAATCATAACATGGAAATGTGGCAACAACACTTAACATGGAATTAGCATGAGCCAAGGATCATTGCACATAGAGCATGAGTAAATCCTCATTGCACATGAAGCACGAGTAAACCCTCTTTTCACTTCAATTAGAATCATTCAACACTCATTTCACATGACGTATAATGATACTATACTTTACCCAATGCATTGGAGCTCTATAAGGGTGCACCCTTCTTAAACATTTCATTTCATGCATAAGTGTTCCACATGGATCATAAAACATGGATTCATAAAACATAATCATTTATTCCACAATAATTGAATGTGGAATTCATACATGAAACATTATAATCAATAAGTAAATATGCATAAAGGTGAATACCCTTGATGGATAAATGGGCATTGTATTCACTACACAATGTAATTAGCTTAGAAAATCGATGTCATTTCGGTAGCGTAATGACGTGACATAAGAATTCATAAAAATGGTTGATGAGAGAGAAAGGTGTTCCTCATCATATTAACATATAATGTAATGTAAGGAGGTCATATAGATACATGTCCGAACAATTTTAATTGAATTTAAATTCATGATACAAAACTATTGCTTGAATGTAAATGAGGAGAGAGAAGTTTCTTTCGGAATTTCGGCATAGTAACGGGTGTACATGGTTGGAATTTAATGAGAGTGAAAGGGGTATCCCATCATTCAAACATAAATAGGTCAGTATGAGGGAGGTGCGAAACCATACCCCAACATTCATAATTGAAATTAAAATGGAAAAACAACTTAAAGAATATTGGACAAAAAAGAGAAAGGAAGAAAAAAACCTTTACTTGGAAGTGTGCTTCCAAAGGCTAGAGAAAGGCTTGTGAGAGGCTTCTTGGGAGCTTGGGGAACCTTGGGAGGATTCTATAGAGAGTAGGTAAGAGGTTATATGAACTCCAAGGGCTTTGAGTGAGGAGGAAGTGGGAGCTTTGGTGGGTTTATTTAGGAAATCTATGGGAATTCTTTGTTATTTAGGTTTGGGTCCCCTTACATTAAATTAATCCAAACCACAAGCCATACCCTAGTTTTTGCCCATGGTTTTTGGAAAAGGGAAGAGGAACACAATATTTTATAAGGCCAAAGTCCGAACTTCTTAAAATATTAGGGTTGCTTATGTGTAGGTGAGTCACACTCCCATGGAAATTTATTTAAAAAGGAAAGGTGTTGAATAAGTCTTGAGGGGTCCATTAATGATTTGAAAAGTAAGTCAAACAAACCCAAAATCACATTATTTTAATGGTAAAACATATATTGGCCGAAAATAATGATTATAGTGTTTTATTACATCACTATTGGTTCATTATGATGTCATAAAACATATTATATATTGAAACGGTATTTAATTTTTACCCAAAAATTTGACTGTCTCAGAAAATTATGAAAAATTCCCCGTTGGATAATTTTGATGTCCTGATTCTAGATAAATAAATAATTTTATCTAAATAATTTTCTATATATTTTAATTTTCACTTTTAAAATAAAAACCGACATTTATCGAAAATTCAAGGGTTTTGACAGAAATGGCTTTCAAACCTTAATAAAAACTTTAATTGCATTCATAAAATTATAAGATCATTTATATTTAATAAAAAATAATTGAATAATAATAATATCATTTTATTAAAATATTACTTAATTCAAAAATCTCTTAATATTATAAAATATATTTTTTAATTAAATAATAACTAAAAACACCATTTGTACTTTAAAAACAATTTACAATGTATCAAAAATGACTAGAAATTATATTCGTTATTATATACAAAAAATAATGTACATGAAAATAGTACTACTTATTTGTTACATAACCCCTTAAAACAGCCGAATAAGACCTAAGGGTAAGGTGTGCGATGGTGACAGACTCTTGGGGTGGCTCGGATAACATCGCTCGAGTGGTAATTTCAATCAAATTCCACTTTTCCCATAAACGGTCACATTCGAACTTGACATGATGAAGCTCAGCTTGGGCTTGGTCAAGGGTGAATCCCAAAGACGCCACCTCTTTTCTGTGCTCCGACAAATGGGCTTTGTATAGGGAAATTCTACTAGATGAGATCATCGCTTCCTTTGTCTGAGTAAATTGGATTTGTTAAAGTCCTACATTTATACTAGTCATGCGATTACTGTTCAACAACTATATTAGAAACGGTCGAAATTCTTAACATAAAACCATAAAAGTTGACATTTTATATAAACATGTAGAGACATTTAATTAGTTTAAGAAGTATTACAAGTAATGAAACTTTTGGTCATTATAGATAAAGGGTAGATCACTTTACTAAGGAATAAACTTCAGTATGCTATGGGTTTGTAGGAGTTGTTAGATTTTTCAATTTCCAATAGATCTGTTGATGGGAGAATAATATTTCCATATCCTAAATGTATGTTTAGAATATTGTTGAATATAGATGGTGTTTATAAACACGTGGTATTAAATTAATTACCTTCTCAATATTTTTTTGATTTAACATAGAGAGTTGAAAATTATAGAATGTTTGAGCACTGATATCAATCCACATAATGAGCTCCCAACATCATCAATAATGGACAATGAAATAAAAAAACTTATAAATGATGCATTCGGGATTTCAAGACACCAACATCAACATCAAAACATATCATAACAACTAGTTGATGGTGATACAAATAGCAACATGACAAGTGATGTTTTTGAGACTATAGAACAACCAGATCAAGATTGTAACATATCATTGGATCCTCCTATTGATTATATGGAGACTATTTTAAGAGAAATATTGAATGAGAAGACATATGGGTTTCATGGTTTAGTTGATGATGGAAATCAAGAGTAGTATAGTGGATGTTTGAAATATTCAAAACTATCTTTTCTGCTAATGTTGTATCATATAAAATGCCTATGTGGAATTAAAAATAAGGTGATTTACATGATATTTGAATGGTTACATGATTCATTTCCGGAATCAAAGATCCATGTGTCTTTTTGTGATATAAAAAATGTTGTTAACAATCTTGGTCTGAATTACACAAAAATACATGTCTGTCCAAATAATTTTATGATGTACTTGAGAGAGGCTTCAAGTAGACAGGATTGAAAAAAATTTTATTCTTCTAGATCGCAATCTATGGGTGATGATTAAAGTATAAATCAACATACTAATATGAATAAGAAGAAAAGTAACACATTTGAAATGTTTTTATGTCACATTCCTTTAAATCCTCGATTGCAATGATTATTCAGGTCATCGAAAACCACTGAACACATGAAGTGGAATTTCATAGATAATAACATTGAAGGGTTAATGATCCATCTAAGAGATTAAAAATAATGGATGAAATTTGATTCATTAAATCCATGTTTATCATCTGATCCTATGAATTATTGATTGGGATTTTATACCGATGGATTCAACCCATTTGGTACATTGAGCACCTGTTATATATTTTGGTTGGTTATTTTGATCCCTTAACATTTTCAATTGTAAATGTGTTTGTAACCAATATATTTTATCATTTAGATGATTATTCTTCGAAAACAAATACATAGAAATAATATTTATGTACACTTATAGCCTATAATTGAATAATTACATGATTAATAGAGAAATGGTGTTGAGACATATGATGGTTCTTCTAGAAAAATGTTCAAAATGCAAGCTTCTATAATGTGGACCATTATTGACTTCTTTGGACATGGTAATTTAACTAGTTGGAACACTTACATGGATTTGGCATGTCCTCTTTGCAACTTTTATTTTGAGCCCAAACGGTTACCTCACAGTACAATATGGTTCTACTTCTATCATCAAATATTTCTCAATGCATCTCATAGATTTCGTCTGAACAAGTCAAAATTAAATGGTTTCATTGATCTTAGACCACCTCCAAAGTTGTTAATAGGTTCTGAAATATTGGAACAACTTGGAAATGTTGAAAAAGAAGTTGTTAAGATAAATAATTTGAATGATTGTGGGAAAAAAGTTCTATGTGCATGATCAAGTGAAAGAAAAACGCATCAATGGAATAAAAAATTATATTCTTCAAACTTCTGTATAGAGGAATTATGTTTTGCACCATAATCTGGATGTGATTCATATTTATAATAATGTTTATGAAAATTTTATCTTCATATTTCTTAATGAGCATGGAATGTCGAAGGATCATCTCAATTCTCAGAAAGACTTACATGCAATGAACATAAACCGAGATCTCTGGATAGTTGATAATTTAAAGTATGATCTGGAAATTTTTTCAATGAAAAATATTGATAAATATACATTCCATAAAATTTTATAAAATACAAAGGTATATAATAGGTATTCAATTAACATCTCCAGGTGTGTTGACTTAAATCATCCTAGGTTACATGGATTGAAAATCCATAATTCATATATTTTGTTATAGTAGTTACTTCCATTGGAAATGTGTACATTATTACAGTAGAGACACAAATATTGAAATACATTTCCATTACATTACTTTTGTAGAAAACTTAATACATAACAAAAACATACACACAAGGAGCATAATAGTTTAATGTCATTGGAAACTCGGAATATAATCTTATAATCATGGTGAAAGATCTTCAACACCTCCCATAAAGATCTTCTCCTTTTTTATCATACCTAAAACCATTCTTTATATACTGGGGAAAATAAAACATAAAAATGGGAGCTCAAATGCTCAGTAAGGGTAATCATGGAGAAAATAAAACAAACCATATACATTTGAACATAAAAACATGATCATAATGTTTAAACATCTAAATCTTGAGCAAGGACATAAAACATGGAAGTACGTAAGGCATATATCATAATAGAAAATTAATCATGATAAAATAGGTTGGAAATTAAACTTTTATTTTTGGAAAAACATTAAGCACATGATATGATTTCCATAGTATCCAAGGCATTGCTGCCAAGAACAACTTAGTGGACAAAGTCCCTTTCATAATTGAGTTTACTTCTCATTCCAGTCTTGTAACACTGAACCAGATTAACTTACCATTCTAGCCATGTCTATCTCATGAGATATAAATATTTTCCCAATGCATTGGAGGGAGATATAGGTCCCACAAATCTCATAATTAAATCATTCTTACTTGTTCCACAACATAAACATCAATAATTCATCATAACCCAATGAATAAAAATGGGTTTCGTAAACATCATCTCATCATAACATAATCCATACAAACAAATGGATATCATTTAATCATAAGAAAATTGAAA
This sequence comes from Viscum album, assembly GCA_963277665.1. Lineage (NCBI taxonomy): Eukaryota > Viridiplantae > Streptophyta > Magnoliopsida > Santalales > Viscaceae > Viscum > Viscum album. The sequence goes on along the minus strand of OY728167.1, from coordinate 557,424,614 downwards.
CCATGTAAATCATAGAGATATTACACTTGAAACATACACATATTAAATAATGTCTTCTTATATGGAAAATGGTTTTGATAAAAGACTTGAAAAGAATTCATGAGGAAAATATTCATTGTTCTTAAAAATTATTTTCCTTTCAAAAAATGCCACGACGATTTAAAAGAAATGGATTTTATTGAAAATAACCATGAAATATTGTAGATTAAACTTCATATAAATAATTCTTTAGGAAACCTTAAAAATCTTTGTATGCTGTGTAATTTAAAAAAAACATTCTCCTCGTACTTTTGTCGGAAAAGTCAAAAAGTACATCGTATGGTAATCCAAAGAAAGATTCCTTCCATACGATGTGGTAAAAGTAAAAAAAGGTAAAAATGAATTTACAAATACATGGAAGAAATGTAAACATTTTATGAAAACATTTTGAGTACATATGGACATGGATAATAAACATAACCACATCAAATACTTATGAATAAACAATATTGGATAAGAATGAGATTGGAATAATTATCCCTTACCTTTGGTCTGATATGCTTCGTACGTATCCGAACCTCCTATATAATGATTTAAATAATATCATTGACTTATTACAGAATCATATTAATTGTTATGATAACATATATGGTTTACTTATGACTTTATATTACTCTTTCTTTCGAATATTCGATGTAAAAGCAGCGATTCGGGTAAAATTGTATCATTTATTGTACGTGTTTCGACTTTTTGTTCTTGATATTATTAATTTTATCCTGATTTAATTAATTCCAGAATTTAAAACATGATTTATATATAATATATATTCAGCATATACATATATATATATGAAATGTCGATAAATGGAATGAAATACATCGTTCATGGAGACGGTAGGCCGTACGTATGCATGAACGCTGTTTTCGTTTCCTTATTGAATTGAATGAAATTAATTAGATGACAAACATATATATATATATATACATAAATCTAGTATCATTATCATGTCAAATATTTCATGATTACATATTATATATACTTTATAATCATTCATGAATGGTTAACATGGACGATGAATCTCATCGCGTCGTGGAGACGGTAGTTCGTACGTACGCACGAGCGATGATATCATTCCCATGATCGTGAAATTATATTTAAGTGTATGTATAATATTTTAGATTCAATATCACTTTAAAATAATCTTATATAGTTATTTATTTACACCATTATACCCATCAAAGTAAGGTGGTGGTTGAAAACAGATTAGACAACGGCATGGAGACGGTATTCCGTACGTACGCACGTGCGGTGATTTCATTTTTCGTAGGATGGATAGAAGATGAAATACATTTGTTTCATATTTATAATAATATATCTGTATATTAGTGGTACTGATGTTATTAATTTATAGTGAAACAACTAAATAAGAATAAGTAGAAGAAGAAAAAAACTTGAGAGAATCGGAAGAATAGATTACCTCTTCTTCGACGCACCTCCTTTAAGCTTTCACTTAAGGAAGTAGAGTTGCTCTTTTGAGAAGACCCGAACCTCCATAATGTTTATAGGGAAGTGGAGAAGAGAAATAGGCAGGGGTTGGCCGAGATTCAAGGCTCAAAAGAGTGTGAAGAGAATAGGGAAAGTGGTACCCTTTTATAAGGGAGGAGAAGGGCACGTTTGGAAAAACATAAAATATTATTTTATAATAAACTAATATTCGGTTTATAATAGCTTAAAATTGATTTATTTAGAAGATAATGTGAGGATGGGTCTAAATACTCTCAATAAATTGGTTTTAGACAAGTTTAGGTTACTATTTTAACCTTATCTTTTAGATTTAACTTTAAGTTATATAATTTAACTTTTACCGTGTCTTCGTGTTTTCTTACTCTACATGGTTAATAAACATACTATAAAAAGCCAAACTAACCCCAAGTAGTTCATTATTAATATATATAACGTTATTTAACTCATTTGGACGAAGATAAGATTTTTAGAAATATTATAACAATTAATAATATAATATTTGTTTTAAAAACTATTTTATGTCAAATTTGACACTATTTGGTAACTGATTTTTGTGAAAATCATAGCAGCATTATTAGTTAGAAGAAAGTTAATTAAATCAATACTAACATGTCATATTAAACATGAAAATTAGTTTAATTCATAAAAAGCCTCAAATTTCATTTATTTGTGTATTTATAATATCAATTATTTTAATATTTCTTTAGTTAGGTAATTACTGCATCACCATTGTGTCATAAATAACTTAAATTATTTAATTTCTAAATATTATAAATAAAATACCACTAGGTATTAAATATTTTAATCTTTATAATTAATATTTATTTTCAAATTTATCTTATTTATAACCCTATATTAAAAACTGTTTAGTTATTAAACTTTGATTTTAACTATTTTAACTATTCTTTACATGAAATAATATTAAATGTCCTAATCTAATCCAAGTGGACCTTAATGGTCTTATATTATTCCTAAGGTTGTTTTTTGTCAAATTAAACTTATCCAATAGAATTATTATATGTGTTAGGGTAATAATAATATCATTTTTACCCTTAATTACCCTATTTACTTTTAACCATGGTAAATAAAAGTAAAAGTTACTATTCACAAAAAATTATTTTTATCTTATTGAACCACATTTTACTCCTTGATATTAACCGTGTCTCTTGTATTTTTGAAATTCCACTCACAGAAGTGGTAAAATTATGTTTTATGTAAATTTTCAAATTCTCTTAGGAGGTGGGTAAAAGACGGTGAAAAGTTCAATAAAATTTTTATATATCTAAAATTATTATAAAATGACTCCAATGAATTACATTGAAATTATATAGGTATTATGTATCAATTTTGAACTAAAGTAAATTTAAATAAAATAAATAATTATTTAAATAAAATGTCGGGTTTTAAATAGTAACCCAGTGTTTTCACTATTCATCAAAAATTGATTCTTTTCAAAAAAATACCAAAAATTCACCCTAGGATAATTTTGATATTCTGAATCAAAAAATGAAATCCATTTTAAAGAAAAAATTATAAAATTTCAAAAAGTTGATATTAATATTCATAACGTCTAGTTCAAAAAAATATTATAATAATATCTTGTTTAGTGAAACTCGGTATTGCGTTCTACACATGCTATCGAGGAAGGTCTTGTCTGCATGTAATGCAAGCCAAGTCAGGGCTACGTATAGTGAAAGCTCCGTTTGGTGTTTCGTATAACATAATTAGAACTTATTTCATTTATACATTAAAAAAATCTATACTTAATGTTGCGTAGAATAATTCCCACAAAACGAACTTGAATTTGTGTGTAACACAAGCCAAGAATAGTGTTGCGTATACTGCAAGATAATACAGTGTTGTGTATAGTACAAGCTAATCTTGGTGTAGTGTATTATAGAAGACAACAATGAAATTAAAAATAATATATCTCATAAAATCTCGGGGTGTTACATTCTACCCCCGTTAAAATGAATTTCGCCCTTAAAATTTTCCAGGGTTATAAATGGTTTACTACTTGAAAGTCTCTTTCATAGAAACCCACATCGTAAAAAGGAATACTAAAACTTCATTTTAAAAAAGGAAAGTTATAAATGAAACGGTTACCCAGATTTACTCATCACTAGGTTTCCACATATGAGAACATAGGTGGAAATATGGATATGGAAGAGAAATCTAACCGTCAAGTTATGATGGAGTGTGGTGGAGAATAGGGCTATGGAAAATCCAACAGTCACAAAGCCATAAAATTTGATTGATCTAAGTTACCACCTGATTCCTCAGATATAAGGGTAGTAGAACAACATTTTTGGTTTTCAAGATCATTTCCCTAAAGTTGAAGAATTTGAATTTGAAGAAATACTTACATTATTTTGTTATAATATCACTATTGTTCATGCCTTGAACAATTTCCACTTCATCTCTTAATGAAATGAAGTTGAATTTTTCATTTTTGATTTGTTAGCAGATCATGTGATAGAATGATGGGTCACTCCATCTGTCAAAAAAAAGGTTAGCAAAAGTTATCAAATATACATAAGTCCGTCTATGGTGAGTTTAATCGTATATGATTCCAAAAATGGTCTTTTACATCATCTATCATACCGATTAATAAAATAAAACTAGTTTCTACTAACCAGGGACTTCCTATAGGCCAGTGGTATGCAATAAAGGCATGTCGCACTTTGGTTTTGGGTTCGATTTCCACAGCCTTGTCTGACGCGACGGGTTGTTGCCCGTCCTGCAGGTTATCCTTTTTCTAAAACTACATTATTATAACATTCCATAAAAATATCGAAAAATGTTCTATCCTTAAAGAATTCTATCTGATGTCCTACTTAATCTATTCCAAACTTTAAGCATATCAAAAATACTTCTGTCCAATCTTATAGTACAAAGAAAATGATTACTAGAAATGTCATCAACCAAGCATGTGAATACCATCATTTATCCCCCATATCAGATATATCTTGTTGGTCACATTCCAAACATGTGAATACCTTAATCATGTATTCTCTTGAAAAACGAATACCCATTGAACCTTAGTGAAAACATGAATGCTGTCAAAATTTAACTCTATCCACATACCAAAAATCCCAAAAATATCTATATACTAAAACCATGATATCACATCTTCCTTATATCAACCATGAGCTCATCAATACTATAAATCATCTCATTATCTCTGTATCCCTTCATTATGCGCATATCATCTACTTTCCAAAAATATATGAATTAACCTTTCATGGTTACCGGTACCATTCAACATAAACTTTCAAATACTTTAGAAAAAACAATAGTGTAACAATCCTTATATGTGTCTTTATTCCATAGTACCATTACCTATACAACATAACTCTTGATAAACATAAATCATTCCACTACCTTCATAAACCATTGACCAAGCTTCAACATTTCTTTCATCTCATATATCATTTGTAGTCTCCTCATCATCATCCACATAAATACTACCCATATGACAATGTTGACTCTCTTCAGGAGATTTTCCCTTAGGTAATTGGTTTGAATAATGCCCATACAATCCACATTTAAAACATCTAATCATTGTTGATGTCGTAGCAATACCATCATCCTTCTCCATGGTGTTAACTGAACCTTTTCCTTTGCACTTACTGGATTTTTGTCCTTCTTTTGCGAACCTAAAGAATCTTCTAGTTCCTTTGAAACATTATCCTTGATGTCTCTTCCCACATGATTCACATGAGGAAAATTGAACTTTATTTCCTCTATTATTATCATGAAACTCCTTCTTTCTCTTATTAACTGAGTCAGGAAACTTACCAATGTTGAGATTATTGATAATATTATGAGATTTCTGATTAGGCATAATAACGATATTTCTCCTTCCAAATACCATTTCATTTTCTTGATCATGAAGATTATCATTCCAATGTCCATCAAATTCTCCATTATCGGGAATCGTCATGTTTCCAGCCATTTTCAAAAACCCAAAAAGAATAGTGTGAGAGGCAAAAATCATGCTATGGAAAACAACATAATAAAGGGGGAGTACCGTCAATATCTAACATCTTAGGTTAAATTCTATGATCGTTACCATAATCCTAGGACTATAACTTATGCTTATACGTAACCTTAGGGATATCCATAGACATACCATAGAAATATCTCTAGGGATCTCACTAATGTTTTCGCATCCTAGTTTCCAATGGTTGACTAAACCATTCCTCTGATACCAACTGTAGAGACCCAAAGCTTGACGTACATGGACATTACATTACATTTTCAGAATACTTAATACATAACAAAAACAGACACACAAGGACCCTAATAGTTTAGTGTCTTTGGAAACTCAAAATATAATCTTCTAATCGTGGTGAAAGATCTTCAACATCTCACATAAAGTTCTTCCCCTTTTGTTTTCTTACCTAAAACCTATTTTTATATTGTGGGGAAAAGAAAACATAAAAAGGGTGAGCTTAAATGCTCAGTAAGGGTAAGCATGGATAAAATAAAACAAACAATATACATTTGAACATAAAAACATGAACATAATGTTTAAACATCCAAATATTGAGAAATGACATAAAACATGGAAGTATGTAAGGCACAGATCATAATAGAACATTAATCATGATAAAATAGCTTGTAAGTAAAACTTTTTATTGTGGAAAAACATTAACAACATGATATGATTTCTATAGTAGCCAAGGTATTTCTGCCAAGAACAACTTAGTAGACAAAGTCCCTTTCTGAATCGAGTTCCCTCCTCATTCTTGTCCTGTAACACTAAACCGGATTAACTTACCGTTCCAGCCATGTCTATCTCATGAGATATAAATCATTACCCAATGAATTGGAGGAAGATATAGGTCCAAACCATTGCATAATGAAATCGTTCTTACTAGTTCCACAACATAAACATAAATCATTCATCATAACCCAAAGAATAAAAAATTGGTTTCATAAACATCATCTCATCATAACATAATCCATATAAAATAAATGGATATCATTGCATCATAAGAAAAGTGATGCCATGTAAATCATTGAAGGATTATACTTGAAACATACACATATTAAATAATTTCATCTTAGATGGAAAATGGATTTGATAAAACACTTGAAAATAATTCCTGAGGAAAATATTCATTCTTCTTAAAAATCATTTTCTTTTCACAAAATTCCACAATATTTTAAAAGAAATGGATTTTATTGAAAATAACCATGAAATATTGTTGATTAAACTTCATGAAAATAAGGCTTTAGGAAACTGTAAAAATCTGTATATGTCGTATAAGTTAAAAAAACATTCTCCTCGTACTTTTTTCGGGAAAGTCAAAAAGTACCTCGTATGCTAAACAAAAGAAAGATTCATTCCATATGATGTGGTAAAAGTAGAAAGGGGTAAAAATGACTTTAAACATACATGGAAAAAATTTAAACATTTTATGAAAACATTTTGAGGACATATGGACATGGATAATAAACATAACCCCAGTAAATACTTACGAATAAGCAATCTCGGATAAGAATGAGATTGGATTAATTATCCCTTAACTTAGGTCCAATATTCTTCGTACTTATCTGAACCTCCCATATAATGATTTAAATAATTTCATTGACTTATTACATAATAATATTCATTGTTATTATATCATATATGGTTTACTTATGACTTTATATTACCCGTTCTTTCGTAAATTCGATGTAGAATCAGCCATTTGGGTAAAATCGTTTTATTTATTATACGTGTTTCGACTTTTTGTTCTTGATATTATAACTTTTATCCTGATTTAAATAATTCCAGAATGTAAAAAATTATTTATATAAAGTATATATTCAGAATATACATATATATATGATATATCGATAAATTTAATGAAATACACCGTTCATGGAGACGGTAGGTCGTACGTACGCATGAACGATGTTTTCATTTCCTTATTGAATTGAATGGAATTAAGTAGATGATATAAATATAAATATACATAAATCTAGTATCATTATTATGGAAAATATTTCCTGATTACTTATTATATATACTTTATAATCATTCATTAATGGTTAACATGGAGAATAAATCTCATCGCGTCGTAGAGACGGTAGTCTGTACGTACGCACGAGCAATGATATCATTCCCATGATCGTGGAATTGTATTGAAGTGTATGTATAATATTTCAGAATCAATATAACTTTACAATAATCTTATATATTTATTTATTTACACCATTATACCCATCCAAGTAAGGTGGTGGTTGAAAACAGATTACACCACGGCATGGAGACGTTATTCCGTACGTACGCACGCGCGGTGATTTCGTTTTTCGTAGGATGGATAGAAGATAAAATACAGTTGTCTCATATTTATAATAATATATCACTATATTAGTCATACTGATGTTATTAATTTATAGTGAAACAACTATAGAACAATAATTATAAGAAGAAAGAAACTTGAGAGAATCGGAAGAAGATTACCTCTTCTGCGACGAACCTCCTTTAAGCTTTCTCTTAACGAAGTAGAGTTGGTCTTTTGAGAAGACCAGAAGCTCCAGAATGTTAATAGGGAAGTGTAGAAGAGAAATATCTAGGGTTTGGCTGAACTTCAAGGCTCAAAAGGGTGTGAGAGAGAAGAGGGAAAGGGGTGCCCTTTTAATAAAGGACGAGAGAGGCACCTTTGGAAAAACATAAAATATTATTTTATAATAAAGTCATATTCAGTTATTAATAGCTTCAAATTGATTTATTTAGAAGCTAAAGTGGGGATGGGTCGAAATAATCTCAACCAATAGGTCTTAGACAAGTTTAGGTCACTATTTTAGCCTTATCTTTTAGATTTAACTATAAGTTAAATAATTTAACTTTTAACATGTCTTCTTGTTTTCTTGCGTTATATGGTTAATAAGCTTACTATAACAAGACAAAAGAACCCCAAGTGGTTCATTATTAATATATATGACCTTATATAATTCATTTGGCCGATCCTTATATTTTTAATAATATTATAACAATTAATAATATAATATTTGTTTTAAAAACTATTTTATGTCAATTTTGATACTATTTGGTAATTGATTTTTGTGAAAATCATAACAGCATGATTAGTTATAAAAAAGTTAATTAAATCAATACTAACATGTCATATTAACATATTAAATTATAATAATTCTTAAAAAGTCTCAAATTACATTTATTTGGGTATTTATAATATCAATTATTTTAATATTTCATTATTTAGGTAATTTACCATCACAATTGTGTCATAAATAACGTAAATTATTTAATGTATAAAAATTTTAAATAAAATACCATTAGGTATAAAATCGTTTTATGTTTCTATTGAATATTTATAGTTGAATTTATCTTATTTATAACACTATATTAAAAATGTTTTAGTTATTAAACATTGATTTTAACTATTTTAACTCTTCATTAAATAAAATAATATTAAATGTCATAATCTAATCCGAGTGGACCTAAATGGTCATATTTTATTACTAAGGCTGTTTTTGGTCGAATTAAACTTATCCAATAGAAATAATACATGTGATAGGGTAATAATAATATCATTTTACCCCTAATTACCCTATTTACTTTTAATCGTGGTAAATAAAAGTAAAAAGTTACAATTCACCAAAAATTATTTTTATCTTGTTGAACCACATTTTACTCCTTGATATTAACCATGTATCTTAGATTTTCTAAATTCCACTCACAGATGCGGTAAAATTATGTTTTATGTAAATTTTCAAATTCGCCTAGGAGGTGGGTAAAAGATGGTGAAACGTTCAATAAAATTTTTATATATCTAAAATTATTATAAAATGACTCCAATGAATTACATTGAAATTATATATTTATTATGTGTCAATTTTTACCTAAGGTAATTTTAAATAAATATAATAATTATTTAAATAAAAATTCGGTTTTTTAATAGTAACCCAGTGTTTTCACTATTAATCAAAAAGTGAATGTTTTCAGAAAAATACCAAAATTTCACCCTAGGCTAATTTCGATATTCTGAATCCAAAAATGAAATCAATTTTGAAAGTTAAAATTTAAAAAATTTCAAAAAGTGGATATTACTATTCATAACGGCTAGTTCATAATAAAATTATAATAATATCTTGTTTAGTGAAACTCGGTATTGCGTACTACACACGCTATCGAGGAAGGTCTTGTTTGCGTGTAATGCAAGCCAAGTCAGGGATTCATGTAGTGAAATATCTTTTTGGTGTTGTGTATAACATAATCAAAACTTAATTCATGCCCACATTAATCAAAATCTATACTTAATGTTGCGTAGAAAAATTTCCACAAAATGAACTTGATTTTGTGTGTAACACAAGCCAAGAAGAGTGTTGCGTATACTACAAGCTAATACGGTGTTTTGTATAGGACAAGATAATCTTGGTGTAGTTTTTAATAAAAGACATCAAATAAATTAAAAATAATATATCTCATAAAATCTCAGGGTGTTACAATTACCTGAAAATATTATTGTTGTTGTACTCCAACTCTGATCATTTTTCAGATAACTATATGAGAAAACTCTACATCTATTACAGGTTAAAAACCTTTAGGAGGGATTGGAATTGAGACTATGTGCAATGGATATGATATTTCCTCCATCATTTTTCATTTCCATGATAAATTTACCTGTGCATTTGGTTGGGCAAGCTAAATTAGGAGTCCCTCTACATTATCGATGGATGTATCCAATTGAGAGGTACATTATTTTTATTTTTTTTTCTTTTAGTGAAAAACTATTATAACTTCATTAAATAAATATTTATGTTTTTTTACTTCACAGATTTCTTGGCCATTTGAAATCATAAGAGAAAAATAAATCTCAACCTCAAGGCTCTATTTCTGAAGGTTATTTAGAATATGAGTATTTTACCTTTTTTCTAATTTTCTGGATGATATTGAGACAAAATTTAATCGAGTTGCACTTGTTGATGACAAATTGACTCAATTTGAAATACATGTGAAATAACAAATCATTCCTCCATCGTTTTTTACTATCATGCTACATTTAAAGGTGCATTTGGTTGATGAAGAAAAATTTGGAAGCCTCTTACATTATTGATGGATATATCCAATTTAGAGGTACATTATTTAAATGTTATTCATTTTGGTAAACATATGATGGATCTTCATTAAATACACAATTAAGATGTTTTATTTTATTTCACAAATATCTTGGCCATTTGAAATAATACGTGAAAAATAATGATCAACCTAAAGCCTATAATTCTGAAAGCTATTTGCCAGAGGAGTGTTTTACCATTTGTTTTAGATAGGTTGATTATATTAATAAAAAATTCGATCGAGTTGGAAATGTTGATGAAAAATCAACTCAATCTGAAATACATGGGGAATAAAAAATACTTCCTACTATTGGCTGATCAATTGGGAGGAGCTCAAATGTTACACTGACATAAATGGACTTATTACATGCACAACGATATGTGTTGCGAAATAGTGAAATTTCATATCCATTTATTTAAATGTTGATGATACAAAAAAATAGATGAATGAGAGGTTGAACATGAAATGAAAAAGATATTACTAAATCATTTAATAAAGATCTTATAGAATGGGTTTCACGGTGTGTATGTTCCTAAATATTGAAATCAATATTGATATTATGTTGATACATATATTTTGAAATTTTAATAATGAATTTTAAATCCTCGTATATTTTTCCATGTTTTATTTTATATATTATGTGGGAATTAATTCGAGACCCAGCTTTGAGACGGGCATGCAGTTCCGAGGCCCGGTGAGCCGGGAACAAACATTTGAATTTAATTAAATAATCAAATTACCCGCGTGTGGGGTTTTCCTAAAAAATAATAATAACTCTTCATCAGTAACTCGGATCAGAAATCTGAGGGTTCCATTGCGTCCGGAGCAACGGGTTTACCCTAGAGGAGACCTAACATCGGGTGGCGCAGACCAGTGGTGGAATCTGGTTTTTTGGAAGGAACTGTAATAAAATATTTGTTAAAAATATTTTATTCTGAATCTATGCTGCAATGAAATATTTAACTTTTGTCTTTTAAATAGATGTTTAGGTAGGGGTCTAGGGTTTCAGACCACATGACCCTGAAACCCCTCGAGGCTCTGGGAATAGATCTGGAGGAAACACCAACGTGGCAAGTACAATCTTGACGAATTTCGCTAGCGACGACGACACAGCGACTGGATCTTCGCCAACCAATGCTGCGAATCCTGGTAGGATGTTTGATTTTTGGTTTCCTTTCCCCATTATTGATTTCTACGATGAATGCGGACTAATCCACAAACAGATTAGCTCGTGGAGCGACGGTATTTGCGAGATGAGCCTTTTTGCGTGGATTTTGGGAATTTGATTCTTGAAGTTGTTTTGATTCGTTAATCTGCTAACTTTGACGAACCCAGATCAACATGAACATCGATCGAGGTTCATCCCTCTCGATTTTTTGTTGTTTTCTTCCCTGAATTTATCGTGTTCTTCATGAGTGTTCATCGTTCTTCGCGGGATAAGAAAAATGATTGATTGCTCCGTCGATCAGCGGCATAACAATCCGAGATTGTAGATCCAACCCCATGATGATGATACGGAACTGCGATGATGATGGAGGCGGATGATTTGGAGCGGATTGAGAGATATGAGTTTTTGGTTGTTTTTCCTTCAGATCGATCGTTGGAGGTTTACGACCCAATCAAAGGCCTGAAAACACCCGATTCTGTCTTCGAATGATGGAACGAAGCAATATCTGGAGTATCGGGATGAACGGATGAAAGCTCGAGAATCCGGAGATCCGTCCGAGACGTGAGGAGGAAGACGAAGTTTGGGTGAATTCCCGACTACACGGCGTGTATTATGGACTACACGGCGTGTGTTCTTTGGCAGACTACATGGTGTGCATTCTGGGAGTACACGGACACGGGTTGGGTACACAGCGAAGGACACGTCGTGTATAACCTTCCCCTGCCAGACCTGGCTAGATACATGGGTTACTCCTTGTACTGGTACACGAGCAGAAAACACGAACGGACACCGTGTACGGGCCTACAGCCCGGGTACATGGGTGTTTCCCAGTTGAAATAACATGACATGTGCTTTTACTTACACGCCGTGTATATGTTTTCCTACATGACTTCAACTTCTGACACGAGAAATTTGCACGGGCAGAAACCGAATTCAAGGAACATGGCGTGTAACCCTACTACACACGGTGTAGTCCAGTTTTACACAGCTTGGACAGATGACATGGGCCATTTACACGGGTAGTACCCAAAGTCAAGGAACATATCGTGTAACCATACTACACGACGTGTAACCCATTTCACATGGCTTAGGCCAGTTGCCTTCTGTGACACGGACTAGTTTCTTTAGGGTTCTTCCCCTTGTTCTTTCTCCTGAAGGATTCCGGTATCATTTCCTATATACAAGAGTATGATCCCTTCAGCAGGACATCCTTAATAGAGTTTTTGGAATCCCCTCTATGAGGCTTGGAGCCAGATCCTCTATTCTTTCCTGGTACCCAAGGTAGAGTTCTTGGTATTGACGTGACCAACTTTACCCGGGTGCCGATCCTCTAATTAGCAGATTTGTTCAGACTAAGTTGTTGGAATAACCACATGGCTATTGTTTGTGATCCTCATCTGAGCATCATGTTCTCAAGTACTTGTGGAGTGTGTTCTCCTGAAACAAGTACTTCGTATCTCTCTCTTCAGTCATAGGAGTGTGTTCTCCTTGTTTTGATCTTAGCGTAATCATCGAGCAGGATCTTAGTGGTGGCTTTGCAATGGTCAGTCGTTTTTGAGTATATCTAGATATTCTTGTTATATGTTCTATAGAAATATACTGTGTAGAGCTGACTATATCATTCCATTGTGGTTTTCCCTGTTGTATTTGCTTTGTGGTGGTTGGGGTGTCAAACTGGGTATTGTTATACGCACCCCGGAATGGGATTTGCCCGCACGTGTCGTGTCCTGTGCAGATGAGCGAGCCTTTGATAGGATTCTAGGCGGACCAGGACCGGACGGTACTCAGTGAGATCAGACAGGCCGAGGTGGGTTCCTACGGCTATGGATTACAGTCCGAGTATATTTCATTATAGGTTGGAATTTTTTACAGACTCTTTTTCGTGGGCTTGTACTTTTGGACTGGGGTTTTACACTACTGTACATTACCTTCCTGTCTTACTATGTTGGTTGAGTTATTAGTGTATACATGCATTTTCCTTTTTGTAATTTTTACTTTTCAGCTTTGTGAGATTGGGAATGTGTGTGTGTGTGTACAGGATTATAGGCAATGCCTCCTATGTTAGTGATATGCCTACTCGGTGCTAATCACCAGTACTTGACCTATCGGAGGCAGGTTTGGGGAGTTGCAGCTCAGGCCCCACTGGGACGGGTTGTGACATAGTTGTATCAGAGGTGGTGGGTTCTACCTTAGGACCGAGAGTCTGTGAGTTGGTTTGGGGCAACAGTGTTAAGTGTTTCGAGTTCGGATTTCAGTCCAGGGACTCCAGTTTTGGTGTGGGCGGCTGACGTATCCATAAACTAGGACTCTGATAACTTTCTTTTTCACTCAGAACATGAGAACACTTGTTGCAGGGGGAAATAATGGTACATGCATCATATAGGAATGGGTTGTGGTTTCCATGTCCTTATTGTGTCAGCTCTCCAGATATACTCACTGATTGCGATACATCTTGTTTTATTAAAGGATGCCTCCACAATGCACACCCTCTAGGATCCAGCAGCTCGATCACAAGGATTTCCCCCTGAGTGATGAAGCATCGATTCGGGGACCAGATCCACCAGTTTTACCTTCAGGTGGTGTTCCAGTTATTCCACCACCTGTAGAGTAGTGTTTTGTACCTACTGTAATAGTAGAGGAGGAGTACAGGCTGAATGCGCTCCACGAGTTTCAGAGACAGAGACCCCTCAGGTTTCGAGGCGAGCCTGACCCTGAGGTAGCAGAGGACTAGCTTGAGGCAGTGGCCAGAGTCTTCCATTTGGTCAGGACACCAGCAGACCAGATGGTGATCCTGGCAGTGAGCCTTCTGCATGGCTCTGTAGGGCGATGGTGGAGTTTGGTTATCTAGACCCATGACAAGGCAACTCATTCTTGGTCAGAGTTTGAGCAGCTCTTCATGGAAGAGTTTTCACCGGTTACCCAAAGAGAAGTACATATACAGGAGCTTATTCAGCTCTAGTAGGGAACCATGATGGTGGCTGACTTTTCATCGAGGTTTACCGACCACTCACGACACTTGATGGATATGGTCAAGGATCAGTATATCAGAGAACAGACTTTTGAGTGGGGCTTGCGCAGAGACATCAGAGCTAGCATCGTCCCTATGAGCATTCCTTCTTATATTGGGGTGCTCGAGTGGGATTTTGTGGTTGAGAGCTTCTTGGCAGAGCAAGGACAGCCGGCAGTTGTCAGTAGTGGGTGAGCTGGGGCAGAGACCTCAGTAGCAAGGAGCCGACATCAGGTACCCAGGCATGGGAGACGTTTTTAGAGGAGATCCCAGGATAGGGGATCTGATGTATAGGGTTCACAGGGGACGTCTAGCTATCCTCGAGAGTGGTGATCCTACTCATGTGATAGCAGGGGACATCTCGCTCGAGATTTTCCGACCCACCGTACTACTAACACAGCAGCAGTTTATGGACCACCGAGGCAGAGGCAACGTGTGGATCAGACAGATCCGCATGGCGGCGGACGTGGTAGAGGAGCTGGGAGAGTAGCTGGAGGTGGTTGGCATTTTGAACTTTTACCACCACCATCCCTAGTAGGTCCACCCTAGGCTTAGGGAGCTGGTGGACAGAGGCAGGGATAGCTGCAGGAAGCAGAGGCTTATGACCTAGGTACTCCTGGAATGATTATAGGTACGATCTATGTCTTTTATACTTTGGCTGCTGTACTGATAGAGTCATGTGCTAGACATTCTTTTCTGGATTCTTATCTTGTTCGAGACCTTGAGATTCTAGTTGAACTGTTTACTCGACCCTTATGCTTAGAAACACAGACTGGAGAATATTGAGAGATCACAGTCCTTTGCAGAATGTGTGACCTGACCCTTGTAGGTGCGAGTTTCGGTTGGAACCTATTGGTGGTAGCGTCGAGGCCTTACAATGTCATTCATGGTATGGATTGGCTATCAACAGTTCATTCCCAGATCGACTGTTTTATGTGAAGGGTGTGGTGTGTCTGCAGTGATTGAATGAGGTTCTCTTTTGTCAGTTAAAGAGAGACCCAGGCAGTGCAGGATGGACTCATGTGTAGGAAGGTGCAACCGGTATCCTATCAGTTGGCTAGACTAGACCTTTGTGTAGCAGATCTTATGAGTTTCCAGTTTCCAGCAGTAGTGGCGGAGTATGAGGACATCTTTCTGGAGGATGTCCCCAGACTACCTCTCCATCGGGAGATAGATTTCTGCATTGAGTTGCAACCCGGGACGACCCCAATATCAGTATCTGCATATCGGATGGCTCCGGTAGAGCTTCAGGAAATGAGGGTTCAATTGGAAGACTTGTAGAGGATGGGCTTTGTGAGACCTATTGTTTCACCCTGGGCGGCCCCAGTTTTTTTTTTCACGAAGGCAGACAAGAGTTTGAGGTTGTGTGTCGATTACCGGCGCTTGAATCAGGTGACCGTGAAGACCCAGTATCCACTGCTGAGGATCGATGACATGTTTGACCAGTTAAGAGGGGCATGATGGTTCTTGAAGGGTGATCTATGATCAGGCTATCACCAGTTGCGAGTACGGGATGAGGATATACCGAAGACAACATTCAGATGTCGCTACGGTGACTATAAGTACTTGGTGATGCCCTTCGGCGTGATGAACGCCCCTGAAGTGTTTGTGGGCTCATGAACCGGATCATTCAGCCCTATCTAGATCAGTTCGTTTTTTTCTTTATCGATGATATCCGTGTGTACTCTATTTCAAAGGAGGAGCACACGAGGCACCTGAGGACGGTTCTGGACACTCTTTGAGAGCACCAGTTATAAGGAAAACTCTCTAAGTGTCAGTTCTGGATACAGGAGGTCCACTTTCTGGGACACGTTATCTCATCAGATGGTGTAGCAATAGACCCAGCCAAGGTGAAGGCAGTGTTAGTTTGGGAGCCACCGCAGAGCATGACGGAGGTGCAGAGTTTCTTTGGGTTGGAAGGCTACTATCGGAGATTCATTCTTGATTTCTCCAGGATTTCAACACCAATGAAAGCTTTGACCCAAAAGGGGCAGCCTTTTGTTTGGACTGAGAGATGCCAATAGGCTTTTTAGAAGTTGAGATAGAGTCTGAAGAGCACCCCGATCTTGAGATTACCATAAGAGGGTGTCGAGTACGTGGTGTTTTGTGATGCATTTGGAACTGGGCTTGGTTGTTTCCTGATGCAGATGAAAGAAGTGATTCCCAATGTCTTATTCCAGTTCAGGCCACATGATTAGAACTACATGATCCATGATCTCTATTTGGGAGCGGTAGTCTTTGTAGTGATAATCTGGCAGAACTCCCGGATGGGCGAGCGATTTACCATCTACTCTGATCACAAGAGTCTCAGATATATCTTTTCTCAAAAGGATCTGAATTTGAGAGAGAGGTGATGGCTTGAGTTCCTCTAGGATTACGACTTTGAGATTGTTTATACTCTTGGGAAGGGGAACATTGTGGCAGATTCTCTCAGCAAGAAATCCAGTTCTCAGTTGTCGGATAAGGCAATGAGGTAGTTGGCCTCTTTGCAGTTATCCTTAATGGATAGAGATGAGTGAGTTTACCTTCAGTCGATGGTTGTAGCCCCTCCACTCCTACAGAGAGTTAGGGAAGCACAACATGAGGATGCTAGCTGTGAGACTCTACATGCTTAGATATCCACAGGTGATGCTACCAATGGATATTCTAAGGGTGGGGAGCGCGTTGTTCTTTTTAGGGGGCGCATGGTAGTACCAGAAACGTTGCGGGAGGAGGTCCTGAGGGAGTTCCATTCATCTCCTTTTTTGGTACATCTAAGCGTGGAAAAGATGTACCAGGACCTCCAACGTCAGTTCTGGTGGCCAGGAATGTAGAAGAGTGTGGAAGAGTTTTCTTCTCAGTGCCTTACTTGTTAGCAAGTAAAGGTTGAGCACCAGGTGCCAGCAGATATGACTCAGCCCCTTGAGGTTCCAGAGTGCAAGTGGGATGGGGTATCCATGGGCTTCGTGACGTATTTACCAAGTTCGTCTAGGGGACATAATTCCATCTGGGTGATCGTTGATCGACTCACCAAGTTGGCCCACTTCCTAGCCATACGGGACCAGAGTTCGGTAGAGATCTTGGGATTCCTCTATGTGCAGGAGATAGTTCAACTTCATGGAGTTACATCCACGATCATCTCAGATCGTGATGCTCATTTCACATCCTGATTTTGGAAGGGATTTCAAGATGATTTTGGGGCTCAGTTACGCATGAGCACAGCGTGTCATCCTCAAACTGATGGTCAGACGGGGCAGACCATCCATGTTCTGGAGGATATACTACAAGCTTTCATACTTGACTTCGGTCATAGATGGGAGGATCATCTACCACTAGTGGAATTTTCTTATAACAACAGTTATCATTGCACTAATGGTATGGCACCATTCGAGGCTTTGTACGTGTGACCTTGCAGGTCACCACTTTGCTGGACTGACCCCGGAGAGTCAGTTCTCATGGGCCCAGATATGGTGTGGGCTACCACAGTGAAGTTGCAGGTCATCCAGGAGAGGATGAAGACTACCCAGAGATGGCAAAAGTCTTATGCCAATAGGAGACAGAGGCCCTTGGAGTTTGAGGAGGGAGACTATGTGTTCCTTCGGGTCTCACCTCAACGGGGAATGTAGAGATTTGGTAGAGGAAGCATGCTATCTCCAAGTTTCATCAGCCCTTTTTAGATTCTGAGTGGAGTTTGCGAGGTGGCGTACCTCTTGGCTCTACCTCCTCAGATGGACCGGGTACACAACTCCTTCCATGTGTCGCAGCTGCGGAAGTACGTGCATGATCCATCGCACGTAATCGAATGGGGTGAGCTAGACATCGATGATGGAGAGACCATTGCTAAGTACCTAGTGGAAATCGAGGATTGGAAAACGAATATCCTTCGTGGTCGAGCTATTCCCTTGGTGCGTGTCTGGTGGCTGCACAAGAATCTCTAGGAGAGCATGTGGGAGCGGGAGGCTCAGATTTATGTGTAGTACCCACATCTTTTTTAGAAGCCTTTGTTTTGGCTTTTCGGGGATGTAAAATCCCTAAGGTGGGTGTGATGTAATGTATCAGATATTTTTTCCATGTTTTATTTTAAATATTATGTGGGAATTAATTCGAGACCCGACATTGAGACGGGCGTTCAGTTCCGAGGCCCGGTGAGCCTGGAACAAATGTTTGAATTTAATTAAAAAATTAAATTACGCGTGCTTGTGGTTTTCCGGAAAAAGATTAATAACTCTTGATTGGGTACTCGGATCAGAAATCTGATTGTTCCACTGCGTCTGGAGCAGCGGGTTTACCATAGAAGAGACCTAACATCGGTTTTCAAAGACCGGTGGTGGAATCTGGTTTTTTGGACGCAACCGTAATAAAATATTTGTTAAAAATATTTTATTAAGAATCTATGTTGTAGAGAAATCATTAACTTTTTTATTTTAAATAGAGGTTTAGACAGGGGTCTAGGGTTTCAGACCCAAGAACCCTGAATCCCCTGGAGGCTCTGGGAAATGCTCTGGAGGAAACCCCAACGCGGTGAGTACGGTCTTGACGAATTTTGCCAGCAAAGACGACGCAACGACCAGATCATTTCCAACCAACACCGCAGATCCAGGTAGGATGTTTGATTTTTGGTTTCCTTTCCCCGTTCTTGATTCCTACGACAAACGCGGACTAATCGACGAAAAGATTATCCAGCGGATCGATCATATTTGCGGGATGTGTCTTTTTGCGGGGATTTTGGGAATTTGATTCTTGAAGTTTTTTTGATTCATTAATCTTCTAACGGTGATGCACCAAGATCGACATGAACATCGATCGAGGTACGTCCCTCTCGATTTGTTGTGCCTTTCTTCCCCGAATTTCTCGCATTCTTCGTGAGTGTTCTTCATTCTTCGCAGGATAAGAACAACGATCAATTGTGCCTTCGATCTGCAGTGTAACGATCCGAGATTGTAGATCAAACCCCAAGATGATGCTACAATGCTACGACGATGATGGCGGAGGACGATTCGGACCAGATCGAGAGATGTGAGTTTTTGGGATTTTTTCCTTCGGATGGATCGTTGGAGGTTTACGACCAGATCGAAGGCCTGAAAACACCTGATTCGGTGTTCGTATGATGGAACGAACCAATATATGGATTTTCCAGATGAACGGATGAGAGATCGAGAATCCAGAGATCCGAAAGAGACACGAGGAGGAAGACGACGTTCTGGAGAAATCCCGAATACACGACATGTACTATGGGCTACACGACGTGTGTTCTTCAGCAGACTACTTGGCGTGCACTCTGGGAGTACACAGACACAGGTTGGGTACATGGACAAGGACACGACGTGTATACCCTTCCCTAGACAGACCCGACTAGATACACGGGTTACCCCGTGTACTGGTAGATGGGCAGGCAACACAGACGGACATCGTGTATGGGCAGACGGCCAGGGTACACGGGTCTTTCCCAGTTGACAGAACACGATGTATGATTTTACTTACACGTTGTGTATATGCTTTCCTAGATGACTTCAACTTCTGAAATGGGCAGTTTTCATGGGAAGAACCCACTGTCATGGAACACGACATGTAACCCTATTACACGCCGTGTAGTCCAGCTTTACACAGCTTGGACAGATGACACGGGCCGTTTACACGGGCAGTATCTAATGTCAAGGAACACGGCTTGTAACCATACTACACTTCGTGTAACTCGTTTCATATTTATTGGGCCAGTTGCCTTCTGTGACTTGGACTATTTTCCTTAGGGTTCGTCCCCTTGGTCTTTCTCTTGAAGGTTTCCGGTATCATTTCCTACATACAGTAGTATGATCTCTTCAGCAGGACTTCCTGAATATAGTTGTTGCAATCCCCTCTGTGAGACTTGGAGCCAGATCTTCTATTCATTCTTGGTACCCTAGGTAGAGTTCTCGGTATTCACGTGACCAACTTTACCCAGGTGTCGATCCTCTGCTTAGTGGATTTGTTCAGACTATGTTTTTGGAATCACCCCATGGCTATTGGTTGTGATCCTCATCTGAGAATCATGTTCTCATATACTTGTGGAGTGTGTTCTCCTAGAACGAGTACTTCACATCTCTCTCTTCAGACCAAGGAGTGTGTTCTCCTTGTTTTGTGCTTAGCGGAATCTTCGAGCAGGATCATAGTGATGTCTTTGTGATGGTTAATCGTGTATGAGTATATCTGGATATTCTTGTTATATATTCTGTAGACATATACTGTGTAGAGCTGACTGTATATTTTTTTTGTGTTTTCCAATATTGTATTTGCTTTGTGGGTGTCGGGGTGTCCTACTAGGTATTGTTATACTCACCCCAGCACGAGCTTTTCCGTGTATGGATGTTGGTGACCATTAACTTCATAATCTGTGTATCTTATTATCTCAAGATAAAATGGAATATTATTCGAAATATGTTGGGGATAAATGGTTGAGTGTAGTTTCACATGTAAAACAAATAGAATTGTATGATATGGGTGATGAAGTGGAACATTTGACCAATGCCATTGAATCCCATCAATACCAATAAGAGAACTTATTTTCCCATCATGATATTGAAAATATTAGTCTTGATAAGGTGGATGAAGAAGATGAAGTAATGATGGATCAGGAAATCATTATTATTGCAGGAGAAAGAGATTATATGTAAATTTAATCATTCTTTATCAACCACTTATGTCATTTGTACTGTAATTCATTATCATTGTTATTTATATATTGTTCGTTAGTACTGTGCATCTGTTATCATTTCGATTTTTTCATCACGAATGTTTTGAAATATATGTTCTGAACATAATTTTATTTGATTATAGGATAGTAATTCCAGGGAGAAAACGTTATATTTAAGCCATTTGATTCTCATTCGATGTTCCATCGACCACTCATACAATTTTTTGTTCTATGTATAACAAAATTCAGGAACATGGGTCTGAGATATGCGTTTTGACGACAGTGTTGATTTATTTATGTCATAATATTACTGGATCTGTCCCTGTGGATTTTGCAGTGATGGCTGGTGGTGGGATGAAAAATCACAAACCTTCAAAATCATTTAGTTTACAAACATTTATTTATTTTATGTTTAAATAAAAATATACAATGTTTAAATTTCAGTTTAATTGTCTTAATGGTGCCTGTAGAAGGTTGAATGGATGGATATGGAGAGGGTTATAGGAAGAGTTTATCATTGGGAAATGATTAGCATAAAGGTTTTCTTCATGTACTATGTGTGTATTTGGTTTCTTTTTCATATATTTTAGATGGGATTGGGAAAACGGGTGCCCTACGTGTGTGTTGTATATCCCTGTGTGTGTATGTTATTTTTAACTAGATGTAGAGATTGAAATTTCATTATGATCATATATCATGTTTAGTTTCTTGCCTCTCTTTTACATATAGGTTTATCCTACTATTATAATCTACAATTTACCACTTGATTTTCATGGTGCCTTAGTAAGTATGTTTATACTCACACCGTCACGGGCCATGCATGCTTGTTTTTTTCTTATACACACAACTGGTAGATTGGTGGTATCCGTAGTGGACCTAGAATCTATGTAACATAGAAGTATGTAGAGGCACTGACAATTTTTTGTGTTCAGTATTAGGGATCTTGAGTTGGGAACTCCCCTTCCTTTCACTTTCAGTTATTTCTAGATTAGGACCTACATTACATCTTTTTTGTTTGGCATGTATTTTACCCTTTTCCTTTCTTGAATATTTATCTATATCATTATTATATATTTCATAGAGGTTTCTAAATGTATTTTTAAGACCATATAGGTTTTATTTTATTATACTTATTAACTATTTAATGGAGTTGAGTTTGCGTGTGTGTGTATGTGTGTCCACGTACAATAGGATAAAGCCTCCCACATCAGTGATATTCTTACTCTGTTATTTTCACTAACCCTTTACCTATATGGGGGAACATGTGGCATCACTCTCAGAATACGTTTGTCCAATGTAGGGCCCCTATAGGTCAAGTCATGACACACAACCTCTTGGTTTTCTACAAGACTGTAATCTTTATCTAACCCCAGCCATTATAGGAATGTCTATACCCTTTTACAGATCACACATCACGACCCAATCCTACTGAATAAGGATCATTCTATGTTATCTCTCACCAAACTAAGGTCCTATATCAATTATACATGAAATTATATCTCAATAATATAACATAGAGGATAACCCCTATCTATCAAACCCTCTATTCTATTAGTATCCACTTGTTTTAACTATCTTGGATAGTTCTTGATCATGATGTGTTTGGGGTCTCTATTTTGGGAGATTTTTGGGATATATTTTTCAAAGTAACCTTTTTTTTCTTCATATTGTTGTTGTTGGATAGCCCAAAGGGATTTAATTAGGTAACTCAGACTTTTTGGATTCTTGTTGGACTAGGCACATTGTGGCATCAATGTTGTCTTTCATGAGCTCATCAAATTGTGGGATCAGTGATTAAGTCCAAGGATTTCATGGATTATTTACCCATTATATAAATACAAGATAGTTCTAATACTCTCTTTTTTAATTTTATAACATTTATGGATATTTAGGGTGATTTCTAGTTTGGATAAGAATTTATTATTATTTTTGAATTATAAATGACAATTTTGATGAAAATTTTATTCATGATGGATGGTCTAATATTGAAAATTATTTCTTTATTATTAAATAAATTTATCTTGTTTTTAATTATGGTGGATTTAGTTTTAACATGTGATGCCTCATTTTAATGAAAGTACATTGATTATTTGTAACTAGTTTTAAATGTATTAAATTTTTGTTTTCCTTGGGAATTGATTGTTTAATAGTTAAAGAATAAACGTAATTTCAATGAGAAATGTATTGAGAAATGTATTGATTCTGTCAATGTATAGATAAATTTATTATTGATTCATTCAATATGTTGATTCATCCATTGTATTAATTTATTATTGATTATTTTAATGTGATGTGTCTTGTTTTATTGTTTCAATGTATTGCAAAATTTATTATTTATTTCAATGTGTTGTTTTCCTTTGTCAATCTGTTGATTATTTAGGTTTTGGTGAGAATCAATGTACATTTATTATTTAGTTTTAACATGTGTAGTTTTATGTGATTTTTTACTTGAATGTTGATGATCTATTTGATGATCTGGTCAAATTTTAATTCTCATTCTTGTGATGTTCTGGATGCAGGTTCTGGGGCTACGGAATCTACAACCTGTTTTTGTAACACATGATTTATTAGTAGTTTAAACCGCTACAATATTATGATATATTTTTGGGTACCACTAATGATGGAAAAATATTTTTTATCTGTGATTTATATGTTTTATTGGTGGGTTATTCAGTAAAAAGCTTCCACATTTAGCAAGGGTTGAAAACCGCTGCAACATTATCGTTGTTTTTTTAAAAAAAAAATCCACTAAAACAAGAAAAAACACTACTAAATATGAATTATGTGACACAGTATAGAAACTTATACTAAATGGAAGGAACATAAGTCTGTTGAATGCCAACACTTATTTTAGTTGTGGTTTTTTGAAACCATTGCAAACGCTTGTCACGGAGATTTAAATCGCTCCTAATAAAGATTTTGTTTTAGTGTGAGGGGGTCAAATTTTTTCTTTATAAGAAACATTCAAGTTTATATTTTCCACTCATCCTTGAATTATTATTATTTCCGATATGAAAATGGGATGTAATTTATTCTCATTGATAAGATAAATAGACTAGTAACATATTTTCATCCAACAAATTGATTCCTTTGTGGAATATCTTTTTCGACCTCATTAATGTTTGGAAAAACTCGTGTTTCTTCTACAATATTTTTCTTCTTTGACTCCAAGATAGTTTTTTTGAGTGAACACATTTTTATTCATGATACACCCTTTTTTAAAGAATATTTTCATCCTCCAATGAATTAAAACTTTTTCCAGCATAATACTCATTTTACTAGGGCAAATAGTCACTATGATGTCATAGGAGTGTAGTTTCCCTACCGATCATATATACCCTTACATGAATTACTCAAATTTAAATACCTTTCATATGATTTTGGTTTAAATAAATTAAACATTTACCATAATACTCAGACCATATCTGTTCTGTTTATGATTTCGATATTTTCACTATTGGAGTTCTTCTAACATGTTTTAGTTTTTTAAAATCAAAATATATACTCATTATGTTCCCAATTCCATCAAAATTAATTTTTTTTGATTTAATATTTTCAAAAACAATATTTCCATATTTTTCATCGAAAAATAAATTTCTTCTTGATTTTAGATGTAAATTCAACAATTTTTTTGGATAAGGTGAGATTGTTTTTTTACAAATATTCATCTTCTCTTTATAGTTTTTTTATCCTATCCTCTAGTTATCTTATTTTCATATATTTCTCCTTTAACTGAGTAGTAATTAATTTAATGTTTTAAGTAGATTTTATACCTAATTTTCTACATTCTTCAAGTTGGGTTTTGAGAGATATGATGATAGACTTTAACCCGTTCTCCAAGGATATTTTCATTAAAATCTCTTAGCAACATTATTCAATCATATCACATAGCCCCTTTATCTTATTTCTCATTGCCATTATTCTAAAATTCTAGTAAAATTATTATCTTCTCAATTATTCTTTTTTCAAGGAAATATATCTTGCCCTCAAATAGTAAACTTCATAAATGACTCTCCATTGTTCTTCTCTGTTATAGCATGAGAATTACATGGAATAAGTACTAAATATTGCCTTTTCTTCATTACCAAAATATCATCTCCATTTCATCATCATGTGAGAGTCTGATATTTTAAATGATTTATCAACATTAGGGTTAGAATTGGAGATAATAGTATTATAGCGACCAATGAATAACATACACGGATATCAAAACATTCTAGAAAAATGTTCATAATATTAAAAAAATACATTCTCGAGTATTATAATAAATTAGTTTATTTGAAACCTATAACACAATCATCTAATCTACAGAAAGATGTTCAATTTCTTCAATAATGATATTCTACTCTAGTAATCGAATTTAAAAACATTTTTTCATAATCTGGGGGAAGGAAATATAAGAAAAGGGTGTTCATAGATTCTTAGTAAGGGTAAACGAGGGAGATATATAAGAATAACATTATTATAAGGGTATGATAACATGATAGTATCATTAGAATATCCTACCCAACATTTCAAATATCAAATACATGAAACATAAAATAAATATTAGTAGTTCATAGGACCTGAATCATAATATAATCAATAGAATAATTCATGAAATGATAATATAGGAATAAGACATAGAATTATGGAATACACATCAGATTATAACACTATGAACATGTATGAGTAGAAAAAGGATCCCCCATTAAGTTAGGGACATGAAATTAGGCCCTTTAATAAACTTATGGACTTGCAAACGAGTCATTGTTAAATGTTGTGAACATGAAATCTGGTTCATAGATAACATTGTGATTGTGTAATTGGATTTACACATAACATTGTGGACATGTATTATGGTTCACGCTTGACATTCTGAACATGCCATCAGGTTCACACATAAACTTATAGACATGAAACCAGGTCCATGTATAACTTTGTGAACATGTAATCTGGTTCAGACATAACATTTTGAAACTGTATTTAGGTTCCCACATAACTTTTTGAACACATAATATTGTTCACATGTAACACTATGGACATGTAATTAGGTTCATGCATAAACATATGGGTGTGAAACAAGGTGCAAGAAGAACATTTATATACTCAGGATTCATCCATCATTTCCCAATTTAATGGAGGGAGATATAGGACCAACCACAAACATAAAAAATCTTCTTCAATATTATAAAAAATAATAATATCATAACCCCTAAAATAAAATGGGTTTCATATTCATCTCATCATATCATTACCTAAGGATAGTAGATATGTATCATAAAAATTTCCTCAAATCAAAACCCAAGAAAATATGTGGTATTAAAAATTATATAACCCTTGGAAGAGAAATGGGTGTCATAAACATCATTCCATCAAAATATAAACAATTCATGAAATAATATGAATGGTATTTTTGGATCATATCTTTAGAAAACAATAAACTATAAAAAATTATTTCATCATATATGGAAATTTTTTATAAATATCTTTTAAAAATATTTCTTGAGGAAGATATCATTTCATCTTTGAAAATTCATATTTACAAAATAAAAACTTTTGAAAATAATTTCCATTGAAAATAAACTAGAAACATATAAAGGAAGTTTTTAAAACATTTTTAAACATATTTTCATTGAAAATACATTGAAAACGTAAAAATAATGATTGAAATCATTTTATTTGACAAAACATTTATTATTATTAAAGAAATCTTGAAAACATTTTGAAAATGTTTTTCATTGAAAATTAGATAAAAACTAATAAATAATTATTGAAAATGCTTTTAAAAACATTTCTGATGAAAAAGGGAAAAATAATCTATAAAACAGATTAAACACAATTTAATCATAAAATATTTTTGAAAACCTTTTCAGAAAAAATTGTTTTCAAAGAACAAAAATTTCCAAATAGAATGATAAATAAAGGAAGAATTTCATAAAAAACATTTTATTAATTATTAAAGTATGAAAGAGTGGAAAACATGTACCATAAATTGGATATGACATGAATTAATAGAGGTTATGAAAAATCATGGGATTTCCGGAATGATGGATCATGATATTTCATTAATTGAAGCAGAATCATATGCAATCTCTATAGATGATGAGATTGCGGAAGTAAACCACTAAAACATTGGTAAATTTGAACCATAATAACTATTAACTAAATATCATCAAAGGGATATGTGAATACCATTATTTTTAAGTATAATATTCAAAGAATAAATACATGGGTTATATATAGAACACATATAAAAAAGGATGTGAACATGGCTTGGGTCTCACGGTAAATAAAAGTGAGATGAGAAAACCCTTACTACTTGAGTAACATTAGAATCGTGATCCCAATGAAATAAAAAATCAACTACATTATAAATATCATTAAATAAATTAAATTAATTACATAAAATTTTGTCCGGTAGCATATACACCACACAAATGATGTGAGTGGTGAATATGGAACGTATCTCACATAAAAAAATTGAGATAAAATTTTATTACCTTAAGTCTTTAATTTCATCACACAAGTACAAACCTACCACTACTGGAAATAAACAATTTCCCAACGGTTCAGAACCGTTGGGAAAGCCCCTGAAACCGTTGGGAAAGGTTTTCCCAACGGTTCTCATAACCGTTGGGAAGTAAGCCGTTGGGAAAGGTTTTCCCAACGGTTTACTTGCAACCGTTGCAATAGCCCATAGAAGTTACCCTACCCCAACGGTTTGGGTGAACCGTTGGGATAGTTTTTCCCAACGGTTCTCCCAAAACCGTTGGGAAAACCAAATGCCACACATTTTCCCAACGGTTCCAAACCGTTGGGATATACCATGTGGAACAGTTTCCCAACGGTTTTAAACCGTTGGGAATTGGTGAAGTCTTTCCCAACGGTTTAGAACCGTTGGGAAAAGACATGCTAAAACTTATATGCCAACGGTTTAAAACCGTTGGCATACCCTATGCTGCAAATTGCAGCACCCTGCAATTTGCACAGCCCCTGTCCCCTGTCTATCACCACCAGTCATCAGGCCTCATTTTCACCTCATTTTCACCTCATTTTCACCTCATTTTCGATCCAACTATTGTACCAGTAATAAAATAAAACATACATATTCAATTACGAACAAATTCATACACATTTAACATATAATGGATCCTGAAACTATACAAATCCATAATTAAATTACAATTCATAAACATACATAATTCATATAGAATTCAATTTAAAATTTAGATGACAATTATACGTGGAATCTGAAATTCAATTCATAATATGATCGGTTTTTTCTATACCATATATTTTTACCTCAAATGATGTCCATTTTAAACAAAATACATACACCTGAAGTGATACCGGCCACACCGCACCTCAGATTGAGGCGGGGTTAACTCGTACACGTCACATTTGACTCATGGATCGTTGTGCTAAAGTATCGACAGAATCCTAATGCGTTTGGTCGGTTTTCCGTATGCCAGTTGATGTTTTTCACATAAAATGGCGTCCTTTTGAAACAAAAGACGGACACTATGAGTGGTGCCGACCACACCGCGTCTCCAATTGAGGCGGGGTTGATTCGTACACGTCACATATGACTCATGGATCGTTCTCCTAAAGTTTAAATGGAAACCGAATGCGTTTGGTCGGTTTTCCGTATGTACCTAAAATGTTGTCCATTTTAAACAAAAGAGTGACACTTAGACTCATCCCGACCACACCGCGACTCAGATTCATCCCGGGTTGGCTCGTACATGTCACATATGACCCATGGATCATTGTGATAAATTATAAAAAGATTCCGAATGCGTTTGGTCGGTTTTGCGTATGCCAGTTGTTCTTTTCATTTATAATCATGTCCATTTTAAACAAAAGAGACATAGTTAGAGCGGTGTCGGCCACACCACATCTCAGATTAAGACGGGGTTGACTTGTACACGTCACATATGACCCATGGATCGTTGTGCTAAAGTATCGATAGAATCCGAATGCGTTTGGTCGGTCTTCCGTATGTCAGTTGATGTTTTTCACTTAAAATGACGTCCTTTTGAAACAAAAGACGGACACTTTGAGTGGTGTCAGCCGCACCGCATGTCGGATTGAGGCGGGATGATTCGTACACGTCACATAGGACCCATGGATCGTTCTCCTAAAGTTACAATGGAAACCGAATGCGTTTGGTCGGTTTTCCGTATGTACTTAAAATGGTGTACATTTTAAACAAAAGAGAGCCATTTAGACTGATCCCGGTCACACCGCGACTCGGATTGACCCGGGTTGGCTCGTACACGTCACATATGACCCATGGATCGTTGTGATAAATTATCAAAAGATTCTGAATGCGTTTGGTCGGTTTTGCGTATGCCAGTTGTTCTTTTCACTTATAATCCTGTCCATTTTAAACAAAACAGACACAGTTAGAGCGGTGTCGGCCACACCGCGGCTCGGATTGAGGCGGGGATGATTCGTACACGTCACATATGACTCATGGATCGTTCTCCTAAAGTTTCAATGGAAACCGAATGCGTTTGGTCGGTTTTCCGTATGTACTTAAAATGGTGTCCATTTTAAACAAAAGAGAGCCACTTAGACTGATCTCGGCCACACCGCGACTCGGATTGAACCCGGGTTGCCTCGTACAGGTCACATAAAACTGAAACTACAACGATGTTTCAGTCTTCTGGATCGTGTATTCTTCATACAAACTGGACATGACAGTTTCCCCTTCGTGCTCCATCCAGACATCATTGCATAAGCCGGAAAATCATTGATTGTCCACATAAGCGCAGCGCGCATCTGAAATATGTCTTTCGAACATGCATCGTATGTGCGCACACCCACATCCCAAAGAAGCTTCAACTCTTTTATTAAAGGTTGCATGTATACATCAATATCAATGCCAGGATCAGAAGGACCAGATATGAGTATACTCATGAAAGTGAAAGGTTTTTTCATACACAACCATGGGGGAAGATTATAAATGTGTATAAAAACTGGCCATGTGCTGTGCGAAGTAAGCATCTGCCCAAACGGATTAAAACCGTCGCATGAAAGACCCAGCCTCACATTACGCACGTCAGCTGCAAAATCAGGATGTCGAGCATCAAATCTCTTCCATGCAAATCCATCTGCAGGATGAACCAACTCATCATCAGTCTTCTTTCTCTCGGTATCATGCCATCTCATTTTTATTGATATGTCATCAGACATAAAAAGATTCTGGAGTCTGGGAATCAATGGAAAGTGCCACATTACTTTCTGTGGAACGCGGGATGGTGTTCCATCAGATTTTGACTTCCAGCGGGATGTGCCACATTTTATACAATCATTTCGTTCAGCGGTTTCCTCCCAGAATAAACTGCAATCTTTCGGGCAAGCATGAATTTTGTTTCTTGAAAATCCAAGTTCCTCAACTAACTTCCATGCCATATAGTGGTTTGAGGGAATATCTGCATCATCTGGAAGTAAATCCTTCAAGAGGGTAAGAATGTAATCGATTGCTGTATTAGAAATCCCATACATAGTTTTCCCATGAAATAATCGGATTAAAAATTCCAGCTTTTTCATTTTATCGCATTGCCGATATACTGGAGTCGTGGCAGCATCATTCAATTTTTTCACCCTATCAATATCATCATTTTCACTAGATGCATCAGCTGTCCTCATATCGAAGTCTTCTTGAGTCGAAATCCTTTCTTTTTCATGATGACGAATAAACGGAAACCGATCATCTAACAAATTCTCCATTCCAGTCTTTTCATTTCGATCATCACCAATTTGAGATTTCGTTTTCTCCCCATTGTGATACCACAGAAAGTAGTTTGCTTGAAACCCATTTTTGGTTATGTGGTAGCTGACTTCTTCACGGCTCAACCAAGGTCTACCAACACAATTGGAACATGGGCAGTGTATGCGACCACTATCTGAAGCATTGTCAAATGCAAAATCTATAAAGCTCTCCAAATTGTTTTGAAAATCATCTGAGATCCGATCGGTTTCATACATCCAACTTCTGTCCATTCTGTAAAAAGAATTTATATAAGTCATTTTGTCATAAACAATTCAATAGGCATTAACTATAATAGAATATACATTTAAGTAAACGATAAAGGAAGAAAATAATCAAGGTATCAACTACACATGTCAAAAAAACATACAAATGTGTTATTGAAAAAATGTAAAACCAACAAGAACTTAATGTGTTATATCACATAACAGCATGACTCATCCCATAACCATATTAGTAGGGTATCATGAACATGAATAACATCAACCTTGTGCCATCCTCCTACCCTACATGACCCCAACCACATGCCACATCTTATTATAGCCTTATCACATCACACCTCATCGAAAAACACTAGGGAAATCATAGTACATCTCACCTGAAGACACATGGACAATCACATCGCATCTTGCCTAAAAACACATGGTCAATCACTTTTGAAGGAAGAGTAGGGAATGTTGTACCCCACTCTCTTGGATTTTAATGATCACAATCACTCTCATAGTGATCTAATGTTGTTTCAAGTGTTCTTGTTAATAGGCATGATTTCAGGAGCAAGAAGTGGCAAAAAAAAGGAAAAGTGGACTTTTTTCAAGTCCACCGGCCAGCCGGTGTAGGACCACCGGCCAGCCGGTAAGGGCACCGGCCAGCCGGATCCAGCCCATCGGCCAGCCGGTGGACAAGGCAGAAGGGCTTGCCCTCTGCCAGGTGCCACCGGTCAGCCGGTGTCTGGCCACCGGCCAACCGGTGGGCCCAGACAGAATGGGATGTCTTCTGTCCAGACCACCGGCCAGCCGGTGGCCTCCTCGCCGGCCAGCCGGTGGAACTCTTTGGAATAGTGAGACCTACTGTCTCACCACCGGCCAGCCGGTGGCCTTCCCACCGGCCAGCCGGTGCCTCCTGGGCAGAAGCTCTCTCCACCTTCCAAGGCACCGGCCAGCCGGTGGGCAAGCACCGGTCAGCCGGTAAGCAAAGTCAAACTAGCCGTTAGAGCTTGACCAGACTTGCCCACTTGATCCCCAACGGCTCCAAGAACCGTTGGCAAAACCTCTCAAATACCAACGGTTATACCAAACCGTTGGTATGTAAGTGTTGGGAAAACTCCAGTTTCCAGTAGTGAGGATCTTACATACTAGGATACACATCATGGATCACTATCAAAACCATAAAAACATTGACAGATCTCAAAAAATGAGTGCATGCCATCATTACCTCATAGAATTGAAAAAAGGTAAGTAACAAGCAATATATCTCACTACTCCATACTCACCCCACAACATAAGGGTCTCACATTACTAGGGAATAATTCTATCCAATACTAAATGATCTTGATCCATTTTTCATATACATATATGATTCACCTCACCAATTACTAAATATTAATAACATACAAAATTATGATTCCATTTAACTAGAGTTAAACCATCAGGTTTTACAAGGAAATTCTATATAAGTATTTGTTTACACTTTAAATAAAGAACATGAATGTCATGTTAACACTCAACATTGATTCATTAATAAATTGTATTCGAATTTTATGGAAATACCAAAATAAATTAGTGAATCAATGTACCTATAGTGGTGCACATGACCACCATGAAACAATCATAAATTTTTACAAAAACCCTAATAATTGGGAATAACGAAATCAAGAATAGAAGTATATGATTTATAAGAGCTGGAACTATATCGTTGATAAAATATAGGAGTCTAACCTGGTAGGTGCTGATCTGATGGAAGATGTGGGGATTGGGAGGTCCTTCTGCAAGGAATCGCTCCAGGAGGACATGAACTGAATGCTTCTGGAATGTGGGGAGGCCGCTGGCTCGATTTGGTATTTGGGGCTTTTTTTTCCCAACGGTTATTAAAAACCGTTGGGAATGACCAACATTTCCCAACGGTTCCATAGAACCGTTGGGAAAACAAGATTTTTCACCACTTTTCCCAACGGTTCTTAGGAACCGTTGGGAAAAACCTATCTTTCCCAACGGTTGTATGAAACCGTTGGGAAAACTATGCATTGAGGGGTTTTTCCCAACGGTTTCTATAAACCGTTGGGAAAAACAAGATATGCCAACGGTTCATTGAACCGTTGGTACAAAACTGTTGGGAAAGGTCCCTTTTCCAGTAGTGTACTGTATAATAAATATATGCTTATTATAAATATATCATAGAATATTATTATTATATATAATACCATAAAATAATTGGTCATGAATTTATATTAACCGTTTATTAATATCTCAATGTTAGTGTTACTTTTTGGGTAATATCTTATTTGTTTATCGTATATGTTTTGGCTGGTTATTCTTGATCATCTTACTTATATCTTGATTTAATTATATACAGAATTTCATACAAGATATTAATATCTTATATATTCAGTTTCTATGTTTTTATAAAAATATATATAATATAAGAATATGAAAATTAATACACTATTCATTGAGACGGTAGGTCATGCGTATGCATGAACGTCCATTCCATTAATTTATCTTTCTGAAATAAAGTAAATGGAATATATATATATATATATTTACATGTATAAAAACTAAAGTATCATTACTATGTCATCTATATCTTATATATTTAACAAACACATCTTTAATACATTCCATATAGAGTGTGAATGAATTACATCGCCTTAAGGAGACGATAGTCCACACGTCCACAAACGAAGTTATCATATTTACAAAAAATGGAAATCATGAATGTATTCTGATGTTGCCATATTTTTTCATTGTTTTTTCAAATATTTTAGTTACTTTTTAATGATTTAATTTTTTAATTTTACAATAATTATTAAAAATATTACACTTTCATATTATTATTATGAAATTTATTAATTAATAAACGTTTATTACAAATTACGTATTTTTATTCTTTAAAATAAAAAACTTATTCTTACGTTACTTATCAAATATAATTACTTATTAATTTGTTTTATTAACATTAATCTGCTTAATTTTTTTTAATAAATTTACACTTTTGTTAAATAATCATTTAATCAATTTTTACTTAATTAACTTAATTTATTATTTAGTATTATATGTTTCAGATTGATTAAAATAAATTAACTTTAGTAATTTAATTATTCCTTAAATTAATATAAGTTGACAATTTAATTCTAATTTGATAAAATAACATGTTTTAAATCTTATGTATTCTTCTATTTATCTAATTAATTAATTTAGAGTTTTCAATACATTAATGTTTTAATTTCATGATTCCAGATAAATTTATAATCAGTTGGGTGTCGGTGACTCATTCTATATTTTTCCATTTTTTTGAGTCACCAACAAACACTTTTTCTCTTCTATCGGTGAGTCATTTCACTAACACATCCTACCCACACCCTTTGGGTCTCGCCGACTACATGCTGTTTTAATTTTAATTTTGTTAGTTTTAGTTAATTAAATAATTTAATAAAATTTAATCTCATTTAATTTAATTAATATTCACTACATTTTAAAACCTTTCATGATTTTTTTTCATAATTTATTTAAACATTATTTTATCAATTTTAATTTCCAGTTTTATTACATTAATTAATTTTCCCCTTTTAAATTTATTTTATTAATTCAAATTTAAATCCTTATTCTAATTGTTTTAATTTTTGTTTGATTAATAACTTAGTTATTTTTTAATTTTTGTTAACTATTTGGTCTTTATTAAATTATTTTATTTTCAATTGCATTAATTAATTATTGTTTTATTTAATTTGATAATCAATTTATTTTAATTTTCTCAGTTCTCCAACTAGTAGTTCACTACCTATTTTTCACAATAAGTGAGACGTCTCACCGACACACATCTTTTATGTCGGTGTCTCGGGACTCACTGATGTCCTATCAACCCCGGTCTCATCGATACACACCATGGGTGCCTCTGTTCTTTTTACTACCATCGATGTGTACCATCGGTTCCACTGTTCTTTTTCCTTCCATCGATTTATTCCATCGGTTCCATCCTTCTTCTCACCTTAGACCGATACTAATCAACTCATTCTTTTCATCGGTGTCACACACACACACTGATCCATCATTTATATTGTCGGTCTCCCTGTTACGCATCAGTACTCCCACTACTCACTGACGCATCAACCATGCTTCTTCCTTTCTATCACACCACCCACCATCGTTGTTTCATCACAAATCCAAAACTATACAAGTATAAAAATAGTTTTAAATTAAAAATCACCATTCAATAGAAAATTAAACAAATAACCAGATCTGAAACCCTAAAATTAAGATCTGTTGCAGATCTGTGGAGGATACTCCCTTCTTAACCACCGGTGAAGGAGGAACTGATTTGGGTCACTAATGTGGATATGGGACATGAGCAGTCTGTGAAGTCATATTCACTGAATCACTGCAGCCGCTAAGCAGGGTCATTCTAGTATCTACAAGGAGGAATTGAGGACACTATTGGAGGGTCCTTAGTTGATTGTTAAAGCGGCGGGAGAACCTCTCTCGACTGTCGAAGTCGAATGGGGGTGCTGAGGCCAGTCTCTGTAAGGAGGTGAAGCTACATAGGAAGGAGAAGAAGTCACAGGTCACAGCTGAGGTGAAGTCACGCTGCAGGGAGAAGGAGCTGTCGATTCAGAGTTGTGTGCCACTGTTGAACTTGAACCTTGCCGCTGCTGCTATTGAGGGATGCCGCTGGGTGGAGGAAGCTTGCAAGAGAAGCAGAATCCACTAGAGCATTCGAGAGGGAACCCTGTGCCCTCACTATTTCTCCATGGATAAGGGGGAGGCTGGAGAATAAAATTTAAAAAAAATTGACATAAACTAATTTAAAAAAACTTAAATCAAATAATAATAATATAATTTTGATATAACTTAAATATTAAATAGTAATAATTATTAATATTAACTATTAATAAAATAAATTAATTAGTAAAAAACTAAATATAATTTCTTGAGAATAAAATAATTAATAACAAGTTATAAATTAAAATAATTACTGAAATCTATTTATAACAATTAAAATAAATTTATTTAAGAAACTAAAATAAACATTAATATTAATATTTAGTTAATCAATGGCTAAATATAATAATAACATTAATAATAATTAAATTTTATAACTTTACAAACATAAATGTTAATAATAATTTATTACATTAATTATCTAAATGCTACTTAAATATTTAATTATTTACTATAAAATAACATTAAAATAATGAAATAATTACAATTTTAAAAACATGAATAATTAATTAATAAAATAAAGTTCATAAATAAATAATAATATAATTTTAAAATATAATACATTTATATTACTAAATACTACTAATATTTATTAATATAATTATCAATTATTCATCCGGTTTTTTAATCTAATAATTAATTAAATAACATAATTAAATAATAAAATTATATCATCCTAAAACAGTTTAATAAGGTAATTAAAATAAAAATAATTAATAATTAATAATTAATCTAAGTTTATAAAATAAATATATCATCATCTAATCTATTTATTAGTTAATAACACTTAACATTTTAACATGTAATGTAACTATAAAATAATAATATATATTCAATTATTTCTTCGTATTTCTAATAGTTTTGTCTTGTAATATGTTGAGCAGATTCAAACAGGTAACATAAACCCATCCAAGATTATCGAACTATTTATAATAGAGTTAGTTATGTGGGTTACAGTAGAATGACATGTCATTCAATATAAATTCCACGTGTAGAGTAGCACCGAGAAATTCAAAACAATGTTAGTGGAAGAAATTTGTGACTGTGCAGCAAATGAATGTAGGTTAAAAAATAGATCAACAGCACAAAATGAGGTTGGAGAACATACATGACATGATTCACACATTCTCACACATTTTAGGAGATCAGAACCATTCGGGAGAACTTATATGACAAGATTCACAACTTCCCACACATTGGAGCATAGCAGAACATTCTGGGAGAACTTGGAGCACTTCCTAGAGAGACTCTTCTTGGAGATCCAAGAAGGCGCATTGAAGCATTCTTGTTGTTCATAGGGGAGTTCAATCTCCTCTTTTTTCATTTCAATTCCTTATATTGTAATATAATGATTTATTTTTCAAATATGGTCAAGATAGTTAGCTAAATCTTCTATTTCTGGAAAATTAATCCTTATTCTAGTTTACATTTTTCCCTTTTCCCTTAATAATTTTAATAAGTTCATAATTTTATCTGCAATGTCAATTTTGAATTTATTCAACTTCATCGTACCACTAATACTTATTTTAAAAACTCCACAATAATTTTGCGAATCTTATTGTGGATTTATTTTCTAAAACAACTTATTCAAAATGAAAAAATCAGAACTAATAGTGAGTCTGTTCTGTTTCAATTCTCAAATTAGAATTATCAATGTTGAACTTTCATGGAGTGGTGAAGTCCAAGATTTCTTAACCTGAGTGACTTATCTCATGGTGTAGAAAATAAGTAATTCATTTTTTAGTGGTATGTCGTAATAAAAATTTAATTGATTATGAATTATTTCGAAACAAGTAGAATAGAATTTTCCCTGTTCTTTTCATTCTGATTGTTCATCTATCAACATTTAATATCTTAGTTTCTTGTTTCTTTTAGACTATTTCATATTTCATCAAATAAAGATAATAAAATAAAAAAATTGTAGTATGTCTTTACTGCCTTTAAAAAACCATAAACAAAAACATATATAAAAATTAAAAAAATTATAAAAAAAATTAAAGTTCACCCCGCTGCAGACAACAATGGGGAGTTTTAAAGAAAATTATATTATTTTTGGTCAATTTTACCTTCCCTGTGGGATTGACCGTACTCTCCACTATATAATAGTATGTAGGAAAACATAAATTTTAATCTCTTGACCGACTTCAATGATAGTCATGTCATGTTATTGGCACCTTTTCTGGGAAGGCACGAGCCGTTACAGTTCTAAATAAATTCAATACAATTCACACATAATGAAAACACAAAAAAAAGTAAAAAAAAATTAAAACGGTTAAAAAAATTATTTATATTAAATTTGGTGAGTTACTATGTTGTTACTAATACTGTATTTAAATTATCTATTACATTTGTTCAAGTTTAGTTATATTGTTTTCTTCACTGAATAGTTTTGGTAAATTCTATTATTTTTATACTTTGCATGAGAATAAGTAAATCTTCTGGTAGTCAAGAGCCCCTGAATTTATAAATATATAAACATCTCACTGTTCTAAGAAATAAGGAAAAAATATAAATGGAGATCATATAGAATAGATTCCGTGATAAAAAATTCCAAAACCATCCAGAAATCTCAGTGAATGAAGGGTCTGTAATTAGGGAATTCCAAATCTGTCAAGTTTCATGAAACCCATCTTCAATTAGAATTAGTTATAGAGCCCGAAAATATGAGATGAAATAGTCTTACATTTCACTACTTCTTTCACTCAATGGGCTCTCTAATGTGGACTCTCTTTCTTTCAATAGATACTTCTATAATACTATTCATTAGATACCTATTCTAGGACTCACTAATAATGAGATGAGTATGAGAGTATTTCCCTTTTGACTTAAAGGTAATACTAAGAACATTTTTTTGAAAATTAATGAGAACATTTTTGAAAACTGGGATTGGGTGTATAATTCATTCATAATGAAATTCAATCCCCAATGACATAATGGTGAATTGAGAATAAAGATAAATAGTTTTTACCATGAAGGTGGTGATGCTTTCGATGAAGCTTGGGATAGATTCAGGGACCATCTTAGGTAGTATCCCCATCATCAACTTTCATCCCCCCTTCTCATGGATAACTTCAATGAAGAATTATCCTCCTATAGACAGAACCTTGTTGATCAAGCTTTTGAGGATAATTATAAGGACAAAATAGATAAAGAGTTCATACAAATATTTAACATCCTAGCCCTTAATTCTCAACATAAGAATTCCTGAAGAAAATGAGTCAATAGAAATGCTAATGTTAACACTAGTTCAATGAATTAAACTGATGGCCAACTTTCTGAAATCAGAAATCAACAACAATGTTTAGTAAACTCGAATTCAAAACAATCTATTAACTAAATTGGCTGTAAAAATACGAATCAATCATATAGAGAATAATGATCACAATGTGGAATGTTTGGTCATACTGAAAACTTATGTCCTAACATTGACATACCATCCTAACAAAAAGAAAAGTCAAATTTTGTCAACTATGGTCCAAGAAGGCCTCATAATGACGATCAATTTTAAGACAATTACAATCAAGGATATAAGAACCATCTAAACATTTCATGGAATGATCAAGGTTTAATTAAGTAATCCACTACCCCGGATTACTCAGACCAATCAACTAAAAACATTCAAAATCAACATAGGAGTGAGTCTTCAAATGATCAAGGAAACAATGATAATAAAATGTCTTCTAAGATGGATCTAATATTTTTATAAAACTAACTCTCATGAAAGTAGATTAATGAATCAACTGGATAAACAATAAACCAAATATGAAACTGAAAAAATGCACATTGATGTTATATTGTAGAATATAGAAACATCGCTTGTCCAATTATCTAGAAATTTGACTTCTAGGGACAAAGGTAGGTTGCCTCGTACAAATGAATTGAATCTTAGAGAGAATATCATGGATTTTGTCACTACAAGTGGGCTAAATACTAAAATTATTTCTGAAAAGGAAGATTAAAATTCCCAAAATTAATATCTCCATGACACTGGGAATAAAAATAAATATTGTACCAAATCTGTAAATGAAGAAAAATCTTTTTTAAATAATCAAAATCTGAATTTGTCACTTGGAACTAATGCTTAAAATTCATCTAAAAATCAAATGAATAAAGAAAGAGAAAATTTTGATGAAGGTGTGAGGGAAATTACTACTATTCTATGTTCTTTTCCCACCCATCCCTTTCCCCGAGAATCTTAAACCTCAACGAAATAGAAAGTCTAAACATCTTCAGTTCCTTGGTCTCTTTTTGAAACTGCAGTTGAACATTCCATTCATCCAATCTTTAATACAAATTCAATCTTACTTGAAATATCTTAAAAAATTTCTTAAAAAATAAACTTGAAGAGTTTTATACCTACAGACTCACTGAAGAGTGTAGTGTTTTACTCCAATATAAAATCCCACCTAAATTGAACGACCCATGTAGCTTTGTTATCCCTTGAACCTTAGGAAGTTATGATCAGCTAAATTGTGTGTGTGATTTAGGTGCTACTATTAATCTTCTCCCTTACTTAATATTTCTACAGTTGAGGATGGGTGATCTTCCACCCACCACATTCATACTAAAGTTATCTAATAGATCATTCACTCATCGTTGAGGTAGGATATATTACTTTCTAGTTGGGGATGGTAAGTTTTTTTTGTCCTTTTGTCTTTCTATTCCTTGACATGGAGTGTGATCAAGAGGTTCCCATCATATTC
Organism: Viscum album; assembly: GCA_963277665.1. NCBI lineage: Eukaryota > Viridiplantae > Streptophyta > Magnoliopsida > Santalales > Viscaceae > Viscum > Viscum album. Next base: position 557,383,820 of record OY728167.1, on the reverse strand, counting down.
GGTAGTCCCTTCCTGGACACAGGTGGTGTTCTTATTTATGTTTCTAAAGTTCAGATTATATTTAAAATTATATAATAACAAGAATATTTTAATGTGATTAAAAATTTCAAAGGACCATTTTTTTTTGAAAACTTCTCAATGTTATAGTCCTTAGAAGATGAAAACAAAACTGAAAACATTTATGAATATGACAATAATTCATTTGATGAAGATATTAATTTGGAATTTAATATTAAATATTTACATGTATAACAAGTTGAAAATTCTACTCAAACATTGAATCTAGAAAATTTTCCAGAATTGGAAAATTGACCAGTTTCTACTGAAGGAAAATACTATGTTTCTGAACATATAATCATTTTTAGTGAATTTTAATGTTGTTTCTATTATCACCAACAATGAAAAACACATTAATCTTGTTGGGGGATAACATTAGAGACAACATGATGATTCTGTTTTGATAAATCTGTTAAGTTCTAATGTGGAAAATCTGGACAGTGAGTTGTCCACATTGGACAATGAGCTGTTGACTTTGGATAGAAACATAGTATATTATGAATATATGATAGAAATTAGAAATATTTCATCTATTAATACTTATTTTAAGAGGTATTATGAAGATCATGTACCTCCTTGGAGTAAGATTCTTCCACCGATTTTAGAACCACCTACTCTTGAACTTAAACCACTCCATGCACATTTGAAATACTCAATTTTTGGTGAGAATTCCATGTTTCATGTTATAATTTCTACCAGGTTAAATGATAATCAAGAGGAAAGATTGATGAATTTTTTGAAGAAGGTTAAATCTTCCATAGGGAGGAACATAGTTTATTTAAAAGGTATTATCCCATCATTATACATTCATATGATTCTTATAGAGCCCGACCATAAGCCTAGGTTAGATTGTAAAAGATGTTAAATTCCCAATAGGAATGAATTTGTAAGAGTGTAAGTCATTAAGGTACAAGATACTGGTATAATATATGACATTGATGATAGTGTGTGGGTAATCTTAGACCAGGTTCTCCCTAAGAAAGGTGGATTCACTGTGGTCAAAAATCAAAAGAAAGATGAAATTAATGTTAGAAAAGCCAAAAAAGGAGAGTTGATATTGATTATAGGAATCTTACTACTTCCACTTGGAAATACCGTTTCATAATTCCCTTACTTGGTCGAATTCTTGAGAGGCTTTCATGAAATGAAGTTTCTGTTTCTTGGATGTGTATTCTCGTTACAACCAGATTCATGTTGCTTCAATGGATAAGGATAATACTACATTCACATGACCATTTGGGACATTTTCATCCAGGTATGCCCTTTGGGTTGTACGGATCTCCAACTACCTTTCAAAGATGTATGATGGATACTTTTTAGACATGATTGGGAGAATTATTGAGGTATTCATAGATGATTTATCCATTGTGGGTTGTACTTTTGATACCTATTTAGCAAATCATGAGTCATTTTTTGGAATGATTCATTGAAAACAACCTTCTTATTAACCGGGAAAAGTGTCAATTTTGGGTCATAAAAGGTATTGTTCATGGTCATAATGTTTCAAATAGATGTCTGGAAGTTGATAATACAGAGATAGAAGTCATTAAAAAACTGACACCTCTTAAAATTGTAAAAGGTGTTATAAGTTTCTTTGGGAATGTCGATTTCTACTAAATATTTAAAAAAGTCATTCCAAAATCACTAATCCCTTTTATTCTTTGCTTGTTAAAGACACATCTTCTAATTTTGATGAGAATTATTTGAAATTTTCCAATCTGTTTAAGGAAAAACTCACTACATAAATTATTATCCCTGAACCTGATTAGAAACTCCATTTTGACCTTATGTGTGATGTTAGTGACATGGATGTAGGTGTTTTCATTGGACATGCGAGAGATAGGAAGTAACATGTTTTGTATTATGATAGTATATTCCTAGATAAGGCTCAAAAAAATTACACCACTACTGAAAATGAATTATTAGCTTTTTTCTCTACAGGAGTTTAGACAGTACCTTTTAGGATATGAATTCATCATATTTACTGATCATTCTTCATTAAAGTATTTTCAATCTATAAAATAAAAAAAACTTAGACTGATTAGATAGATCATGTTGTTGCAAGAGTTTGACTTAGAAATAAGGTATAATCAGGGAGCTGAGAATTTTTTTGTTGAACGTCTTTCTAGGATTCCTCATACTCATTCTAATGATCCAATAAACATAAATTCTTTGTTTCTTGATGAAGCTTCTAACTGTGTCAATCAGGAAGAATGCATGGTAAGAATAATTTTCCATTTTTCTAGCAGTAATAATCTTTCCCAATGACCTGTCTAATAACCAATGGAAAAATATCATCTCTGAACTTAAGTACTACCTTTCAGATGACCATTTATTGTTTAGGATATATTCTGATGGTATTCTTATGAGGTGTATTCTTGAGGAAGATATGTTTCTTGATTTAAAGAGTTTTCACTCCTCATATTGGGGAGGTCACCATGGTGTAGAAAGGACTGCTCAGAAATCTTTAAAATCTAGTTTGTAGTGGCCCACACATTTTAAGGATGCTAGGATCTTTGAAGTTGGATGTGATAAGGGTCAAAGATTAATAAATAATGGTACGAAACAAGAGTTAACCAAAAAAAGGTATTCTAGAAGTTGAAATTATTGATGTCTGGGGTTATGATTTCATGGTTCCATTACCGTATTCTCATATAAATGAGTACATACTTGTTTCTATAGATTATGTGTCTAAGTGGGTTGAGGTAGTAGAATTTCCCAACAATCTGTGTAATTGTGTTATAAAATTTTCCAAAAATATTTCTTCTTCAAGATTTGGAGTTCCCAAAGACTTTATTACTGATAATAGAACATATTTTAAGAATTAAAAATTTGATGTTTTCATGTAAAAATATGGATGTATTCATAAAACTGGTACTTCTTATCATCGATAGTTCAGTGGATAGGTGGAAATTTTTAATAGTGAGCAGAAATAGATTTTAGAAAAACTGTGTCAAATTCATGGAATGATTTGGATCTTAAATTAGATGAATTGTTATGGTAATATAGGACTTCTTTCAAGACCCCATAGTTATGTCTCCTTATAGGGTTTTGTTTGGAATGTGTCGTCATTTTCATGTGGAGTTGCAACAGAAGTCATCTTTAGTAGGTAAGACTCTGAATTTTGATTTTAAGATTTCTTGTGAGAGAATATTATTTTATTTATGTGAACATGAAGAGATTAAGAGAGAGAGTTATGATAATTCAAGGATTTATAAAGAGAGGACTACAATCCTTTATGATTCTATCATTCAAACTGATGAATTTAATCCTATACAGAAGGTTATTCATTTTAATTCTAGACTCAATATCATTCTTGGAAAGGTGAATTCCAAGTGGTTTGGACCTTTCACTATTGTTGGAGTTCTTATTAATAGAGCTATAGAAACTTTTTCTGAGGAGAATAAACCCATGCTGGTTAATCTGAAGAGAGTGAAACTCTATTTTGAAGGACATCTGAAGGGCTTGGATGCCTTCACTATGCTTGTAAATTGATTCTGAATAAAGTCTTGTTGAAGACTTTAAACATAGCACTGAATGGGACGAAATCTATGGTTCTTGTTTTTTTTCCTTTTCTTGATTCATTTTTAATGTTGAATAAAGTGCTGTATTCATACTTTTTTGTGAAATTCATGTTTTTGTTTTGTTTTTTGGTATTATTATTCTAAATTATGAATGATTTTGTTGTTTTGATAACAATGAAGTGTAATTCCCATGATGGAGGTGTAATGATAAACATTAAATCAGGTAAGTACTTGATGTTAACTACTGTATTCATTTTTTTCTCTTATTTACTAAAACAATCGGTCGTATGTCTTGTTTGAAATATTTGGCATATGCCAAAAAAATTCTGCTTGTATTGGAATGAAAGTCTACTGCATCTCACTATGTTTTATAAAATTCTTCATGTTCCTATTTTTTGAAAATTGAAATTCATTGATATATTAAAATCATTCACTGCATGATATTATGTATGGGGGTACATGTAGAACAGTTCATGTGTTTTTGGTGAATCTGCTTAGCTGAGCGGTGTTCAAAATGCTTGATTTATGCTTAATTGAACATCCAATTGAATCATATTTTCTGAAGATCCTTACTCCCAATTCACATTACACGTACATGAGACATATTCTATTGATTGAAGTATTTTGAAAATTCATTCACTAGACTTTATTGATATAGAATTCGAACCTACTGTTAAATAAATATTGTGGAAAACAATATATTTGAACATTAATGAGACCCATAAACATGTCATGAATCTACCAAATTGGAAATCTGTTTTGAAATGTAATTGATAAATTTTTCTTCTCCATTTTAGAATTCAACATTGGGGAAAAATTTGGGTTTTATGTGTGGGGGAGGACGTGAATTCTTGACTAAGCTAAACTGTGTTTAATTAAAAGATCATCAAAATCCCACTACATTTAAAATCCTTGTAAAAAATGGTTAAATTTATTCAAAATTCAATTACTAGTTTAGGTTGTGCATTGTACTCAAATGTGTATTCCCTTAGGATAATGTTTGATTAGTAGTTAAGAACTTATTTGAATCTGAAATTTTTTATGGTGGATGATTGCTGAGTGAACATGTTTAGTGGTTTTATGAAAATTTGGTTTAGGGACTTTGTTTGAGAGTGATTTAGGTTACACATTAGTGTAGTTATGATCATAACCCTTAGAACTAGATGTTTCAATTTGATCCTTGGTGACTCAATTTTCTTTTAATTATCTTAATTAATTACCATAATGAGAAAATATAAATGATTTTCATATAAATATTTTAAAACTAGAGGAATTTGGTAATTTGGGATCCCACATTGAGTCATTGAGACCCTAGAGGCTGCGTGCGTCTCTGTTTACTATAAACCCTCTATAAACCTTGAATAAGTGCATTACACAGTTCATAGAACACGTTACATGGCTCGAGAAAAATAAAATAAAGTGTCTACGGTCAAAACTAGTTCATTATGATGAGGGGAATAATGAACACCAAATGAAGAAATGGAAAATTTTATTTTATGGGATTCATTTACTTTGTATCAATAATATAATACAAAAAAGTATTTATTTTTTGGATCCTAGGTGATGAGTCAAAGTACAATGTTAATTTTGTAAAGTTCTTAATTCCACATATATTAAATTTGTTATCACTATTGGATTTAAATCATAGATTTGAATTATGATAAGTCTTTAAGAAGTATCACGTATGATGTAGGAAATATTCATTGCTTGATGATTCAAATCATTCTAGACATCCAGTGAGAGTTTGATTTATGGAAAGATTAATTAGAATAATTCATTTTTAAAGTCTTTTGAATGTCCTCTATTTTGAAAGTGTTAGAAAACATAAATATTGAGCTGAATCAAAAAACAAATTTCTATTTTTCAAATATAATAAATCATTGTATTGTTTGATGACAAACCATGATTAAGTGTGGGGGAATTTTAGATGGCCTTATTTATACATTGTTTTCCCACATCTTTTTATTTAATTTATAATGATATAATTAGTTAATTTTACACATATTAATAAATACTAACACTTTTATATTTTCATTATGAAATTTATTAATTAATCATATTTTATAACAAATAATGTTATTTTAGTCTTTAAAATAATAAATTTAATCAAACATCACTTATCTAATATAATTATTTCTTATTTTATGTTTTTAACATTGATCAGATTAATTTTTTAATAAATTGACACTTTTATGAAACAATCATTTAATCAATTTTTATTGATTAACATGGTTTTCAATTTAATATTATATTATCCAGATTGATTAAATTAACATTACCTGATTAATTTAATTATCATGTTAAATAATATAAGTTCACAAGTTATGTCAAATTTGAAAAAAATGTGTTTTAAATTATATGAACTCTTTTAGTTATTTAATTAATTAATTTATATTATTTAAAACATTAATTTTTTAATTTCATGTTTTTAGATAAAATTCCTAGTCATTTTTTGTGTCGGTGACTCATTCTATACTTCTTTTTGAGTCACTAACACGCCCATTTTCTCTTCTATCGATGAGAGATTTCATGGGTATATCCTACCCACACCCTTTCGGTCTCTCCGAATACATGTTAATTTAATATTTTTTATTTTAAATTATTTAATTCATTTAATAAAATTCAATCTCATTTAATTTAATTAATATTCACTTTATTTTAAAACCTTTAATTATTTTTTTGCTAAATTTATTTAATCATTCTTTTATCAATTTTAATTTCCAATTTAATTTCTTTCATTAATTTAACCTTTTGAAATTTATTATTTTAATTATAATTCAATTCCTTGATTTAATGGTTATAATTTGTTTTATTAATAACTTAATTATTTTTATATTTAATTTAACTATTTAGTCTTTATTAGATTGATAATTTTCAGTTATATTAGTTAATTATTGTTTTATTTAATGTGATAATATTTTTATTTTTTATTTTCAATTAATTCAGTTCAGCTACCAATAGTTCACTAGCTATTTTGTACTATCGGTGAGAAATATCACTGACACACCTCTTCTAGTGTCTATGTCTCATTACTCACCGACATCCCATCAACATCAATCTCACCGATGTGCACCATCTGTGCCACCGTTATTTTTCCTGCTACCGATGTGCACCATCAGTGCCACCATTATTTTTTCTCCCATCAATGTATCATGTCGGTACCATCCTTATTCTCACCTCATACGGATACTTATCCACTGCTTCTTTTCATTAGTATCACGCACTCATTGATCCACCATTTACACTGTCAGTCTCTCTGTCGCGCAGCAGCACTCCCACAACTCACTGACGCATCAACCCCGCATCTTCCCTTCCATCAAACCACCCACCTTCGATGTTTCATAAAAATCCTCAAAGACAAAATTCTCAAACCAGTTTCGAACACAAAATCATTTTTCAACAGAAAATTAAACAAATAACTAGTTCTGAGACCCTAAAATTATGATTCATCACGGATCTATGGAATATTCTCCCATCCTGATCACTGGTGAAAGAGGAATTGAGCTTGATCACTATTGTGGATCTCGACAACGAGCCTCATGTGAAGTCGCCCTTGCTGAACCAAATCAGCTGCCATGGAGAGCCATTCCACTAGTTGTTAAGAAGAAATGAGGCCACTATTGGAGGGTCCGCTGCTGGCCGCTGAAGTATAGGGAGTACCATTGTCGCCTATGGGGGCCGAATGGAGGATGTGAGGCTGATCCCCTCGAGGAGTTGAAGCCGCACAGTAGGGAGAACGAGAATCAGGTTTTAGCTGAGGTGAAGCCACGTACTAGGGAGAAGGAGACACTGATCCGGAGTTGTACGCCACTGTTGAACCAAGCCGCCTCCATTTTTTAGCGATGTCACCTGGTGGAGGAAGCTTGCAAGAGAAGGAGACGCCGCTTGAGCATTCTTTAAGGAACCACACCCACTACCTTATTATGTTGTGTAGAAGGGGGGTAGGGGACAATTAAATATAAAAAATAAAATTAACTTAAACAAAAACAAAAACAAAAATAAAAACTTAATAATAAAAAATTAATATAACAAAAATATTAAATAGTAACAATTATAAATAAAAAATGTTAATAAAATAAATAAATTACTAATTAAATAAATATAATTTATAAAGACTAATGTAATTAATAAAAAGTTATAAATTATCATAATTTCTTAAATATAATTATAATAATTAAAATTAATTTATCTAAGCATCAAAAATAAAATTTAATAAGAATATTTATGTCTTTATTTATTTAATAAAATAAAAACATTAATAATAATTAAATATTATTACTTTTCAAACATAAATGTTAATATTGATTTACTAAATTAATTATCTAATTGTTAGTTAAATATATAATTATTTATTATAACATAACTTTTAAATAAAAAAATAATTATATTTTTAATAAAAAAATAAGTAATTAATAAAATAAAGTTGTTAAATAAATAATAATATAATTTAAAAATATAATAAATTAATATAACTAATTACTTATAATATTTATTAATAGAATTATCAAATAGTATTCCTAGTTTTTAATCTAATTATAAATTAAATAACTTAATTAAATAATAACATATTATCATCTTAAAATAATTTTATAAGGTAATTAAAATAATAACATTAATAATTAATAATTATTTTAAGTTTATAAATTAATTTAATAACCATCTATGTTATTTTTTAATTAATAACAATTAACCAATTAATTAGTAATGAAACTATAAAATAAAAATATTTATTTAATTGTTTCTTTGTATTTCTAACTGTTTTGTCTTGTACTACATTGAGCAGGTTCATACAAGTAAAATAAACTCATTCAGGCTCATCCAACTAACTGGTGTGGAGTTTTTTAAATGGGGTATGGTAAAATGACATGTCATTCATTAAAAAGTGGATGTGTGCAAAAGCGCTGTGAAATTCATAACTATGTCTATTCAAGAAATTGGTGACTGTGCAGCCGATGATTGTGGGTTTAAAAACAGAGCTGCACTGCGATAAATATGTGGGAGAACATACAAGACACAATTCACAACTTCTCACACCTTGTAGTAGAGAAGAACTTTTGGTAGAACATACATGACTCAATTCATAACATCTCGCACATCCGAATAGAGAAGAACCATCAGGGAGATCTTGGAGCACTTATTGGAGAACATCTTCCTGGAGATCTGAGAAGGAGAAAAACATCACTGTTTTAGTTCACAGGGGATTTCTCTATCCTCTGTTTTCTATCAAATTACTTATATTATAATATAATGATTTCTTTTCCGAATATAATCAAGATAGTTCTCTAAATATTCTTGTTCATTGAAATTTATCCTTCTTCTGGTATACTTTTATGCCATTTCACTTAAACGTTTTAATAAGATCTGAATTTGATCGGTGAGATCAATTCTGAATGTATTCAACTATATTGTACAACTTTTACTTAATTTAAAATCTCCAAAACCATTTGTTGAGTAATATTTTGTATTGATTTTCTGAAACATCTTATTCAAAATAAAAACTTCAGAACTAATGGAGAGTTTGTTCTGCTACACTTTTCAAATCAAAATTTTCACAGTTGAACATTCATGGAGTGGGGAACTCCAAGAATTCTTAACATGAGTGACTTATCTTCTGGTGAAGGAAATAAGTCATTTCATTTTTAGTGTTACATCGCAATCAAAATTTATGTGACTAGGAATTATTTTAAAACTAGTATAATAGAGTTTTTCCCGAGGAATTTCATTGTAATTGTTCATCTATAAACATTTAATATCTTATTTTCTTATTTAATTTAGACTATTTCGTGTTTCAGCATAGATATATCATATATATATATATAATGTTTTGTTTCTTTACTACATTTAAAAACACAAAACAAAATAAAATGTAATAAAAATTTATTAAAAAATAGAACGATTACCTTACTACTGGACGCCATGGGGGGTTTAAGAAAATTAGAATAGTTTTTTTCAATTTTACCCACCCTGTGGGTTCGACCCTACTCTCGACTATAAATTAGTTTTTAGGAAAACATAAATTTTAAACTTTTGACCAAATTTAAAGACAGTCATGTCATATGTATTAAATAATAAATAAATAAAACATATATACATCATAAATATAATATATATCACATAAAAATAGAGTTTATATCATAATTTCCTACCATGAGGGGTGTAAATGTAAAAAAATAAAAATATCATTTCGTGAGGTGGTGGTTCTCCGAACATAAGAATGGTAAGTTCGTTACTATTAAGGGTAAGTGTGTCTAAGTGTAGGTCCAAAAAATCAAATAAAAAAAATATACATATAATGAGTATAATTTGAATGTTATATTTGAATGGAAAAATAATAATTTACATGGTGTAGATTGAAAATAATACAAAGGAGCATGAGGATTGATGTCACATCTTTTTTGGGTAACTCTTTTTGGTTTGCACCAAAGGGATTACTTTGATTTATTTATGTAAAATGGGAGTATTTCAGGATGAATCTATGGATTTTTTTAAACATATTATAGGAGAATTTGGGCAATCCAATGGTATTTATAAATGTGAATAAGTGAGAGGGATGGGGGGTTTATATATTAGAGGGGAGTGGAATTATGGTAAATTTTTTAAAAGGGATTTCAACCCACATTTTTTTCCTGTATAATGGATAAAATAACAAAAAAAATTATTATATGATAGTATACGGTCAAAATATGGACATAAAATGGATTTTGGACAAGTTTCTAGGTCATTTAATCCATTAATGTTAATGTTTAGTCTCGTGCTAAGCTTAATTTTACCTAAATCGTTGTAATTAATTTTAATTAATTTCACTAATATTTTGGGCCCAAATATATGTTTACATAATAAGATGCCATAAATTAGGATGTTTCCAAATATAGAATCAATTTTAAAGAATTAGATAAAAAAATTGGCAGAAATTAATTTAAAATTAACCCCACAGAATAAACGACAATGCATGTTTTAAAAGTAAAAAACGTTCAAAAGTTTGTTATATTTTTCTATCCATGTTTAAAGTAAAATTGATTAAAATAGACTAATTTATTTATATTTTTATAATTAATCTAACAAAAAATAAAAAATAATACCAAATATATTTTAACCTTTAACCTAAATTAGATTAAAAGATAACTTTGAATTAAATTTCAGTGTTTTCATTTTTCATCAAAAAATGAAACTTCTCAGAAAAATATGAAAAATTCACCCAAAATATATTTGGATATTAAGATTCAAAAAATTATGTTTGTTTCTTCAAATAAAAATTATATTACTATCAAAAATCATATTTATGATAGGTTCTCCATTAAAAGGAAGTAAAATTAACATTTAGGAAAAGACATCTATTTATACATAAATTTAGATTTATTCTTTAATTATACATATCAAATCTATTGTATGAGAATCAAGAATATTGATTCAATGTATAATATAAAAATTTTATTAGAATTATTAATGAATATGGGTTGTCAAATTTATTGATATAAAATTGTTTTTCTACAGAGAACAAGTTGTTTTCCTAGGAATGTAATTTCATTATTTTCAAATAGTTCTTACATTAACTTTTATTAATTTTCAACCAAATGATTAATTTCATATACATGATTAAATCATATTTTCACAATTCGGAAAACGTTATTGGTATCATTTATTTCATTAGATAGGTGGTAGATATAATAATATTTTAATAATCCTATTAATCATATATTATAGTTCAGTAAGATGTTCCATTTCATGCCACGAAATATATTGTTTGAAGTAAAAATTGAGTAAAACACATTACAAAAATATATTTTCATATAAAAAATTAATCTAAGTGGAGTGTGTAAGATAGGAATTAATTTGTGTGGCGTATAATGTATTCTGAACATATTTCTTTCATATAAAAAATTCTATATTCAGTGTTGTCTGAAATGAAAAATTAAAAAAATTAAATTAATTAAAAAAATATCATAGTGTCACATTCAACAACCCTTAAAGTGAATTTCATACTTGAGATTCATCTGGGTTATCAGAGGTAAAATATATTATTTTACTTTTTATTGAAACCAAAATTGTAAAAATGGATTCAGAATATTCATTTTCAAATAGAAATATAAAACAATAACACTTATGAAAAGAGGACCATAATTAGGTATCCACATACGAGATAATTGTTTGAAAAGGAAAACATGGAAAAGGAAGAAAAATCAAACCATAATGTTTTGATGTGTAGTGATAGAGAACATGTTTAGAAGAATGTTTACAATCAAAAAGTCATAACATTAAGATTCTTAAAAAAGGACACCAATATCATAAAATATTATGACAATAGGAAATCGTTTTATTTCAAAATCCTTTTCAAAAAATTTAATAATTTTCATGAGATGATATATTTACATGATTTCAGCACAGTCCAAACCTTATTATGAATTGTTCAATTTCAAATTCATCTCTTATTCTATGAAATGATGGTGAATTTTATGTTCCTACAACATTATCCTATAATGAGATCTATAAATTGAATGATACGTCATTCCATTCGTCCTATTTAGCATCATAACAAAATTCTCAACATAAGTTATCCAACATGAATAAATAATTAAATGTTGAGATAATACTTTATTCTCTAAAACCTCATCCAATTCTTAACTTAAACCATTCCCTAAATCATTATCCTTGTAACCCTTCAAAAATAAAATTCAACTTTTGTTCAATAAATCACATCTTAACTTATAGGAATACATTTTCATTGAAAACATGGGTCCGTCCATATACCAATAAAATGTGAAATTTGATTTTATTAAACCAAGAATCCATGCAGTGGGATATAATCACATGAAACATTAATAAATGATGAATAGTATGATTTTCGAAGGGGTTAATCATACAAAATAAAAAATTAAATCCCTAACATATAAGGGGTGGATAAGTGTTCCCACGTTATCAAGATTATGTTCATCCATTGAGATTGCATAATCCATACCATTATCCTTTGGATAAAGATATTTATGTGGTCGACCATTATCATTAAATTTGGTTTTAAGGGCTCTATAGAAAAATTCACATACTCCTTACATTTAAAACACTGAATTAGGGGATGTGCATTCTTTGGAACACTATCTTTATTCTAATTAACTCAACAATCATCCATTCGATGACCTTCCCTTCCATACTTAAAATATTTAGCAATTCCTCTAGGATAATTTCATCCATGTTTCCTTCCACACATGAGTATAAAGTAAATATAATCTTCTCCTCTCTGTTGTTTTTATAGTTTCCTTTGGATTCTATATTTTATTCTTATCATAAACATAATATTGATCAATGACTTAAATATCCCTTTTTATGAATAATACAAGGAATGTACATATTAAAAAATATGTTCTTGAACTCAAACAAATAAATCGATTCGATTTTACCTTATTGCCTCATATTATTGATAATGTTACACCACTGTTTCACGTCACCTTCCAAGTGATAAGTTCCCAACATAACTTTTTCACGTTCTAAACAAAATTTAATGAAAAAATATTATCATTGTTATAGATCAATTTTTAAGTAACTAGTGGATTCATTGTTCCATTAAAATAATATGGATGTTTCCATAAAAAGGATTCAAGAAAACTTTGTTCCCCCTTTTAGTCATTTAGAAGCATAGCGTGATTTATGGCTTGATAAGGGTGTGTGGCAATAGAAATGATATTATTTTACTCCATATTCCATAAATTTATGTTTCTTGGGAGGGACATCATTGCATTTTCCATTTCATTTCTCATTAAAAAGGTTTCTTCAGGTTCCATCCATTCACAAATAAAAATCAGAGCATGGGAAACACTCATCGTAGAGTAAAATGACATAATCATGAAAAATAACTTATAGGATTTCCAAATCATAACAACTAGAATTTAATCAATAAACCCATAGGTTAATCCAGTATTATTCAAATTAATTAACTATCAAAATAAATCATGATGTTTCTTAAATAATTTTTAAATTCCCAAAGCATATCCCACCGGAGTGTCAAACGAGGTGTTCAGCATGGCCTATTATTGTGCACCAATTCCAAGTCAAGTCTATATCAATACTATGTTTTGGGGTTGTTACCCCAATGTACATTTGTGTGAGAGCCTCATCCACTCATTGCAAAATGAAATAGATGTATTTCTAGAAAACCACTCTCTCTATCCTTAACAAAAATTCTAGTCCATTTCCTATACATTGATTCATCCTTATACTTATACTTAATGACACCCTAAACATGTCCTTAGAAATATTACTAGGTATATTAATAATTTTTTATCATCCTTTTTTTCTGATGTTTTAATAATCCTTTACTTTGAAACCAACTTTTGTGACCCAGGATTAACATACATGTATATCACATTATTTAAGATGAATATTCATCATATTACAAAAATATATTCCCAAGGATCATAATAGCTTAGTTTATTTGGAAACTTGTAACAAAGTATTCTAATCTGGTGAAATATATTCAATTTTTAAATTAATTATATTACTCTATATTAACTATACAGAAAACCCATTATTCATAACATAGGTAAAGTAATCATAAGAAAGGGTGAGCTCAAATTCTTGGTTAGGGTAAACAGGGGAGGTATGTAAGCATAAAACGAGAATAAGGGTGTGAGAACATGATTGTATCATTAGATTATAAAACTCTACAAATCAAAGTTCATAAAAATGAATCATTAAATAAGGATTATAATTTCACAAGACATGAATCATAATATAATCGAGAGAATAAACTATGAAAGAATAGCATAGGAATAAGACATGGAATTATGGCATACACCTCATCATATAAAATTGTGACATGTATTTGTTGAAACAGGCTCACTCAATAAGATATGGACATGAAATAAATCCATCATATAAAATTATGGTAATGCATCCATGTCCATTAATAATGTTTTGAACAAGCAATCAGGTTCATGCATAACTTTGTGAACATGTAATCACGTTCAGGTCGAACATTCTGAAAATGTAATCTGGTTCACCTATAACGTTGTAAACATGTAATCAGGTTCATGCATAAACTTATAGTCATGAAACTATGTCCATGAATAACATTATGAACATGTAACCAGGTTCTCACAAAACATTGTGAACATGTAATAATTTTCATGTATAACATTATGAACAAATTTGAAGGTACACTCATAAGATTATGAACATGTAATCATGTTCAAACATAACATTGTGAACATGTAATAAGTTTCATGTATAACATTATGAACACATTATAAGATTAACTCATTACACTGTGAACAACAAATCAGGTTCATGAATAAACTTATTAGCATGATACCTGGCCCATGAAAAACATATATACTCATTAGTCATCCATCGTTATCCAATGCATTGGAAAGAGATATAGGTCTAACCTTTCACATTAAACATGTTCCATAAGATTATAAAAAATCATCATATCATAACCCATGAAATAAAATGGGTATCATAATCATTTCATCATATCATTATGTAAGGTAAATATATAGCTCCCATAATCATTTCATCACAGCATAACCCGTGAAGAGAGGTGGGTTTTAAAAGCATGTAACTCATGGAAGAGAAACTGGTTTTAGAAACATCATTTCATCAAAACATAAACCATTCCATGAAGAATACGAATGGTATTTTGGGATCATATCCCTAGTAAAGCACAAATATTACGATGTATGACATCTTATACAGAAAATAATTTTGAAATAACTTTAGAAACATTTCATCCGGAAAATATCCTTTCTTCATTAAAACATTATTTTTAAAACATAAAACCTTTTGAAGAAATAATCATTGAATAAAAAATGAAAACATATAAAATAATATTTGAAATCGTTTTTAAAACGTTTTTATTTAAAAATAATTTGATAATTTATAAAAAAATCATCAAAATATTTTGAAACCCTTTTTCTTTGAAAATAATTTATTAATTTATAAAGAAATTTTGAAAACCATTCAAAAACATTTCCTTTGAAAATAAATTGAAAAATAATATGTAATAAATGAAAAAAATTTGATAAAATTTTTATTAGAAAAGATATAAAATAAACTAAAAAATTTTAGAACACTTTTTGTTCATAAAACATTTTGTAAAAACCTTTTTAGAAAATATATCTTTAAAAGCACACCGATTTTTTTAAAGGAGAAATAAATTCGAAATTCGATATAAAATATATTAAATTTTTTTAATTACCAAATAGTGGAATAAAATTACCATTAAATGGATATTACATGAATAACTATAGGTTAATAAAAACCTGTGATGGTTCAATAGAGACAGATAAGAATATTTCATCAATGGAAGCATAATCATAAACAATCTCGATAAATGAGGAGATTGTAACAATAAACGGTTACCACTTTCGAAATTTACACCATAAACACCATTAAATAAAGATCATAGAAGGGATATGTTCATACACCTATATTTAAATATAATAATCACATAATACATCCATGGTTAGAATAAAACCCACATACAAGAAATTGGTGGCGGACATGACTTGTGTCTCATGAAAAAAAAGTTAACTGAGAAAACTGATACTAATTATATAACATTAGAATCATAATCCCCATGAAATAATAAAATAAAATAAATATTATAATATCATTAAATAAATTATATTAATGATATAACTTTTCATCGGGTTGTATATACACCATACAAAACAAGTGAGTGGTCAATATTGAATTTATCTCATAGAAATAAAGAAGTGTGATGAAATTCCCTTACCTTAAGTCTTTACTTTCATCATACATGTAAAAACCTCTTGTTTAATATGCATAAGTATATTATAAATCTACCAAAGAACCATATTATTATATATAATACCATTTAATTTTTTTATGAATTTTTATTACCTGTTTATTAAGAACTTCTTGTTAATGTTATGTTTCAGTTAACATATTATTTTTTCATATATGTTTTTCCTTATTATTATTGATCCTCATGAATATATCATGATTTAATTATTTCAATAATTTAAAAAAGTTTTAAATATACTACATATATTAATTATATATGTATTTATAATAATATATATAATATATAAATATGAAATGGAATACACCAATCATGGAGACGGTTGGTTGTACGTACGCATGAACATTGTTTCCATTTATTTATAATTTGGAATGAAATTAAATGGAATATATTTATATATGTATATATATAAAAATTAAAGTGGAATTAATCTTTCAAATATATAATAGAAATTTACTAAACCCTTCATTAATACATTTTATGGAAACCGTTAACGAATAAAATCTTTTTGAGGAGGTGGTAGTCCACACATCCACAAATGAAGTTATTATATTTTCACAAATTGTAAAGAATGATGGATTGTGTTATATAATAAATAATGAAGATTATATACATTAAAATAGAATATATATCATATAAAATATAGTTTTCATTGTAATTCCCAACCATGAGAGACGAGGAAGGAAAAATGAACAACATTTCATGAGGTGGTAGTTTACTGTACACAAGAACGGTATGTTTTTTACCCATTAGGCGACTGTTTGTGTAAGTGTAGGTTGATACCATAAAATAAAAAACATATTAGTATATTTAGGATACTGATATTATTATATAGTCATCAAATCAGAATAATTTATGTATTGTAGAATGAAAATAATTAAAAGGAACCTGAGTAAGGATATTATCTCTTCTTTGGGCAACACCTTTTCGTTTTCAAAAAAGTGATTACTTGGATGGATTTAATAACAAATTTATATATCTAGGATGTAGTAAGGGATTTTGGGAACTTATTTTATATGATTATGGGAGATCCAAAGGGATTTTTATTGGTGAATAGGTGGGAGGGGTGAGTTCCTTTTCATAGTGGAGGAGGGGTGTAAATCTGGTAAATTTTATAAAAGGGAATTCCAACCTTGTTTTTCCCATGTCATGTGGCTCCAATAGTGAATCAAATTATAGGAAAAGGATGGAAGTTTTGGAAAAAATATAAAAAATGTATTTTGGATAGGTTTATAGGCCATTTTAGCCTTCAGCATTAAGGATTACTCCCTTAAAAATCTTGATTTTACATTAATCGTCATAATTAATTTTAATTACCTTCACTAATTTTGTTTTCCAAAAACAAATTTTCCATTATTATAAATTATACATTATTATTATTAAAATACTGAATACATTATTCAAAATTCTAGTCACAAAATTAGAGGAAATTAATTTATATTTAATCTCACGGATGGAATGACAATAATGGATTTTAAAGTAAAAATGTTCAAAAAAATTATATGTTTTTATATAAAATATCAAATTGAAATTTATTATAATGACCTAAATTGGATTTTTTTTTAATTGAGTTATTTAAACATTAAAACTAATCAAAAATATAAATTAACATTGTAAATAAATGAGATAAAAAACTATTTATGTAAGGCCTTTGGGCCATGTATTATGTCACTTAGCCTACGAGCCTTATAAGGGTTCCCCCACAACCCTTAAAAGGGGGATAATAAAAAATTAATAAAAAAAGAAAGGCCATCAGTCCATTAAAGTAGTTTTTTCACTATACATAAAAAATTTTATATCTCAGAAAAATATCAAAAATTCACCCAAAGAATATTCGTATTTTCTGCTTCAAAAAATGTTGTTTTTTAAATAAGAATTATAAGAGTGTCAAAATCAAGATTTAAGATGGTTTATCCATTAAAAGGTGGTAAAATAACCTTTTATAAAAATACATCTATTTATTCCTAAATTTTGATTTATTCATATCTTATACCTATGTAATATATTGGATGAGTAGCCGGAGTACTCACTAAATTTATAATATATAAATTTTATTGAAAATATTAATCAAAGTCGATTATTTAATTTACTGAGAAAAATTTTTAGTTATAAAAATAAAAATTATTTTCTTCGGAATAATATTTCTTTATTTTTAAATGGTTATTAAATTCAATTCAAATAATTAATAACCAAATGATTTATTTTATATACTTATATAAATCATATTTTTTAAATTTAGTTATTCTTTTTCGTAACATAAATTTAAACAGATATAAGGTAGATATAACAATGATTCAATTATCATATTAATAGTATATTTTTTTGATATAAATTTCCCTTCCATGTCACATAATCTATCAAATAATCTCGTCATTGTATGTAACACAATCCAAACATAGTGTCGTGTATATAAAATTTTATTCTATTTTTTGAATGCACTACAAGGATAAAATAGGGTTGCATATAATTCAAGCCAAACATAGTGCTTTCATATAACAAAATTTATATTTAGTGTTTTGTGAAATGAAAAAAATCAAAAAGAATATATTAATTTTGAAAAAAAAAATTATCAAAATCTTATGGTGTTACATGTAGGATCATATTTTAACATGGTTGGATAGAATAAAATATCATATATCTACATCTTATTATTCTTCTCAAGAAAGGTAAGAATATTGATTTCATATAAAATGAATTTGTTCTTAATTTTTTCATTTATAAACTCTCTTGAAATATTGGATATGATATCATTGATATCCTTATCAGATTGCATCTTAAAATGTTATTAGATATTTAGAGGTGACCTACTCTAATACTAATGTCCAAGGACTAGTTAGGTGCCTTTGAGAGTGGGGAATGAATTGTTGGTGCACTCATTTTGCAAATTCTATTTCAATTTAATCTCATGAACTTGTTAGGTTTCGTGACCCCCTCAATATTCCCTATAAATCTCACCTCACATGTAGTTGTAAAAATATAGAGAGAAACCCGTAGAATTTACAAAATTTGGATGAAAGGAAAAATCCTTTACATGTTTTTATACCCCCCAAAATTTATTAAAAACTATATACATTTGGTTATATCTAGGTAAATTCAATTCCCATCTATAATGAGTCCAAAATTCTCCCACTCTAGAGTCTTATAGAGATCACAAAACTCCCACATAAAAAATCATTCAATGCTGAACCAACTATCCCATTATCGTACTATAAATTTCACTAGATTATTCAAATTCCATATTATACTAGAATTTCTTTTCACCTACATAAAATGATAAAAAAATATAAAAATCTGGAACCTTATGGATGACAGTTTTCCTCGATAAGCCTGAAGAATTTGGGTTTCTCTTATACAATTCTTCATGGTCTTCAATAGATAAAATCTATATATTTTTTGGCCTTCAAACTCTCCATAGATAATGAGTAATTTATTTATCTATAATTGGGAGTACCCAAACACCCAATTTGATTATTCTTTAAAGTCTCCTAGCTTAAAACACTTTCATTATTCAATATAAAGATCCCTAGATATTCTCACAATTATTTAACACAGTTGATATAATATCTCCCCCAATTTTTTATCTTATTCTTCATAACCTGCATTCACACATTTATCTGAAACAATATTAATTATTGTGAATATGATTACAAATCGTTCCTTCCATTTCCAAACTACATCATTACTTTCTCAATTTAAAACCATTATTTAAAAGTGTTATGAATAATGTATTTATTATTCCTCATTTTAAATTACATTTGAATACTCAATTTAAATATACCCATATTCCATGTGTATTTTGATTCATTTAAATGAAGTATGTAAAACCACATTAAACTACTCAATTAAAATACTTAATAATAATTTGGTTATTATCATTCAGTATACAGGTCTTTAATCATTTAAAGAAACCCAAATCAATCATATTTCCTTCATTATTCACATGGATAAATAAATATCACAACTCATCTCATATTAATATCACATTATATGACCTAGATTTGATCCTCATTTAATTACCTTCACCATCCCATGGTCATCTTCATGCATGCATACATAGAAGAATGGGAATTCATTAATTCATATGCACAAATATTTCATGCACTAGATTCATAGATATAACTTTTTTTATTTTCCCATTTTATGTGTATATGAGAAACTGAAACTGCATATATATATATATATCACATTATTTCAAAATTTTCAAATAATTAATCCATGATTTATCATGAGATAAATCCTTATTATAATCCGCTAAAATTTAGTCATGTATTTTTTCATATTCATGGATCTATGACTTATCTTGATTCACCTATCAATATTATGGTGTATGTGTACCTAATTAAAATGTGGGAGTAATCTATGCATGATAATAAAATTGTCATGTTTCTAGGATCCCAATTTTTCTAGATATTCATGACAATTATATGGTAGGATTACCCCTTATAGTTTAACCTTAGAGTGAGGGATGAAGATGAAAATGATTGAAGATATTTGATGACTCGGATTAGTAAAATCTAATGGATCATATTCTATAATTATTTTTTAATACATGGGGACATTTCATCACATGTTATCTTGCCGCATCAGTTGTCTGAAAAGCTGATCACTTCCATATAATCATCATCATTCCTTCCATTTTTCATTTCAGTAGCAGGGTTGGTACCTGGAATCAATACACACACCACATGGGGTAGGTCACACATCTTTCCCCCTTGTGTGTGTCATCCTATTAATTGTATGTGATGTATTTGCTTCTCATGCACTCCCCTTGGGATTTATGCCCCCACAATGACTCAGTTCAAGAGTTTATCATTCAGTCTACTCAGCCACTACCTTGGATGGAAAGAGGTTAATCATGCCCACCTAATCATTGCTTTCTGGATCTCATTGGATGGAATAGTATTAATCACATTTCTTTCAAACACATAGAAAATATATACTTGTAAAATAGAAATATAATGGATTTCCATGAAAACATCAAATGCCACATAATATAATTACACATTCAGAAATATATTTTAAATGGACATAAATTATTATTTTCAAAACATTTATCTATGCTAATTAAAATTTTCATGATCTTCACATTTAAAATTACTCATGAAATAATGGAATTTTACATGGCCTTATTTTATTCTTCTTCTTCATATTATTATTTAATAATTTTTTTTAAAGAAAATAATCCGAATTAACACAAGTTTTTGACATTGAAGAATAGTTCAAAAAATTTCACACATTAAAGGATAATTTCTCAATAATTATATCCAATTACATTAAATGAATCCATCACAATTATTTAAGAATCACTACATCATACACCAACACATAATGATTTGCTAAAAACAATTTCAACACATATAACCAATATCGTTTCTATCCAATTAAATCCATTATAATTTAAAACATAATTATTTTTTATATCATGTGACATATATGGTTTCATTATCTTCTTTTAAATATTATTTTTTAACTATTTTTATGATATTGGTTTTCAATAAGGATGTTTATAAATATTTAATTTCGTTTCCATCCATTCAAAGTAAATTTTTTTATCTTCTACAACACATTTCTTTTTATAACCATTATGAATTTTAAAGGATTTATTATTGATGTTTAATTTTCATAAGTTAATTGTTTTTAAATATTATCTACAACTATTTGAAAATTAATTTAGAAATTGACCCATTAAATTACCTTTTTAATAGTATCTTAAAATTTCATTATAAAATATATTTTTAAAATTTACTTTTCGAACAAATCCTTCGACATACTTTTTCATTTTATGTGAAAAATTATCTTTTCCTTTTCATTGTTTCAAATAAAATTTATATTATTCCTATTTATATAAAATATTTATTTGAAAATGATTTCAAACGATCAAGAATATTTCTTATTTACAAAGTGATTTTTGAAAAACTCCTAAAAATGTTTTCATCTAATTCATTGTCCATTAATATATAATATTATTGATTCAGAATATTCTTCAAATGAAATGATCTACCTTACTTCTCTACAAGGCTTTTAAATGATCCTTTATATCATAGAAATGATCTATCACTGCCTTTGTCTTTACCAATCATTAATTTTTTATAAACATAATTTTTCGTACAATGTCTTTACTTTATGAATACCATGGTTTTTATTTGTTTGATTAAAGGTCGTTCGCCTATATATCAAACATTTACTGATAGGGAAATAATTTACTTAACTCTATGTCATTTGTTTATATGTTTTATGTACCATTTTCTATATTTTCTTGATTGAAGGGTATTTCCCTAGAATGTTATTGAATATATTCTCGATACACATTTATTATTCAAAGGTAAAAAATATTACCATGTAATTATAAATGTTTTCCTTTTGTGATTAAATTTGAGAATTATAAGGTGATGAAGCTCGAATTTTCACAAATTATATACTATATTCAAATGTTCTCAATCCCAAAAATGTGTTATTTTATGGGCAATTGTCACATTTTTATGTTTTAGTGCTATTTTGAGCTCAAATGCAAAAATGGAATTATTTTGGTGTTTAACTATTTTATTTGTCTTCTGTATTTTGGAAATATTATTTTCCTCACTAAAAAACATTGTGAAATTCCTTTTCTGTAGGTTTTCTTACATAATGGGACTAATTTCATCCCTCTGGAGTCCCAGCTCAATCAATCATTTGGAGGCCCAAAATCAGCTCACAATCTGTGCCACGAAAACTATGCACATATTTGGAGTATTTTAAAGAAGAGATTTTATCTCGAGGGTGACAGATCCAATGGAGCTGATATTAAAAATGAATCTGGAGGAATAATAAATTAACAACTTTCATTAAGGAGTCCACTTCTGAATCGTCTGATTACAAGGGCTTAATGGCATTGGAATTTGGAGTTGTGGAATACGAAGAGTCACTTTGGAAGATTAAATGTGCCGCACTAAATCTGCCATAACTCCCTCATATGTGGACCACACAGACTTAGAGATTGTGGATAGACGTGGAAGACTATATGGAACAACTTTCAAGAAGGTATCAAGTACCAATTATGCCATTTAATGGCCTGAGAAATCGATGCAATCCAGAGGACCGAATTCGAGCGAGTTTTCGTCATCCATTTCCCCTATAAATAGATGTCTCCTCTCCCTTTTACAATGATAGCCATTTTCAGGGGGCAAGGTTGAGTATTTTTATTGTAATATTTTCTTTTATTTTTAATATATATTAGTTTATCTTTCCTCTTCATACCTCCTTTCTTCCATTTATTTTATTTTATGTATTCTCCCACCGTTATTCCCTTCTTAACTCTACTAAAAATGGAGAACTATCCTCGACGCTTGTTCGAGGGAGAGAATGGTGGGTTGATTGAGTTATTGAGATTTAATTTTATTATCCTTTATTCAATTCTATGAATTTTGGTAGTGGTTAAATCTATTATGGTGAGTGGTCACCCCATTTTCTCTACCACCAATTTCTTCTTCTCATTTATCTATTTTCCTTCCCTTCACTATTTGTGGTGTGCATACGATGGATCATGACATGAGTAGTGATGGTCAGTGAAGAGGTCTCCTAGCTGACGTTAGGAAAAGAATTACACTGAATGCACAGGTCTCTGTATGGTGTAATTACAATCAAAACAAAACGGTGAGGTGTGACAGGTCTTGATCACCTCGTTGATTTGAATTTTGAGATTCTTTTTAAACAATGATATCAACCACCACGACCTCCTAAGAACAACTGCCTACTTCCTTTCTTCTAAATTCATCATTTATTGAATTTCATTATTATATATTATATTTATATTTTATTCATTGGATATTATTTCCCCCCCATTAATATTGGTATTATATTTGTATATTAGTTATATTATAAATAGTGACAATAGAAAAATAGTGCGTGTGAGCGGCCTCCTTGTGATCGACCCTAGGGTGTGCCACTATGGTGCATTTTTAGGTAAATAAGAATTTAATTGAATTGTGGTTCATGAAAAACCACTATCATCAATATTTCATTTAATTAAATATTATTTAAGGTTTAAGGTATAAGAGTGAATTGGTGCATAACAACAATGATGTCTCAATGGAAATTTAAATTGAGATGAAATCCCTTATAAAGATGGTATCCTTAGATTAAGGATAAATAAATTACATAATTATGTGTTAAAAATATAAATACACCAAATATTAGTGGATATTATGTGTAATAAAACCAGATTTCATTCACACATATTCATAGGTACACATATTCAAGAAGTGCAAGTTTAACCCAAAGAATTGAAATTGGGTTAAGAAGTTCTCTTGCAAGAATTCGACAGCCTCACGGCGTCACATTAAAATTCAGAAAATGATTTGATGAGATAAAAAAGGGTATATCATCACTTTTACATAAAATATACATCAATAAGGATATATAGGAACATATCCCAACATAATAAGATGTAAATTAAAATACATAACACATAGAAGTCTTTAAAAAAGAGGAGGGTGAAAGGTTCCCTTACCGATTTGGCTAACCTTCGAAACGTACACCCCATGAAAGAAGTTTCATAAAATGACGACGTAAATACCCATAAATTATAGTCTATTACACAAAGATTAGAATCATGTTTAGTACATACACCACTCAAATGATATAGTGACAAATATAGCATGAATCCCACGAGAATAAAAATTGAGATAAAAACCCCTTACCACGTTGTAATCAATCAATTTATAAGACAAAATTTAATAACCACCAAATGAATCATAGAATACCATGAATATTCAAGTAATAATGATAATATATATATCAAATGGCCATACACAATACACCACATGCAATAAATAAGTGGAGTACAATGGAAAATCTCATGGAATGAAAAGTGATTTAAGAAATCCCTTACCACGTTGTAATCAATCAATTTATAAGAAAAAAGTTAAAAAACACCAAATGAATCACATAATACCATGAATATACATAGAATAATGATAATATATATCAAATGGTAGTACCCAATACATCACTTGAAATAAATAAGTGGCATACAATGGAAAATTTCACGGAATTAAAAGTGAGATAAGAAATCCCTTACCTCGTGACCGACTCGACCCGTTCGTTCATTAAAATACTAAATAATAAAATAAATTTAATTTATACTTGATTCATAAACATTTGAAATTTTATTATTATTTTTATATCACTAATTACCATGTTATAAAAATTATGTCATCATTTAATCTAATAATGTTCGTTTTGTCGGTGTCTGGTACTTGAGTCATAAATGGACTTCTTATAATTACATGTTGTTCATGCGGTCAAAAGTTCCTTATATACAGAATGATATTCATGATTTGAATATCATAAATATAATATATATCCAACATATATATGTATTTATAATAGTACATAATATTTAAAGTTAAGAAATGAAATGCACCCATCATGGAGACGCTAAGCCGTACGTACACATGAACGATACTTCCGTTTCTATTTATTAATTTAATTGAATTAAAACATAATGATACATAGATATATTATAATTCCAGTATAATATCATATATAATATTATTAAATCCATCCTTTATACATCCCACATAATGCATTAACGATTCATATCACTTTGAGGGGGTGGTAGTACGCACTTCCTCTAATGAGATTATTGCATTTACCGACAATGGAAACCATAAAGGTATGATATAAATGGAAAAAACAATAGAATAAAGAAAACATAAACATAATATATGTCATATATAAATACAGTTCCATCATAATGGCCACCATGAGAGGCGGTAGGAGATATTTGATCAATCATCGTTTTGTGAGGTGTTTGGTTTCCATCAACAGAAACATTATGTTATTCACCCATTAGATGGAGGTGTGTGCAAGTGTAGTTTGAATAATTCTAAAAACAACATACTAGTATATTGAGGATACTGGTGTTGTTACAAAATTAAGTAATAAAAAGAGTTTAGGGGTTGGAGAAGTAAAATAAATGAAAACAATTTAAGAGAAATCGTTACCTTTAATTTGGGTAACTCCCTTTGGTTTGACCAAAAAGGACACTTGAAGTGCCTTCTGCATAATGTAAGCCTTCTAGGAGGAGGAGAGAGACTTAGGGAAGTTAATTGGTAAGAGGTTGGACGAGTCAAAAGGCTTGAGAGGTGTGATGGATTAGATATAAGTGGACCCTTTTTTATAAGGGAGATGAGGGGCTCTTTCGGAAAGTGTGAAACCATTATTTTATTATAAACATATATTCGTTTTGAAAAGGTCCAAAACACAATAAAGTATTATATAAGATTACTCATATTCTAAATAAAATCATCCAATAATAATTGGACAGGTTTTGGATATTATTTTAGTCATTATAATCTTATTTATTTAAATCATTTATTAACGAGGTAAAAACTGCATCATTATTGTGTCATAAAAAAATTTAAATTACTTGATGTCTACATATTATAAAAATATAACATGATGTAGGAATTCCTTTTATATTTCTAATGAATATTTATAGTCTAAAGGATAATTTATATAACCCCCTTTAAAAATTAATTTACTAAAAGATATTTTCTTTTGTCATTTTTGCCTTTACTTTAAGTTAATTAATCTAAATTGTCATTATCACTCCCAAGTTGCTTAATGGGGTCCCAAAA
Organism: Viscum album; assembly: GCA_963277665.1. Taxonomy (NCBI): domain Eukaryota; kingdom Viridiplantae; phylum Streptophyta; class Magnoliopsida; order Santalales; family Viscaceae; genus Viscum; species Viscum album. Next base: position 557,356,863 of record OY728167.1, on the reverse strand, counting down.
TCATCCCAAAGATGCTCATGGTCATAAATGACTCATCCAATAAGGTTTGTAAAAGTGTTAAGGTAATTTTGAATTATTATAATATTCTTTTAACCTTCAATTACCCTATTTATCATTAATCGTGGTAAATAAAAGTCAAACTTTACTATTCACAGCTAACTATTTTCATCACATTGAACCAAATTTTACATACTAATAAAAACCATGTATTTCATATTTTTTAAATTCAATTCACATAAGTGGTAAAATATCATTTAAATGAAAAAGTCAGTTTTTTAACTACCACTTATAGGTTTCACTATTCCTAAAAAACAGACATTTTTCATAAAGATACAAAAAATTCACCCTAATCTATATTTTATATTCCAAATTAAAAAATGATATTCATTTAAAGAAATCGAAACATAGATGTTTCATTAATTAATTTTATAATTAATTCCCGTCGTCAAAACAAATAGCGTGTTTTTAAGAAATAATATCTATCAAAAGATTGACACTTTTTTATATCCAATTTCAATGTTAAAATAATTCCAATGACCAAAATTGGATTAAATGGTAAAAATAAATTCTAATTACACTTTAAAACCAATTAAAAAAATAATCTACCCATATAAATAAATTAGATTAAAATGCACTTTTGAATTAAAATACAATATTTTTCATTATTCATTAAAAATTGAACTTTATAAAAAAATACCAAAAAATTACCCAAAGTAAAATTTGATGTCCCCAGTAAGTAGAAGGATTTTATTTGGTAAATTAGAATTTTTAAACTGACTAAAACTATATTTGAAGAGGGTTCTCCATTAAAAGGCGTTAAATCATCCTTTTAATGTAAATAATGCTTAAAATTAGATTCATTCAAATTTTAAGCCTCTAAATTTTTATTGGATAAATGTTAATATATTTAACAATCATGTATAATCATATTGTTGTTAGTTTTTTTCATTCCCTCCAATATAATGGCTAGGTGTTAACTACCATTTAAAATAATATTATTATATTATTATTGTGCAACGTATGATTTCAAAGAAACCCGTTGTTGCGTATCAGGTACGATATCGAACCTAGCAACCCATTAAAAGTAAAATTAATATTTAATTCATTAATATTAATAAATATGAAAATCTATTATTATTCATTTACCTGGGATGTTACATCCTTCCCCCATTTTGGAAATTTTGTCCTCACAATTTTAAAATTGGGCATGGAAACTTCATTAAATGTCTCACATCCGAAAATAGTCAGTAAAACAATCACATTAAAAAAAGTACAAAGGTCACCCAAAATAATAGATACTAGGATTCCATGAAAACATGGATATGGAGGAGAAATGAAACTGTTGAATTTTTATGGAGAGTGATATAAAACATGATTAGGAGAAAGTTAACTCCCAGAAAATCACAAACATGTGATGGGTTAAACAGTCTTTGATTCCCCGGTAGGAAAGGTTAACAAACATAGATTTTTTATAGTTTATTTTTATTGAGGAATTTATTTATGATCTTAACTAAAAACATATGGAACCATACTTAATTTTCATGTAGTGTTTCATCAATTACTAGATATTTAGCACAAAATCATAGTTTCTCCAAACGGTGAGTATTCAGTATGACTTCTTCAAATTAATAGCGCTATAATCAACTTCTAGAAAATCACATAATCCATAAAAGATGAACTATATATTTCCCATGTCTTTAGACATTATCCAAAACCAAAATGGTTAGTATAAGATGTGCTAATCCCAAAAAAAGTATAATCTTTAAAAAAAAAAGAAAAACTACTCTTAATCTCCAAAAAATTTTAAACATTACACAAAGTTCAACAATGACCATTCGATAAATAATTGTCCATAAAATTATTCCAATTAATCCAAACTAATATTGAAACCAAATATTCAGAAGGATTTTCTCACATAAACATTCTTGATAAATATTAACATTTATCTCCAAATAACATCATCTATTCTTAAAGTCTCATACTAAAAAGTATTTAACCTTATCAAATATTCTCTAGGATAGGTTAATCATTTCCATAAATAACCCAAATCATCATATGTCTACAATAAAAACATAGATTCTTCCAAACTAAAATTTCAACCATTATTCTAAAATTGAAATCCCATATAATTTTCTCTTCCTTAGGCATATAGTGTTTCCTAAAAAGAGATAACGTCTTCCCAAACTACCTTTATCACTTAATCACTAAATACTTTTTCTATATTAAGTATATCTGTTTTGATTAAACATAAGTTCCCAAAATGAACATAATCTTGTTCCACAATATCATTTTACAAAAATTATAAGTCATACTAACCAGGGACTTCACATAGGCTAGTGGTAAGCGATTTACCCTTATCGCCCATCGGTTGTGGGTTTGATTCCCTTGGCCATGTCGGACGTGACAGGTTTTCAACAATCTTAATGGTTGTCCGGTTTTATAAAACTCAAAAATAAACCTAACTTGTTTTAACCTCAATGTTTTTCTTACAACTTTCATTTTCATCCCAAAACATTAATACATCAACAATATAATTCATTAAGCCTTATATATATTTTACATTATTTTATTACACTACTAAATGATAAAATAAAACTATTACTAATAGTAAGAACAACATACATTCATCTTGGTGTCCATATGGTTTCATCATCATCTTGTTCTCGAAGGTAGAAGGTCCATGCATTGCAATAATTATTTAGGGATCCTGCAAAATCATTTGCTTCCTTCATCCAAATACACCATGTACAACTTGGGTTATATGGGTGTTCACAGAAAAATAGTTTTGGAATATAATCATGTATGACAAAAAATTTCAAAATATCTGATAAAACTTTGTTTTTTATAAAATAGTCGGACAGAATTTGAGTTGAAACTTTCAATTAATGGTCCTTTTAAAATACAATAAGCATGTCTTGAGAGACTATATTTTAAAATCAAATATAAATAGGTTGTGCAATGGTATCCTTCTTCAGAACCTTTTTCAAAATCATAATATTCTTCAAACTCTTATGATAAGGTAAAATATTTAAAAATACCTTGATAAAGTTTACCTTTCTTGAAAATCTGGGAATTTTGTGAAGATAGGATTCTATTAAATACAACCCATGATCCACTATGATATCTAGGTATTGTGGTGGTGTTTTATATCTCAATAAACTTCTTTCAAGTGAGTTTTATGCTATAAAAAAGTGTCACAATCATCCAAACATGACTTTGCAACAATTATTACAAGCATGTCATCAGGAAGAGATAGGAATGGTGACTGAGATCCTCCTCCTTCCATTTGCAACTGACATTCCTTGATCTGAAAAAGTTATAAAACAAGGATTTAACTGAAATAATAGCTATAGGGATTAGCCATGTGTCTAACGAAAACTCCAAACCCCTAAAGTTGTCTAAACCGACCTCTGATACCAACTATAAGGACCCAGCCTTCAACATTACATAATATTGAATTAAATGAATAATTCTTATTGATGATTTTTCAGGTTTATATTTCTAGAGAATTAGTCCATAACTGTTACATTTCATTTCAAAAATTAAAATGTGGACACTTTTACTCAGATTCCATTTTTTTTACAAAACAAGGACTCTTAAAAATTGCCATGTCTAGTTCCAGGTTTTAAGACAGTAAGACTTTTCCATGATCCCATCCTTGACCCCATTCCACATTAAGTCCTGTGTAAAAAAACATTTTAAAAATTTGGGATTAGAAGAAAAATCTCAGTAAGAGATACAAAAAGAAGTAAAACTGTTATATTTTTTAAAACAATAAGTAAACCATGAATGCTTTAACATAAGTAATTCTTTTCACCTTTATGAAGTATTAAATCCTCTTCACTGAATAATAGATCATTACTTACCCTTTTGTAACCAAAATATTACTATAAAACCTATATAATGAACGAATAACATATAAAGGTAACATAGGTCATAAACATACATAAATTAAATAACCATATGGTCTACTTCAACACATATCACTAAATGGAATATCCATATGGCCGACTTCCATACCCAATGCATTGGAGGTTATAACGTAACCACCTGTCCTGGTATTCACAACACCACCCGTCATTCAGTTTATCACGCAAGAACCCATAAAATGTCCATGTAACAATAAAAAACTCATAGCACACAATATATCATATCACGATATTGACAAAATCTATGATTTATCAAACTATTTTCAAAACCATTTAATAGAGTGATTTTTTAATCAACGTGTCTCATACATCTTCGATGCTTTTAAAGTAATAACTTTTAATCAAAACTTTATAATATCATGAGAATAAATATATTCATGATATAATCTAACAATGGACAGTATATACACCATATAAGATTGAATTGGTTCATAACAACAATGATGTCTCAATAGAAATGTAAATTGAGATGAAATCCCTTATAAAGATGGTATCCTTAAATTAAGGATAACTCAATTACATAATTATGTGTGAAAAAAATAAATACACCCAACATAAGTGGTTATTAAGTATAATACAATCAGATTTCATTCCTACATATTCATAGGTCTACATATTCAAGAAGTGCAAGTTTAACCCAAAGAATTGAAATTGGGTTAATAAGTTATCTTGCAATAATCTGATAGCCTAACATCGTCACATTAAATTTCCGAAATTTATTTGATGAGATAAAAAAGGGTATCTCATCACTTTTACATAATATTTACATCAATAAGGATATATAAGAACATATCCCAACATAATAATATGTAAATTGAAAGACATAACAAAAAAGAAGTCTTTTAAAAAGTGGAGGGTGAAAGGTTCCCTTACCGATTTGGGTATAATTCGAAACGTATAGTCCATGAAAGAAGGATCATACAATGAAGACATAAATACTCATAAATTAGAGTATATAACACAAAGAGTGGAATCATGGTCAGTACATACACCACTCAAGGGAGAAAGTGAAAAATATAGCATGAATCTCATGGGAATAAAAAGTGAGATAAAACCCCCTTACCACATTGTAATCAATCAATTTATAAGACAAAAGTTAATAACCACCAAATTAATCACAGAATACCCTGAATATACAATGAATAATGATAATATATAAATATATATATATATATCAAATGGCAGTATACAATACACCACATGCAATAAATAAGTGGCATATAATGGAAAATCTCACCGAATTAAAACTGAGATATGAAATCCCTTACCACGTTGTAATCAATAAATTTATAAGAAAAAAGTTAATAAACACCAAATGAATCACAGAATTACATGAATATACAAAGAATAATGATAATATATATCAAATGGCAGTACACAATACACCACATGTAATAAATAAGTGGCATACAATCGAAAATCTCACGAAATTAAATGTGAGATAAGAAAACCCTTACCTCGTGTCCGACATGACCCGTTCGTTCTTTAACATCTGGAATAATAAACTAAAGATAATTTATAGTTTATTTAGAACATTTTTCAATTTTATTATTCCTTTTATATCCCTTATTACCATGTTATAAACATTATTTAATCATTTATGCTAATAATGCTCGTTTTGTCGATGTTTGGTACTTGAGTCACAAATGGACTTTTTATAATTACATGTTGTTCATGAGGTAAACTGTTCATTATATCCAGAATGATATTCATGATTTGGATATCATATATATCCATCATATACATGTATTTATAATAGTACATAACATTTAGAGGTAATAAATGAAATGCACCGTTCCTAGAGACAGTAAGCCGTACATACGCATGAACGCTACTTCCATTTCTATTTCATAATTTAATGGAATTAAAACATAATGATACATAGTTATATTATAATTCCATTATAACATAATATAATATATTATTAACTCCATCCTTTATATGTCCCACATAAGTCATTAACGAGTAATATCATTTTGAGGGGCGGTAGTCCGCACTTCCTCTAATGAGATTATCGTATTTACCCACTATGGAAACCGTAAAGGTATGATATAAATGTAAAATATAGAAACATAAAGAAAAAATAAACATAATATCTATCATATATAAATATAGTTCCATCATAATGGCCACCATGAGAGGCGGGAGGAGATAATTGGCCAATCATCATTTTGTGAGGCGTTAGGTTTCTACCCACAAAAACATTATGTTCTTCACCAATTATATGGAGGTGTGTGTAAGTGCAGTTCGAATAATTCTCATTACAACATCCTAGTATATTGAGGATACTGGTGTTGTTACAAAAGAAAGGAATAATATGTTTTTAGGGGTTGTAAAAGTAAAATAAAAGAAAACAATTTAAGAGAAACAGTTACCTTTAATGTGGGTAACTCCCTTTGGTTTGAAATAAAATGACTCATGAAGTGCCTTATTATAAAGGTATGGCTTCTAGGAGGAGGAGAGGGATGTAGGGAGCTTAACTGGGCAAAGTTTTTATGACACAAAAGGCTTGAGAACTGTGAGGAATTAGATAGAAGTGGTCACTTTTTGTAAGGTAGAGGAGGGGCTCTTTAGAAAAGTGTGAAAACATTATTTTATTATAAACATATATTCGGTTAAAAAAGGTACAAAACACATTAAAGTCGAAAATAAGATGACAAATAATCTAAATAATTTCATCCAATAGGAATTTTACAGCTTTTGGATATTATTTTAGTCTTTATAATCTTACTTATTTAATTCATTTATTAATGAGGTAAAAACATCATCATTATTGTGTCATAAACAAATTTAACTTATTTGAAGTCTAAAAATTATAAAAAAAATACCATGATGTAGGATATATTTTTTTATTTCTAATGAATTATAATAGCTTAAAATATAATTTATATTACAGCCTCTAAAAATTAATGTACTAAAACATATTTTCTTTTGTCATTTTCCCTTTACTTTATGATAATTAATCTAAATTGCCATTATCACTACCAAGTGACTTTATGGGGTCCCAAAATCTACCCAAAGATACTAATGGTCGTAAATGACTCAAATAATAAGTTTTGGACAAGTGTTAAGGTAATTTTGAATTATTATAATATTCTTTTAACCTTGAATTGCCCTATTTATCTTTAACCGCGGTAAATAAAAGTCAAAATTTACTATTCACTAAAAAAATTTCAACTCATTGAACGACATTTTACTTACTAATAACAACCATGTATGTCGTATTTTCAAAATTTAATTCACAGAAGTGGTAAATTTTCATTTAAATGAAAAAGTCAGTTTTTTTAACTACCACTTAGTGGTTTCACTATTCATAAAAAATGACATTTTTTAGAAAGATACCAAAAATTCACCCTAAGATATAATTGATATTCCAAATTCAAAAATGATATTCATTTTACCAAATGAAAAACATATAAGTTGTATTTATTAATTTTATAATTAATTCCCACCGTCAAAACAAATAGCATGTTTTTATGAAACAATATCTATCAAAATATTGACACTTGTTTATATCCAATTTCAAAGTGAAAATAATTCTAATGACCAACATTGGATTAAATGGTAAAAATATATTCTAAATAAATGTTAAAACAAATTAAAAAGATAATATAACCATATAAATAAATTAGACTAAAAGTCACTTTTGAATTAAAATACAATATTTTTCACTATTCATTAAAAATTGATCTTTGTCAGAAAAATACCAAAAAATTACCGAAAGTAAAATTTTATGTTCCCATTCTAAAGATGGATTTTTTGGTCAATTATAAAGTATTAAAGTGTCCAAAACTAAATTTAATGAGGGTACGCCGTTAAAAGGCGGTAAATCGGTGTTTTAATGTAAATTATGCCTGAAATTAGATTCATTCATATTTTAAGCCTCTAACTTTTTATTAGATAAATGTAAATACATTTAACAATCATGTATCAACATACTGTAGTTAGTTTTGTTCATTCCCTCATGTACAACGGCTAGGATTTAACTACCTTTTAAAATAATAATATTATATTTTTAGTGTGAAACGTAAGATTTCAAAGAAACTCGTTGTTGCGTATCGGGCATGCTATCGAACATAGCAAACCATTTAAAGTTAAATTAATATTTAATTCACAAATAATAATAAATATGAAAATCTCTTATTCTTCATTTACTTGGGATGTTACATGAATAATATGAAACCCATTTTTTCCATTAGTTATTTATGATTAATGATTGATTTATTACGGCACACATATTTAAGGATTATGACAAGTGGTGTCACGAACCTACCCAGGTAAATCCTGAACCATTCACCCGAGCTGGTCCGCACCATGGTCTGAATGGCGTTCCCGACCCCCATGGGCTGGAAACCAATGCCGAGCATCAGAAATTAACTGTTGGGAACAATTTTTCCCCTGAACAAAAGATAAACAGAAAATCAAAACTGACGATAAAAATAAAAACTAGAACCGAAACGAAAAATAAATCCGAACAAACCTCCTTGTGATCTTGTAGGTCACCACCAACTCAGACTCAAGCATGCTCCAACACTGAGCAGCTGAACTATGAACCCAAATAAGCACTGAACCTGCAACTAAATCAATATGATAGGCGTGAGCACTGAGATGATCAGTATGGGTGCCAAAATAAACCACAGAATCCAACTTATCTTTTCCAAATACAATCCATTAACACAAATTTGAAATACAATTATAAAAGTAGGATTTATATATTTTAATAAAATAATATCATTTTCCCATTTTAAAAACCCAACGCACACCACCATCCATTTCGAAAAAAAATTACAATTTTGAAAACAAAATCCAAATAAGAAAAACAAGGAAATGCTAAAAAACAGGTGACAGTATATGCCATAAGAACAAGGATAACTAAAACTAAATAAGAAAATCAAACGAAATCCATGAGAGACCCTAAACATCCCTAGAAGACCCCTGGACATACTCGGTTCTAAACCACCTATCGATGTATGGTGAAAATCCTAAGTCTACAACCAATTGACCACCCTCACAGTAATAGAAACGAGTGGAACTCTCCATCTGGCCTATACACATACAAGTGGGTACCAACCAATCTAATATAGGTAGATAAGAAACCATCACTCGATCAACTATAAGATGCCCAGGAACCCATGTTTGTTATAATAATAATGGGTAGGTTGGAAGGCCCTTGCACGCATGATTCATCTCACCGCACTTGCATTCCCCAAACACAGACACTTCATATACATTCACCCATAAAGGGGTACACTAGAAAAGAGTTCCTTATATACATGTTCAATCATTGACATTAGACAATGTTCCAAACGGGCCTTCACATCATGTTCATATCAAATCCAATTTTCTAAAAAAACATAAAACTCCAATCAAACACACACACAACTCCCAAATACAACCAATCCTAAAAGTTAAGACATGTTAACCCATGAGTTAGAAGATATAAACATGCTTTTAAGTTCCAAACATGCAAACCCAAACACTTTAGAACGAAACAACGATTCATTGCCCTCTTTTTAAAATTACATTAAAACACGCTCTCAAGAAAAACGGGCCAAATCCTTGAGGAGTACATTTAAAACCACATATTTGAAAACAAAAAAAATGAACCTCCATCGTTTGGGATCCAAGAAAAATTTTTAAAATCAAAATCAACCACTCCTCTTATTTGATATAACACCAACACTCATAATGCAAACATCTAACCCTTCTCAAAATATTTTAACACAACCACTATGCCATTGCCACTAATGTGAACACACTCAAAATACTCTTTCGAAAGAAAATGCACACCAATGCCCTTACCATATCAGTTTCGAAACATCCACACAATTTGATAAACCGAATGCACAATTTATAAAATTCTACCAAGACTCAACCAGTTTACAAATACTTTTATGAACAAGAAAACCAATTTCTAAACAATTTTCATAAGCAGACCAAAAAAGTCATAAATAATATGTATAAGAAAACCACACAATTTGTAAACAATTCTATAACCAGGTCAAATAAGTTACCCAAACCTAGAAACCTCCATGATAAACAATTCAAGAGTAATGTGAAAAATATTTTCATATCAAAAACAATATCAAAACAGTTTTGACATCCACTTGTCACAACCTTCATATGTACATATAAATTTAACTAGACAAAATACATCAAAACTACATATAACAAAACCAATAAATTTAATAACACTATAAAATATTAACTAATTGAAATGAAATAATATGAATGAAGTCAAATATTTAAATAAAATCAATGAAGAATTAAATGGATTTAATTAGAAAGGAAAATATAGGTTATCCTTTCTCAAAGTTGAGCGCAGATGTGACTGAACAACGACGGAGGGTAAAACAATTCCCTGCAGCCCAAACCACACACACAAAACAACAATAAAAACACATGAGTTACTAACCGATGCATTATGGATCTGATAAAATAATGAAAACCCTAAAAACTAAAGATTTTTCCAAAGGGAAGGTTGTCAGATGGGGCGAAGGGGCGGGTAGCTGAAAAACAGCATGCACAGGGGTTCGGGTTTGCCGCTGTTGCCTGTAAAAGGGTCTACTAGGACATTCGGGTTGGGAGCGGATGAGGAGAGGTCGGAGCTCCGAAAAGGAGGTGGCTAGCCGGAGTGGTTTCCCGCTTGAGTCCGCAGCTGCGCGCCACAGTTGGATGGAGGATAGATTGGTGGTCTGCCGGTTGTCGGAGCACGAGCAGGAGGCCGGTGCGGTAGTGGAGAGGGAATTCGGCATACGGGACGCAGGCCGCGCAGCAGTGCAGAGGGAGTCTGGTGGTCTGTGGGTGGATGCGTGAGGGGGGAAGGCAGGAGGCAGTGTGGCTTTGGGTGCATGTAGGATGAAGAAGGGGAAAAGGGGTGACTCGTACTGGGAATGGGGAAAATTGGGGGGTGCAGCCCGAATTTACGGTTTTCCTCTCTTTTCATTTTATTCATTTTATTATTATAATAACACTAATATTATTAATATTAATAATAATATTACAAATAATGACAATAAAAATAGTATAGAGAATAAACAATAATTATAATTATAAAAAATATTATTCTTATTATTATTAACAAACATTTATTTTAAAACATAATCCATTTAATTATCTAATTCTAAAACTGGGTAATCGTGCGCTCCTCACACGTCTTAAAAAATCCACATTAAAATTGCACGCCTCAACGAAGTCTGCTCGGGCACCTGAACAAGCACCTGGGTTGACTGTATAGTTACTGCAAACCACGTGGTGCTCGGGCATGGGTTTGAAACCCACCAAAGACATTAAACATCAGAAATTTTAAACCGATACCCACCATGATCCATGATATGAGAACGCGAAGTATAGAAATAAAAAACTAAAAATTAATTGGAAAGTCTGGGTGTGACAATTATCCCCACCATAGACACTTTATTCCTCCAAAAAGTCCCCCAACAGAACAATAGTCCAAACAAGAATCCAAATCTGATTGAAACCGAATGAATCCTCAATTCATGAGAATGGAAGAACACGAGAGGGTTCTCCCCACCATAAAAGTCAACTGATTTGGTGAATTTACACCCAAACATACCACCCCAAAACAGGGGGGACCGGAAATCCCAATCGATCCAAACCAACTTCTGTAGCATGAGCGAAAAACACCTCCGCTGAAACATGGAACTATCACCCCTAACCAAAAATCCTGAACACTATAGAAAAAACTCTGAGAAAAACATAACCCTAGCAGTGAACCCCAAAATAAATACACCCATCGATTCTTCCATAGGCACATACATCTCTGAATGAATACAACTAAAATGAGACTAACCAATACAAGGTCCAAACCCACTTCTATGAAAATATCATGATTCAAAAAACCACAATCAGACAAAAAAACCTGTTTTGATTATAATAGAATACTTCCATCAAAACATCATGACAAAATAATGAACTTAAAACAATGTCAAGATTATATAAGCGGAAAACATGAATGAAAATAATTAAATTTTTCCACTGCCTACATGGAACACAAAACCCAGACCAAGGCTTCACACCCCTGGAAACTCGTGACTGCATGCAAGATTCACCCCAAGACCTGTGGTAGCGGATCTGATGGCTGAAGAATCTCCTGCCTCACAGTCATGCACTAGAATTTCTCCATTCATAGTGTCTTCTTCAGGTGACACTTCCTACTGAACATCTCTAGATGACCCATTCAAGTACGTAGGAATGTGGGTGGGCCCCAAGGTGGGGACCATGTGTCTGAGGGGAAACTAGTGGTACCTGGTGGGTTGGGACTCAATGGCCATGTTAAGGCAGGGTGTATGTGCTGTCATTGGGACCCAATTGTTACATTTTGTATCAGAGTAGGAACCCCGCATTAAGAGCGGTGAACTGCCTGGATTGAGATGTAGGGCCCACAACAAGGATGTTGTGCTATAATGGGGGGGGGGGGGGGGGTTATTGTAACACCCCATAATGATAAAGGGTTATATTTATAAATGATATGAATCATGTCAACAAGGGTCACATTCCTTTTTAGGAGCCTACATGATTAGAACTCCACAGTTAAACATGCTTAGCCTGGAGTAGTGATCCGGATGGGTGAACTTCTGAGAGGTTATCTAGGGTATGTTTGAGTGAGGACAAAGAACACTGGAAAGGACTTTTGTTGGCTTGTCGGAACTTTCATTAGTCATATGCCTCATTCAAACTTGTGGGTGGGCCCCAGGATGGGGATCACGTGTCTGCGGGGCAACTAGTGGGTCAGGACCTGACTATCGTGTTATGGAGGGGAGTCTATGCTATCAACGAGGGCCCAGTTATTACAAGTGGGGTCTTATATTTCTCTTCAATGTATTATTTTGTGTTATGATATCTTTGATATATTCTATAATAGAAATAATGAGTTTTCTTACATAATCATGGGCATAATGAGTTTCTCCACATTTGTAGGTATAGTCATAATGATTTTGTTCACATAATAATGGTATAAATGTGTTTAATCTCATTTTTAAGCATGAAACTAAATATATATTCACATACTAAGGTGAATATTGAGTTTTTTCAATCTACTTTTTGTTGAATATGCTTGTTTCATATTTTCTATTTCTTTTTCATGTCATTCGGCCATTCTATGTTTCTTTTCTTTTCAAAAAATTTATTCTTCACTTTTATATTATTTCACAACTCACACCATTATTTATGATCTGTTCTATTTATGGTATACATTTCATACATATCCTGATTATATCAGTATATTTATCTTATTCTCACCTATGATGTTTGATTTTTATTACATTTGATTACCCATATTGAGAATCTAAGCTCAACCCTTTATTATGTTTCAATTCCTAAGGTTATGAAGATGATAGTATCATGTGAGATGTATAAAATGGGGTCTAAAAGATCATGATTATGGGGAATGTTTTACAGGTCTTAAAATATAATCTATTTTTTATCTAATCTCGAAGTGACTAAACCTTTTGGTCTTTGGGTTTTCTGGATATTTTTGAGATGTCTTATCTTAATCATAAAATTAATGTATTATTTATGTTATGTTTATCTTAGGATGATTTATTTGGTATCAGAGTTGGTTTTAGTTAATTCTGGGATTACTATAGTAATTTTTGGTAATTATTATATGATAAACATTGGGAAAACCCTAGGGATATGGAATAAATCTAAGTATAGGATAATATATTGAATTTTTTGTAATGTATGTTCTGTATGTTTTTTCTAGTAATAACTCAATTGTGTGGATACTATAATTGGATGCAACCTATGGCCTAGATGTACCTATGGGAATTAACCCTGAAAGTGATGTATTTGGTATTAACTCAATAATCACCCGACGCAGGAAAAATATTCCTAACATAAAACTAGGATTAACACTCTATGAGGATATTCTTTAGTTAATCACATTATCTAAAAAACAATTTCATGGTATTTATTATTTAATATAATTAGGATATGATTTATGAGACAACCCAACCTAATGAAACATATATTGAAACAACATTGATCTAGGTTGAACTGAAAGTTAATTGGATGGGTTTTAAGAGTAAAATAATAAAATGGTGATTTTAATTGAATTATTTTTAATAATTATTTTTTCATCCATCACTAAAAATAACCTCTTTTTTTAGTAAGGGTTTCATCCTAAAGGAACAAAGTTACCAATGGATGTCATGAACAATATGATGTTTTTTCGAAAGACAAAAAAAATTTGATTGTAGTTGGGGTTTGAAATATTATTATTACTCCAAACTAAATATTAAGAATTATGATTAATTAAATTAATATAATTGAAATTCAAAACAAAATAAAATAAGGATAGAATCCCATGAATATTTTTGTGATGAAGCTGATAAAGGAAATATGTTTCAATTATTATTTTGTAAAAGATGTAGTAAAAATTACCTGGGTGATGTCTTAAAGGAATATGGATAATTTTTATATTTTGAAAAAGTGGGAACTATTACACAAATTTATAAGGAAAAGTGAAGAGATCAGTGGAAAAGAAGAAAGAAAATTGAATTATTAATGAGGAACCACTAGTAGTTAAGTGAATTAAATGACGAAAGTATGGAAATTATCTACTTCAACTCCATGATCTAAGGGATAATAAGAATTATTTATATTAAAATTAAAATTCTTAGTTAACAAGGTAAATCCTATAAAACCACCACTACTAAAGTATGTTTCTAAAAAAATGTGTGGTGAGGAACACCAATCACCCACTCAAGAATTGTGACTATTTTATTTTTATCTTATTAAACAGTTTATTCGTTCCTAGAATAATTAATAAGGACATAAAATCATAACTTATTTTACTAGATATTTATTTAATAATACCAATTTATAGTGGTATGACTATTTTATCCCATGTACATAATTCTTCTCTAACATATTTTTATAGGAATTCTGTTCCTAAAAAATCATTTTAACCATCATATAGTTAAATTTGATATAATATTAGGTATGTATAGGACCAGTCTTCATTGAATACATCATAATTAAATAGATAGTAATAATATATTTAAAATCCTAAATCAAACCATGATCACCTATTGGTAAATTGTTGATAATATACTCCGTAAAAAAAATTACTCCCATTATATTGGGGTATTTAGCAGAAATGGTTGTTGAAAAATCAATTTTAGAGAGAATAAGAGTTCACTAGTAAAAATTAATATAAAAATGATGAAAAGTTAATATAATTTAGCTGGGGGAGTGTGGTGCATAGTTATTGGGTTGGGACAGGTAAATTCATGGAGTAGTTCCCGCCTATACCTCATTACCTAATAATAAATTTATAGTTGGTGTGGAACCTAGGTGGTAAAACCCATAATACTACATAGAAAATACCAATGTTAAAATCCTATAAAGACTTCTGGGGGATTTACATCATCAGTGGTGATGCATGATTGATGCATGAAAGAGGAAACATAAGTACGATGTAGGCATGGTTATATGGGAAGGATGTTATAGGCATAATGTGCACTGGGCCTTCAGGACATGTTCATGGTCCTCTTATCATTGGTCATATTTGTTATATAATAGGTCTCCCTTTACAGATATATAAATGGTAATTTTCTTTCATAATAAAAATATGATTCCACCGCATTTTTTTTAAATGTGAGGATATAACTTATATAGGGGGAGAATATTGTGACATCCTTACCCAGGAGCCACATACCAGTTCCACGCTGTGGTCTGTAACCGGACCTTAGGAATGCCTCCTCAGATTCCAGAGGCTTCCAAATGGTATTGAGTGTCTAATATCGATCTTGATGAGACTATACTATATTTATCAAAGTACAAAAACATTAAAAATAATTGAAAATTACTAATTTTATAACTAATAACAGAAACAAACCAGTATAACAAGTTGACCAAAATAGGAAATTCAATGTATGAAACCAAAGAGCAGCTATTTCCATCCAAACATGTGTAATGCTTCAAAATAAAAAAACCAAAATAAATAAATACACTGACAACTCCCATGCGGGTCCCAAATCACATCTCGTTCCCTCAACCATGCTCTATCATATATATGGTATCAAACATAGGTCCCTTTCCCTTAACCTATCATGAAACCATGAAATCTATTTGAATAATGATCTGGAAGCATGATTTGGGTGTGAGTACAACTCACCAGGACACCGCCAATGGTGTCTAAAACAATATTTGATCAATCCATTGTATTCATTTTTGTAGAGAGATAAATATTAGAAAAAAACTAAATATATTACATATATTCAATTCCCCTTAATTTGAGCACATAACTCTTAGGTTCCCCAAGATATCATTTCCTAATTTGGACCATGATAGAGTCTGATCCATGTCACATATTCAATTCAAAAATTCATTGTAACACATGAGATTTTATTATACATTTCATGTCAATTCAATATCAAGACCAATTGGAACAATGGTCTAATTCCATCATTCAAGGTATGTGTCTCCATTCCTAGGACCCTATGAATATTTGAATTATTAGTTCACGATACAACACTCATTTTTTTCAAACAATCATAGAAGTGGGATTTGGAAGTAGTAGTATGTGTCCCTAACTCATATATCACTATAGTATTTTTATGTAGTAGACTATGTACCACACATGAATATTAATAGATTTATCAAGATAGTATTTTGATGTAGGAAACCATGTCCCACATAGGAATATCAAAATCACATATATATCAAATATATAACATCATTCAATGTTAATCAACTGTAAACTTCTTATTACATTCCACAATCAAAACATCAATTAATTGATTAATTAATTAATTAATCCAATTCAATAAATTTTCAAATAACAATAATTACAATTAATTAATTCAAAAAAAATTAATCCAATTAAACATTCTCAATATCGCCTTAATTAATTCAAAAAATAAATACTCCAATTCAATCAATTTCCTAAACAAAAAAATTCGAATAATTAATTCAACAATTATTTAATCCAATTCAATAATTTAAATAATCACATCAATTCCCATTAATTAAGTCAATAATTAATTAACCCAATTAAATAATCAAAATATCCCCATACTTGAATCAACAAATTAATTATTCTAATTCAATCAATTTCACTATCATAATAATTAAAATTACATTATTCAATAATTAATTAATCTGATTCAACAATATATTAATTATTTAACTTACCAAATTAATTAATTCAATTCAATAAATTCAATTTTTAATCATCCAATATAAATTATTAAATTATGTACATGTAATGGAAATCAACACTTTGGGATTGGATTAAAAGACCACATACCTCAAATTGTTGACGAGTGATCACCCAATGTAAAAAACCCCAAATTGAAATGGAAAGGTCAAAACAACGATGACGAATGAGATATTAAATCAAATCCTAGAAATAATATAAAATGTACCAAGATATATCAAACCAAGATCTATATCTAATACCAATAGTGTAAAACAACCCTTCCAATAGTGAAAGAGGGATGAGAGAGTTGGTGGAAACTCCACAGGGTGAGATTCTCTTTCTGGTAAAGGTGATGATATTCTATCCGGGTATTGAATCATCAATAAAATAGGTGAGGATCCCTATGAATTCATCAAGGACCCTAAAAAAATTATTTAATTTATTATATCTATGTTAGTGTTGATTTTCCATAAATTCCAATGGTCTAGGAACTTAAAATCTAATTTTTTGGTTATTTAAATTTGTTTTCATGGTATCCTGGGTAGGGGCATATGGTTTTCCAAATCATGCACCTTAGTCGTGTAACATTTCTAGGGTTCCACGGTTACTCCTAAGAGGGTGAATAGTTCTTCAGATCATGTTTCATATCTATAATACCACTCTATTCAAGTATTCATGCTTTGTTGATCCATGGCTCGCGATTTGGTAAAACTGTGAGCCACCCGTACACTCACCATCTTCCTTCCAAATTGCACCAATTTAAACCAAAACCTTCCAAAGAGAAAACCCAAAAAAGTTATAATAAAATAATGGAACATATAATAGCTAAAAAATCACAAAAAATATATAGAAAAGCTATATATCTTACAATCTCCCCACCTTATAACAGCTCATTCATGAGATTTAATTCCTTGAATCTCTATGATTTCGAGTCAAAATGTCAGTCCACTGATCCTGAATATATTCTTCCCTCTCCTGTGTTTCCAAATGAACACCTACATATTTCCAAACTACTCAAGATATCAACATACTCTTCCTCTGAACCAAATTATTATTATAATCCAGTACACATATCGTAGGAACCCCCAAGTGCATATCCGTCTCAATCTCAACATCATCAACATCAATCACATGAGAAGGGTAGGGGTGATACCTTTGAAGTTGTGATAGAAGATAAACATTGTGCATAGCCCTATTCCTTTGCGAATGCTCTAATAAAAATTAAACTAGTCTGATTCTCCCCTCGACCTTGAATAAATAAATGATCACCCTCTATAACCTCTATGGTTCATCGACATCTATATTCATATGACTTATTCCTATTCTGAGCCATAACTATCCATTTATAAATCAACTAAACATGCTTTGACATGAGACTCGATTGCAAAACACTGACTCACCTTCCTACATCCTGCATAGAGGAGATCTGTATAGCCTACCATATAGAAACTCATATGGTCTAATATATGTAATTTCATCATAACCGTTGTTATAGGAAAACTACCCTAAACCAGGGTTCTTCTCCCAAGAAAAACTGAAGTCTAGAACACATTACTGAATAATATCCTCAAGCACCTATATAGTATGTTCTATCTTACTAGATTTCTATTGGTAGAAAGACATACTTAATAAAATCAGTGAACCCAGAGACATCTGTTTTCCCTTTCAGAAGTGTGAAGTAAGGTTTCATTTACTATTTGAAACTATAGACTGTTGAACCCTATGAAAATGGGCTATCTTTTTAACATACATGTCTACAAAATACTACAATAAAAATTATCTTATATTGGTAAGAAATATTCTACCTTTTTCAATAAGACTACAAGAACTCAAATATCTCCATTCTTCTCAGCCATCCTTACAATACCCTCCACAAAAAACATTGTAACTTTATCCCCCATCCATTCTAAAATGGTAATCATCTGAAGAAAACCTCAAGGTAGATGATTCTCATCCTTGACCTGTTGATAGGTTTATCATCATTTCAAAAAACCCTTGTATCTCCATTCTCATGAGGGGACTCCAAAACTATCTACATATGTCCCGGTATATTTTGGTGACACCTAGATATAGGTCTTACTTCGAGCCATGAAATTTATTCATCATCTCCTCCTATATGCATGTAGGAAAAAAGCAAGAATCCTGACATAAATGATCTCATAATCATATAATATCCAGTCAGAATGTAACTCCCCACCTTTAATAATTTCCCTCAAGGACAAAAATTCCAGATTCTCATGTCGCATGTCTATAATTCAGATCCAAAGTGTATACTATACTTACAGAGTTATGAGATTCATCTACTCATGGATATCCAAAACCACAACATGCATCTCATCTAGTAAAGTCATCATCCCTCCACTAAAAAATGGACTCCTAAAGTCCCTAACTCTATGTTCCCGAACTCAAAAATTTAGAAACTCTCTTTCCCTTCACATTCATATATTCTAGATCAAAATAAAATGAATTTATATAATCCACTAATATCTACTACCGAAGATTCAAATCCCATTCTAAAAATATATAATTTAATCTCTTTTGATCCATGTACATAGTATACGTTTTCCCAACAGATAATATCCCAAACACTTCAAATCATAAAAAATAGCAGCTATCTGGAGGTTTTGTATATTGAAGATCCATTTATAAGGCCTCAACTATCTAGACCCATATGCCACAAATAGATCTACTTGCAGCAACACTACTCCAATCTCTATCCTAGATGATTCATGAAACACAGTGTATGCCTCTCCATGCTCGGGTATGATCAATATTGGGGTCAATGTATAAGGATTTAGCTCCTATAAAGCATTATCACATGATTTTTACCATTAAAACATTATCCACTTCTTGGTATAGCCCAAAAGTGGTGCTTCAAATTGATAAAAGTCCTATATGAACCTCCAATAATATCCTTCCAACCCCAAAAACATAGGAATATCAAAAACATACTTATATTGCTCCAAATATACAACTGCATCGACATTCTCTAGATCTAATAACATACCTTCTGTCGATATTATGTGACCTAAAAAGTGTAGCTTATCAATCCATAATTTACACTTAGATATTTTGGAGTATATTCAATTCTGATTTAGTGTACTCTAGATGATAAAAAGATGTTGGTCATGATCATCATGAGTCTTGGAGTACACCAAGATGTCATCCAGAAACACAACCAAAAACTGATCTAGGTATGAGTGGAAGAATTTATTCACTAAGGCCATAAAAAATATTGGATAATTAATAAACCCAAACAGAATCATGAGAAACTCATAGAGGAAATTCCTAATTCTGAATGATGTCCTGCTATATCAGAAGGTCTAATACTCAACAAACGATACACCAATCTGATGTCAATCAAAGATAAATCATAGGATCATCTCAACTGGTCAAATAGATCATTGATAAGAGGAATAGGGTATCGGGTTTTCATTGTCATTTGGTTCAAATTTATATTATCAATACCCAAATACATTGTCTCATTAGGCTTCATTTCAAACATGACTAGAGAAAAAATGGCAATGTACTCCGATAGATAAACCCCTTATACATTAAATCTTCCAAATCATTTTTACGCTCTTGATTCCATATTTGTTCCATTATATATATTGGAATGGAAACTAGATCTTCCCTCAGCACTAGCTCCATTATAAATTCTACAATTCTCTCTAGTGGAATTAATGGGAAGTCTTAAGGGAAATATCTTGAAATTTGTCCACTACAGGTGGAAAGACATTTGGACTTACTCCCCTTCATCCAAAAACTATTTAGAAACATAGGTGGTGAGCCCTCCCAATTTATAATGAAATATTCCTACACAGCCCACTTGGATATCCCACTCTCCACAATAAATATATTTTTTACCATTATGATATGTTAAATTTACTCTCCTACAGTAAAAATAAATGTGGGTTAAGAATGTCATTAACTTTTCCATTCCAATAATTTAGTTGAATCATGAAATTTCTATGATATATTGATCCCATGTAATCTGATACTCCCCAACCTCTATAGAACACCCCTTGCAGAAACAGATGTCTCTATAGTTTACTTCAAATGGTTTATCTAGCGTTAACACCCCTCTATGAAACTCCCCTGATATGCTCAAACCATAAAGAAGTTTTGAAGATATAAAAGAATGATAGGCACCAATATCAAATGAAACACTTTATATCATAGAATCTACATGAATAGTACCTCTAACTGTAAACAACCAACCCTTACTATCGACAAATGTAGGTCAAACTTCATGAAAATATCATATACCTCTTCCTTGTGATGCAGTATGAGTCCCTTGATATACATCACTCTAATGATACAGAAACAATTTCCCTGAATTAACATGACTAATGTCTCTACCACCTATTCTGATTGAACTTCATCTTCTATTCTGTTATGTTGTGGAAGATCCCATTCCCACACTCTGATTCTTCGTAGATTCCCCATCAATAACCAACTATTATTGATTCCTACAAAACCTATGTAGATCCCCCATCCTTTAGTAGCCTCAAAACTCTACATGTGGTCAGGGGAAATTTCTATGTAAGATTCCGCACCTAACACGCAGGTGACAGATCACTCGATCATGGTCATGTGTAATTAAAACCTCTATCTAGCCACTCTACTTTACACTAATTTGGATAACATTCTCATAGTGATTCTTCCTACTCTCAACATTCCAACCTCAAAACCTTCTATTAGAAACCACGTGCTCTCTACCAGAATCCTCCTTCATGTTCCCCTCATATATAAGTTCCTAATTTAAAAATTTTAAAAAAAAATTAGCTGAAATATATTCACTGGTGATTTAATTTCACATTTAAACTCATTCGGAAACCATTTTTCTACCATAGACCCATCCCCTTCCAATGCTGGATTAAAGATATTCGAATCTAAAAAGCATCTAGAATAGTCCCTCACATACTTGATCTCCTTATTAAACCTCATAAACTCATCTTCTCACTTCTTCTTGAGTGTCTCAGGGAAAATGTTCTCCAAGAACGTCTCCTAAATGTCCTTCCATTCCATAGTCTCCATCTATCCATCTCAATTCTGGATGTATCACCTTCTATAATCTTGTTCATGAAACATGTATGAAAAAAAATTCTCTCTTCACTGTAGGACTCTCATAGTGTTCAAGTATATTCTGAATACACTCAATGCTGAACACATCTACCTCAGGTTCACCCTCTTTAGTAAATTTCAGAGTGTGTTGCAACTGAGACTCCCATTTTAGATTAGACATTATTTTCAAAACCCACCATATGTCACATTTAATGAATCTCAAAAGAAAATAGAAAATTTCTCTCAGAACTACTCTCTGACTTCCTCACATGTCACTATCGATGCCACAAGTTCTACTACTGGTGAATTATTTCTATCCATAACCTCCCATTGTCCTATAAACAATCATCTTTATATAGGAATATCTCTATAATTCAAAACACATGTATCATGATACAGTACACATCTTTATCACTACTAATACAAGGGATTCACATTATTCCATAATAAGTCATTCCCTATTTATTAGCCACACGGTAAAAACTGAGGTGTCATTTCTACCCTTAACCATCTTATATCTAGGTCATGGTTAACAAAGGGTAAACTCATTATAATTATTATAGTTTCTAATTAGACAACCATTTAGTAACATTTTTCATCATTTTACTACTTTCAATTCAAATTATGCACCATTTTCATTTAAATCACACAAAAAAGTTAAAACATTTCAAATTCAACAACTTTACCCAAAACTGGTTTCCCCATGCATGCCTAAAAGTGATGCATGTCACAATATAATATAGACTTCCTAGAATAATTCATTCACAGTAAACTATCTTACCATACTAGGACAATAATTAAATATAATAAACCAATAGAAACAATAATTGAATCACAAAACAAGTGCATCACTCAAGGTGAAATAACATCAACTGCAACAAAACACATCAATAACAATAATACCACCCTAGGTTGTTGGATTTTAACCTTATACATGGGTTAGATACTCCCATTACCAATATCTTAAATAGGGCTAGACTCATTCAATTATTCAATCTCCCTTTCCAAAATAGTAATGAAAAATAAAAATAAATGGAAACAACCTTTAATACCACTTCATAACAGCCTGAACCTAGTGAAACAAACTAGTTCCTCGAGCCAGTCGGTCACATGACCTCATGCGCACCTCCCCGTATTCCATAGGTTTCCGACTTTTAGTGAGGTTCTAATAACTATATCATGGGGAGACTATACCTTAATTATCAAAGTAGTAAAAAAGAATAAATAATTTACAATTAGAAATGATATAATCAATAATAAAACATAACCAGTATTGTAAGAAAGAAATGTAGGAATGAAAAGGCCCAGAACTAAATATTAAATATGTCATGGAAAATATGTTTCAAGTGTCAATATGTAAAACCCGAAATAAATATTTCAGATGACAACTCCCAAGTGGGTCTCGAATCATGTATGTCCCACTTAAAAATTCTCTGTCTTATATCATCTATTTAGCATAGGGAAATTTCCCTTAACCTATCATGTAACAATCAAATCTGTTTGGGTACTGATCAGGAATCATGTGTAGTGTGTGAGTAAAACTTAGTTGGCCACCATTAAAAACATATAAAAAAAATATCTAGTCAAAACAGTGTATGTAATTGAATAAATTTTAAAATATGAGCAATAATTTAAACTATTTAAAATTACTAAATTACCCTTTATTTAAACACATAACACATCCGTTCACAAGGACACCCAAGATCTCAAAACGTACTTTGGAACAGTATGGATAGTGAACCATATCATATATTCAATTCACAATTAATTATAACACATATTTAATTGTTATTCATTTCTTCTCAATTCATTATCATGGCCAATTGGTAGCATGGTTCAAATCCACCAATCTGGGTTTAGGTCTGCATGCATAGTAACCCTTTGGTGTTTGAAGCACTAGTTTGTAACCAACAACTCATTTATCAAACAATCACCAGAGTGTGATTTTGATGTGACAATATATATCCTATACTAAATTATCACTCCAAGATCTTGGCGTAGTAGACCATGTCCCACATATGATTATCAATCAATTTGTCATTATGGGATTCAGATTCAACCAACCATGTGTGTTGGACTCCTCACGTATTAATCATGTTTTAATGATCACAAATCCTATTACTATTAATTAATCTCAATCTTCATTGCACATCTTGCTAATGCTCTTCATTCTCAATAATAACTACAAATCATGTTTTAATGATAGAAAGTCTTATTGATTATTTACAAGTCTTATGCATGATCACAAATCTCACATATATTATCAAGACTTTATATTTATGATTCAATTTATATTTATCTCTAATGATTAAGCTTAATCCATATTCTTCATATTACTGTCTAAGTCCAAATATAGATATTTGTCTATGTATAGAGACACCGTGAAGGACTCACCGTGACCCAGACACCATGAAGGACTCACTGTGACCGAGACACTGTGAGCTAGATACTGTGACATGGACATACTGTGAATCCCATACTGTGAAGCACACACCGTGACATGGACATACCGTGAAGCGCAAGCCGTGAAGCACACACCGTGACATGGACATACCGTGAAGCGCATACCGTGAAGCACATACCGTGAAGCACATACCGTGAATCACATACCGTGAAGCACATACCGTGACCACATATCGTGAAGACTATACTGTGAAGAAGACACCGTTTACATAATCACTGTGACACTGTTTCTTAACTTTTTTTCAATATTATTTAAATAATTAAAACAGTCATATTTGATGTTTTTAATGCAAATAATGTTAGTTAATGATAGTTGTTGGCATGTCAGGAAACTGTATCTCGTACCTATGAAATGGGAAACATTCCTACTTCCAGAACTCGTGGAATATTTGGAATATTTAGATGCAGTACAGGAGAATGTGGTGGTGTGCAAGTGTGAAGATACAATAAGAAGAACTTACATACACCCGAGAGCACTGTGATGAACAAGAAGAACAATCCCGAGCAAGAAAGAGATTGCATGACTTTCAAAGAACTATCGGGAGTGCAATCCAACATGACTGAAGAACAAACGACGAATCAAGAGATCTTTCTCACTCCTGTAGAACACAAGCTGAACTATGACACTCTGTTTTTAAACAAAAAAACCAGAGAAGGACTCAGAAGCATTACCACTAAATCCAACGAGTCCAGAGCTGCATTGATTATCACTAGAGCTTTCTAAACTCTTATCTGTTTTCTCTAAGTGATATATTTATTTACATTCGAGCAATGTGGTGTACTCTGTATATCTTATACACACACTGTCTCTTGCAATGAACTGGAGGATATCAAAATCCTCACTCCAAAACTTTTAACACTTGTTTACCCACGTCAACTGTGGAAGAGGTCCTTGTGCGGCCTGGTCTTTGTTTTGTTTCCCACGAAGAACAGTGGTAGAGGTCCCTGCGTTGCCTAGACAGTTTTATAAACTGTTGTTAACCCTGATCCAGGGTGTGGATCAAATTTAAATAAATTTGAGAGGACTGAGTCTCAGCTTCAGACTGATCCTCTTTTTATATCTGTTTTGCGTCATTATTTTATGTTTAAAGTATACTATATATATCTTTTATATTCCGCTACTATTACTTTAAAATAAAAAACTATTTTAAAGCTACATTGATAGTTAAATTAGCAAGTGTTCACACTTATTATAAATTAATAGGTTAGTTTCAAAAGTTAGTTTGATCTTGTGGTTAAATTAACTGAGACCTAATAAATCTTTGAGAAGCTAAGTGAGCATTTACAATCTGTATAAATTCACTACAGTTTAACTTGTTTTATAAATTTGTAGATTTTACATAGACAACCTTTTTAACAAAAATTTTAATTGGAACTCAATTCACCCCCTCTTGAGTATCCACTCCGACCATCATATGGTATTAGATGTTTTTTTCTTAAGTATTTTTTAAATACTTTGTTTTTCAACTGTTATTTTAGTTGCATCTTTAAAGATCTTAAATTTCTGTTTTTTCTAAATTTTTATCTCTTTAAATTTACTTTCTAAAATCTATTTATAGATAATAGACTAGAGGGTGATGCTACTAATAGGCCACCTTTCTTTAATGGTACAAACTATACTCAGTGCAAGTTTAAAATGAAAACTCATTTAGAAAGCAGGGGTTTTGATATTTGGACTGCTATAGAGTCAGAATATAAATTCCAGAAACTGAAAGAACAACTTGGGATGAACCTACAAAGACTACTTACAATAATAATTATAAAGCTATGAATGCCATGTACTGTGCTCTAGGAGATGAGGAATTTAACATAATTTCTTCCTGTAAAACTGCTTTTGAAATATGGGTTACTTTAGGTGTTTCTCATGATGGAACAACCAATGTTAAATAAATGAGATTGAATACTTATACTATTAAATATGAAAATTTTAAAATGAAAACTGATGAATCTATTTCGGATATGTTTCTCAGGTTTAATGATATAGTCAATACAATGAATTCACTTGGAAAATATGTTCCCGCTAAGGAACAAATTATGAGGATACTGAGATGTCTACCAGACCGATGGAGAGGCACATCTATTTCAATCAGAGGGTCATGTGACATTTCTTCTCTACCTGTCAAAGAAATCATTGGTAAGATTATGATCTATGAGGAAGAACTCAAGGTAAATAAAGAAGAAGAGGATGAACCAAAAAGAAAATCAGTGGCTTTCAAGACTACTACTTCTAAGAGTAAGTTCAAAGAAAAATCTCAAATACAAACTGACAGTTCAACAAGTGAAAGCTCAGACTCTGATAGTGATGGTGAAATGGCTCAGATATCCAGAAGGTTTATGAAATTTTATAGGAAGAATAAATTCTTCAGGAAATCTAACTACAAGGGAAAATATGACAATAAGGGACATTGTAAGAAGGACTAGAAAAATCCAGATAAATGTGATGAAGTTTTTTGCTATAAGTGCAAAAGGAAAGGACACATTAAAGAAGACTGTCCAACGCTAAAATTCAAGAAGAAATATGATTACAAGAACAATAGTTACAAGAAAGCTGTGAAGTCTACCTGGAGTGCTTCTGTAGATAGCACAAGTGAATCTGAAATGTCTTATTCTAAAATGAATTGTGCCAACATGTGTTTTATGACTAACAGATCTGAGGTAACCTTAGATACTCCAATTTTAAATTCTTATTATTCTAGAGACGATGCAGAATATGATTCGTATTCTGAAAACATGACTAGTGAAGAATTATTTGAATATTGTAATATGCTGGAAGAGACATGCAATGATCTTAAGGATAAATACAAATCATTAAAGAAACATCATGATCTCACTACAACTGTTAAAACAGAACTTACTGTTGAAAAAGAGAAGAATGCTCAACTATTAAAGGAGAACACTGAACTGAAAATGTCAAATGAGCAACTTATAAAAGACTTAGAGAAGTTCACAAATGGAAAGGATACACTAACCAAAATGCTAGGAAAGAAAGTGGCACCAAAATAAACTACTGGAATAGGCTACAAACCTGTACAGAGACAGATTACTAAGAATTAATTTATTCTTAAATCTGGACAGAATTCTGCTTATTCTAGTTCTGGAAATTCATATGCTTAAACTAGTTATTAACATAGTTATCAATCAAGTAGAGTTTATCTCTAAGAATATGTTGATTCTGTAAATTATATGAGACCCATAAGACAAATTTGGGTACCAAAATCATTGATTGCTAACCTGTCTGGACCCAAGAAGATCTGGGTACCAAAATCATACTCTGTCTAAAACTGTTTTGTAGGAAACCTTCTTGAAGAGTTCCTACAAGAAGACATGGTATTTGGACAGTGGATGTTCAAGAAATATGTTTGGGGATTACTCATGTTTCAAGAGTTTAATAAAGGTTGATGGAGGTCATCTCACCTTTGGTGATAATTCTAAAGGAATGATCATCGGCCTAGTCCAAATTGGTAACACTAATTCAGTTGTAATTTCCAATGTTTTATTTATTTATGGACTGAAATATAATCTTTTAATTATTTATCAATTGTGTGATGATGGTTTTAATTTCAAATTTGAAAATGATTCTTGTAATGTTTTTAAGTCTAAAAATGTTTTTGTATTTTCGGCTTTAAGAAATGAAAATGTTTATGCTGTTGATTTAAATTACTTAGCTAAGAAAAATGTTACCTGTTTAAATGATTTTCATAAAGTGTCTTAGTTATGGAAAAGAAGATTAAGACACTCCAATATACACTCACTTAGAAAACTAACTAGTAAAAACTTAGTTAGAGACCTATCTAATCTTGAGTTTCCAAATGACAAAGTTCTTAATCCCTGTCAAAAGGGAAAGCAACATAAAGTTTCTTTTAAATCAAAGAAAGAAGTTTCAACTTCTCAACCTCTTGAGTTGGTTCACATGGATTTGTTTAGACTATCTAGTGTTTCTAGTTTAACTGGGAAGCTCTATGTCTATGTCCTTGTAGATGATTTTTCTAGATATACATGGGTATAATTCCTAGCTCACAAAATTGAATCCAGTTCTTACTTTGTTAAATACTCCAAGTCTGTAGAAAATCTTAGTGGAATTAAGATTAAAAATCTAAGAAGTGATCATGGTCGTTAGTTTGAAAATCATGAATTTGATTCCTATTTCTTACACAATGGCTATAGTCATAACTTTACTAATCCTAGGACACCACAGCCGAATGGTGTAGTAGAATGAAGAAATAGAACCCTGCAAGAATTAGATAGAACTATGCTTAATGAATATGACCTGCCTATTTACTTTTGGGATGAAGTTGTGAATACAGCTTGTTATATCATTAATAGAGTCTTAATTAGACCGGTTCTTAAGAAGACCCCATATGAGTTGTGGGATAATAGAAAACCTAAAGTCAATTACCTTAGAGTCTTTGGCTGCAATGTTTTTATTTTTAATATAAATGATAATCTTGATAAGTTTTCCTCTAAGAGTGATGAAGGAATATTTTTAGGATATTATATAACCAGCAATGCCTATAGAGTTTTCAATAAAAGAACCATGTGTGTGGAATAATCTGTTCACATCAAATTTGATGAAACTGATACACATGAGTCTAAAACCTCTCTTGAAAATATTGTATAAGATTTAAGTGTTCTGGACCTTAATGATAGATCTAAAGAACCATCTATAAAGACAACAAGTTCTGGACTTATTCCAGAATCTGCTCCTAATGAACCCGAACATAAAGAAGAACCTGAAATTTCTAGTCCTAACTTTACTAGATCATCTAGAATTATAAAGAATCATCCTTTAGATGATGTTGTAGGAAATTTGGATAGAGGGACACAGACTAGAGCTTCTCTTAGAAATCAGGTTAAATATCAATCCTTCTTGTCACATCTTGAACCTAAAAACATTGATGATACTATTAATGATGAATTTTGGGTAATTATTATTCAAGAGGAACTCAATAAATTTGAAAGAAATAACGTTTGGAATCTTGTTGAAAGACCTAAGGACACTTTCACCATAAGCACTAAATGGGCGTTTAGAAATAAAGTAGATGAATCTGGAAATAGAGTTAGAAACAAATCTAGGCTAGTTGCACAAGGCTACAGTTAAGAAGAAGGTATTGACTATGAGGATAATTTTTCTCCAGTAGACAGATTAGAAGCCATTAGGATTTTACTTGCTTATGTTGCACATCTAAATTTTAAACTATAT
The DNA here is from genome assembly GCA_963277665.1 of Viscum album. Classification (NCBI taxonomy): domain Eukaryota; kingdom Viridiplantae; phylum Streptophyta; class Magnoliopsida; order Santalales; family Viscaceae; genus Viscum; species Viscum album. Next base: position 557,327,033 of record OY728167.1, on the reverse strand, counting down.
CCAATGGATGTCAAAAGTGCATTCTTAAATGGATATAATGCTGAGGATGTTTTTGTTGAACAACCACCTGGATTTTCAAACCCTCATTTTCCAAATCATATTTTAAAATTAGCAAAAGATTTATATGGATTAAATCAAGCACTAAGAGCTTGGTATGATAGATTAAGTACTTTTCTAATTTCCAAAGGTTTTACAAAAGGTATAGCTGATCCTAATATTTTTATAAAATGTATTTCTAAAGTTGTTTTAGTTGTACAAATTGATGTAGAAGATATTTTTTTGGATCTTCAAGAAATTCCCTATGTACTGATTTTTCTAAAATGATGCAAAATGAATTTGAAATAAGTTTAATGGGTGAACTGAAATTCTTTCTTGGATTTCAAATCTTTAAAAATGATGATGGAATTAATTTAACTCAATGTAAATATACTAGAGATATTTTAAAATGTTTTGGATTGGATAGCACAATAATTAGTGACACTCCAATGAGTACCACCTGTAAGATGGATCTTGATGAAGATGGTAAATCTATAGATCAATCCACGTATAGAGTAATGATAGTAATTATATTCTACCTGACTGCTAGTCATCCTGATATTATGTTTAGTGTGTGTATGTGTGCTCGTTTTCAAGAAAACCTTAAAGAGACACATTTAAATACAGTAAAAAGGATTTTCAAATATATCAAGAATACACCCAATTTAGGACTGTTCTATCCCAAAGGACAATCATTTGATTAAGTTAGTTATTCTGATGCTGGTTTTGTTGGATGTATGTTAGATAGAAAAAGCACCTCTGGAACATGTCACCTTTTAGGCAAGTCACTAGTATCATGGTGTAGTGAGAAACAAAATTATGTTGCATTATCTACTGCAGAAGCTAAATACATAGAGCTGGAAGTTGTTGTGGACAAATTTTGTGGATGAAACACACATTACTTGACTACGGATATCAATTCAGACATGTCCCAATAAATTGTTACAACACAAGTGCTATTAACATTTCTAAGAATCCTATTTCTCATTCTAGGACAAAACATATTGATGTAAGACATCACTTTTTGAGGGATCATTATCAAAAAGGTGATATCACTTTGGAATTAATTGGTACTGAATATCAACTTGCTGACATATTCACTAACCCATTAAATTCTGAAAGATTAGACTACATCATACATGATCTTGGTATGATTAATCATAAATAGATATCTTACTGATCTTAATGTATAATAATTTACTATATTTTACTTTATGGTTTCATACTCACTATCTCACCATGACGACCACCAACTGTCTCACCGTGATGAGTAGTTTTCCTCACTCCGTAATGCCTACTCATGATCTCACTGTGAAGATTATTTATATTCTTATTATCAAGGTAATTTTTATTTCACCGCTATTTGATTTCCCGTGTTTTTTTTATGATGAATGACATTCCCAAATGATAAAACATAAGGGTTTCATTCGATTCCTTACCCGAACTCTCTCTTGAAAACTTTCTCTTCTCTCTCGCCCAAACCCTTCAGTGGATGCCAAGGATGAAGCATCCATCTTCACCCTCGTCTAATAAGCGACTCTTTAAGAAATAGAAGAAGATACCAATGATAGTTCCCGAAGGACCTCTAAACCCAAACATGGTAAGTCGTACAGTTGTACCTGAAAAATAAGTTTTCCTTGAGTGGTTGTTGTCTAGAAAGTTGATAGTTTTGAAAGTTTTAAGAGAACAAGGATGGCTTGAATGGTTCTCTGGAAAAAATAAACCGATTTACCTAAGGCTAGTATCTCAATTCTATCAGTATGTGAAGTTTTCCATTGAGTTTGGGGAAAGATTTATGGTGAAAAGCTGGATAAATGCACAAAAGTGTTCTTTCTCTTCGAGGATGTGGGCTGCATGCCTAAGAATTCCACATGAAGGAGTTTGTGAAGACTACTAGAGAGACCCTCCTCCATCTTCTGATATCTTCAATCTGGAAAATGCCTTGGATATTCTAATTGGTAATGGCACCAAGAGAAGGGCCATATCTGTTGAATTAGATGGGGAGACTAGACATCTTATGAAATTTTTTCAGAATTTGATCAGTCCAAGAAAAGGGGATTTTAATAGAATGAAGTATCATGAAGTGTCCTGATTCACCTGTTGAATAATGGCCACAAGATCAATCTTTGTAATTATGTTATTAACCATATCTGTGAGCTGATTAAAGTCACATCCAAATCCACCTCCTTGTTTTACTCAAGGATAATTTCAGCCATGTTAGTTTCCAAAGGGATGGTTGGACCAAATGAAGAAAAGATAGGGTACATTGATTTCTTTTTATCCTTTCCTATCACTAGAAGGTTGATGATTAGCTGGAACCCCTGGAAGAAGGAGTGGGTTTAGGATAATGAAAAACTCTATAAAAAGTTTAATCCTATTAACTATCCAAGAAGGCCGATGAATCTAGCCGATCCTCGTCCAGAACCAGATGAAGTGGCTGAGTATTCAGAAGAAGAAGAAGAAGAAGAAGAAGAAGAAGAGGAAGTGGCAGTTGAAGTATCATCTAGAGAAGAAGCTCGAATACCTCCAATGGAAACAACTCCTGTTGAAAAAGAAAGGACTGTTGTCCCTACTATTTTCCCTGCTGAAATACCTCAAGGAGAGGAAGTTGTTGTTGGTTTGAGAGAAGAATATGATTCTGCTTCTAGTGAAGATGTCAATCTAGAAACTCATCCTACGGATGCAAGAAAATTTGTTTTTCCTGATTCAGAATGGCAAGCAACCATAGAGATAGATCCAGTTGAAGTGGATCTCCCTATTGAGAAAGAAGCAAGTTTGGAAGCTCAACCAGTGGAACAATCGGTTCCTGAGTATATTCCCTCTGCTGAAGAGAGGATGGAAATTGCCTTTCAACTGGCAAGGAAAGAGTTTGCTGAAGAGATTGGTGATGATCCTGTGTATCTTGATCATGTTGCTGAGCCTATAGTCACTGAAATGGAAGCACAATTTGAGGGGGAGGAACCTCAAATCCTTGAGATTATAGAAGCTATATCTGCTGAAGCTTCTCAACCTACTGTCACATATTCTGTGTACACTCGATATGAATTCCCAAGTTTTTATGATGTGAATGAGTCAGCACAAGTGTCTACAACTGGAATGGGTCTATCTTCTGCGTTTCAACTGAAGTCTGTAGCTCATCTAGAACTTCGACTAGAACTAGAGCCCCAACCTCAATCAGAATCAGAATCTGAGTCTGAAGATGACTCTGAACCACTACCTTTACCTACACCCTTATCCAAGAATCACTCCTTTGTGAAAAAAGATGATCTAAATGTTTTTGGAGAGACTCTGTTAGCTGGAGTTGAGAAAATTGTATCCACTAAATCTCGTCCAGTGACTCAGTTAAGTCAAGAAGATGCATCAATTCTCTTGGAATATATTATATTGCACATTCAACAAAGGATAATCTGAGAAATTCAAGATGTCAGAGAGGAAAATAAGCTACTGAGTGCTGATGTTGCAAATTTGAAAAATATGGTAGCAAACTTGCAGAATGAGTTGTCTTTGAGATCAGAGTCTGCTCCTGTTTCTGCCCCTACACCAGTTGCTACTTCTCCTGAGTCATCTGATTCCATCATTTCTAGGGAGATTGTGTCTCAAGTGCATCAATTTCTACTCTCTTTTGATGAGATGATTGGAAAAAGACACACAAAAATGCTGTAACTTTTGAGGTAACTTATGGTAATTTTGAATAAGCTCACTGATGAATAAACTGGATGCCTGCAAAATGTTCTGAAACAGCTCAAAGTTCTAACCGAAGCTGTCAAGGCTTCACCTTATTCTGGTCAGACCTCCACACCTTCTTTGAATGATGCTCTGCTGAGATCCATAATCAAGTAAGAACATCAGAATGCCCTTAGTGGTTTAGATCTATCTTATTTGTTAGAAGTGGTTAAGAACAGTGATCGAGCATTGGAATTGGTTAGGATTCATTCTAAAATAGCCAATTATTCTCAACAGGAGATCACTAAGAAAATAGAATTTTATCTCACTCAGATTTTCTCTAAAAGTGATATGACAGATCACTTTAGATATCTTGTGGAAAACATGAAAATCCCTCCGGTGACTCAAGATTTCAAATATAAAGTTCAGAAGCTTACATATTTCACCAGATTGTTGGACAGATTTATGAAGAATAAGGATGAATTTGAATAGTCTATGCAATATTGTGGTGAAATCATTACTGATTTCCTCAGTATTTTGATGCCATATCTTCATGTGTAGAGTATTGTTATAGTTGCTCCTGTTGCTGCACCCCTTAGACCTGGTCTACCTGCATTAGACTCAACTGTCATGACAGTCAGCCAAGCTCTTTCTCAGATCCGGCCAGTCATTATTGACCAACCACAGCCAAGATCTTCTACTTTTCCTACTTTGGCCCCATATGTTTTTGAAGGTCTACCATTACCCTCTTTTTCTACCACATCTATGCCTTCTTATACTTCAGCACCTGCTCCTGCTGCTGATAAAGGCAAGGAAAAGGTGGATCCTTGAAGAGCCCAGGGACTGTGTTCTTTTTGATGGGATGTCATTTGTTATTTAATGTTTTTATTTCTCCTATATATTCTCTTCTCAACCCTTTTTAATGAAAAATGCAGTGTTTCATTTCATTTTCTCTACTATTTGATAATTCCAAAAGGGGGAGAAAAACTACAAGTATAAAAGGGGGAGAAAAACATCAAGTTTCAGTACTATAATGAGATATGTTATTATCGAATCTATTATTCTCAAATTTTTTCTATTCTATTATGAAAGTTTCGATAGTGTTACATTTCATTTATATTTTGACCATACATGATTTGTGATCATCAAAAAGGGTGAGATTGTTGGACTCCTCATGTATTAATCATGTTTTAATGATCACAAATCCTATTACTATTAATTAATCTCAATATTCATCGCACATCTTGCTAATGCTCTTAAATATCAATAATAACTACACATCATGTTTTAATTATAGCATGTCTTATTGATTATTTATAAGTCTAATGCATGATCACAAATCTCGCATATATTATCAAGCCTTTATATTTAAGATTCATGTTCTCTTACTCTCTAATGATTAAGCTTAATCCATATTTTTCATATTACTGTCTATGTCCAAATACAGATATTTGTCTATGTATAGAGACACCATGAAGGACTCACCGTGACCCAGACACCGTGAAGGACTCACCGTGACCGAGACACCGTGAGCTAGACACCGTGAAACGTACATACCATGAAGCACATACCGTGAAGCACACACTGTGACATGGACATACCATGAAGCACATACCATGAAGCACATACCTTGAAGCACATACCGTGAAGCACATACCGTGAAGCACATAACATGAAGCACATACCGTGACCACATATTGTGAAGACTGTACCGTGAAGAAGACACTGTTTACATAATCACTGTGACACTGTTTCTTAACATTTTTTCACTATTATTTAAATAATGCTAATGGTCATATTTGATGTTTTTAATTCAATTAATGTTATTTAATGATAGTTGTTGTCATGTCATGAAACTGTATCTCGTGCCTATGAAAAGGGAACCATTCTTACTGCTAGAACTCGTGGAACATAAGGAAGATTGAGATGCAGTACAAGTTTAAGTGGTAGTGTGAAAGTGTGAAGATACAATAAGAAGAACTTACATACACCCGAGAGCACTGTGCTGAACAAGAAGAACAATCCAGAGCAAGAAAGAGATTGCAAGACATTCAAATAACTCTCATGAGTTCAATCCAACACTACTGAAGAACACACGACGAATCAAGAGATATTTCTCACACCTGTAGAACACAATCTGAACTACGACACTCTGTTTTTCAACAGAAAAACCAGAGAAGGACTCAGAAGCATTCTTGCTGAAACTACCAGTGACAATGTCCAATGTGGTGAACCAGGCTTCAAGCAAGGGGAACATAGATGAAATGGAAATTTCTACTGGGAAGATAGGGACTAGAAAATAAATCATCCTTAGTTCTGAGGAGGATAGGGTCGAGGAGTTTCTGTATGTTTACATTCTACAGGAAGAGGCTGATATGATGGGAAGGGCGATAAGAGTGGAAGTCGATCACGAGCATGAAAAGTGTATTGACAAGCAAGACATGATCTTAATGAGAGGCTTCAATGACAAGAAAATTAGCAAAGAGGAATATATCCGCACTTGGGACAAAATGGAGAACTATTTGGAAGATGTTATTGGAGAAGATCCTGTGGCTAAGGTATGGATAATACATTGGAATCTCTACAGGGAAGAAAGCAATAATAGGCTAAGGTTGTGTTTTGGTAACATTTCATTTTCTTATGATGCTTCGCCCCTGGTTTGACATGGGAAGTGCAGTCGGGGCTTCCTCATCGGGCTAGAGCACTCTACCATTTCCTTGGCAGGTCATTTGGGACATGGTTGATTCGGAGGGATGGCAACATCGGGAGGGACCATGCTTGCATGGGATCTCCGAGTGTCCAGATTAGGGATTGTAGTGTTGTTGTTGCATGTATGTTGTAGTTCCTTCTCTTTCCGGTGTTTTTCTGGGTTTTTTTGGCTGTATTGTTGTACTTTTGTTTTCTCACTTTTTCCTCAAAGTGTTTTCTTAATAAAAAAATAATTGTCAGTCAATGAGTTCAGAGTTGCATTGATAATCACTAGAGCTTTCTAAACTCTTATCTGTTCTCTCTAAGGGATTAATTTATTTACTTTCCAGCAGTGTGGTATACTCTGTATATTATATACACACACTGTCTCCTACACTGAACTGGAAGATATCAAAATCCTCACTCCAAAACTCTTAACTCTTGTTTACCCATGTCAACTATGGAAGAGGTCCTTGTGCGGCCTGGTCTTTGTTTTGTTTCCCATGAAGAACAGTGGTAGAGGTCCCTGCGTGGCCTGGACAGTTTTTTAATCTTTTGTTACCCCCGATCCAGGGTGTGGATCAAATTTATATAAATTTGAGAGGACTAAGTCTCATATTGAGACTGAACCTCTTGTTATATATGTTGTGTATCTTTATATTACTTTTAATGTATAATATATATATATTTTATATTCCTCTTCTATTACTTTGAAATACAAAACTATTTTAAAGCTACTTTGATAGTTAAATTAGCAGGTTTTTACACGTATTGTAAATCAGTAGGTTAGTTTCAAAAGTTAGTTTGATATTGTGGTTAAATTAACTGAGACCTAATCAATCTTTGAGAAGCTAAGTGATCATTTACAATCTGTATAAATTCACTACAGTTTATCTTGTTTTACAAATTCGGGGATTTTAAATAGACAAATTTTTTAACAGAAATTTTAATTGGAACTCAATTCACCCCCCTCTTGAGTATCCACTCCGACCAACTATGTGCATCACCAAAATATCACAATCAGATATATATCACACATATCAAATCATTCAAGGTTAATAAAAATTAACCTTCTTATCACATTACACAATCAAAATATTAATTAATTAATTTGACAATTACTTAATCTACTTCAATCAGGTACATAATCCTAATATTTCCCATTATTTAATTCAATTATTTATTAAACCAATTCAACAATATCAATATCCCCATAAATAATTCAAAAAAAATTATTCCACTTCAATTAATATCATAACCAAAATAATGCCCAACAATTAATTCCATAATTAATTAATCCAATTCAATCAATTGCATAATCAAAACAATTCTCATTAATTAACTATTCAAGTAATTATCCAAATTAAAAAATCTCATTATCCCTATAATTAATTCAACAATTACCTATTCCAATAAAATAAATTCCATAATCACAACAATACCCATTAATTAATTTAATAATTAATTTATCCAGTTCAATAATATATTAATTAATTAACTTACTAAATTAATTAATTCATTTAAAGAATTTAAAGTGCTAATCATTCCATAAATATTATGAAATTATACACACGCAATTGAAATCAAGAATTTTGGATTTAAGTAATAGACCACCTACCTCAAATTGTTGATGGAGGACCACCCAATGGAAAAAAACACAAAATCAAAATGGAAAGGTCAAACCCATGATGAAGAATGATATCTTGAATAAAATCATAGAAACAAGATCAAATGGATCAATATCAATCAAACCTATATCTAGATATAATACCAATAGAGTAATAAAAATCCCATCAATTAATGAAATAGGGATGGGAGAGAGGGAGGAAACTAAAAAGGGTGAGATTATCCTACTGGGAGAGGTTATGTTCTTTGATTTTTGATTTGAATCATCAAAAATGAAGTCAAGATCCCTAGGAATTTTTCTGGAAGCCTCTAAAAAGGAGAGAAATCAATAATTTCCTTTTTGGGGTCCATTTGGGATTATTACCATTGGATCAGGTATTTAAAATGTAATTTTTGGGTTAATTAATACTACGAGCAGGGTTTCATGGTAAGGGGAACATAGTTTTCCAAACCATATGCATTAATTATGTGCCTATTCTAGCGGGGTTCATAGTTAATCCTAAGAGGGAGCATTGTTTTCCGAACCACGTTCCAACTATTAAATCCCTCATTATCCAGGGTTGAATGGTTTTCTAGGCCAGGTATCAAGGTTTGGTAAAACTATGAACCACCCATACACTACCCCTCCTCATTCCAAATTTCAAAAATTCACCAAAACAATTCCAAAGGTAAATCCCAAACAAGTTATTATCACGACAAAAAATTTCACTAAGTGTTTTTTAAAAAAATAAAATCCTAATTTATTATACTACACACAACAGCGAAATAAAATTAAAATCTGATATGTTAAAATAATATTTTACCCTTGAAATAAAGTAGTTAGATAAGAAGGTTTATAAGGAAATAACTACTATAAGAATCATTTAAGGAAATAATTGGATTTTCATAGTGGACGTTTCCCTTAAAAATGAATTTATCTGATATTGGGAAGGAGGTAGATTATCTAGGGTTTCTTCTAGACCAATAAATTAAAAAAATTTAACAATTATGATATGATTTTCTAATGAAATGACCCATGTGCGATACATTGGTGCCCAGAGCTGGTGGGTGACATGACCTCAAGTGCACCTCCCCATATGCCAGAGGCTGCTGACTAGCAGCGAGTGTATTATATCAGTCGGGGGGAGATTATTCCATCTTTTATCAGAGTAAATACACAGGAATAAAATGAATCAAAATAAAAAAATAACAAGTAATCATAAATGGAAATAACCAGTATCCCAAGATCGCAAAAAATGTAAATATAATAACAAAGTTAATGTATAAAATATGTCATGGAAATGTACATGTAATGTTTATAAAATGAAACCAAAAATAAATACACAAAAAAACACCCCAAATAGATCCTAAATCACATATGGTTTCCTAATCAATGCTCCACACCATATCATCCATTTAACACATGGAATATTCCCTTAACTTATCTCGAAAACACAAAATATATTCAGGTACAATTCAGGTAGCTCAAGAAGGGTGTGAGAAAAACTCTCTAGGCCACCACCAATATTTTCTAATATAACATCTAGTCAATAGAAATATTATTCATTTATATAAAAAATTAATTAAAATGCATAAGTAAAGAGTTATCAGATTATGATTAAATATTTATTTAACCACAAAAACCATGTGGGTTCCTATAGAAACTCATACCTCAATCCCTTCTTCAGCTCATGCCAGAGCCCGAATTATGTTTAAGGGATATAATATCTTATAATGACTTTTTTTACCATTATGGTTTTGCAAAATTTTTCCTTATAGGGTCCGTATTTTAAAAAACTGTTTCCCAACCATGAAAATACCCACTATTTAGGGTTACTGAATATGGTGGGCTGGAGCACAATGTTTGGGTAAACTATGCGTCAACCATGCACTGACCTTATCCCTTAAAATTTTCTCAAATTTTAACCCAAACACACACTAAAGTAAAACCAAAACAAAAATTACTCAACAAAAGGGAAAAGAATACCTATAAATGAGCACTAAGCATCTCCAAAAATTTTTGGGGTTTTACAATCTCCCCACCTTATAACAACTCATCCTGAGTTGTACACCCATGTATCTCCAAGATTATGAGTCAAAAATATTGTTCCACTGAAACCTCATATATTATTCACTTTCCAATGTTTCCTATTGTATAAAACCATGTTTCCAAAACACAAAAACAATCACAATGGTCTTTCCACACAACACCTTCTCACTAGGATCTACCACACATATCAGGTGATCCTCAAAGAACTCTTATATCTAATGCTCAAATAAGCCACATATATCATATGTGAAAGGTTATGGTGATACCACCAAATTTTTGACACATTAAAAACATCATGCATATTTCTTTATATCTGTAGAAGATCGAAATGGTACACCAGCAGTTCAATTCTCTCCCAAACCTCAAAAGGTCCAACAGACTTGGGTTCCAACTTCCCCTGTCATTGTATCCTATAGTGACCCAACCTTGGTGAAAACCTAAGGAATACATGATCACCCCTATAAAATCAAGGTTTCCTTGAAATCTATCATCATACGACTTTTTTATACTTTGAGAGGTATCTATTCATTAATTAATCAACTAAACCAACTCCAACATCCCCTGTACGAGGCATAGTCTAATTTTTTTTCTCATCTGCCACCCTCTAGAATAGAGGTGATCTGCATGGCCTACCATATAGATATTAGTATAGTTCCATCTGAATAGTTTTAGGATAACTATTTTTATATGATAACTTCACTAGGTCAAGGATATTATCCCAAGACCCATCAAAGTCTATAACATAAGATCACAGCATATCCTTAATAATTTTTTTAGTATGCTTCGAATGACCATCTAGATGCATTTGGAAAGATGTGCTCAATAAAATCTACATTAAAAATTCCTTCCATAGGCCCTAGATGAAGAGAAATGTAAAATGTGAGTTGTGGTATGAAACAATTTTCTATGGAACCCCATTTAGATAGATTATCTCCCAAAAATAAAGTTATCCCAACTACTCCACCAAAAAAGTATCTCGTACATGAAATAAATGTGAAACTTTCTCCAGTCGATAAAAAATATCCCAAAGATAATCAGTCCTCCAAGGCATCCTTGAGATACCCACCAAAAATTTAATTGTCACATCATCCCATGTCCACTCCAAAATGGGAAATGGATGCAGAAAACTACAAGGTCATTGATGATCTACCTTCACCTACTGACTGGTGAAGAATCTTTTCATGAATAGTACTATCTCTTTTTTCTTGCTCCACCACAACAACTATCTTCATATGTTATGATAAATTTTATTAAAACCTATATATACCACCCAATTTGAGGCATCAAACTCATTCATCATCTCCTACCACATGTTTGTCGTCACAACAACTTGATTCCTGATATTAATGATCTTATCCTCATCTGTGATCCAATCAAATGGAAACTCACCACCTTAAATGCTTTACATAAAGGTAAAACACTATCATCATCAATCTATCTTTTTATGATTTATTTTAAAAGAGTTTACTCTAATGAAACTGATATAAGATTTATCTTCCCCTTACTCTCTTAAACACAAACATGAATATTAGCCAGCAAAGTCATCATCTTTCACTAAACAGTAGACTCTTAAACCACATGAGTCCGAGTTTTCCTGCTCAAAGAACCAAAAACATTGTTTCTCTTCCTATGCATATATAGTAGGCCAAAATCTAGTGAATATATATAATAAACTAAACATTGCATTCATATATTCAAAACTCATTGTGAAGAGATATACATTACACTCTTGTGATTATTATACAAATTAAAATTTTCTCCCAATAGATGAAGCAACCATAACGTTAAATAATACACCAATGCATCCAAATTGAGGTTAGGAATAGGGTAGTTCCATTAATGAGGCCTCAATTGTTGATACCAAGAAAACACAACTCAATATCCACACATCAACACTGCTCCAATTTGAATCCCAGAAGCGTCATAATATATCATGTTCTCCTGACATGGATCTAGTAGGATCAACATTTTTTTGGATTTTAAAGGCTTCTTGAAATAAAGGAAATAATTCTCACAAGCTTATGACCATTCAAACAATATCCCCTTCTTTTTTATGCCTAAAAATGGCACTTAAAAATTGGAAAAGTCACGATTTAACCTCCTATAATATCCAACCAGACCCAGAAAGCTACCGATATCAAAAAAATTCTTGGGATGATCCAATGAAACCACCAGTTACACCTTCTCTCTTACAACTAACACATTATTCTACATGATGATGAAACCAAATAAGTGAACCTAATAAATCCAAAAGAGTCTCTTATATGTATTGGTGTATAGATAATTCTCTCCCAGTGTACTCTAGACAATGTCCATATGTTGGGAATGACTGTCATGAGTCTTAGATTACACGAAGATGAAATAAACAAACACCACCACAAAATGATATAGGTATAGATGGGAGATCATATTCATCATGATCATAAACACTACTGGTGTATTATTCCACCTGAAGGGAATTGAAAATAACTCATAAAGACATACCTGCATCTGAAATCATTTCTCAGAATATCAAAAGGCTGAACATTCAATACCTGATACAATGATCTGAAGTCAATCATTGACAATACACAAGATCTTGTAAAATGGTAAAATATATCGTTGATACGAGGATGTGATACTAGTTCTCAACATTCATCTGGTTCAACTCTCAGCAGTCAACAGAGATGATCAAAGTGTCATGAGTCTTCTTTGTTAAAACGGCTGGTGAACCCCATGGAAACATAACCAGACATATTAATCCCTTATCCTCCAACACCTCCATCAGTTTCTTGAGCTCCTGTAGCTCTATATGTGCAAGTCTATATTGTGGCCTATAAACATACTCAACACCCATCATGATCTCAATGGTAAATTAAACATCTATCTCATGTGGAAACCCTGAGAAGTATTTTATAAATACATCCTGAAAATAGTCCATTATAGGTGTAATGACATCATTCTATAAACTGCCATCAACCATCAAAAGAATATCAACCTAAACTATAATGCCTATTATCTATTGGGTTAATGGTCCTTCTTGGAATTCCTAGATATCCCACTGCCGTTGTTGAACATAACTATCACTCTTAGGAGATATATAAGTCACTATCATGTGATAACAATCTATGAGGTATCAGAATGCAACTAACGAGTCCATACCCAAAATTAGATCAAATTATGACATTTGATGAATTTATAAATCCAAAAAAAAATCCCCAACCTCAAGAGAACATACCTTTCATTAGAAGATGCCTCTTGAATGAACTCCTAAAGGTGTGTCTATCATCAACACCACACTCATGAACTACACCAACAAGCTCAAAAAATTCACATGTTTTTTAGAAATAAATATATTTGATGTACCTATGTCAAATAAGGCACTAGCTAATATAGAAGCTTCAATAGTAGAACCTATCATAGTCGATGGTCCATCCCCGTTCTCTGTATGTGTTGGCTATATGGAATGAAACTATCCTTCCCCTCTTCCCAGTGATGTAGTCTGTATCCCTTGAGATACAACAGTCTTTTGATATGGAGAACATTCCTTGAAGCTCCACATCCACTTACTGTACTTTCTCGACCACTATAACTCTAGCTGTTATACTTGCCTAGTGTGGAAGATCCCTTTCCCACACAATGATTCTACCTATCTACAACCTCACTATTTATCTTTCAATTGGTCTGGCAGAAATTCTATATATGTCCCTAATTTTCTCAGGACCATAAATCCAATAGTTTTGGGGGGAACTTTCTCTGGATGTTTCCAGTACTACGACAATGGTGAAAGATCACTCATGTAAGGTCATATGCAACTGGTCCCTCTATCTACGTAATTTTTTTTCCAAATTCCATGGTTGAAGATATCATTGTGATGATTCCTAATCTCAGTGGTTGTACCTCCTGATCATATAGATAGAACCACTTAACCTACACTTGAATCCCCCTTCAGGTTCCCCTCAGCTATGATGTATTAATCCACCACCTTAAAAAACTTATTCAACCAAAAAAGGGTTACCCCGGACATAATGTAACAGTTAATCCCATATTTAAAACACCACATTGTAGCATCTTATCCCCAACCAATGAAAGAGAAAAGAGTTAGAAAATATGTAAAGAATCTAGCATAGTCCATTGGGGAAATAATCCCTTGATTCAACCTCATCAAATTGGCTACTCTCTGCCGCCTCAACGTATCTGGATAGAAGTGCTCCAGGAACTTCTATAAGAAGTACTTATATAACATAACATTAGCAAGTCTTTCCCACCACTTAATTTACCACCATCACTTCACTAAACCCAGTAGCATATAAAAATACAACTTGACCCCCCTCTTATTAGAATTCCTTAAATGGTCAAGTATCATCTAAATAGACTCAAATCAAAACTCATCTCCCTCATGTCTTCCATCTCTTGTAAAGGTTGAAGGGTGCTAAAATTGGAACTCCTTCATCAAATCCGACATAACCTTCACAAAAAATCATTGGTCTCTTTCCTTGAATATACGGAATTGACAAATGTTCTCTTGTAAGTACTCTTTGACTTCCTCACCAGGAAAATTTTGTGCCTTGGGTCCCAATATTAGTAGATCATCTCTAGCCATGACCCCTAGTCATCCTCTCATCAAGCATAATCATGGAGTCATATCTCTACAATTCAGAACATGCACCTTAAGAGAAAATTCACAACATTAACAAATTTATGAAGGAGGGAAAGCACAATAAGGTACAAAAATCCATTTCTCCAACCATTCCACATAGTCAATATCGAGACACTATCACTACCCTTAACTATCTTACACCTAGGTTATTGTTAACAAAGGTAAAATAATTATCATTATTGAAGTTTCTCATTTAGAAACCCAATAATTCTCATCGTGTATCATTATAAAATATTCAAAATTATGTTATGTACTATTTTTGTTTCAATTTCACAAGGGAAAATAGTTCAAGTTCTTCAACATAATCATAACACATTTCCCTATGAATTCCTAAAATGATGCATGTCACATTATAATCCTGAGTTCCTAGAGTGATTCAGAAAATATAAAATCACTTTCCATACTATGATATGATTCAAATCTCAATAAATATTACAAACAATAGTCCTATCACACAACATGTATGTCACCGATGGTTAAATAATATTTATTTGTAACAAAAAATAGCAAGAACAACAATCCAACCCTAAGTACTTAGGTTTTCCGCCATGAATTGATTAGCTACTCTAATAAACATTATCATAACAAATTCCTGACCCTTCTTAGTCTCATTTCTACCTCTTACAAATAGAAATAAAAAATAAAAAACAAATAAAAATGGCCTTTGATACCACTTTGTAATGTCACAACCTATGTGCTGAACACTGATGCCCTGAGCAGATCGGTCACATGACTTCAAGTACGCTTCTTCATAAACTAGATGGTGCTGAATAGAAGTGAGTGTCAAATATTAGTCATGAGAGAATATACCCACTTTTATTTGAGTAAATAGACCAGCATAAAATAATAAATAATAATTGAATAACATGTAATCATAACCTCAAAGAACAAGTCTGACATGATGGACAAAACTAAAAATACAATTTCAAAACTAAGGAACAAAATATTCCATTCAATGTACATTTCAATTGTTTAAATTGAAACCAAAAATAGAGACACTAAAAACACCCCCAAGAAGGTCCCCAATTATGTCTGTTTAAATCATCTACACTCCATTTCATATAATACATCTAACACATGACTTTTTCCCTTATCTTTTCTAGAAAACAAAAAGTTTATTTAGGTACCAGTCTAGATGCACACGTAGGGTGTGAGTACAACTCTGTAAGCCACCACCAATGGAGTCCATAACAATATCCATTCAATATAATGGGTATAAAGTTGTTAAAATAAATAATTATAATTAATAAAAAAGTTATTAAACTTTAAATTAATAATTATTTAACCAAATGAACCCCCAAGTTCACATATACACTTGTACATCAATTCCTACTTCATCTTATGCATGAGACTAATGTTTTTCTGTGATTATTATATCATATAATGACATTGTTACCATTATTTAATTCATAATTTTTTTCATATGTTGCCAACCATACATTACACAATATAATTACCATTTTCCAATTCGTTAATTCACAACTGAATGACCATGTTACTGTTTATGCCACACACATTAGAATGACAATGTTCCAATTATTTATTTAACAACTAAATAAAAATGTTACCATTCCTACGAGACACATTATAATGATCATGTTCACATTCTTTATTTCACAACTAAATGATCATGTTACCATTCGTAACCTATAGTAAATTCAATAATTAATTATATGCAACAAATAAATTATTAATTAAAAATTTAATTTATCACATAAATCCCCTTAATTAATTGACTAATTAATTGTGAATGGAAATACCATTAAATAATCAATCAGTTTCCAGAAACTCAAAATCCCAAAATTCAAGAATTAATTATCTCATTCAAAATCTCGGTACATCATAATTAATTAAAAAATTAATTATTTGTAATAAAAAATTTCAATATCTCATAATTAATTTTAAATTTAGGTATATCAATCAATACCTCAATATCTCATAATTAATTCTAGAATTAATTAACTAAATCTATAATTCATGAAATCTCCAATGTCATATCTCTTCAATTAATTAATTCACCAAATTAATTAATTAAAATAAGGAAATCGATTTCTAAACATAAAACATAAATTATAAATCTAAATACACATAATTTAACAAAGTACTATATAATATCAATTAAATACCATCTACCTCGATTCATTGATCAACAAATTCCCATTATAAATCCCCAAGCATTGAGTAGTATAATGACATAGAACGAGATCTGAATATATAACCCTAAAAAAGATAGGTTAAATTATGATACATAAAAACTAGATCCAGATATAGTTAAAAAACAATGAACTCCAATTTCATAAATGTTAGAGGAATGGAAAAAAGTTTTAAAAAAAGGTTAAGATCCACTTACCGAGGGAGGTGCAGATCTTCGATTTGGGCTTCAAATCATGAAAAAAGGAGGTATATATGGTTTTGAATCCATCTGGTTGGAACCAAAATCATGAATGATCATCTAGGGTCGAATGGGGTTGAATAAGAGTTACCATAGTGGTTTGAGTGATTTAAAATATATTTTTTGAGTGATTTAGAAAGTCATCCACTCTTAGCTCGGTAGGGGTACACGATTTCCCCTCACCATGCACATAATTTTTTTACCTCTATTATGGGTGAATATTTTCTCCACAGAGGGAACAGAGATTGAAAAACTAAACACCATCTATGAAATTTCCCATTGCCCTGTGTTTTAAGGATTTCTTGGATGGGGCACACGGTTTGGGAAAACTGTGTGCCAACAGTGCATTACCCTTCTCCCTTCACGTTTCCTCAAATTTACAACCAAAAAACCCAAATTAAAACAAAAAAAATACTCAAAATAAGGGAAAATATAAATATAAATGAGCAACAATATCTCTACATAATTTTGGGATTTTACATAGTGAAATTATATGGGAAATAAATTCATGATCGTAGATATTCTTACAATGTCTATGCTAGTGAAATCACTACCCTAAACATCCACTAGAGCATATAGTACTCATAGATCTTCCATGATTATATTGAGTAGCTATGTAAATATAAAGTTGACTGATATAACCACGTCATTATTAATGATATAACTTATTTATCACGTGAATTTTATATATTTTGTTTTTTAACTTTTAAAGTAAAAGAATATTTGTTTTTATAAAATTATTTTTTCATGGTATTTCATACTTAAAATACAAATTTAAAAAATTTGGCATTTAATTTTATTAAATTAAATTAACATTATAAATAATAATGTTAAAATGACCTTTTGGTGAATTTTTTTCTATTTTATTAAATAGTTAAATTTTAATGTCATTAGTGAAAAATATTGTTTTTACCAAAACTATAAATTTTATGAATTAATAAAAAATAAATAGAAGTGTATATAACATATTAATAGATCAAACATGTTTTCTTTAACTAATAATATAAATTTTAGAAATACAATTTCTTATTTAAAAAACCTATGATTAATATTTTAGGAAAATAAGTTATATTTTCCAACAAAAACAATTTTTGGTCTATTATTTTAATTAAAGAATATTTTGGTAAGCTTTCTGTTTGGATTTCATTGAAATAAAAATATATATTTATCATAATAAAACAATTTATTTCTTGGAAATCAAATACGTGGATAATTTTACACAAAACATACATTTTAAGCTTAAATAATTAATTTTTCTAAAAACATATTATTACATAATACATACCGTAATGTTGAAGTTAAATTTTAATACCATTATAAATATTATTTGATAAATTAGATTTCATACTATTTATAAATAAGTCCAAATTACATAATAAATACCCTTCTAATTTTTTGTAATTAAAAGTAAATTAGTAATGTAAAGACTATCTACCATGTTAAAACCAAAAATGGTAAAATTGAAATTTATAGAATTGATGAAATTAAAAACATCTCTAAACATGTGTTAATATGAATTAATGTTATATTCCTAACATTGTAACTTATCCTAATCAATTATTTTCAATTCATTGTGTTTTAATTGTGATTCAAATACTTAGTTTACATTATCTTAAAATATTTAGAAAAATGTCATTCTCATCACCTAAAAAAGGGGCCTCTCAAAATCTCTTCAAGACCACCATAAAAAATTCAGCTTCCTCATTAAATATTTCCTTTTATAATTATCCAATAATCTTATTCCATTTCCTTGATCCTATGGTCACAATATTTTGTCCTAAGACCTTCATTTCTTAGGAGTCCTCCAAGGGAAAGGCCATGTCCTCAATGTGAGTATTTTTTTTCTATCTCTCAATTTATTTCTTAATTAAGTATATTTATTTTACAATTAATGTTTAATAACATATATACTATATTTATATTGAATTTTATTATGCTAATGAAAACCAATTAACCACCTTTCTCCTTTTCCATTATAAAAAATGACACGGTCATTCATTAATTGTGAGAACTATTAATATTATGAAGTGACATATCATATTTATCATCACCACCACTATTCACAATTTATAAGTAAATACATATAGAAAATTTAAAATTTAAAATATAATAATGGGGATAAAAATTATAATCAATCTGTTTTTATTCTCACTCGTTGACAAATGAAAACAATAATCATGTGTTGTTAAGACTACCTCCTCCATGAAGTAACGTACCTCATTTTTCATCTACATTTTTTATTATTTACTAAAATAAATTCATATATAATTCCCCAAATAAAATTTATCTGTCATTACTCTTATATAATAATTATATTATACCAAAATAAAGCACTTTCATATTCATAATAATATATTAACTCTTGTATGCTGATATTTGGGTTAATATAACCAAATACATGATCCTTGCTATAAAATAATATAATAGATAACTATGATAAATTAATTAATAATATTTAATGAAATGAAAAAGTAAATAAATATGTTAATTTAGTTCTATAATGGTAACATTTATATTATACTCCGTAATTAATATAAAAACATATGTTAGATATAAATCAAAAAAACATGCTCATCGAAAATTTCATCTTTAAGATCCATAACAAAAAATACAATAGAATGAAATTATCAAATAAACATTAATTATAAAACCGAAAATCCATTACCATTTATGATCTATAAATTATGAAATTATGTAGCAGAATTAATAATAAAACCTCTAAAATTAAACTATTTCAAAATGATGAATATTATTCTCACTAAATAATTAAAAAAGAGATTATAAATAACAAATATACATGTAGAGAATAATTATAAATGAGGTTTATAAAAAATAAATGTATATTAAAATGGTTCTAAAATAGTTCAGTAAGTTATTTATGTTTCTTATAAAGGATCATGGAGTGCATTCGATTATACCGATAAAAATGTAAGGGTTTATCATCTCAATTTTCACCCCTTGAGACATATTTATTATTATACACCACAATTTAATTATAATAGAGTTCTCAATACCTATAAAATATTTTGTATCATGATTACATTATATTTCATGAATTTGTTTTTTCCAATTTCTTTCTCTCTTGGGGTATTGACTCAAAATTAAAAATATGTAATGTTTTTTGTCTTAAATTCCAATCATTGAGATGATTTTTTATTATACTCTTAATTTTTTATATGGTTTATATTATTACTATTTAATTAATTACACCATAAATTATATTTAATTAATTATATTATAAATTTAATTTCAAGATATACCTCATTTAAGGGATTATGATTTAAATGTTACTCGAGTTGTAATAGTTTTCCTAGCTAAAATTATTCTTATATGAGTTATAAATTATCTACATGATTATGATCTTATAAGAACCTTTTTTTACCTCAAATACTTTTATATATGTTATTTTCTCATTTTAAATTGGGATTTTACGTATATTATCAATATCATGTTCGTTTATGAGATTCCTACTCAAATAAATGGTTTTCATTGGGAATAATAACTCTAATTATTTCTAATGGTTCATTTCCTAATTTTCCATATTTTCTTTTGCTGATAACTATAGGCATTATAATTAGAAACATATTTATATGTTTTCTAAAGTAACCAAAATATTTTCCTTCCCCTATTTTATAAATAGTGTTTTGTTACAATTATTATGATATGGGTTTTTTAAAAATATATTTGAATTTATTGAAAATATTTTACATCCTTTAAAAATGAAATGATTTATATTCCACCCCACATTTCTCTTGATAACTATTATGTATTTTAAAGTGTATATTATTCATTTATTTTAAAATAAAAAATTTTCCAATGTTTTCACTTCAACTTTTTGAAAATAATTTTTGAAAGTGACCTGTAACATCGCCTTTTTATGAATATTTTAATAATTTCTATCAAAATATATATTTAATGTTTTCTTTATAAACACAAATTATCCACCACATTTTTAATTTTATATGAAAATTTATCTTTCTATTTCATTGCATATAAAATAAATTATTTGTCTCATATTTTTATAAAAATTTAATTTTAAAAAAATCTAGAAGATCAATGATATTTCCAATTTCCAAAGTAATTTTGCAAAAAAACGTGAAAATTGTTTTCCATATTTCCTATTTTCTTTTGATATATTTTATGCTTGATCAATGATATTCTTAAAATGGTACAGTATAACTTATTTTTTTAGATGGATTATAAAATATTATTTTATATCATAAAAATGATCTATTATATCCTTGGTATTTCCTAGTAATTGAATTTTTATAAACATAATTGTTATTTCAAAGACTTCCCGATGTGAATACACTATTTTTCATTTACATTCTGAACGTTTCTACAAATACATGGAATACATATACTAATTGGGAAATTATTGAACGAATAATATTTCTTTTAACTATAATGTATAAATACCATATGCTCTATTATATTTATTTAGGGGTATTTACCAATAATGTTAGTAAATATATTTTGGATATTAATTTATTTTCCATTGGTATATCATGATAAGATAGAATTATGAATTTTTTCTTATGTTATTCCATATTAAAAGTATATGAATCCGATTATCTTTCCATGAATTCCCTATGGTGAACAATTTATTTTTTATAGTACACATACGTAATTAATGTGATGGTTAGGGTATAATATCACCCTCAAATGAATTGGTTTATGTTTTTATCACTTGAGATAGTCATCCATGGTCATAATGAAAATTTTCAAATAATCATCAGCATAATTAGTTTGATCACATTTTAAGAGGGGGGGGGAATAATTATTATTTTCACATAACTGTTGTCCTCCAATGGCTCAAAGGCCTTAATTTTATTTTTTTTGATAATCCACCATTCAAGGTGTGAGGTGGAACCCTTTAAAGGATCGTAGGAATATTTATTACTTGTCTTATAGGCCTTAGAGAAATTCATTTCTCATAGGCTTCAAACATTACTTACAACTTAGAATAACTACTTGGAACTGCTCCCCCCTATCATCTTCTCCGTGAAATCAGCTCTCCACCTTCGTATGGCTATTCTGCTAGGCTTTCCCATGCATGCAAAGGCTTGTCCCGATGGCAAGTGACATTCCCTCTCATTCTTGCAATCCATTTAACTATTGCTATATTGAAATCTCCTTTCTCATCCACATTATGGAGCTTGATCCTTGTAGGTTGTTTGGTTTTCATCTGCACTTAAGGTGGCCCGAAGGCCTTAAGGTGGCTTGAAGGCCTTGAGGTGGCCGGAAGGCCTTATTGACCAAATTTCATGGGTGGCCCGAAGGCCTTAAAGGACTCGGGGACCAAATCGGTGGCCCGAATACCCAACTAGGGGAATAGTCCTAGCTGCTACAATTCCAAACAGTACCTTCTACAGTACCTGATACAGTGCTGCTACAGTACCCCGAAAATTATGCGTCTGCCTATATTTTATCTCAGGTCTCCTTTTGTTATAATGAATTTTTTCACAATTTTAGGTGTTGGAATAATGTTTTTTTTCATATATATATGGGACTAATGAGTATTATAATAATATTTTCCTATGATTATGGTTCTTCCATTTCGTAAGGTTTTTTATTCATATTATAACAACTGTCTATGTTGCCTATCTTTTTAAGATACGTTATATTCCATGTTAATGCCTATTTTTTAAGATAGTATTTACTATTATGTTATTATATGCTTTATTCCATGTTTAATGATATATTATTTTTTGGGAATAAATTTCTTATGTATCCTACTTATACATATATACTCCACTTATTCGCAGTTATGATCATTGATTGCTATCGCTTATATTGCCTATTTCTTAGCATCATAGCTCACGCCTTTATTAGTTTTCCATTTCCTAGGTTATGACGATGATTATATCAAGTGATACTTCTAAAAATGGATTCTAATGGAATGTGGTTACAGGGATGTGTTTGCAAGTTTAATAAAGAAAATAATCTCTATAATCTCCAAGACACAAAAAATTATGGTCCTTAGATTATGTGACTATTTTGTAGATGTATTATCTCAATAATGAAATTAATTTAATATTTAAGATATGTTTATCTTGGTTCACTTTACCTGGAATATTCCCTATCAAAATACCTAAGTACCTAAAATCTGATCAATCACCAATTTTTCCAAATTTAGGAAAAAACTCTAAATATATCAGGGAAATTTCTTAACTAAACTAAAATGATAATAGATATTGGGATATAATCTCCCTAGAACCACCTATATAAATTGAATATTAAATTCCAATAATTCTCATTTTATTCCACACAACTCCTATGAAATTAATTCTAAAACCTAACCCAAATCACCCAAAATCAGTGGGAGATAACTGCAAATACAAAATAAACAATAATAGAAGAGGATATTATCCCGAATCACCACCAAAATAATCCCAAACACATCCCCACTCAAGGTGCATTGATGGAGAGAAATGTAGAGGGAGAATGAAAAAATAAAATACCTCCTCCTAGCACAAAAAACCAAAAAATTGTGAAATATATTTCCCCCAAAAAGTGTGGAAGTTCCCCTGATCATGAAAAAAATTGTCTCTATTCAAGGTGTGAACCATGTGTTTTAGGGAGTGAATGCCCTTTTTTAGACACATTCAATGTGTGAGTCTAACGACCCAAACTTGCACTTCCAGATTTAGTTCCAAAAATTATTTCCATGTTTTTTTTGAAAAAGATAACTGAAAAAATACATAGGTATTTATACATCTAAGACCATTTCCAGTGTAGGTTTTGGAAAATTAGAAAATACCTAACAATTTATCATAGTTGTACAAAAATAAAAATAAGATAAAAATTTCACTTCACATGAACTAAATCCAATAGATAATTCATCTATATTAGAATTCCTTTGATAACTATGAAAATATTTTTAAAACATGGTATTAGTATTAAATTTCGTAGTAAGGGGTCTAAAACCCACTGAAAAAAACCTTAATAAATAATTAATTTTAAAAAATGTTAATAAAATTTATATCAAATACTAATATATTATATATAAATTAATTTTAAAAACACTTTAAAAATACTTATTATTTGGAAAATTAATTTCAAAAAATAGTTCTTTGAAAAACACGGTTTTCGATCGAAAAATAATTTCAAAAAAATTACAGTTTTTTGGATTATAATGATACTAAAACATTTTTATAAACCCCATGTGGTCTAATAGTAGTATACCTAGTGTGATAGCATCTTTATGAGGTTATGGGATTACTCCTTATTCCTCCCCATCAGTTAATTTGATATAAAACCCTTAATTAAAGTTATAATTTTATAAACATTAAAATCATAAAATTATTTTCTATAATAGATTAAATCCCTTACATAATTATTATTAGAAAGATAAATTTTTAAGGTTTAATGAAAATTATAATCTACATTCCAATTAAGTTTTTCAAAAAATAAGAATGTTGGTAGAGTTCTAGAAATATAATTTTCGCTCTCTAATTTGAGAATTGAAAATTTCAATTTGAAAATATATAATTGAAATATTTCACACAAACATAAAAATTTCTGAAATAAATAATCTTTGTTGGAAGAAGTTTCAAAATAAAAAAATGATTGAAAAAAATAGCTCCCTTACCTTATAAACTCATAAGTAATCACTCACAGAGTTCCTTAAAGAAGAAACAATGGCAGGAAACATATGTCATTAAGGGATATATTAATAGTGAATGATTCTCTATATTCCCAAAGGGAGTACCCTCTTATTAAACTCAAATTATCACATGAAATTATTAAGATTAAATTATTTGTGACAAAACTAGTAAATAAAAGAAAATAAAATCTTCTAAATTCAGTAGATATTATTGTATCTACTTTATAATAACTTCCTTTAATTAAAAATATAACATTATACCATAAACACTAGTGCAATACAAACTCCAAAATTTTCTAATGATATCACTGAATACTAATCCAATGTATAAGAGGAAAAATAGAATATCATTAAAGGAAATTTGGTTCAATTTTATCTTCAATCCACGTTAAATAGGTTATACAATGAACCTCATAGAAAAAAATCTACGTATGAAAAAATGATATATGGAAAAATAATTTACAGTGGATAATATTGAAGGAATAAATACCAAGAACAATGAATGTCGATGTCGATCAATGATGAAATTTATTATAAAGGAATAATATGAGATAATAGTTAGTTCAAACCTATCTAGGATGTTTTTTTGTGACAGATAAATTTGACAGAAGATGTCAAAAAAAAAATTTCAATTAAATAAAACCTTTGAAAAACATATATTAGGAGGAAGAATAAATTCCGAACAATGGTAGTTAAGGACTTAATTGTCAACCAAGGGAGAAAAATAAAAAAAGATGACAAATAGGGAAATTAATACACATAACATGATATAATAGAAAATATCATAGAAAATATTTCGATACCTAGAAAAAATTCACAAAGCACCAGCATCTGTTATATCTAAAGATCAATTTGTAGGAGAAGGAAGATGACCTCGATGACGAAGAACACGTTACATCCCCTTCGAAGTTTTTATCTATGGTTCTCTATTTACTCGCATTTAATCCCAACTCAAACCACACTTAGTATTCGAACTCTATCTCACTCAGACATTATCGAACAGTCAAATCTCCCAACCGAGCTTAATCCCTTAGTTCATACATGGTATCAACTCATCAGTCTGCCACCCGGAATCTGATAGAGCCCTAGGTCAAATCCCTTCTCTATGCTTGGCCTCCCCTTCAGAAAATAGAAACCCCCTATTTCATTTTCTACATAATGATTCCACCCCCTTATATAAATATCATGATATTTTCTTAAACTAAAATATATTCTGAATTTATAAAATCAAATTATTTAATAATTTTCATTATATGAAAATCATAATATACATAGAATAATTTATGATACAATATATTGATAATTTATATATAGTTTTTGTAATTCGAAAATGTTAATAATAATAGTATTATCATAATATACATATAATTTAAATATTTTTTTATAAAATATAATACATAAATTTTATAATTCCCAATAATATTCATATAAATATATATATATTTATTATAATCATAATATCATTTATATATTTTAAAAATTATGTAACCTATAATTATTCTGATCATTTATATGTTTTAAATGTATATTCATCAATATTTTTTAATGTTATATATCTATAAAATTTTAATTACAAGTATAAGTGTTGTATAAAACTAACCTCTAATGTTACATAATAAAATATATATTTTTATAAATTTATGTATTTATAATTCTAAATAATTCTATATTAATTGTTAAATTATAATACCATCAATTTATTTATTAAAAAATCTTAATAAAAATATTATTTCATGTAAATAATTTTATAATTAATAAAACACAATTATATTAAAACATATTTTAGATACTGTTAACTTGTAGAGTAATTAAATAAAATTAGACAGTAAAAATATTTTTTAATAAATTCAAATTATAAATTATTCACTAATTTATTTATTTTATTATTTAATAATTTAATAATAATAATAATTTTGTTATTGATATTATTATTTATAAATTTTAATTAATTTTTATATCAATATAAAAAAAATTCTTTTATTAAAACCCTAGAGTTTACATTCTCCCTCCCTAAAATAAACTGTGACCTTATAATGTGTTCAATATACATAAGAAAACAATGAATTTCCATCTTTAGAATTAGAATTAATAGACTTCCATATTCTTAGGGGTATTTATGTACGTAAAAGTTTAGAAGAAAACTCAATCACATAAATTTATTTCCTCAAAATATATCTTAAAATCTCAAATGTTTTCTAGGCCATTCCTTTGATGCCCAATGTAAACACTTAAACCCGGATAATCAAATTCAGTGCTAAAAATTATTTGTATATTTTTTCATTATAAAAGAAGGATAAAAAATTCAAAATCCATAATAAATATGAGGGCCCTTTCTAGACTATGTTCTGTAGAATTAGCTAATTCATTATAATTTGTTAGATTTGTTCAAAAATAAAAATAAAATAACTATTTTTCTTCAGGAGTACTAATTCCATAGATGATTTCATTCGTCTAATAATTTATATGACACATACAAAAATGTTTTTAAAACATGGGAAGAGAATTAATTTTTACAATAACTGGTTTTAAAACCAGTGAAAACCCCTTTAATAAAAATATAATTTAAAATATACTTTAAAATAATATTTATCAAATATAATTATTATATATATATATAATATTTCTCAAAAAAATTGCACAGATACTTATTATTTTCATAAATCATTTAAAAAAATACTTCTTCGAAAAAAATTTGGATTTCTCTTGAAAAATAATCTTAAAATATTATTATATTTATTGATTATAATGATACTCTATATATCTTATAAAACCCTTGTAGCAGCTTAGTAGTATCCATGCTGGGACAACATCATGATGGGGCTATAGGTTTACTCCCAATTCCTCACTATCAGCTTATTTGATATATAATGGCCCAATTAATTTAGAAAAAAACATTTTTTTGAAGATCCTTATTTCTCATAAAAAACTCATTAAAACCCTTTAAAAATCCTAACAATAATTACTTGATTAATTTTCAAGAAGAACATAATTTTACATCTTGCAAACAATTTAAAAATAAATTTTTTCCTAAAATACATTGGAGTTTGGAGAAATCTATGAATTTAAAAAATTCAATGGAAGAATTGTTAACACACTTCATAAATAAATTAAAAATAAATAGTTTATACAATTCTTGGAATCTTATTTATTTTCATAATGCATGGTCGTGTAAAAATGAAAATGGAACATCCATAATTTTAATTCATACATAATGGTATTATGGTTTAATAAACATTATTTACATGAATATTTATTTTAATATAATACTCCTAAAATTATAATTAGAACATAAATTTTTTTTATAATAGTAATCATATTTTATTAATAATATAAATAATATTATTATTCTAATTTCAAATAAAATTATTAACATTATCTTGAAAACATGACTCACTTTTGTATCGAATTAAATATTGTTAATATACCAGTGAAAAATATTCAAAATATGTTTTGAAATTAATAAAATATAAACATATACATACTTTATTTAAATAATAATTTAACGAAAATTAAAATCATAAAAATATTTTCTATAACATTATAACCCCCACGAGAAATTATTGGAAGAAAACATAAATTTTAGATCTTTAATAAAAATATAGTTTTTTATATGATTGTTTTTTTTTGAAAAATAAGTGGGACAACTGTTTTCAAAACATAATTTTCCCTTAGTAATTTGAGAAATGAAAATCATAATTTGAGAATAAATAATTAAAATATCTCTATTACACATAAATAGTTCTGAAATAATTCAACTTTTTAAGAATAATTTTTAAGATAAAATAACTCATTGAAAAAATAGTTCTTTTACCTTATAAACTCTTAATAACAATCTCACAGATTTCCTAAAAGTAGAAAAAATGGATGTAGGATATGTCTCTAAGGGATGACATAATAGTGAATGAATCTCAGAATGTTCCAAGCGTGGTCCCTATTTTTATATCGAAATCATCACATAAAATTAATAATATTAATTTTTTTGTGAAAACACTAGTAATGTACTGCATCCAATCAGTTATAGTCAACATATATGAAATTATCAACTTTATAGAGACTTCCATTAATTAGAAATAGATCGTCGAGCCATAAACAGTCCTGTAAGCCAAAATAAAAAATTTCGTTTTAATATCACCAAAGACTAATCCAATGAATATGAATAAAAAAGAGTATTGAATTAAATAAAATTTGTTTACATTTGATCTTCAGTATATGCAAAAAAATCGATACAATGAAACTCAAATATAAAATGTACATATGAAAAAATGGAAAATGGAAAAAAAATGCATTGTGGATTACAATGAAAGGAAGAAACATACATACCAATAACTAAAGATTTCGATCAGTGGTGAAATTTGATATAAACAATTAATTGGAGATAAGATTTGGATAAATATTATCTTTGATGTTATGTTATGACAAATAAATTAGACCAAAATTTTTTCAAAACAAAATATCAATTAAATGTATGAATTAAAAAGTAGATAAAAAGTGGAGGAAAGAATATATAAAATTATAGTTATGGACTAAAATCATTAACATAGGGAGAAAAATAGAAGAATAAGACAAGAACGGAAATTTATAAACTAAAAATGATTTAATATAGAAGATCTTAAAAAATATTTGAATACCTAGAAAAGTAAATACACAAAACACCAACATCTAATAGATAAAAAAAATCTATTTTTAGGAGAAGGAAGATGACACTAATGATTCAGAACATCTCACTTCCCCTTCTTGGTATAGATATGGGCTTTGTTTCTCACTGGAGCTTGATCCCAACTATAATATTACTCGGTATTCAGCCTCCAACTTTCTTAAACATTGTCTGTTAGTCAAATCCACCAACTGAACTCAGTCCATCAGTCTGCAATCGACTTTGACTCCCCTCTTGGCCACCATTAACGCGATAGATCCCTCAGTCAAATCCCTTATCAGTTCTTGAGCTCCCCTTTATAAAATCTATAACACCCCAGTATTTTATGGTATGTCTCTTTTTAAATTTAATCTTTTCAAAATCTTACGTTACCTGAAAAAACCTGCATAAATGAACAGTGAAATATTGTTATAAACTAGCCATTAAATTAGAGGGAATTAATTTTATTCATTAAATAATGTTATTTATAAATGATATATTAAATCAAATTTTTTTTCATTCATCCAGATTATTTTATTGGCCTAAGATAAGAATAAATCTGATTTTATGCATTAAAATGATATATTTTACTAAATCCAATTTTAGCAACTTTTTATGCCCCACTTTTCTAATTCAGATTTTTGACACATTCAATAATTAGATTTGAAAAAAACATCTTATTTTAATTTATAATATTCAATTGTACATTGATTTATTTTTTAGTATTTTTTTAATAAGTTTCATTGTTGGATGAATAGTGAAAAGATACTAAATTTTAATTAAAAATAGCTTTTTGTCTAAAAAAATTACATTTTCAAATTATATTTTTGATTGGTTTTAAATTATAGTTAGATAAATTTTTTTATCATTTAATCTAATTTAGTTTATTGAAATAAATTACACTTTTACAACCTAACCCATATTGGGGCTCATGCAACAACTATCACAAGCCCACCTCCGTAGGGCAGAGGGTTGCAACAATCATTGATGTCATGTCTAACTCGAGGAGGCCATTGCCTAAATACCTGTATAGGAACACACATAGCCCCCTAAATTCCAAATTGTAGAGGGAATGTAATCAATGATGAGACACTTTATATAAAATAAACCAAATGTGCATAAAAATCTAGACAATGAAAAAGTATTGTATTGTGAAATGATTGAAAAAAATAAAAAATACATTACCAGCCAGAAATATGTCCCTTCCAAAAAAAAACAAGAAAAGTAAACAATTGAAAGAGATCACATCTCTTGTATCACAATATACGACCACCATATGTAGTCCAAACACCAAGTGTCCCAAAGCTTATCTATAGTCACGGTCAACCTGTCTCTCATCTTCATAAGACACGACACATGTTGGAAATGTCCATGAAGGTTTCAGTATATACATACCTAGTAGATTTCTGAAAAGTAGAGGGGGATTAGTACGATATATAAATGGAAAATAAAGATAGTAGATACACAAGGTACATTGAAAGAGTGTAGCTCAACCCAAAAAATTAAATGTATTCTCATCCAAGCACAAGTGTCCAAACACTGTGAGTATATGAACTACCTGTCAAGAATTTTCTACATATAGTAGGAGAGTATACTCATATAGCCACAAGAAGCCTGACATAGAAAGCATATGGCCCACCTACGTCTCTTTGACTCTCTTGAAAGGTGTGTAACAAAACCCATGAAGTGGGTACATAATAAGTATGTATATATATATATACACTCAGTCAAGGAGTCCAAAATGATAGTGTAAAGGTATCTCCATATCACAACTCAGCCAAAGAAAGATAATGTCCAATAGTTTCAATACTCCAACAATGTTATCCCATATCCCACATGTCTGTCTAGAACACAAAATTCTAATGAAATCATTCATCGCAACCTAATAGTGTCCACTTTGGGTGGAACTGAATGGACGACACAGTTTTAGGTCACGTCAAAAAAATGTTTCTCGGTGGGGAAAGCATCCATATTTCTTATGAATACAAATCCACATCAAACCATGACTCGTCAATGTGTCATAGAGTCGAGGGGACACATTTTCTATATAGGGTACCCATGCCTTGGTATAACATGAGGGTTCCACTCTATTAATACATGGAGTAACTATGCATTTCCCACCTAGAGGGTTCAACTCCGATGGTCGATGAACCATGCCTAGCCCAGCTGGAGGGTTCCACTCTAAGTCATCAGGGACCCATGTCTTGATACTATGAGTGGGTTCCACTCGGAAACTCAAGGACCCATTCCCAAACCATCTAGAGGGTTCCACTCTAATAGCCATTGATGAACCATACCCATCTTAGTAATATGGTTCTACTCAAGAGTATGTCAGTACTAATTCTTATCTCGGTTGGAGGGTTCCATTCTAGAGGCCATTGAGAACCCATGACTATCCTAGCTGGAGGGTTCCACTTTAGAGTAAGTGTCGAGTGATCCTTTCATATCACTACCATCATCAGGGTTACCTCAGAAGGTTTCATTACTTGTGTAAAGTCATGTGTTATTAAACGCGTTTAAATTTAAATTACATTAGAAAAAATAGGTTTATATAAGGGTTAGTTTTTAAACCGAGCTTCATAACTTAATCTCGGGTGTTGGAACACTTAAAATTGTTGTTTTTTGGACTTAGTCAAATACCCAATATTTTTCACGGATGTCCCGAAGAGTCTCTAGAGCATCGAATCTAGAAAATTCCACATTAACGAATCTTCACAAGATGTGCACGGTTGCGGTCCAACCCATGAAACATACCTAATTCAATATTTTATTTATTTTAATTAAATAATATTCAATGGGAGATTTTTGTTTAAATAAAATAATGTGTTAATAATAATGAAGTTATTATTATTATGTTGTCTTAATTTTTTTTTGTAAAATGATTTTTAATTTCATGATAAATGGGGTGTAAAATTTATGTTAAAAGATTATAATTTCTTGATTAATGGGGTGTAACACTTATGTGAATTTAATTAGGGAGTTTCAAGGATTTTCAATGAATTTTTAATAAATGAATGTGTTAATAAAAAAATAATAATGTGGATGTAATTATTATTATTATTATTATTATGATTGTGTATAATTAGTTAAATTCAGGTTTAAAAACGAATTTAATTATGTAATGTTGAAACGTCGACTTAAATGATGTTTTATTGGAAAATTTCATGTTGAGTCAAAAATAATTAATTGTGTGAATTAATTATTGACCATTATTTTTTTCAACGTTAAAATAATTTGAGTTTTTATTTAAATAAATGGAGTGGGAAAATATTTAATTAAATTATATTGAAATGGATAAATTAGTAATTTAATGTGAGGAAATAATTTATTTAAATAATACTAGTTGAATAACTATTTAATTAAATTGAGTTTTAGGATTTTAATTAAATAAAAGGGTTTGTATTTTAATTAAAAGGGGGAAAAGGGAATTTAATTAAAATGATGTTTAAAAGTGGTGTTGAGGTTTTTCAAAGGATCCTTTTTTAATACATTGACTAAATAGAGATAATTGTGGATTTTAGGTTTGACAATGAAACGTTTTGTTTAATGAAAATAATAAATACGGACTTTGGGGTTTCTCAAAGAAACATCTTAAATTGGGAGTTATGGATTTAATAAACGAATGTTTGAAAATTAATAATAATGATGAAATTATTATTATTATTATGGTTGTTTTATGACTAATAATAATAATAATAATTTCAGAGAGTTTTGGGTTTTATCAATGACTCTTTTTATTAAATGATAATAATGGTTATAATTAGGACCGTTTCATTTAATTAAATTGATGTTTAGAAATTTAATTAAATGAGATGAGATTGAGAGTTTTTATTTAACTAAATTAATGCTCAAGAAGAATTTAATTAACTGATGCGAAACTCCATATTTCATTAAGTTAATATTGATAATAGAATTCAATTAAATAACAACGAGTAGGAGTTTTATTAATATAATTTGTTGACAATAATTAAATTAAATGAGGTAAGATAGAGATTGTAATTAATTAAATTTGTTGGAGGGTAATTTAATTAAATATCATTTAAGGGGGAGTTGGGGTTTATCTAAGTGGTTTGAAAATCAATTAACAATAATAATATAATTGGGATTATTAAAATTATTATTATATTAATTCGTATTTCTTTAAAAAATTAATATTTTAATTTATTTAATGGAGAAAGATAGGTATAGGTGCACAACCATCTAGATACACCCCCTTCTCCTCTCATGGGTGGCACACCACCTGCTCCTATGGGATCCCTCTCTGTACACCGGATCACAGTGGTTCCTTCACAGAAGTCATCCATATCATTGAGGTAAGTCCTTCTTTGCATGTTTCGTTCTTCGCATAGACCCTCTTGGATCTCTTTCACTCGGGTTCCGTTAGGTCAAAAACCTAGCATCGGGTTTGATCTGTCTTGTTTGGTCATCTAGCTCGGGGATGGTGAAGAAGGTGTCTTCGGAACTGTTGGTCTATGTTTTGATGAACACCACCGAAGGCGAAGCGGTTCGGCAAGGGTTGGTTCACCTCTGTCATGTTCTGGTAAGTTTCATACCCCTGTTAATGGATTTTAAACCCCTTTTTTATGTTCTATTTTTTTAAATGAGTTCCAGGTAATTTTTTGGGTGTGCATTGGTCCTCTCCGAACTAATCTTGGGTGTTGGTTTCGTTGTAGGGTGATGTAATCATTATCTTTTATGCACACACATTATCGTGGAAGTGTGTGTGCATGAGCGGGTTGCAGTTTGAGTTAGAAAGCATTGGCTCAGCCTATTTCATGAGGTAGAGTTATAATCCTTGTTTTAAATAAATAGAACGCAATAATTGTTTATTTACTACTTTGATAAATTAGACTGTAAGTCTGGATTGAATTATTATTATAATTAAATGTTTCATTAAATTATAATGTCGTGTTTTTGAAATAAAACCCCTCCACCTGAGGTGCTGATAATGAGTGAGTATACTCATTATATTACTTGAATGGATTTAATGTGATTAAATTTATTATGAATTAATTAATGAGTGTGGATAATTAAATAATGGATTAATTATTAAGATGTGAATTTGGAAATAGTATCTTTGATTTAATTTTGGAAATTTTGAATAAGCGGCAATTACTAGACATGATAAATATCAAAATTTGAATTGAAATTTAAGAGTAAATAATGGGGAGATTAATTATTACACATTAATTTTGTGAATGGTTAATCAATTTCATAATTGGTTAATATAACGTGTTTAAATTAAATAATTAATTAATTAATTAATTGGTATGAATTAATAAAATTTATGAATTAATTAAATGATTTTGACGATTGGAGAATTAATAAGATAATTAATTGTGAGAATTAATTATGTTTTGTCAAGTTGTAAATTTGAATGATAGATAAGTATACTTAGTTGGTAAATTAATTACCAATGTAAATGAATGATAAATTTGTATACCTAAATGTTGAGTCAATTATCAAATTTTACTATTGTGAACTAGAATAATTTATTGGTTAATTAATTATTCAATGTTGAAATTTTAAATGGTGAATTGATTGGGGAATTAAATAGCAGGAAATTGATGCTGTTAATTAGTTATTGGACTAATTAATGAACATGATTAATCAATTTATGAATAAATTAATGAATGGGAATTTGGGTGTCAGACATGGAGTTCTACATGAGTGAGATTAGGCTCTAGAAATGATGTTATATACTTGAATATGCATATATATATATATATCCATGGGTGTAGGATGTCATCTCTAGCACCCTGTGAGTGTTTGGAGCATCACTCCAAATCTCACAACCTGTTTATCAAACACACACACACACATATATATATTAATATTGTTGAAAAAAGTGTAGTGAGATGGGGACTAATTATCCAAATACTCAAGGGGTGCTACACATAGAATTATACAACTAGCTTGCATGCAAATATTTTTTTTGGGATAGGGACTGATGCTCCATATACCCATGGGTTGTGACACAAGGACTGTTGCTCCAAATACTGATGAGGTTTCTATACATGACATTCTAATAACATTAATTGACACTGGACTATGGCTCTAATTGTTCATACATGAATTTAATTAAATGTATAATGAAAGTCAATGTGATCTGATGATTTTTGAATTAAATATGAGAAATGGTTCAGACTCTGGCATGACTGAGATAGGTGTTGAGATACATGTGTCCAGGGGAACCTAGGGATTTATGTGGTCAAATAAAGAATATAAAAATATGTGTTAAATATTTTATTTATGCATTATATATATAGTTCCTGGTCAGATTCCTATTTCTGACTACGAGACAAAAAATGTATCTCTGTCAGGTGTCCCTTAGGAATATGGATGGGTTGTAGTTTATTTATACAATTTTGTTGATACTTAGTTATACCTACACAATGTATATTTATATTGCATAGTCTAGATTGATCTAGACAATGGTGGCGCCAGCCTACTCATATTTATATCTCACACACTACTCAGGCTGCCATTACACTACTGTACTCCAGTAGACCTTACTGGTTTTAGGGCCTTGGACCTTTCTTGTTTTTTTGTTGGCTTAAATAGAGCTATGAAAGAAGGGATGATATGGAGCTCGAGATTCTCAGGGAGATAGCCTATAGGTATTAGATGTTCTTTTTCATTCTAATGTTCTGTATTATAAAGAGTATTTTATTTTTTATAGCTTTCTTTCTGTATCATTAGAATGTCTTCCATGTGTCTGCATTATAAATTGGTGTTTCCCACTTTTGATCTAGTTTTATAAAAATCTATCTTCCACTGATTTATCATTTATTAGACTACTTACTCTATTTATTTCCATTGTATATTATTGAACTCTAATATCGGGGTATATTCTCCCCAATTAGTATCCATAGACCCTCGCTACTAGTCTTCAGTCTCTTCCATACGGGGAGATGCACTTGAGGTTATCTGGCTACTGATCTGGCCACCGGTTTATGGGTGAGTTAGATCAGGATATTATAAATTGGTATCAAAGGGTTCAGGTTGATCATTATTTTTTTTGTTACTATTTTGGGTTTGGTATACCAGAGACTAGGAATGTATCGGTGCTTGGGTTAATAGTTGTGATTGGGACCGATCACCCAATGTACGGGAAATAACGAAGTTGATAGGGATGGGAATTTATGTTTATAGTATTTGAGGTTAAAATTGATATGATTTCACCTGGAGTGACTCGTTTATTTTCCACTGCTTATCGATTTGGAGAATATTGAAAAAACAATTTTCTTGGCCTGATATGGAAGGAAAGTTTCATACATACGTCATATTATGAACTTCGAGATTCACATTACATGCATAAAATCCATTCCATTTAGGTACAGTAGTATTATGCCTACTAATTTGGATTTTCCTACTTGAATATGTTCTATTCCTTCTACTTATTTTGAAAGAATTTTTAGATAGCCTACTACATTGAAAAATTTAGCCGTCTTGGGTGTTTATATTCCATGATACCTTTGTGATTTTTGTGTCTTATAATTGTTCTGCGCTTCTGTGTTATAACATTCTATTGTGTTACTACTTATGATTACATGATAGATATGTTTTGATGTGTAAAAACGGCTAGTAAAGATAAAATTATAAATGAATGTTGATTATGATAAATAGATGCCAAATTTCAGTGATACGGTGTATGGGCGCCTTATAGATTGGTAGATGGACACCCACATGACTAAACCA
Organism: Viscum album; assembly: GCA_963277665.1. NCBI lineage: Eukaryota > Viridiplantae > Streptophyta > Magnoliopsida > Santalales > Viscaceae > Viscum > Viscum album. Next base: position 557,290,017 of record OY728167.1, on the reverse strand, counting down.
TATAATTATAGTATGTTTGAAAATGGTTGTGAATGTAAAACTGGTGAGTTTTTATTGTGAATAACCATTGTGGTGTTTCTTTTGAAGAACCCGGATTAAATAAATGGGACCTTTTGATGTCACATTTTGGGTAAAAGGAATTTAGATTCTAAATTGCATGTTTATATTTGAATAAAACTTTATGTTTAATGATTATATAGGATGTTTGTGGTAGAAATCCTATTTTTCCATTGGGTTTTGTTTTTAAAACCAAGTGACCTGTTATGAAAAAAGTACTTGTGTGTATGTTCAAATTCATTTTAATGTTAAAATTTTGAAATGATTTAATTAAAATGGATAAAATGAAAAAGGGTATTTTGACCTCATGATTTTAGTTATCTACGACCAAGATATAGGGCTGATGTTTATGTTTTGTAAAGGGTAACCTGTGGTAGGTAGTATTCTTAGAATTTTTTGGCCGTTCAGGTATGCTTGTCCCACTACTCATGATGACTTTTTGGGACTCGGGTGTTTTGACACATCGATATGATTATATTACGACTTTTATGATCAGAGTTTGATGTGGTGATATTGGTTCGAGGAACGTCACATGCATGCGTTAAGGTGTTCTGTAAAATCATCCTGGTAAGCAGTTGATCTTTTATTTCGCCATCATGGAAAATCCTAAAGTGGGTAGTGTCGCATCGATTTCAGTAAACATGTTGGTAAGTTACACCAAGATTTTTGAATAGAGTTGTCCTGTAGTAGTTCGACTGATCATTTTAGTGACCTTACTTATCTCTTAGTGTGCTCATCTAAATGAGACAAGCACGTCCCCTATCTTAACCTTGTCATAGGAGACACTAAGATAGTGTCACTCTTACGTCGTTCTAAAGTTTTAAAATTTATTGTGCTTGATGAGTTGTTGTTGTCTGGGTTGTATGTGGGATGCATGGTTTCTTTGGGCTATGCCTTCATTCATGTTGGGGCCCATTAGATTTTTTTAAATATCATTGTGATGGCTTGATGTGGGAATGTCACAAGAGGTCGGTTAAGGACTTCGATGAACATGAAGTTGGTGATATAATAATTTTATAAGGTAGATTTTTAGTTTAGGTGTGAGTGTGGGTTTTGGGAGCATAATGTCTTTCCAAGAAATCATGCGCAACTAGTTTTTGTTGGACGATCGAGATTAGACTTTTTATATTAATGAAGTCCCCCTAATGGCCTCAGATGTAAGCTCTGTTCGGTGAGCGTTGGATTAGGTTTTAAGGATTTAACGGTTGTAATTATGTTTTCGTTAGTAGTGCATTTGGAATTTGGAAATGTAGCGTCTATGTTGAAATGAAACTTCTCGACCTTGGTGGGTGAGAAGATGTTGCAGTAGTTCCTGATGAATTATCGGAGATGAGAAGTATTTAATGTGGGTAGATTGTAAAGTACCATTTTTTAGAACCATGTTTAAATTATGATGGATTTCAAACTTTTTTAGTTTATTGATCAGTTGGTTTTTAAACCGTGCTCCAGAACATAATCTCGAGTGTTGGAACACTTAAATGTTTTGTTATTTGACATATGATAATACCTGATAATTTTCACGGTTGTCCCGAAGAGTCTCTAGAGCACCGAATCTAGAAAAGTCCACTTTAATGGATCTGCACGGGCTGCACATGGTTGTGGTCCAACCCATGCAGCTTACCCAAATTAATATTTTATTTATTTTAATTAAATAATATATCATGGGATATCAATGATTAAATAAATGAATGTTTTAATAATAATGATTTTATTATTATTATTATGGTGTCATAAATTTTTTGGATGTTAGAAGATTTATAATTTCAAGATTAATGGGGTGAAACATTTATGTTAAAATATTTTAATATCATGATTAATGGGTATTAACACTTATGAGAATTTAATTGGAAAGCATCAGGTCTTCACAGTGAATTTTTAATAAGTGAATATGTTAATAAATATAATAATTTGTATGTTATTATTATTGTTGTTGTTTTTAATTAATTAAATTCAAGGATAAAAACGAATTTAATTAAGTAGAGTTTAAACTTCGATTTAAATGATTGTTTATTGGAAAACTACACACTTAGTCAAGAATAATTAATTGGGTTAATTAACTATTTAATGTTATTTTTTAAGGGTTAATTTTATTTGAGTATATATTTAATTAAATTGAGTGGAAATTTTTTATTTAAATAATATTGAAATGGATAAGTTATTTATTTAAATTGAAGAAAGAATTTATTTAAATAATACTGGTTGTGGAATTATTTAATGAAATTGAGTTTCAGGATTTTAATTAAATAACATGGTTTTTATTTTAATTAAAATAGAAAAAAAAGATAATTTAATTAAAATAATATTTAAATGTGGTGTTGGGGTTTTCTAAAGGAGCGTTTTTTTAAACATTGACTAAATTGAGTTAATTGGGGAGTGGTGGTTCAGAAACGAAATAGTTTGTTTAATGATAATAATAAATAGAGACATTGGGGTTTCTCAAAGAAATATATTAAATTGGGAGATAAGGTATTCATAAATGAATGTTTGAATATTAATAATAATAATGAGATTATTGTTATTAATTTTATGGTTGATTTATGATTAAAAATAATAACAGTAATAATAATAATAATAATTTAACAGAGTTTTGGGTTTTTTCAAAGAATATTTTTATTAAATGACAATAATGTTTATTATTAGGAAAATTTCATTTAATTAAATTGAGGTTAAGAAATTTAATTAAATGATGTGTGATGGAGAATATTTATTTAATTAAATTCATGGTCAAGAATATTTTAATTAATTGTTGCGAAATGAGGAATTTATTTAATTAAATTTTGATGTGATAATTTAATTAAAAAACTACATGTTCGTGTTTTATTAATTAAATTCATTAATAATAATTTAATTACATGAGTTAAGATGGAGATTTTATTTCATTAAATTCGTTTGAGGAAAATATAATTAAATATCATTTATGGTGAGTTGGGGTTTATCTTGATGGTTTGTAAATCAATTAATAATAATAATAATATAATGGGTATTATTATTATTATTATTACTATTATTATATATATTATTATTTATTAAAAATTAAAACCTTAATTTATATAAGGGAGAATTAGAGGGAGAGGCACAAATTAGGATAAGTTCACCCCTTTATCCTCCCAGGGGGCGCAACACCCACTCCTCTCGTCTCCCACTCTGCACATCGGATCACGGTGGTTTCATCATGAAAGTTTTCAGTCTCGTGAAGGTAAGTAATTCTCTACATGTTTCATTCTTCACATAGACCATCTCGGCTCTCCATCACCCTAGTTCTATTAGGCCAAAATCCTATAATCGAGTTTGATCTGTCTTCTTTGGTCCTCCAGTTCTAGGATGGAGGGAAAGGTGTCTTGGGACGCGTCGGTCCATGTTCCAACGACCACCGGCGAAGGCGAAGCTGTTTGGAATGGGTTGGTTCACCACTGTCATTATCATGTAATATTAATATAATGTTAACTGGTTTATCACCCCTTTATTAGGATATCTTTGTTTATATGGGTTTTGGGAAAAAATTTGGATGTGCATTGGTCCCCACCACACTAATCTGGGGTGGTGGTTTTGTTGTAGGGTGATGCAATCATTTCCATGTACCCACATTATTGTGGAAGAGTGTGCGCACTAGTGGGTTGTAGTTTAAGGTAGAAATCATTGGCTCAACCAATTTCATGATGTAGGTTTCTCAAACTTGTATTAGAAAAATAAAACACAACAGTTTTTTATTTAGTACTTTTGATAAATTTGATAGCAATGCTAGGTTGAATTTTTATTGGCATTAAATGTTTTATTAAATTACAATGTCATGTTTTTTTAATAAAACCCCTCCACCTGAGGTTTAGATAATGAGTGTATATACCCATTATATTTCTTGAATAGATTTAACGTGATTAAATTTTGTGAGAATTAATTAATGAGTGTGGATAATTAAGTGATGGATTAATTATTAGGATGTGAATTTGGAAATATTAGCTTTGATTTAATATTACAAATTGTGAATATGGGATAATTACATTACATGATAATTAACAAAATATGAATTGATATTTTAGAATAATTAATGGGTAGATTAATCATTATAAATTAATTTTACAATGGTTAATCAATTTATGAATTGGTTAATGCGATATGATTAAATTAATTAATTAATTAATTAATTAATTGGCACACATTCAAAAAATTAATGAATTAATCAAATGTTTTTTGATGATTGGACAATGAATATGATAATTAATTGTGATAATTAATTATGTTTGTGCAAGTTGTAAATATGAACGATAGATAAGGATAATTAGTTTAAAAATTAATTTCCAATGTAAATAAATGAGAAGTTGGGATAATTAAATTTTTAATTAATTATCATGTTGTACATTTGTGAACTAGAATAGTTAATTGTTGAATTAATTATTAAATGTGGATGTTTTAAAGGTTTAATTTATTGGGTAATTAAATAGAGGGAAATCGATGTTGTTAATCAGTTATTGAACTAATTAACGGACTTGATTAATCAATTTGAAAATTAATTAATGAATAGGATTTTGGGTGTTTGACATGGTGTTCTTCACCAGTGAGATTAGGTTCTAGACATGACATTCTAAATGTGATATGTGTGTGTGTGTGTGTGCCTATGTTTTTTTAAATGGGTTGTGATATAGGGAACAATGCTCCAAACACTCATAGGGTGCTAGAAACGACATCCTACATCCATGATATATATATATATATATGATTGATAGATGATTTGTGAGACAGGTACTAATGCTCCAAATACTCATGCGGTGATAGACATGGCTTTCTACACCTAGCTTGCATGAAAATATTCTTTTATTGGACAGGGACTGATGATCCAAATACCCCTGGGTTCTGAGACAAGGACTGCTGCTCCAAATACTCACGAGGTTTCTAGACATGATGTTCTGCACACATTAATTTACATTGGACTATGGTTGCAATTGGTCGTACATGAATTTAATTAAATGGATAATGAAATCTGATGGGATATGTTGATATGTGAATTTAATATGTGGAGTGATTCAGACTCTGGCACGACCGAGATTGGTGTTGAGATAATAAACAATAAATAATAACAATAAATTAATAATAAATACAATATAAAATATTTATAATAAATAAATAATTGGGTGATGCCACTGCTGGGGCTACACACTATGGGTTCTTCGTTGAACACTGCGTGTAGTCTAGATTTCACCAAAACCCGAAATTATCAGATTTGATCATTAAACCATGGTTAATTAATTTTTTTCATGATATTCGATGTTAATCTCATGATAAACTCAAGGATCTGGTTGGAAAAAGCGATTTTTGGACACCACTCGCTGGAAAATCACCCATGTTCGCCACATGGGTTTCTTCGTTTCAATCGCAAGACAGCACAACTTCAATGAATTATTTATTGATCTAAAACCTCTAACTAAATCATCCTCTATAGTCAATATTACCTTATCTAAGATCGATTCATCATAATATTCCCATTTCATATATTTTTCGCGAATCTGGGGGTCCGATCGAGCTTAGTACCTGCAGGAAAAGTCAAATTAGGGTGGGGGGATCTACTCAGTGAAAAACATGAATAAAACTGGGGGAAATCACAAGAAAAATGGTCAAATGATCAATTTCAAGAGTTCATGGCCGATTGATCAAGAATGGGGATTACTGAGTTAGAAAACAATGAATGAACATAGTAATTTTTGTTCTTGGGAAAATGTCAATTTTGTAATTGACACAAATACAAGAAAAAGGTTGGATATTTTCAATCATTTTTTCAAAATATAGAGACCCCAAAATTAATGATTCATACCTCAATTTTATAATTATCGATAATGAATAATCTATTCACCAATAATTTAGAATAATTTTTTTGATTTTCTGCATCCTAATCCGCTCGATTATGGAGTTTTGTCATTGTTCGACATGTTCCTCCGAAGGAAGGAGGAAGATAGATCATGATAGAAATTACAAAAATTAAGATTCTAACCCTAACATCGGTATTTATGGTGATACATTTACGGAATTATCTATTTCTATGATAATAAAATTATTAATTATTTAATTTATTTATTCATTCACTAAATGCACCTCCAACGAGAGAGGGGTCTGAACATCCCATGTCGACTCATTTTATGTTTCTCCTAGGATGAAAACCAAATTCCATACACAATAATTTTCTCTGATTTATGATTTTATCAATCATTTTATATTTATACCATTTTCATTATGATGTTTTTCACAAGATATATTAAATATAATTAGTATTTTTATAAAATTAATTCTGGGCACATCGGTTCTCGGAATTGCACGTCGTCTCATCACCTAACTCTGAATATATATAAATAGATTTCATATTCTTAAAATGAAAATAACTGTGTCTCTACATGATTTCCTCCTATATGATTTTAGTAACTGAAATAAAAACAATTGAAGAAGTATGGGATACTGAGCCCGCACTTGGATCTCTAGCTGCAAATAACTCTCTGTATATTCTTGTGCTAACATAACAAGTGGACCAATGGAGCGGTCCATCCACACAGGGTCTATTCACCTCTATCCTCGATCACCGATGGGTGCTCTATAGAAATAGTTACATCCTTGAGGTCTATCTGAAACCATTAAATGATGTTCATAGGCTCATTCACATATCTCCTCCATTGGGACATGTGGAATGCATCGTGCGCCTACTCCAGCTGTGGGGGTAGGACAATGCCGTAGGAAACATAACGAACCCTCTACATGATCTTGAATGGCCCGATGAACCCCAGTGGTAGATTGCCTCCCCGCCCAGACCTATATAATCCATGTCGTGGGGAGACATTCATGAAAATGTGGTATCCCTTCTCGAACTCCAAAGGCCTAAAATAGTGATCATCATAATATTCTTGTCTTCTCTAGGCCTTACTCATCCTCTCATGGATGTCTATAACTTCCTCCATTATTTCCCGCACTATCTCTAGGCCCACAAGAGATGTCTCACCTATATCATTCTAACATAAGGTAGACCTGAAGGGTCTCATGTATAATTCCTAAAATTGTTACATGCCTGTAGTAGAGTGGTATCTATTTTTGTATCAAAACTCTACCAATGCAATGTGATACTGTTAACTTTAACTGAATTTCAACACACACACCCTCATCATATCATCCAACACCGAGAGAGTGAATTCATTATTCTCATCGATCTAGGGGTTAAAGGTTATACTTATATGCAATTAGGTATGTAATTCCCCCTATAGGACAATCAAAAATCATGAATTAAATTGTGCATCATGACAAGAGACAATCATCGAGGGTACCCTGGGAAGGTGAATGATATCACATACATTCAACTACTCAAAAATCTCTACGTAATTGTGCTCTCTAATAGAAAGGAATTTTTCTGACATTGTGAGTTTCTCAACTATCACCCAAATGTCATCATGGAAAATTTTTCTGTGTGGAGGAATTATGATGAAGTCTATGGTTATGTTTTCCCATTTCCACTCTGTGATCTAAAGTGGCAGAAACAAACCTATCAGAACCTAGTGCTCCGCATTCAACTACTGACAAGTTATGCACCAAGAGAAAAACTCATAAATGACTCATCTCTTGTCGGAACACCAAATATTATTCTAAAGGTCTCTATAAATATTCCCCACAAGGGGTTTTACAGCTAGGGGAGAGGTGTATAACTCTCACATCACCTCCTCATACAATGTGACTGGAACCACTGTTCACCCATGAAATATGATGACGTGATTACCTCCATAAAAATATCCATATATTGTATCACTTGTGGATATATATTAAAATAAGACTTTTCATTTGATGTCTCTCAACTAAAACTCTCACACACGATTGAGGAGTGAAGGAGTCAACACCATCAAATGAAAAAAATTCGACCCTCCTGCTCAACCAGGGTTAGTCACAGGGAAGCTAACTCCTCCAAAGCCTCTTTCACTAAGGAAGCACGTGACTTCCTACTAAGGGAATATAATAAAATGATTCCCTTTCCTACATTAATAACTATCTCAAAATGAATTTCTACAGGAACTCCATCAAGCATCGTTTCCTTGGGTTTAGGTCTCTCTACATGAAGATGTAACTATGACTCTGGTGGTCTATGTAAAACACAAAGTTATCTAAAAAAATATAGTACATCCTTATCCTCAGGGAGAATACTACCACTGGAAAATATCTATTGTAAATTTTTTTATTCATATTGAGGTTTACCCACTTCCTCGATCCATATTTGATATTTTCCTTCTGATGCATCAACACGCAACTGAGCCCATCTCCAGAGGCATCGCTACACACTATGAACTCAACACCTTCCTATAACAGTCTCTACACTGGAGAACTCATCATCCTATGATTGAACTCCTAAAATTCCCTCTAACACTAGTCAGACCAATTAAAAAGATACACTTTCCACGTCAGGGTGGTGAAAGGGGCTGTAATTTTGGAGAAGTTTTCCAAAAATCTCATATATAACTCTGCCAAATAGATAAATCTCTACACCACTGACACATTCTTGGGTGCCACCCAATCAATCATTGCATCAATAATCATGTGTAACATGGATAAACTATGATTATAAATTAAATCCCCAGGAAATCTACCCTCAATTATCCAGAAGCGGCACTTCAAGAGCATCCTATAAAGATGGTGCTATCAAAGAAAGTCATTAACCATCCTCAAGTGCTCTTCATGCTCCTCCTCTATTTCAGATTAGAGGATTATTTCATTGATGAAGAAAACAATAACCTGCTCCAAGTATGGCTGGATGACCTGGTACATCAAATCCATAAACATGAAGGGGGAATTCATCACACCAAAGGGCATCACTAGAAACTCATAGTGTTTGTACCAACATCAGAAATCCAACATTCGAATATCAGACATACGAAACTAAAAATAGTTGTAGTTAAACCTGATATCAGTTGTGGAGAACCATATTATAACTCATAAATTGTCAAAGAGGTTTCAAATCCTAAGTAAAGGTTATTATTTCTTTATCATGACCTGGTTCAAGAGATTATAATCCACAAAAAGTCAAAAGATCTCGTCCACCTTTTTCATGAACAACACTGGAATTTCCCAGGGGGACATACTTGGTATGATAAAACCTTTCCCATGAAGGTCCTCAAACAAAAATCGTATCTTCTAGAGCCTGGTAGTTTCCATATGTTTTCCCAAAAAATATAAAAAAGTGGTGTTGGGAACATTAGCAATATAAAATAGCATCTCCCACATCAAAGTTAGTCCAACAATATCATCGGGGATAAATTCCATATATTCCTCCACAATGTAAGGAACCTAGATTCCTAAGGAGATTCTGCACCATGGAAGACACTCTCCAACTAATGGGAGATGGGATGCAGCCTCCCAGTCCATGAACCCACATTCCCTACAATGATACCTCTCTCACCAAATAAGGGGAATCATATCCCATCAGTGTATGTTCATATGTATTTTCTACAGCGAAAATCAATCTTGGCTCAGAGTATGTAAATCTAATCCATTCCCAAAATGACATCATTGGGTTCCATCTTGATGACTAAAAGGCCCCACGTGAACCTCTCCTCTCTAAATGATAGTTTGTATAGCCTACAGAAGAAAGATAAATGATAAATTTTCCTTCAAGGAACCTCAAGACAATGTTGTTGTGTTAGCACATCAAATGGGATCTCCAACACTCAAACAAGGAGTCATTATATTAACGAATGACTGTAAAATGCTTCTACTAACGCTAAAAATTATTAGAGAAAACATAGATCATACCTCAAAACACATCATTCATTTTAGGATCATAAGCATACAAAGCCTACATCTATCCATGAACCTAGTCATTAGCTCCCTGAGCCTTATATTTTTTATATTATAGTTGTGTTAGAAGGATCTCATAGCAGCGTCCACCACCCATATCTCTTCATGATCCTCTTCCATCTCGACCTCCCTATGGACCACCCTATCCATGCATGGGATATCCCTTCTCATGCAACTACCTCTGTCATGGAAGTACATCAGCTATTTACCAATGATTCTTTGCAAACTTCTTTGGGAAGTCTCATTCCTTTTGACCACACCCATAAAAATTAAAAAAAATTCATAATTGGGTTTACTTGTCTCTCCATGCTTCCATTGACCATGTACCTCAGTCTTATCATTGAAGGACCTCATACGGTGAGATCCTAGAAATTGGGGTCTTCTAGATGATATAGACAACTCCACATTGTGGAAGCCACTACTATCTCTAATTTTATATCATCCCTATTATAGAAATATATCTATCATTAGTTCCCTCTCTAACACCCTGAAATAGGTGGGGATGCATATGTGTACAATGTGAGCTCAGATCTCTCAACGGAGTCACTTCTAAAACTTTTGTCCTTAGAACTAGTCATCATTGATCATGTCTAGTGAGTAATATGTAAAGTATGTGGACCTCATTGCCTAACAATTTACGATCATCCCTCCTTGATTCAGATCCAGAATCTCCTGGATCACGACTGGGCATATGAATTAGTGGTAGTACTCCTGACGGAACAGCTACTGGATGTCATCCCATGACAGTGTCAACTCATCGTGAATTTGCATAACAAGGATCCACCAATGCCTAGTTTATCCTATAGAAAGGTCTATATTCTAGTTCCACCACATAATAATTTGGGGTTTGAACACTCCTAACGATTTATGACATTGTCTTATGAAAATACTCTTCTGTATATGGATATTTCTTACCGTGGAAGTTCAGCAGTCTCTGATGCTAGAATTCATGGAGAGCGCTAAACCTATACACAACCACAGTCAAATCTTCTATGATGATATTCTACACAACATTTGGAGGTGTTGTTACCTTCCCAGCAAGAGGAAGAAGATCCTGGGATGGACCCTAAACTTAGTCCTCATCAATCATAGGATTGTCGTCAAGAACCAAAGAAAATATCCTAAATGGTTTTCTTCATAAAGGCTTACTGAAAATTATCAATGAGTACCAAGATTAGATGAGAATAAATGTATAAATATATATCAATAATAATGTGGAGATGACTTACAGGGGATAGTTAAAGAATTAATCCAATATGATGCAAGTATCGTTGATCCCTGCAAAAAATATCTCACTATGCCGAGAAAACAAGTTGGAAGCCAGGGTCCTGGTGAATGGATACATTGGTCGTTGCACAATCACTAGACACCCATGACTGAGAGACACACTCGAGACACTTTGACATTATTTCCCTAAACCCAACCAATCATATTAATGCTATATGTCTGAAAAACATCCCAAGGAATGAACTTGCTCTAATACCAAACTATCATGACCTGACCAATGCTTCGGCTCGAGTCACAATGCCCCCAAGACCATATCTATAAACCAATGTGTGGAAACAATATCTGAAGGAATAAATGGCTTGGTATGTCCTTTTCATAAGTTCATGTACACACATAGAAAAACTCAATTATATATTTCATTGTGAAATAAATTAAAGATACAGAACATCTATAAAATAAACCAAACATTATTGAGCCTCTAGACAATACAGAAGTACGGTAGTCTGAACTTGAAGGAAAAAGGGTAAAAATACATTCCCAACCAAGAATATGTACCAACATGAAAAACTGGATTAGTAAATAGATGAAAGAGATCCCTACTCCAGAATCATAAGCTACAACCACCGTACGCGGTCCAAGAACCCAATATCAATTTGCTCCTCTTTTTCACGATCAACATGTTCGTCATCTACATAAGACATTACATGTGTGGGAAATAACCAATCATGGGTGAGTTTATACATACCAAGTAGAACACTGAAAATCTTATGGTGGGTGAGTATGACATACTAGAGTAACGTAATGGTAGTTGATACACATGGTAAATAAAAGAGTATAGATGAACCCAACATGGAGTGAAAGTAATATTGTATAATAACAAGGGGATAAACATGGTGATTAGATGAACTACTCATTAAGACATTTCTAGCTATAGTAGGAATGTAGACTCATCAAACCATGAGAATATAAACCTGGAAATAATGTGGCATACCTCACACACCTTTGCCGATTTAAAAAGAAGTGTAAACAAACCCAAGGAGTGGTTATAGAAGAAGGATGAGTATATATATACATATAATCAGTAAAAGAAGATCAAATGAGAGAGTAAGGGGACCTCCTTCTCATAGCTCAACCCAAGAAGAAGATAATGCAACTATTCTAAAAGTCCAATAATGATTCCCAGCATCCCACACATCTGCCTTGAAAACACAAGTCTAAGGAAATCATTCACCATACCCAGATACAATCCACATTGGGAGACACTAACTCACCCGCATGGTTTTAGGTTGCATTAAAAAAATGCATCTTGGGGGGGAAAGAGACTATCTTCCTCGATAGTCCAAAGCTACATCAACCTATTTCTCGTCACTATACCGCACATTCGGGAGGCCATAATTTCAATATAGAGGACCCAGGATGTAACACCCTAATATTTTATGAGAATTATAATATCTTTATGTCTTATGTTACATGCAACATCAAAGTAATCATTCACTACAGACAACACTAACTTAGCTTGCGTTATACGCATGAGAAACCTTCCTCGATAGCATGTGTTGTACGCAATATCGAGTTTCACTAAACAACGACATGTAATTAAAATATTATATAAATTAGTCGTTATAAATAGTATTAAAAACATTTTGAATTTTATATAACATTAGAATTCATTTTATATATGATATGAGAAAAAAATAAATTTTTCGGATAAAAGAATTTTTTTTTCAAAAATGCAGTTTTCCGCCTTTTGATGACGCACCCATTTTTAATATAATTTCTATAACGACCCATAATTTACATATATTTTTATTACATTAGAATTTAAGCACACTTATTACAACATATAAGAAAACCAGGAAAGGACCGTATAGGTATAGTGTCTTTAGAAACTGGGAAACAAATACAACTGGTTCATAAATCATCTACATTGTCTCCCATTTATTTCATCATATCTAGAGTTCCTTTTTGGAATATCTTACTTAATATCCTTCTTCCTGATCTGGGGAAAAGAAAACATACAAAACGGTGAGTTCAAATTCTCATTAAGGGTAAACAAAAGAAATATCAAACATATCATATTTATAAGAATATAACATTTTGAAAATCTTATCCTGCAAAAGAGATCATAACATGGGATAAATCATAGAAGTGAAATGTAATCCCAATAATCATAACTTAAAACATGAAGCTTTTTGGCATAAACACATAATCATAGAGAATAATTTCTTATTAGTCAAGACTCATTTCCAAGACTATCTTAGTGGACAAAGTCCATTTCTAAACCGAGTTCATTCCTCGTTTCAGTCCTGTTTCACGGAACCGGTTTAACCTGCTGTTCCAGCCATGTCTATCTCATGAGATATAAAATCTTTACCCAATGCATTGGATGGAGATATAGGTCCCACCCATCTCATAATGATACCATTCTTATGTGTGCCACAAAATCATAAACCATACATCATAGCATAACCCAAGTAATAAAAAAATGGGATTCTTAAACAACATGACTTCAAAAAAAAATTCATATAAGATAATGGAATTCATAAAAATAATTCCATCACAACATAATCAAACCAATTTAATGATAGGGATAGAAACAGAACCCTTTATTATCTTAGATGGAACATAATTTTGATAAAACACTTGAACTCCATTCTTGAGGAAAATATCCTTTCAACTTCAAAAACACTTTTCCTTTCTTAACATGTCATACAATTATAAACTAAATGAAGTTGATTAAAAATAAACCTGAAAACATGTAAAGGAAGATTCTTGGAAATAATGTTTTAAAAATCCATTCATTCCGTATAAGTTAAAAAACATTCTTCTCGTACTTTTGTCGGAAAAGTCAAAAAGTACTTCGTACGAAAAACGACAAAAGATTCCTTTCATATCCTTTACTAAAAATTCACCGAAGGGTAAAATTGGATTTAAAATATTGTAGAAGGATATAAATATTACATATTGAGGAAACATGGATGTGGATGATAAAATACACCCCAGTAAATACCAAAGTATAAACAATCTCGGATAAAAATGAGATTGTGATATTCTCCCTTACCTTAGGTCTGATTTGCTTCATAAGTGTCCGAACCTCATGGATAATGATTTAAATAATGTTATTGACTTATTCCAGAATCATAATTATTTTTACGATATCATATATGGTCATATTCTTAGCTTCTTATTAGTAATATTTCATTATTACTTGTTATTCGGGTGTTTATTACTTTTTGTTCTTATGCGCGTTTTTTTGAATAAATTCTTATTTTTCTTTTTAGGGTATAGATACCTCATTTCCAGAATGTTATTACTATAATATATATCATATTCATTCACTCAATTCATTTATATTATGCAATGAATTTCATGTATAACGAGTCACATCACATCGTGGAGACGGTATTCTGTACGTACGCACGAGCGATGATATCGTTCCCATGATCGTGGAATTGTATTGGAGTGTATGTATACTATTTCAGAATCAATATCACTTTACAATAATCATATATAGTTATTATTTACACCATTATACCCATCTGAGTAAGGTGGTGGTGGAAAATAGATTACACCACGGCATGGAGACGTTATTCCGTACGTACGCACGCGTTGTGATTTCGTTTTCCATAGGATGGATAGATGGTGAAATAGAGTTGTTTGATTATTATAATAACATATCAGTATATTAGTGATACTGATTTTATTACTTCATAATTTAACAACTAAAGAAGAAGAAGTGGAAGAAGAAATAAAGATGAAAGAATCGGTAACGGGCATTACCTCTTCTGTGAAGCGCCTCTTTGAGACCTCCTCTTAGGGTACTAAAATTGGTCTTTGAAGAAGACCATGACCTCTAGTATGTATCTAGGGAAGTGTAGAGGAGATATTTTTAGGGGTTGGCCGAGCTTGAAGGCTCAAAGTGGTGTGAGGAAGAGAGGGAGGAGGTTCCCTTTTATAAGGGAGGAGAGGGGCACCTTTGGAATAACTAAACATATTATTTTATTATAAAGTCAAATTCGGTTTTTAATAGCTCCAAATTGATATATTTCGAAGCTAAGGTGGGGATGGATCGAAATCCGCTCATCCAATAGAATTTAGACAAGTTTAGGTATCAATTTTAACCTTATCATTTAGATTTAACTTTAAGTTAGATAATTTAACTTTTACCGTGTCTTCTTGTTTTCTTACACTATAAGGTTAATAAACATACTATATCTAGCCAAACGAACCCCAAGTTGTTTATTATTAATATATATAACCTTATCTAAGTCATTTGGCCTATCCATAGATTTTTAGGAATAAAATAACAATTAATAATATAGTATTTGTTTTAAAAACTATTTTATGTCAATTTTGACACTATTTGGTAATTCATTTTTGTGAAACTTATAACAGAATGATTAGTTCGAAAAAAATTAATTAAATCAATACTAACATGTCATATTAACATATAAAATTATTGGAATTCATAAAACGTCTCAAATTACATTTATTTGGGTATTTATATCATCAATTATGTCAATGTTTCATTAATAAGATAATTACTGCATCATCATTGTATCATAAAGAAATTAAATTATTTAATGTCTAAAAATTATAAATAAAATAATATTTTGTAGGAAATATTTTTATTTTTCTAATTAATATTTATAGTCGAATTTATCTTATGTATAACCCTCTATTAAAAATTCTTTAGTTATTAAACATTGATTTTAACTATTTTAAACCTTCTTTAAATAAATTGATAGTAAATGTCCTTATCTAATCCTAGTGGGCCTTAATGGTCATATTTTATTTCTAAGGTTGTTTTTGGTCGAATTACACTTATCCAATAGAAATAGGACATGTGTGAGGGTAATAATAATATCATTTTTACCCTTAACTACCCTATTTACTTTTAACCGTGGTAAAAAAAGTATAAAGTTACTATTCACCAAAAATTGTTTTCATCTCATTGAACCACATTTCAGTCCTTGATATTAACATTGTCTCTTGGATTTTCGAAATTCCACTCACAGAAGCAGTAAAATTATGTTTTATGAAAAAAATTCAATTTTTTAACTACCACTTAGTGGTTTCACTATTCATCAAAAAATGAATGTTTCCAGAAAAATACCAAAAATTATGCCTAAGATATATTTGATATTATGAATTCAAAAATGATTTTTATTTTACAAAATTCAAAAAATATCAGTTACATTAACTAATTTAAAAATTAATTCCTGTCGTCCAGACAAATAGCGTGTTTTTAAGAGATAATAACTATCAAAAGATTGACAGTTGTTCTTGTCTGGTTTAAATGTGAAATTACATCAAATGAACATCATTGTATTAAATTGTAAAAATATATTCTAAATTTAATTTAAAACCACTCAAATTAATAATTTATCACTATTAATTATTTCGATTAAAAAAGTTTTTTTTAATTAAATTTAATAATTTTCACTATTCATCAGAATATGAATGTTATCCGAAAAGTACCAAAATTTCACCCAAAGCTAATTTCGATATCCCGAATCCAAAAATGAAGTCCATTTTCAAAAATAAAATTTACAAAATTTCAAAAAGTGTTTATTACTATTCATAACGGCTAATATTAATAATATTTTAATAGCATATCGTTGTTTAGTGAAACTTGGTATTGCGTACGACGCAAGCAATCGAGGAAGGTATCAGTTGCGTGTAAAGCAAGACAAGCTAGTGTTGTTTGTAGTGAAAGATTCATTTGATGATTTATATAACATAAAAAAAATATTTCTCATAAAAGTCTTGGGTGTTGCATTTTACCCCCCTTAAAATGAATTTCGCCCTTGAAATTCGTCACTTTGTAACAAAAAGATGAGGATACCTCTCCCTCATCATATCCTCAAGCTCACATGTATCTTCTTCTAATTGGTGGTTCCTCCATAAAGCTTTCACCAAGCGAGTGGTCTTGTTCCATAGGACTTTTCAGTACGATCTAGAATCTCTATCGGTGTTCTTCATAAGAAAGATCTTGCTCCAGCGGTACAACTTCTGAGCTGAGTACATGTGAAGGATCAGGTATGTACTTTCTCAGGAGAGATACATGGAACACATCGTGAACTTGAGAGAGATTTAGTGGAAGCGCCAATCGGTAAGCTACCTTTCCAACACGATCCAGTATTTCGAAAGTACTGATATATCTAGGGCTCAACTTCCCCTTCTTTCCAAATCTCATGACCCTCTTCCAGGGAGATATTCTTAAGAACACTTTATCACCCAATTCAAACTCTAGGACTTTTCTTCAGTTGTCGGAATAACTTTTCTGTCGACTCTGAACTGCTCTTATGCGTTGTTGAATAGATCAGAAATTTTCTGCCATCTCATCAACAAGATCAGGTCCTAATAGCTTTCTTTCCCCAACTTCATCCCAGCAAGTTGGAGTCCTTCATTTCTTTCCATATAGAGCTTCATAAGGAGCCATCTGAATACTGGAGTGAAATATATTATTATAAGAAAATTCCACCAAAGGTAGGTGTTGATCCCATCCACCTTTGAAATCCATAGAGCAAGCTCTTAACATATCTTCTAGAGTTTGAATTGTTCTCTCAGACTGACCGTCTGTCTGAGGATGATAAGTAGTGCTGAAACTCAACTCTGTATCCAGAGTATGCTACAGACTTCGCCAGAACTTCGACGTAAATCTCGGATCCCGATCAGATATAATATAAAGTGGTACTCCATGCAATCTTACCACTTCCTTAACAAATATCCTAGCAAGCTAATCCAGAGAGAAATCCTCTCTAATAGCAATGAAGTGTGCAGACTTTGTAAGACGATCAACTATGACCCATATAGCATTATTGCCTTCAGATGTTTTAGGAAGTCCTGTGACAAAGTCCATAGTGATGTTTTTCCATTTCCATTCGGGTATGGGTAATGGTTGTAACATCCCCTTAGACTTCTGTTTCTCAGCTTTAACTTGCCGACAAACCAAGTATCGAGAGACATATTCAGCAACATCTCTTTTCTTTCTATCCCCCCAGAAGTACTCTTTCAGGTCCCTATACATCTCCGTGCTTCTAGGATGAATAGAGAATGAAGAACTTTGAGCCTCATCCAGCAGCTCCTTCTTTAATTCGGGGATGGGAGGAACAAAAACCCGATTCCTAAACTTTATTATCCCATCACAATCAAGGATGAATTCAGGAATATTTCTCACCTTCTTTTGTAACTCTACATCTTCTTTCTGCGCCTCTTTAATCTTCACATGTATAGATGGTTGATCATTCATTTGAGAAAGATATGATTTCCCCCTTCCATTATAATTCCAAGATCCAACCTCTGTAAATCCATAAATATTGGATCTTTTGTGATCCTCATCATGGATAAATTGGCATGGTCTTGTCAACGTAATGCATCTGCCACCTTGTTTGCTTTCCCAGGGTGGTAATGAATTGAGCAGTCATAATCCTTAATTAGCTCTAACCATATTCTTTGGCGAATATTCATCTCCTTTTGTGAGAAAATATACTTTAAACTTTTATGATCAGTATAAATGTCATACCATTCTCCATAAAGATAATGCCTCCAACTTTTTAATGCAAAGATTACCGCAGCTAACTCCAAATCCTGAGTTGGGTAATTTTTCTCATGGATTTTCAACTGTCGTGAGGAATAAGCTATCACCATATCATTTTGAATAAGAACACACCCTAGCCCCTTCTTGGATTCATCACTGTAGATCACAAACCTTTCTCCACTACAAGGCAGTGTGAGCACAGGTTCACTGGATAACCGTATTTTCATCTCCTTGAAATTCTCTTCACATTCCTCCGTCCAAACAAACTTAACTCCTTCCTGAGTCATCCTGGTGAGTGGATTAGATAATCGTATAAAATATTTCACAAAACGTCTATAATATCTAGCCAAACCAAGAAAACATTGGATCTCGGTTACTGTTGTTGGTCTCGACCATCTTTCGATAACCTCTGTTTTTGCTGGATCCACAGATATCCCCTCTTTTGAGATTATGTGACCCAGAAATGGAACTTTTTGAAGCCAAAATTCACACATGGTAAATTTGGCATAAATCTTCTCCTTTATCAGGGTCTTCAATATAATTCTAAAGTGATCTTCATGTTCTTTCTTTCTCTTTGAATAGACAAGAATATCGTCTATAATGACTACCAAAAATTGATCAAGATAGTCTCTAAAGACTCTATTCATCAGATCCATGAAGATAGCAGGGGCATTAGTAAGACGAAATGGAATCACTATAAATTCATAGTGTCCATACCTTGTACGGAAAGCCATCTTTGGTATATCCTCCCTTTTGACACTTAATTGATGATACCCTGAACGAAGATCAATCTTGGAATAGTATTGAGCTCCGCATAGTTGGTCAAATAAGTCATCAATGTGCGGGAGAGGATATTTGTTCTTGATAGTGATCTTGTTAAGTTATCGATAATCAATGCAGAGTCTCATTGATCCATATTTCTTCTTAACAAATAGAACAGGTGCTCCCAAGGTGACACACTAGGGCGTATGAATCCCTTATCAAGATTCTCTTGGAGTTACTTCTTCAATTCCGGCCACTCAATTGGGGCCATTCTATAAGGTGTATTTGAAATAGGCAAAGCACCCGGTATGAGTTCTATTGGAAAATGAACTTCACAATTTGGTGGAAGACCTGACAATTCCTCTGGAAAGACATCATCAAACTCCCGTACAATGGGCGTATTCTTAATTGTGAGTTTATCACCAACCATTTGAGATAAATAACCTTCATTCAGTGGAATCAAGACCCATAAGATGGAAGAAATTTCCACTGGAAGGTTATGTTCATCCTTGCATCAATAGATGATCATAGATTGATCTGGAATATGAAATGTGACTTCCCTTCATTAGAAATTGATATGAGATCCATATAAAGAATTCCAATCCATGCCAAGAATCACATCAAATTCCACTATAGGAAGGATCACAAGATTTACAGGAAGCACATTCCCACAAACATCAATCGGGGAAGAATTATAAACATTTGATGCGACTGTTGTGCCATTAGGTGTTGTCACAACTAACTCAACATCTAATTGTTGAGGTAATACGATGATACCCTTAGAAAAATCTTCAGAAATAAAAGAGTGGGTGGATCCAGAATCAAATAAAACATTTTCTACTTTAGAGTGGATAGTAAGTGTACCTTTCACCACATCGTTATCATACTCCACATCACTGATAGAAGTTGCTTTTCATTTTCCTTTGTCTTTAGCCATAAGATTTTTTTGATGCCGATCATCATCAACAACCCTTGGATTAGGGCATTTATTGTCATTATGCCCCATCTCCTTGCACTTGAAACATTGAAGTGTAGTAGGTTCATTATGTGTGTCCCTTCCTTTGTTTGCATCATTAGACATCTTCTTCCCATCATTGCAGCATTCAAATGCCTGAGGACCTTCCATTCCACATTTGAAACATTTACTTGTCCCTTTAAGTCAACTCCCTCCATGTTTCTTTCCGCACTTTGAGCATAAGGGAAAGCTCATCTTCTTTTCAGTGTGCTCTTTAGATTTTCCTTTGAATTCCATTTTCCTCTTCTTATCAAACCCATATTACTGATGGGTTACTCCAATCTCCATCTCAACTTTGAGAGCACATAGAACGATTTCATTGTAGCTATTGAAGTCCCTTATGGCTAAGGCCCTTCGAAGACATGGTTTTAAGCCACTAAAGAATCGATCGATCTTACTCTCAGGTTGTATAATAATACCAGAAGCGTACCTTGCAAGTCTTGTAAAATTTGCTTCATAGGTACCAACAGATTCATCATCCTTTTGCTTCAGTTCAAGAAACTCTTTCTCCATCTTTGTTCGGAGAATACGAGGGAAGTACTTATTGAAAAATAAGTTCTTGAACTCATCCCATTACATTGACTCAATTTCATCCCTTTGCCTCGTATTATTAATAAGATTCCTCCCTTGATCAGCATCTCCTTCCAAACGATACACTGCTAGGATGACTTTATCATGTTCAGAACATTGAAGAACTGAAAATATCTTTTCTATAGTACTAATCCATTGTTAAAAAACTAATGGATTAGTAGACCCTCTGAAAGATGGTGGACGCTGCATCATGAAGGATTCAACAGAATGTTGCTCCTTCCTTTGATCCTTTGGAAGTCCTATATGATTCATAGCTTGAGAAAGTTGTGTGGGCATGGATACAAGATTTTTCATTCCAGCTCCCATAATGTTTGGTTTCCCGGGGGACAATCATTGCATTGCTCGTCGCATTCCGCATTAACACGGTTCCTTCGGGTTCCAGCCATTGACTAAAACCAAGAAGAATAGTGTGAGCAACACTAATTATAATATGAAAACCACATAATCAAGAATAAAATTTCACACTTAAGGTCTTATACTAGGTTATTCATGGTCATTTCTAAAACACTAAGATTGTGTTCTATGCTTAGAATTATCCTTAGGGTTCTTACTAAGGCTTTCACATCCTAGATTCCAATGGTTGACTATACCTTTCCTCGGATACCAACTATAACGACCCATACTTTACATACATTGTTATTACATCAGAATTGAAGCACACTTATTACAACATATATCAAAACCAGGAAAGGACCGTATAGGTATAGTGTCTTTAGAAACTTGGAAACATAAACAACTGGTTCATAAATCATCTACATTGTCTCCCATTTATTTCATCATATCAAGAGTCCCTTTTTGGCATATCCAACTTAATATCCTTCTTCCTGACTTGGGAAAAAGAAAACATACAAAAGGGTGTGCTGAAATGTTCAGTAAGGGTAAACAAAAGAAATATCAAACATATCTTATTTATAAGAACATAACATTTTGAAAATCTTATCCTGCAGAAGAGTTCATAACATGGGATAAATCATAGAAGTGAAATGCAATCTCAATAATCATAACATAAAACATGAATCTTTTTTTCATAGACACATAATAATAGAGAATCATTTATTATTAGTCAAGACTCATTGCCAAGACTATCTTAGTGGACAAAGTCTATTACTGAACCGACTTCATTCCTCGTTTGAGTCCTGTTTCACTGAACCGGTTTAACCCGCCGTTCCAGCCATCTCTATCTCATGAGATATAAAATCTTTACCCAATGCATTGGAGGGAGATATAGGTCCCACCCATCTCATAATGATACCATTCTTATGTGTGCCACAAAATCATAAACCATACATCATAGCATAACCCATGTAATAAAAAAATGGGATTCTTAAACAACATGACTTCAAAAAACAATTCATATAATATAAAGGAATTCATAAAAATAATTCCATCACAACATAATCAAATCAATGTTATAATATGGATAGAAACAGAACCCTTTATTATCTTATATGGAAAAAAAATTTGATAAAACACTTAAACTCCATTCTTGAGGAAAATATCCTTTCAACTTAAAAAACACTTTTCCTTTCTTAACATGTCATACAATTATAAACTAAAAGAAGTTAATTAAAAATAAACCTGAAAACTTGTAAAGGAAGCTTCTTGGAAATAATGTTTTAAAAATCCATTCATGCCGTATAAGTTAAAAAAACATTTTTCTCGTACTTTTGTCAGAAAAGTCAAAAAGTACTTTGTACAAAAAACGACAAAAGATTCATTTCATATCCTTTACTAAAAACTCAACGAAGGGTAAAATTTGATTTAATATATTTTAGAAGGATTTAAATATTACATATTGAGGAAACATGGAGGTGGATGATAAAATACGCCCTAGTAAATACCAAAGTATAAACAATCTCAGATAAAAATGAGATTGTGATATTTTCCCTTACCTTAGGTCCGATTTGCTTCATAAGTGTCCGAACCTCCTGTATAATGATTTAAATTTGTTATTGACTTATTCCAGAATCATACTTATTTTTATGATATCATATATGGTCATATTCTTAGCTTCTTATTATTAATATTTCATCATTACTAGTTATTCGGGTGTTTATTACTTTTTGTTCTTATGCGCGTTTTGTCGAATAAATTCTTATTTTTCTTTTTAGGTTATAGATACCTCATTTCTAGAATGGTATTATTGTAATATATATCATATTAATTCACTCAATTCATTTATATTATGCAATGAAGATCTTGTATAACGAGTCGCATCACATCGTGGAGACGGTATTCCGTACGTACGCACGAGCGATTATATCGTTCCCATGATCGTGGAATTGTATTGGAGTGTATGTATACTATTTAAGAATCAATATTACATTACAATAATAATATATAGTTATTATTTACACCATTATACCCATCCAAGTAAGGTGGTGGTGGAAAATAGATTACACCACGGTGTGGAGACGGTATTCCGTACGTACGCACGCGTGGTGATTTTTTTTCATAGGATGGATAGATGGTGAAATAGGGTTGTTTCATACTTATAATAACATATCATTATATGAGTGATACTTATGTTATTACTTCATAATGGAACAACTAAATAAGAAGAAGTGGAAGAAGAAATAAATATGAAAGAATCGGTAACGGGCATTACCTCTTCTTTGAAGCGCCTCTTTGAGACCTCCTCTTAGGGTACTAAAATTGGTCTTTGAAGAAGACCAGGACCTCTAGGATGTTTCTAGGAAAGTGGAGAGGAGATATTGGCAGGTTTTTTCCGAGCTTGAAGGCTCAAATTGGTGTGAGGAAGAGAGGGAGGAGGTGCCCTTTTATAAGGGAGGAGGGGGGCACCTTTGGAATAACTAAAAATATTATTTTATTATAAAGTCAAATTCGGTTTTTAATAGTTGAAAATTGATATATTTAGAATCTAATTTGGTTATGGGCCGAAATCCTCTCATCCAATATAATTTAGACATGTTTAGGTATCAATTTTAACCTTATCATTTAGATTTAACTTTAAGGTAGATAATTTAACTTTTACCGTGTCTTCTTGTTTTCTTACACTATATGGTTAATAAACTTACTATATCAATCCAAAATAACCACAAGTTGTTTATTATTAATATATTTAAGTTTCTCTAATTCATTTGGCCCAACATTAGATTTTTAGGAATACAATAACATTTAATAATATAGTATTTGTTTTAAAAACTATTTTATGTCAATTTTGACACTATTTGGTAATTGATTTTTGTGAAAATCATAAAAGAATGATTAGTTCGAAAAAACTTAATTAAGTAAATAAAAACATGTCATAGTAACACATAAAATTATTTTAATTCATAACAAACCTCAAATTACATTTATTTGGGTATTTATATCATCAATTATGTCAATATTTCATGAATAAGATAATTAATGCATCATCATTGTGTCATAAATAAATTAAATTATATAATGTTTAAAAATTATAAATAAAATAAAATTATGTAGGAAATAATTTTATATTTCTAATGAATATTTATAGTCGAATTTATCTTATGTATAACTCTATATTAAAAATGTATTAGTTATTAAACTTTGATTTTAACTATTTTAACCCTTCTTTAAATAAATTGATAATAAATGTCCTAATCTTATCCAAGTGGGCCTTAATGGTCATATTTTATTCCTAATGTTGTTTTGGGTCGAATTACACTTATCCAATAGAAATATGACATGTGTTAGGGTAATAATAAAATCATTTTTACCCTTAACTACCCTATTTACTTTTAACCGTGGTAAAAAAGTAAAAAACTACTATTCACCAAAAATTATTTTCATCTCATTGAACCACATTTTAGTCCTTGATATTAACCGTGTGTCTTGGATTTTCGAAATTCCACTCCGAGTAGCAGTAAAATTAAGATTTATGAAAACAATTCAGTTTTTTTACTACCACTTTGTGGTTTCACTATTCATCAAAAAATGAAAGTTTCCAGAAAAATACCAAAAATTAGGCCTAAGATATATTTGATATTATGAATTCAAAAGTGATGTTTATTTTACGAAATTCAAAACATATCAGTTAAATTAACTAATTTAAAAATTATTTCCCGTCTTCAGGACAAATAGCGTGTTTTTAAGAGATAACAACTATCAAAAGATTGACACTTGTTTATGTCTAGTTTAAATGTGAAATTACATAAAATGAATATCATTGTATTAAATTGTAAAAATATATTCTAAATATACTTTAAAACCACTCAAATTAATAATTTATCACTATTAATTATTTCGATTAAAAAAGTTTTTTTTAATTAAATTTAATAATTTTCACTATTCATCAGAATATGAATTTATCCGAAAAGTACCAAAATTTCACCCTAAGATAATTTTGATATTCCGAATCCAAAAATGATGTCCATTTTGAAAAATAAAATTTACAAAATTTCAAAAAGTGGTTATTACAATTCATAACGACTAGTTTTAATAATATTTTAATAGCATATCATTGTTTAGTGAAACTCGGTATTACGTACGACGCAAGCTATCTAGGAAGGATGCAGTTGCGTGTAAAGAAAGCCAAGATAGTGTTGTGTGTAGTAAAAGATTCCTTTGATGATTTATATAACATAAAAACAAAATATTTCTCATAAAAGTCTCACGTGTTACAATTTCTTACAAGTATATTAGTTCAATTGTACAAAATAAAATTCATCCTTTGAATAAGGATATGAAAATTTACATTGGATAAATTTTTGGTACTTTTCTGATAACATTCATATTTTGATTAATAGTAAAAATACGCAAATTTTTTATTGAAAACAGCATTTTTTATCAAAATATTTTATATGGATAAAATATATTATTTAATGGATTTAAAGTATAAATAGAATATATTTTTACCATTTAATACAATGTTTGTAATTATCATTAATTTTACATTGAATTCATATGTAAAAACATTTCAATCTTTGGCAATGTTTTAACTTTTCAAACACGTTTGCTTAACAACGAGATTAATTTTAAATTAATTACTGAAACTTCTGTGTTTTGAATTTTGAAAAATGGATTCCATATTTGGATTCATTGGGTCCAAATTATGTTAATTGATTACTTTTATTTTTCTGATATTATGAATGTAACTACGGTAATATTTATTTACTACAGTTAAGGGTAAATCGGGTAATTAAGGGTAAAAATAAGATTGTAAAATTACCCTAACACTTGATAAAATGATATTGGATGAATAAAAGTCTAACCATATCACCTAAGGGTCAGAATAAACTTATTTCATGGATCATTGTCCATGAAAATGATATAATTATTATTAAAACCAAAGATAGTGACAATATATCACTATCTTAAATCATATAAGTGTAATAATTTTAATTTAGTGATAAACTTCCTAAAACATCAAATAAGAATTTTCTCCAGAAATCTAATAAAATTATATAAATCATTTGAGTTTATTTAGAATTTTTATGGATTGAAAATGTATCATTAATTATGACACAATAGTGATGTTGAAATTATTTTGTTGATTGAAATATCAAATAAATGGTTTTAAAAATATTAAAAAAATATTCTATGAACTATTTAATGTGTTAAATGAATTTTAAAGATAAAGAAAACATTTTATGAATCTACTAATGATTTTAGTTCGAACATTTCTTTTGTGTGGATTTTATTTAAAATCAAATAAATGAATAGTGTCAAAATTGACACTATTGTTATTTTATAAAAATAACATATTATAAAATTGTTTAAAAATCTCAAAAATATTTAAAAATTATAAATTAAAACATATATCGTCTAAGATGACATAAATTATACAATTATGGACGATTAAAAACATATAAGTAATTATTTATAATGACATAAAATTTAGAATATTATTACCACAAATAAAATTAAATAGATGAAATAAGGATAAATCATGTTGATAATGTTTAAAATAAATTCCCAACATGTCTAAATTTTATTTTATGATGATATTAAAACCCTATCTCATCTAATCTTAGAATTTGAGTAATTTTGGAAGTTTTTATGTTGGTTTTGAATTTATTATAAATTAATAGTTTTTTGATTTTCAAAGATGCCCCTCTCCTCCCTTATAAAAGGGCACCTCCTACCTCTCATCTTCACACAATTTTGATCCTTAAAGCTCCAAAAAACCCTTCCCATTTCCCTTCTCAACTTCCCTATCAACATACTAGAGGTCCTGGTCTTCTTCAAAATCCAATTTTATTACCATAAAAGGAGGTTTGAAAGAGGCGTGTCGAAGAAGAGGTAATATTCGTTACCGATTCTTTCAAATTTCTTTCTTCTTCTACATACTCTTCTTTATTTTTTTCATAATAATGTAATAACATCAGTATCACTCATATACTGATATTTTATTATAAATATGAAACAACTATATTTCACCTTCTATACATCCTACGAAAAACGAAATCTCTGTGCGTGTGTACATACGAAATAACGTCTCCACACCGTGGTGTAATCTGTTTTCCACCACCACCTTACTTGGATGGGTATAATGGTGTAATTAAAAACAATATATGATTATTATAACATGATACTAACTCTGAGATATTATATTATCCACTCTAATACCATTCAATTGATATGGGAATGATATCGTCGCTCGTGCGTACGTACGGCTTACCGTCTCCACGGTGCGATGTGATTCTCTCTACATGATCTTCATTAAACCATGATTATATAAAATAATTGAAAGAATAAATATGATATATATTATACTAATACCATTCTATAAATGATTTATCTATATCCTAAAAAGAGGAATAAGAATGTATTCAACAAAACACGCATAAGAACATAAAGCATAAAACACCCAAATAACAAGTAGCAATGAAATATTACTAATAAGAAGATAAGAATATGACCATATATGATATCATAAAAATGACTATTATTCTGGAATAAGTCAATGACATTGTTTAAATCATTATACAAGAGTTTCAAATATATAAAAAGCATATCATACCTAAGGTAAGGGAAAATCTCGTAAATCGCAATTTTTAACTGAGATTGTTTATACATTGGTATTTACTGGGGTATATTAATAATCCAAATAAATGTTCCATCAATATGTAATATAATTTATATCCTCCTACAATTTATTAAACCCAATTTTACCTATTGGTGAATTTTTAGTAAAGGATATGAAAGGAATTTTTTGTCATTTTCAGTATGAGGTTCTTTTTGACTTCTCCGGCCAAAGTACGAGAAGAATGTTTATTTTTAACTTATAAGGCATGAATGGATTTTTATAATTTCATTGAACATTATTTACATGAATATTCCCTTAAAATTTTTCATGTTTAGTTTCAATTAAGTTGTTTTAGTTTAAAAATTGAATGACATGTTGATAAATGAAAAAAAATGAAGAAGAAAGGATATTTCTCTCAGGAATGGAGTTCAAGTGTTTTATCGAAATTATTTTCCATCAAAGGTGATATAGGGTTCTGTTTCTATCCCTATTATTAGATTTATTTTATTATGATATGATGGAATTATTTTTATAATGTCCTTTTATCTTATATGGATTATGTTATGAGGGTATGATGTTTAAGAATACCATTCTTTTTCATGGGTTAGTCTATGATGTATGATTTATGATTTTGTGGCACACATAAGAATGGTTTCATTATGAGATGTGTGGGACCTATATCTCCCTCCAATTAATTGGGTAAAGATTTATATCTCATTAGTTATACATGGATGGAATGACAAGTTAATCTGGTTCAGTGATACAGGACTGGAATGACGAGTGAACTCAGTTCAGTAATGGAATTTGTCCGCTATGACAGTATTGGAAATGAGTATTGACTAATATGAAATGACTTTCAATGATTATGACTGTATTCCACAATGTTTCATGTTTTATTTTATGATTATTGGGATTATTATTCACTATTATGATTTATCCCATGTTATGATATTATGATCTATTTTGCAGGTTATGATTTTCAAAATGTTATGTTCTTATGAATATTATTTGATTGATATTTATTTTGTTTACCCTTACTGAGAACATGAGCTCAACCTTTTGTATGTTTTGTTTTCCACAGGTCTAGAAGAAGGGTATTAAGTAGGATATTCCAAAAAGGCACTCTAGATATGATGAAATAAACAGGAGACAAAGTAGATGATTTATGAACTAGTGGGTTATGTTTCCCAGTTTATAAAGACACTATACCTGTACGGTCCTATCATGGTTTGTTATATGTTGTAATAATTATGCTTCAATTCTAAAGTAATAACCATGTATGTAAATTATGGGTCGTTAATGTTGGTATCTGAGGAAAGGTATAGTCATCCTTTGGAAACTAGGATGTGAAAGCCTTAGTAAGAACCCTAAGGATATGTCTAGGCATAGAACATAATATTAGTGTTTTAGAAATGGCCATGAATAACATAT
Source organism: Viscum album (assembly GCA_963277665.1). Classification (NCBI taxonomy): domain Eukaryota; kingdom Viridiplantae; phylum Streptophyta; class Magnoliopsida; order Santalales; family Viscaceae; genus Viscum; species Viscum album. The sequence continues at coordinate 557,260,635 of OY728167.1, read as the reverse complement.
TCTAAGACCTAAATTGTGAAATTTTATTTCTCATTATGTGGTTTTCCTATTGTAATTAGTGTTTATCACACTATGCTTCTTGGTTTTAGTCAATGGATGGAACCTTATGGAACGTTGTTAATGCTGAATGTGATGGAAAATGCAATGATTGTCCCCCTGAGCAACCAAATGTTATGGGAGATGGAATGAAAAATTGTGTATCCATGCTCACACAACTTTCTCAAGCTATGAATCATTCAGGACTTCCAAAACGAGGAAAGGAAGGAGCTACCTTCAATTCACTCTTTCATGAGGCATCATCCATCTTCACTCAGCGGTTTTTCTAATCCATTAGTGGCTGAACAATGGATCAGTACCATTGAAAATATATTTTCAGTCCTTCAATGTTTTGTACATGGGAACGTTATCTTAATAGTGTATCATTTGGAAGGTGAAGGAAATCAATGGTGGAATCTTATCAAGAATACAAGGCAAAGGGATGAAATTGAGTCCATGGAATGGTACGAGTTCAAGAAAATATTTGTTAATAACTACTTCCCTCATATTCTTCGAACAAATATAGAGAAGGTGTTTCTTTAACGGAAGCAAAAGGATGATGAATCTGTTGGTACCTACGAAGCAAATTTTACAAGACTTGTAAGGTACACTTCCAGAATTATTATCCAACCTGAGAGTAAGATCGATCGATTCATTAGTGGCATAAAACAAAGTTAACTAAGGGCGTTATCATAAGAGACTTCAATAGCTATGAGGAAGTTGTTCGATGTTCTCTCAAGGTTGAGATGGAGATTGGAGTAACCCATCAATCATATGGGTTTGATAAGAAGAGGAAAATGGAATTCAAAGGAACATCTAAACACCACACTCAAAAGAAGATGATTTTTCCCTTATGTTCAATGTGTGGAATGAATCATGGAGGGAATTGTCTTAAAGGTACAAGTAAATGGTTTATGTGTTGAAAATAAGGTCATCGGGCAATTGAATGTCGAAATAATGGGAATAAGATGTCTAATGATCCGAACAATGAAAGGGTTACACAGAATGAACCTTGTACACTTCAATGTTTCAAGTGAAAGGAAATGGGGAATTATGCCAATCAATGCCCTAATCCAAGGGTTGTTGATGATGATCGACATCAACAAACTATTTAGGCCAAAGAGTAAGGAATTTCACATGCAATTTCTATCGGTGATGTGGAGTATGATAACGATGTGGTGAAAGGTACACATACCATCCACTCTAAAGTAGAAATTTTTTTATTTGATTCTGGATCCACCCACTCTTTTATTTCTAAAGAATTTTCTAAGGGTTTCGCCATATTACCTCATCAGTTAGATATTGAGTTAGCTGTGACAACCCCTAATGGCACAACAGTCGCATCAAAAGTTTACAATTATTCTCTGATTGATGTTTGTGGGAAAGTACTTCCTGAAAATATTTTGATCCTTCCTATAGTGGAATTTGATTCGATTCTTGGCATTGATTGGCTTTCTTTATACAGAGCTCATATCAATGGCCAAATAAGGGAAATCACATTTAATATTCCTGATCAATCTACTATCATCTATCGATGTAAGGATGAATATGTAACGACCCAAAGTTTCATTAATAGAAAATCCCTCTTGATCTAGTTAAATGTTTCTTGATGAAATATGTTTTTATAAGATGTCAACTTCTTTAGTTTTACATTAAGATTTGTGACCGTTAATTTTATAGCTGTTGAACAGTGATCATCTGAGTAGTATAAATATAAGGCTTTAACGAAACCATTTCTACTCAGCCAAAGGAAGCGATGGCCTCATCCAGTAGAATTGCCCCTTACGAAACCCATTTTTCAGAGCTCGGTAACGAGGTGGCGTCTTTGGGCTTTTCCCTTGACCAAGCCCAAGCTGAGCATCATCAAGTCAAGCTCGAACATGATCGTCTATGGGAAAAGTGGAAGTTGATTGAAATTACCACTCAAGCGATGTTATCCGAGCTACCCCAAGAGTCTGTCACCATCGCACACCTTACCCTTAGGTCTTATGTGGCTATTTTAAGGGGTTATGTAACAAATAAGTAGCACCATGTTCATGTACATTATTTTTAAATATAATAATGAATATAATTTCTAGTCATTTTTGATACATTGTAATTAGTTTTTAAAGTACAAATAGTGTTTTTAGTTATTATTTAATTAAGAATTATATTTTATTAAATTAAAGGATTTTTGAATTAAATAATATTTTAATAAAATATTATTATTAATATTAAATTAATTTTTTATTAAGTATAAATGATTTTATAATTTTATGAATGCAATTAAAATTTTTATTAAGGTTTGAAAGCCATTTCTGTCAAAACTCGTGAATTTTTTTATAAATGTCAGTTTTTATTTTAAAAGTAAAAATTCACATATTTAGAAAATTATTTAGATAAAATAAATATTATTTTTGGAATCAGGATGTCGAAATTATCCAACGGTGAATTTTTCATAATTTTCTGAGACAGTCAAATGTTTGGGTAAAAATTAAATACCATTTAAATATATAATGTGTTTTATGACATCATAATGACCCAATGGTGATGTAATAAAATAACATAATCCTTATGTTCGGCCAATATGTGTTTTATCATTAAAATAATGAGGTTTTGGGTTTTTTTGACTTACTTTTCAAAGCATTAATGGAGCCCTCAAGACTTATTCAACACTTTGCCTTTTTAAATTAATTTCCATGGGAGTGTGACTCACCTCCACATAAGCAACCCTAATTTTTTAATAAGTTCGGACCTTGGCCTTGTAAAATATTATTTTCCTCTTTCCTTTTCTAGAAACCATGGGCAAATACCATGGGATGGTTTGTGGTTTGGATTATTTTAATATAAGGGGTCCCAAACATAAATAATAAAGAATTCTCTCACCTTTCCTATATAAACCCATCCAAGCTCCCACTTCCTCCTCACTAAAATCCCTTGGAGTTCGTCCAACATCTGCCCTACTTTCTATAGAATCCTCCCAAGGTGCCCCAAGCTCCCAAGAAGCCTCTCACAAGCCTCTCTCTAGCCTTTGGAAGCACACTTCCAAGTTAGGGGTTTTTTCTTTCTTTCTCATTTTTGTCAATTTCCTTTAAGTTGTATTTCCCTTTTAATTTCAATTATGAATGTTGGGGTATGGTTCCTCACCTCCCCCATACATCCCTCTTAATGTTTGAATGATGGGAGACCCCTTTATCTCTCATTAAATGCCTCCCATGTACACCCGTTACTATGCCGAAATTCCGAAAGGAACTTTTTTTCTCCTCTTTTATATTCAAGCAATACTTTTGTATCATGAATCTAAATTCCTTTTCAATTGGTGGGACATGTATCTATATGAACTTATTACTGTCCATTACATGTAAATATGATGAGGAACCCCTTTCTCTCTCATCAACCATTTTTATGAATTCTTATGGCACGCCGTTACGCTGCCGAAATCACACCGATTTTCTAAGCCAATATCATTGTGTAGTGAATACCATGCCCATTTCTCCATCAAGTGTATTCACCATTATGCACATTTACTTATTGATTATAAAGTTTCATGTATGAATTCCACATTCCTTTATCGTGGAATAAATAATTATGTTTTATGAATCCATGTTTTATGTTCCATGTGGCACACTTATGCATGAAATGAAATGTTTAAGAAGGGTGAGCCCTTTATAGCACTCCAATGCATTGGGTAAAGTATAGTATCATGACACGTCATGTGAAATTAGTGTTGACTCATGCTAATTCAAGTGCAACTAGGGTTTACTCGTGCTTCAAGTGCAATGAGGGTTTACTCATGCTCCATGTGCAATGAGCCTTGGCTCATGCTAATTCAATGTTAAGTGTTGTTGCCACATTTCCATGTTATGGTTATCATGATTTATCATGCCTTTATGTTCATGTTACTCTAATTCTCTATTGATGTTCCTATTTCCTAACATGTATTGTACTCCTCATGTTATTCATTGTGTACTCCCTTACTGGGCTTTATAACTCACCCTTTTTTTATGCATGTCCTCAGGTTATCCCATGCAATACTAAGTACGAAGGAATGTAGTGGTCATGTAAAGGAAGTTTTCAATAAAGATGTTGTATTTCAAGTTTAAAGTTTTTATGTAATGATTCTAAGCCCGAAAGACACTAAACCTCTCGATCTTCTTTGTTGTATCAAGTGAAGTTTTATGTAATAAAGCATGCTTAAGTTTTAATAAAAAGCAGGGTTGTCATAGTTGGTATCAGAGGATAGGTTTAGTTATTTTTGGGATTAGGAAACCCTAGTAAAGCCTTAGATACAAGACTAAGAATAATAAAAACATCCCTATGTTTTGTTAAATACTAAGTAAGTGGTTTATCAAACAAATACATCCCTGTCTGGATACGAGCAGGTAGAGGCGGCTCTGGCACAGATGTATCCTAGGGGTAAAACCTGAAAACACCGCTTTGAGCTAGACTCGAACGGGAACTGGTGCACAACAACGGGCCTTGCTGCACTCTTGGTTATGACACTCCCGGGGGATATGTTTTGATAAATTCACAATCTTAGTATGAACCCTTATTAAGGGAAAAATGCCCCTAAGAATATATGTTAGAAGGAAGATCATGAAAAGCTTGGATTGAATCCTGTAGACTCATGAGTTAAAGAGATTGAAGTTTATTTATAAGTCATCAACTTTTGCCTTTGGATTACCCTTTATGTGTTACCCCTAACTTTCCTTTTATTCCAGCCAATGGCCGGTAATAGGATAACTCGGGCTAACAACCGTTGTGAAGATCAATGTGATGATTGTACTAATGAGATGACCAATTCAATGGGAGCGGGAATCGCGAACATTTTCACGCTTCTCTCTCAGCTAACTCAAGTTTTGAATAGAAACACGGGTCAAGAGGAACGTTCAACCCCCCCCCCCCCAAGAAAGAACAAGTCGCTATCGAGAGCTTCATGAGACAAAGGCCTCCTACTTTTAGTGGATCATCTGATCCCACGATCGCTGAGCAATGGATCAACTCCATTGAAAATATCTTCTCTATCCTTCAATGTTCTGAACAAGAGAAGGTTCTCCTGGCGGCTTATCGTATGGAGGGTGAAGCTGATCAATGGTGGATGTTGATCAAAAATACGATGCCTGAGGAGGAGATCGAGGCTTTGGAATGGAAGGAATTCCGGAAGATGTTTTTCGATAAATATTTTTGCGCACCCTCCATCTTAATATGGAAAGGGACTTCCTTTCCCTCAAGCAAAAAGATGAAGAATCTGTCGGAGCGTACGAGGCAAACTTCACAAGGCTTGCACGATACACTTCCGGATTTGTCGTTACCCCCGAATGCAAGGTTGACCGCTTCTTTGGTGGGCTGAAGCCTAGCTTGCCGAAATCATTAGCGATCCGTGACTTCGACAGCTATGAGGAAATTGTCCGATGTGCCCTCAAGGTTGAAATGGAGATCGGAGAATCATAGGGGTATCATGGGGTCAAGAAGTGTAAGGTGGACTTCAATGCTGGTGGTCCGATGGATAAATCCAACGGTGCTAAGAAGTTCCATCACCCCACTTGCCAAAAGTGCGGAAAGAATCACCCTGGAAATTTCCTTAGGGGGACGAGAAAATGCTTTAGGTGTGGAAGAGAAGGGCACCTAGCTATTAACTGTCGGCAAGAAGGACCCGCGGCTGTGACAGAGGAGAGGAATGCTCCGTTCGAACCTCAACGCGTTGTTCAATGCTACAAATGCAAAGAACCGGGTCATTTTGCGAATCAGTGCCCTAATCCAAGGGTTATCGGAGGCAACCAACAACCTCCAAGACAGCAAGGAAGAGCTTTTGCCATCAATTATGCCGAAGTGAACCCCGACAACGAAGTGGTGACAGGTACGCTAGTTATTCATTCATGAATAGAGAACATACTTTTTGATTCAGGTTCTACACATTCTTTTATATCTCGAATGTTTAGTAGAACAATCCCAGCACCACCAAAAATCCTGGAAGTAAAGATGTCGGTGAGTACGGCAAATGGGGCAATCATTACATCCCATGAATATAAGTCATCCCCTGTTATAATCTGTGGATTTAATTTCTCGGAAAACCTCGTCATACTCCCTTTGGTGGAATTTGATGCAATTCTTGGCATGGATTGGCTTTCCTTATATAGAGCCAGCATAAATTGTCGGGAGAGGGAAATCACACTCCGTATGGAGAATCGGCCCCCGATTCTTTACAAGTGTCAGGAGGAAGATGAATCTCCTTTAGCTCCATCATCTCAAGCATGGATATTACTACCTTATGAGAACACATATCTGGCTCAGATGATTGAGTCCAAGGAAGAAACCACCCTTGAAGAAATTCCTATTGTGAGGGAATTCGCTGAAGTATTTCTCGAGGAACTTCCTTGTCTTCCTCCAAGAAGAGATGTTGAGTTCTCAATTGAACTTATACCTGGGGCGCTACCAATATCCAAGAATCCATATAGAATGGATTTTGTTGAGCTTGAAGAGCTGAAGAAAACAACTACAGGAGAATCTGGATAAAGGGTTTATACGCCCAAGTGCATCACCATGGGGTGCACCAGTCCTATTCGTCAAGAAGAAGGATGGGTCAATGCGGCTTTGCATCGATTATCGTGAACTTAAAAAAATAACGATAAAGAACAAGTATCTTCTCCCAAGAATCTATGACTTGTTTGATCAGCTGCATGGAGCACAATACTTCTCCAAGGTGGACTTGCGGTCGGGATATTATCAAGTAAGGGTGAAGAAGGAAGATATCCCCAAGACTGCTTTTCGTACAAGGTACGGGCACTATGAATTCATAGTAATGCCTTTTGGAATCACCAATGCTCCAGAAATATTCATGGAATTGATGAATAGAGTCTTTAGAGATTACCTTGACAAATTTGTGGTAGTCTTTATAGATGATATTCTAATATAATCCAAAACCAAGGAGGACCATGAGGATCATTTAAACCTGTACTAGATACTTTGCACAAGGAGAAGCTCTATGCAAAGTACAACAAGTGTGAGTTTTGGTTGAAGGAAGTCTCATTCTTGGGCCATGTCATCACAAGCATTGGGATATCTGTGGACCCCTACAAAACAGATGCAATTGAGGGATGGTCGAGGCCAACAATGGTAACTGATATACATAGCTTCTTGGGGTTAGCTGGATATTATCGACGATTTGTGAGAAATTTCTCACGATTTTCCAACACTCTTACCAGGCTAACTCAAAAGGGAGTAAAGTTTTCTTGAAGTGATGAATGCGAAGAAAGCTTCAAGGAGTTGAAAAGGAGGCTTATCACTGCACCCGTGCTCACATTACCCACAAGTGGGGAGCTTTTTGTGGTATTTAGTAATGCTTCGAAGAAGGGATTAGGATGTGTGCTGATGCAGAATGATAAAGTGATATCCTATGCCTCAAAGCAGTTGAAAATCCATGAGCGAAACTATCCAACGCATGATCTGGAGTTGGCAGCGGTGATCTTTGCCTTGAAAATCTAGCGGCATTATCTCTATGGAGAGAAATGTGAGATATATACTGACCACAAGAGTCTTAAATATATATTCACACGGAAAGAGATTAATATGCGCCAGAGAAGATGGATAGAGCTCATCAAGGATTATGACTGTTCAATACATTACCACCCTGGGAAGGCGAACAAGGTGGCGGATTCCTTAAGTAGAAAGGATCCAGTGATTCTATCAATGATGAGAATTGAGAAGGATCCGATCTTCTTAGACTTGATGAAGATGGATGTGGGAATCATAAAGAAGGGAACATCATCAATCCTTTCACAAATGATTGCTCAACCATCTCTTTTGGAAAGGTTAAAGGATGCTCAAAAGGATGATGCGGGAATCCAAGAAAAAGTGGAAGCTATCAAAAAGGGAAAATCCTCAGTGTTTAATGTTAATGAAGAAGGAATTGTGCGGTTTGGGAAAAGACTATGTGTTCCATCAAGTTCGTAGCTGAAGAAGGAACTTTTGGATGATGCACATAGTTCAAATTTCTCTATTCACCCAGGGAGCACAAAGATGTATCGAGATATCTGAGAAAACTTTTGGTGGGATAATATGAAGAAGGAGATCGCTGAATATACATCAAAGTGCCTGGTGTGTCAGAAAGTGAAGGCCGAGAGGCAGAAGTCTACGGGGATGATGCAACCATTGCCCATACCAGAATGGAAATGGGAGAACATCACCATGGACTTTGTCACCGGACTTCCAAGGACATCCAAAGGCAACAATGCAATCTGGGTTGTTGTGGATCGTCTTACAAAGACGGCACACTTCATTGCTATTCAAGAGGATTTCTCTTTGGATCAAATGGCACGGATATATATCAGGGAAGTGGTACGGTTGCATGGAGTACCACTATCTATTGTGTCTGACCGAGATCCAAGATTTACCTATAAGTTTTGGAAGAGTCTTCAACATGCTCTGAATACAGAACTGAACTTCAGTATGACCTATCATCCTCAAACTGATGGCCAATCCGAGCGGACTATCCAAAAACTTGAGGATATGTTGATAGCGTGCTCAATGGACTTTAAATAAGGATGGGATCAACATCTTCCTCTAGTTGAGTTCTCTTATAATAATAGTTTCCACTCGAGCATCCAAATGGTGACATATGAAGCCCTATATGGGAAAAGGTGTAGAACACCAGCATGTTGGGATGAGGTCGGTGAACGTAATCTGATTGGACCAGAAATGGTCGAAGAAATGGTGGAGAAGGTGAAAACCATTCAGCAGCATATCAAGGTAGCCCAAAGTCGACAGAAGAGTTATGCAGATAATCGTCGACGAGACCTTGAGTTTAAAGTTGGAGACATGGTGTTTTTACGCATATCTCCGTGGAAGAAGGTCATGAGGTTTGGAAAGAAAGGGAAGTAAAGTCCAAGGTACATCGGCCCCTTCGAGATTCTTGATCGTGTTGGGGCTATGGCCTATCGACTAGCACTTCCACCTACTATGGCCAAGGTGCATGATGTCTTCCATGTATCCCTCTTATGGAAGTACATACCAGACCCTTCACATATACTCTCTTCCGAGGTGGTACAATTAGAAGACGATCTTTCTTACGAGGAGCAACCAGTGAAGATCTTAGATCATAGAGAAATATTTCTACGAAATAAGGCAATGCCCCTCATCAAGGTGTTGTAGAGAAACCACAAGTTTGAAGAAGCAACTTGGGAGTCAGAGGATATGATGAAGCTAAGTTACCCACATTTGTTTTAGTGTGGGAAAAGGAAAATTTCAAGGGTGAAATTTATTAAGGGGGGAATATTGTAACGACCCAAGTTTCGTTAATAGAAAATCCCTCTCGATCCAGTTAAATGTTTCTTTATGAAAAATGTTTTTATAAGATGTCAACTTCATTAGTTTTACGTTATGATTTGTGACCGTTACTTTTATAGCTGTTGAAAAGTGATCATCTAAGTAGTATAAATATAAGGCTTTAACGAACCCATTTCTACTCAGACAAAGGAAGCGATGGCCTCATACAGTAGAATTGCCCTTTACGAAGCCCATTTGTCAGAGCTCGGAAAATAGGTGGCGTCTTTGGGCTTTTCCCTTAACCAAGCCCAATCTGAGCTTCATCAAGTCAAGCTCGAACGTGATCGTCTACGGGAAAAGTGGAAGTTGATTGAAATTACCACTCGAGCGATGTTATCCGAGCCGCCCCAAGAGTCTGTCACTATCGCACACCTTACCCTTAGGTCTTGTGCGACTATTTTAAGAGGTTATGTAACAAATAAGTAGCACCATGTTCATGTACATTATTTTTATATATAATAATGAATATAATTTCTAGTCATTTTTGATACATTGTAATTAGTTTTTAAAGTACAAATGGTGTTTTTAGTTATTATTTAATTAAGAATTATATTTTATTAAATTAAAGGATTTTTGAATTAAATAATATTTTAATAAAATATTATTATTAATATTAAATTAATTTTTTATTAACTATAAATGATCTTATAATTTTATGAATGCAATTAAGATTTTTATTAAGGTTTGAAAGCCATTTCTGTCAAAACGCGTGAATTTTTTTATAAATGTCGGTTTTTATTTTAAAAGTCAAAATTCACATATTTAGAAAATTATTTAGATAAAATAAATATTATTTTTGGAATCAGGACGTCGAAATTATCCAACGGTGAATTTTTCATAATTTTCTGAGATAGTCCAATTTTTGGGTAAAAATTAAATACCATTTAAATATATAATGTGTTTTATGACATCATAATGACCCAATGGTGATGTAATAAAATAACATAATCCTTATGTTAGGCCAATATGTGTTTTATCATTAAAATAATGAGGTTTTGGGTTTTTTTGACTTACTTTTCAAAGCATTAATGGAGCCCTCAAGACTTATTCAACACTTTGCCTTTTTAAATTAATTTCCATGGGAGTGTGACTCACCTCCACATAAGCAACCCTAATTTTTTAATACGTTAGGACCTTGGCCTTGTAAAATATTGTTTTCCTCTTTCCTTTTCCAGAAAACATGGGCAAATACCATGGGATGGTTTGTGGTTTGGATTATTTTAATATAAGGGGTCCCAAACCTAAATAATAAAGAATTCTCTCACCTTTCCTATATAAACCCACCCAAGCTCCCACTTCCTCCTAAATAAAATCCCTTGGAGTTCGTCCGACCTCTGACCCACTCTCTCTAGAATCCTCCCAAGGTGCCCCAAGCTCCCAATAAGCCTCTCACAAGCCTCTCTCTAGCCTTTGGATGCACACTTCCAAGTAAGGGTTTTTTTCTTGCTTTCTCATTTTTGTCAATTTTCATTAAGTTGTATTGCACTTTTAATTTCAATTATGAATGTTGGGGTATGGTTTCACACCTCCCCCATAATTCCCTCTTATTTTTTGAATGATGGGAGACACCTTTATCTCTCATTAAATGCCTCCCATGTACACCCGTTACTATGTCGATATTCCGAAAGGAACTTTTTTTCTCCTCTTTTATATTCAAGCAATACTTTTGTATCATGAATCTAAATTCCTTTTCAATTGTTGGGAAATGTATCTATATGACCATATTACTGTCCATTACATGTAAATATTATGAAGAACCCCTTTCTCTCTCATCAACCATTTTTATGAATTCTTATGTCACGCCGTTACGCTGCCGAAATCACACCGATTTTCTAAGCCAATATCATTGTGTAGTGAATACCATGCCCATTTCTCCATCAAGGGTATTCACCTTTATGCACATTTACTTATTGATTATAAAGTTTCATGTATGAATTCCACATTCCTTTATCGTGGAATAAATTATTATGTTTTATGAATCCATGTTTTATGATCCATGTGGCACACTTATGCATGAAATGAAATGTTTAAGAAGGGTGCGCCCTTTATAGCGCTCCAATGCATTGGGTAAAGTATAGTATCATGATACGTCATTTGCAATGAGTGTTGACTCATGCTAATTCAATTACAAAGAGGGTTTACTCGTGCTTCAAGTGCAATGAGGGTTTACTCATGCTCCATGTGCAATGAGCCTTGGCTCATGCTAATTCAATGTTAAGTGTTGTTGACACATTTCCATGTTATGGTTGTCATGCTTTATCATGCCTTTATGTTAATGTAACTATAATTCTCTATTGATGTTCCTATTGCCTAACATGTATTGTACTCCTCATGTTATTCATTGTGTACTCCCTTACTGGGCTTTATAGCTCACCCTTTTCTTATGCATGTCCTCAGGTTATCCCATGCAATGCTAAGTACGAAGGAATGTAGTGGTCATGTAAAGGAAGTTTTCAATAAAGATGTTATATTTAAAGTTTAAAGTTTTTATGTAATGATCCTAATCCCCAAATACAGTAAAACTCTCGATCTTCTTTGTTGTATCAAGTGAAGTTTTATGTAATAAAGCATGCTTAAGTTGTAATAAAAAGCAGGGTTGTCATAGAATATATCCTTCCAGTGAAAATTTCTTCCATCTTATGGGTCATGATTCCAATAAATGAAGGTTATTTATCTCAAATGGTTGGAGAGAAACTCACGATTATGAATATACCCATTGTATGGGAGTTTGATGATGACTTTCCTGAGGAATTTCTAGGTCTTCCACTAAATAGTGAAGTGAGTTTTCAATAGAACTCATACCGGGTGCTATGACTATTTCAAAGACACTATATAGAATGGCCCCAATTGAGTTGCAGGAATTGAAGAAGCAAATCCAAGAGAGTCTTGAAAATGGATTCATATGCCCTAGTGCGTCACCTTGGGGAGCAACTGTTCTCTTTGTTATGAATAAAGATGGATCAATGAGACTTTGTGTTGATTATCGAGAACTTAACTAGATCACTATCAAGAACAAAAATCTTCTCCCACTCATTGATTACTTATCTGAGAAACTACGCAGATCTCAATACTTTTCCATGATTGATCTTTGTTCAGAATATCATCAATTAAGGGTCAAAAAAGGAGGATATACCAAATTCGACTTTCCGTACAAGGTATGGACACTATTAGTTTATAGTGATGCCATTTGGTCTTTCTAATTCCCCTTCTATCTTCATGGATCTAATGAATACATTCTTTAGAGACTATATTGATCAGTTTGTGGTAGTATTTGTAGACGATATTCTTGTCTATTCAATGAACAAGGAAGAACATGCAGATTTTTTGAGAATTGTATTACAGACCCTAAGAAACAAGAAGATTTATGCCAAATTTACCAACTTTGATTTTTGGTTTAAAAAAGATTCATGTTTGGGTCACATAATTTCAAAAGAGAGGATATCTGTTGATCAAGCAAAAACATAGGTTATCGAATGATGGTTGAGACCAAGAATAGTAACTGAGATCTGATGTTTTCTTGGTCTGGCTAGATATTATCGACGTTTTGTGAACAATTTTTCATGGTTATCTAATCCACTCTCCAGGTTGACTAGAAAAGGAGTTATGTTCGTTTGGACGGAGGAGTGTGAAGAAAATCTCAAGGAGTTATAACGAAGGTTATTCAGTGCACCTGTGCTCACAATGCCCTATAGTGGATAATGGTTTTTGATCTACAGTGAAGCATCCAAGAAGGGTTTGGGGTGTGTTCTCATGAAAAATTATATGGTGATAGTTTATGCCTCATGATAGTTGAAAATCCATGAGCAAAATTACCCAACTCGTGATTTGGAGAAATTCATGGTAATCTTTGCATTAAAAATATCAGAGAATTATCTTTATGGTGAAAGGTGTGATATTTATAATGACCATACAAGTTTAATGTGTATTTTCACATAAAAGGAGCTGAATATGAGCAAAAGAAGATGGTTGGAGTTGATTAAGGATTACGACTGCTCAATTCATTATCACCCTGGGAAAGCAAACAAGGTGGTAGATGCATGAAGTCGACATGATCATGCTAGCTTATCCATGATGAGGATCACAAAAGATCCAATATTTATGGATTTAAAAAGGATGGATCATGGAATCATAATAGAAGGCGAAAATTATTATCTTTCGCAAATGATTGTTCAACCATCTATACTTGTGAAGATTATAGAGGCACAAAAAGAATATGTAGAGTTACAAATGAAGGTGAGAAAAGTTCCCGAATTAACCCTTGATTGTGATGGGATAATAAGGTTCCGGAATCGAGTTTGTGTTCCTCCCATCCCAGAATTAAAGAAGGAGATGCTGGATGAGGCTCATATTTCTTCATTCTCTATTCATCCTGGAAGCACGAAGATGTATAGGGACCTGAAAGAGTACTTCTAGGGGATGTAATGAAAAGAGTTGTTTCTAAATATGTCTCTCGATGCTTGGTTTATTAGCAAGTTAATGCTGAGAGACAGAAGTATAAGGGGATGTTACAACCATTACCCACACCTGATTGGAAATGGGAAAACATCACTATAGACATTGTCACCGGACTTAATAAAACATCCAAAGGCAATAATGCTATCTGGGTCATAGTTGATCGTGTTACTAAGTTGGCACAATTCATTGCTATTAGAGAAGATTTCTCTCGGGATCAGCTTGCCATGATATATGTAATGGAAGTGGTAAGATTGCATGGAGTACCACTTTCCATTATATCTGATCAGGATCCGAGGTTTACCTCGATGTTCTGGAGAATTCTTCCCCATACTCTAGATACAGAGTTGAGTTTCAGCATTTCTTATCATCCTCAGACAGATGGTCAGTTTGAGAGATCAATTCTAAATCTAGAAGCCATGTTAAGAGAATTCTCTATGCATTTCAAAGGTGGTTGGGATCAACACCTACCTTTGGTGTAATTTTCATATAATAATTTCTTTCACTCAAGTATTCATATGGCTCTTTATGAAGCTCTATATGGAAAGAAATGCAAAAATCCAACTTCCTAGGATGAAGTTTTGGAAAGAAAGCTATTCAGACCTGATCTTGTTGATGAGATGGCAGAAAAGGTCAGATCTATTCAACAACACATAAGAGCAGCTCAGAGTCGGAAAAAAATTAGGCCGACAACCGAAGAAAACACCTATAGTTTGAAGTTGGTGATAAAGTGTTCTTACGAATATCTCATTTTAAGAGATTAATGTGATTTTTAAAGAAGGGAAAGCTGAGCCCTAGGTATATCAGTCCTTTCGAAATACTGGATCATTTTGGGAAGGTAGCTTACAGATTGGTGCTTCCACCAAATCTCTATCAAGTTCACGATGTGTTCCATGTATCTCTCCTGAGAAAGTACATACTCGATTGTTCCCATGTACTAAACTTAGAAGATGTACCGCTCGAGCAAGATATTTATTATGAAGAACAACCGATAGAGATTTTGGATCATAGAGAAAAAGTTCTATGGAACAAGACCACTCGTTTGATGAAAGTTTTATCGAGGAACCACCAATTAGAAGAAGCTACATGGGAGCTTGAGGATATGATGAGGGAGAGGTATCCTCATCTGTTTGTTATGAAGTGAAGAATTTAGAGGGTGAAATTCAGTTTAAGGGGGGTAGAATGTATCACCCTGGTATTTTTTTAGATGTATATTTTTTATGTCGTATGTTATATGCATCATCAAATGAATCTTTCACTATACACAACACTAGCTTGGCTTGCGTTATACGCAATGGAAACCTTCCTAGATAGTGTGTGTTGTACGCAATATCGACTTTCAATAAACAATGATAAGTTATTAAAATATTATATAAAGTATCCATTATAAATATTATTAACAACATTTTGAATTTTATATAACATTAGAATTCATTTTACATATGATACGTGAAAAAAATAAATTTTTCGGATAAAAGAATTGTTTTTTTTTCAAAAATGAACTTTTCCACCATTTTGATAGCGCACCCATTTTAAATATATTTTTTTTCAGGTTTATAAGATCAATTTTAAAAAATAAAATTCTTCCTTTGATTCAGGATATAAAAATTTACATTGGATAAATTTTGATAGTTTTTTGATAACTTTCATATTTTGATGAATAGTAATAATACACTAATTTTTAAATGAAGAAAACGTTTTCCATCAAATTAATTTATACGATTAAAATATATTATTGAATTGTTTTAAAGTAATAATAGAATATATTTTTACCATTTAATATAATTTATTTCATTAGCATTAATTTTACATTTAATTCATAGATATAAACATTTCATTCTTTGGCAATGTTTTATCTTTTAAAACTTGTTTTCTTAACAATGAGATTAATTTTAAATTAATTACTGCAAATTTTGCGTTTTGAAATTTGAAAAATGGATTCCATATTTGGATTCAGTGGGTCCAAATTATGTCAATAGTTTACTTTTATTTTTTTGATATTATGAATAGTAACTACGGTAATTTTTATTTACTACAGTTAAAGGTAAATCGGGTAATTAAGGGTAAAAATAAGGTTGTAAAATTTCCCTAACACTTGAAAAATTATATTGGATGAATAAAAGTCGACCCATATCACCTAAGGGTCGGAATAAAGTTAATTTATGGGCCTTTGACCATGAAAATGATATAATTATTATTAAATCCAAAGAAAGTGACAATATTTCACTCTGTTAAATCTTATAAGTATAATAATTTAGTGATAAACTTCATAAAACATTGAACATGAATAGTCTCCATAAAGATAATAAAATTATCTACATCATGTGAATTTATTTAGATTTTTTAGGGATTAAATAATTATCATTAATTGTGACACAATAGTGATGTTGAAATTATTTTATTTATTGAAATATAAAATAAATGATTTTAAATATATTAAAATAAATATTATATGAACTAGTTAATGTGAACCAAAGATTTTATAGATAAATATTAAATTTTATGAATATATTAAATCTTTTAGTTCTAACATATCTATTTTTTGGATTTTATTTAAATTCAAATAAATGAATAGTGTCAAAATTGACTCTATTGTTATTTTATAAAAATAACATATTATAAAATTGTTTAAATATAAAAAAATATTTAAATATTATAAATTAAAATTTATATTTTCTATAATGTCATAATGTATAAAATTATGGAAAATTCACAACATATAAGTAATTATTTATAATGATTTAAAATTTAGAATATTATTACCACAAAAAAAATTAAATAGATTAAATAAGGAGAAAACAAGTTGATAATGTTTAAAATAAATTCCCAACATGTCTAAATTTTATTTTTTGATGAGATTACAACCCTATATCATCTAATATTCAAATTTGAGTAATTTTGGAAGTTTTTAAGTTGGGTTTTAATTTATTATAAATTAATATTTTTTAGATTTCCTAAGATGCCCCTCTCCTCCCTTATAAAAGGGCACCTCCTCCCTCTCATATTCACATAATTTTGAGCCTTCAAGCTCGGCCAAACCCTAACTATTTCCATTCTCAACTTCCATATCAACATAATAGAGGTCCTTGGCTTCTTCAAAAACCAATTTTATTTCCCTAAGAGGATGTTTCAAAGAGGAGTGTCGAAGAAGAAGAAATATCTGTTACCGATTCTTTCAAATTTCTTTCGTCTTCTAGTTCCTCTTCTTTATTTGTTTCATTATAAAGTAATAACATCAGTATCACTCCTATACTGATATGTTATTATAAATATGAAAAAAAATCTATTTCACCATCTATCTATCCTACGGAAAAGGAAATCACCACACGCGTGTACGTACGGAATATCATCTCCATGTCGTGGTGTAATCTGTTTTCCACCACCACCTTACTAGGATGGGTATAATGGTGTAAATAATAACTATATATGATTATTATAACATCATACTAACTCTGAGATATTTTATTATCCACTCCAATACCATTCAGCAGTTATGGGAACAATATCATCGCTCGTGCGTATGTACGGCTTACCGTCTCCACGATGCGATGTGATTCGTTCTACATGATCTTAATTAAACCATGATTATATAAATGAATTTAATGAATAAATATGATATATATAATAATAATACCATTATTTAAATGATGTATCTATAACCTAAAATGTGGAATAAGAATTTATTCGACAGAACATGCATAAGAACATAATGCAATAAACACACGAATAACAAGTAGCAATGAAATATTACTAATAGGAAGATAAGAACATGACCATATATGATATCATAAAAATTAATATTATTAAAGAAAAATTCAATGAAATTGTTTAAATCATTATACTGGAGATTTAGATACGTACAAAGCATATCAGACTTATGGTCAGGGAAAATCTATCAAATTTCAATTTTTATTCGAGATTGTTTATACTTCAGTATTTATTGGTGTATATTTATCATCCAAATCCATGTTCCGTCAATATGTAATATTATTTATATCCTCCTACAATGAATTAAATCCAATTTTATCTATTGGTGAATTTTTTGTAAATGATACAAAAGGAATCTTTTGTTGTTTTCAATATGAGGTACTTTTTGACTTTTCAGGACAGACTACGTGAAGAATGATTATTTTTAACTTATACGGCATGAATTGATTTTTATGATTTCAAGAAAATTATTGACATGAATAATTCTTTACAAGTTTTAAAGTTTATTTTCAATTAACTTCTTTTAGTTTAAAAATTGAATGACATGTTGAGAAATGAAAAAATAATGTTTTTGAAGAAGAAAGGATATTTTCCTCAGGAATGTAGTTCAAGTGTTTTATCAAAATTATTTTCCACCTAATATGATATCGGGTTTGATTTCTATCCCTATTATTACATTTATTTCATTATGTTATGATGTAATTATTTTTATGATGACCTTTTATCTTATTTGGATTATGTTATGAGGGTATGATGTTTAAGATTCCCATTCCATTACATGGGTTATGCTATGATGTATGATTTATGATTTTTTGGTACACATAAGAATGGTTTCATTATGAGATGGGTGGGACCTATATCTCCCTCAAATGAATTGGGTAAAGATTTATATATCAGGAGATAGACACAGATGGAACGGGAAGTTAATCTGGGTCAGTGATAGAGGACTGGAATGAGTAGTGAACTCGGTTCAGTAATGGACTTTGAACGCTATGATAGACTTGGAAATGAGTCTTGACTAATATGAAATGACTTTCTATGATTATGTGTGTATTCCAAAATGTTTCATATTTTATGTTATTATTATTGGGATTACATTCAACTACTTTTATTTATCCCATGTTATGATATTATGATCTCTTTTGTAGGTTATGATTTTCAAAATGTTATGTTCTTATGAATATGATATGATTGATATTTCTTTTTTTAACCTTACTGAGCATTTGAGCTCACCCTTTTGTATGTTTTCTTTTCCCCGGGTCATGAAATAGGGTATTAACTAGGATATTCCAAAATGGGACTCTAGATATGATGAAATAAAGGGGAGACAAAGTAGATGATTTATGAACCAGCTGTTTATGTTTCCCAGTTTCTAAAGACACTATACCTATACGGTCCTATCTTGGTTTTGTTATATGTTGTAATAAGTATGCTTCAATTGAAAAGTAATAACCATGTATGTAAAGTATGGGTCGTTATACAGGACCTGATACAATAGGAGGGTTCCACTATGGTAATTGATGGATTACTTTTACCCATCCCAGCTGGAGGGTTCCACATTAATGGTCGAGGACCTATGCCCAGCCTAGCTTTTGGGTTCCACACTAACTCATAGTGTAGCCATACCATAATATCATAGGAGGGTTCCACTTGATATGTTGAGGACCCACAACCATCCTACCTATAGGGATCCACTCTAACAGTCATTAAGGAAACATACCCAACCCAGCTGGAGGGTTCCACTAGGGAGTCTATAGAGGACCCATTTCTTATTTGACTAGAGGGTTCAATTCTAGAATCTATCGAGGACCCTTGCCCATCCCAAGTGGTGGGTTCTAATCATGAGCAACCATCTAGTGATAATTTTTGATCACTATCATCATCTAGTTCACCTCAAAAGGTTTTTTTCATTGAAAATATCACATCATATATCAAAAACTACAAAAAGGTAACCATCACATTATACACATAAAAACACTAAGCATAGGCTTCTCATAGTTAAGAATGCGACTTCAAACGATAGAGATACGATTGTTAGAATTTTTCTAAAAAAACTCAAGGGGAACACATAGTGTGAGGGGACCCACATAGTATGTGGTCCCTCTCCACTACATGGAAATTTACACATATGGAACATGAATCCATTCCATGTACTCATACATTCCATGTAGGTGGACAACATAGCCTGTCTTGGCTACCTGGAACTAGGGATATGTGTTTCATGTTGTGTTTATGTATTGTAGTACACAACTGGGTACCAGACACTGTGTACCTCCACATGGGTTCATGTTTGTGTGACCCATCAAATGGTTTGTTAAATTGGGATATGGTACATGGAATATAAGGTAGGGTAACACCACATGTCTCCCTCAATTCTTCGGAAACCCTAGATTTTCTGTGGTGGTTTCTACACACCGTCTGTTCTTCATTGAACACAACATGTAATCGTGATTTTACCAGAAATTCCAAATTTCCAAATCCAATCATCATTCCTCATTTCAGGCATTTCTACTTCAAATTGTGTGCTAATATCGATAGAAACTTAGGTATTTGTCTAGAAATTTTGATTTTAGGTCCCCACTCACCGAAAAATCACCTATGTTCGTCGTGGGGTTTCATTGTTCAAAATACAAGCCACTTCACTTTAAAAAAATTTGATCTTAATCCACCAAATAAATCATGTCTCTCCAGAATATTTTCAGATCTATGCTCAATTCATCATTTATTTCATGTTTCATCGATTCATAGGGAATCTGGGGGTCTAATCGAGATCAGTACCCCTAGGAAAAAGTCGAACTCGGACCACATGCATCCAACATATTAATAACATGAAGAAATGAGTATGAAAACACATAATAACAATGTTAAAATTGTCATGGCCATGAATTATTGGTCGATCAATCTAGAATAGGGATTCTAGAGTTAGAAAATAATAATTAAACAATGTAATTTTTTACATTGGCACATGAAAAGTATATAATTGGCCCATATCCATGAAAATGGATATAAATGATAAATAATTTAACCAAATGGTCTAAAAATAACATATAATGAGTCCTACCTCAATTTTAGATTGATCGATGATGAAGAAATCATTAACTAATGATTTAGGGTGACTCGTTGTGTTTGTTACGTCCGGATCCACTTGATTCTGGTGTTTCTTCAACATTTGTCAAGATATACTAAAGTAAGGAGGTAGAAAGTTATCATAAAAGATTAAATAAATTATGTGTATAACCATGGAAATGTTTTTGGGGTGTTACATTTATATAATTATCAGTATCACTAAAAATAATCTTATTAATTCATTAAATGAACCGCCAATGAGGGAGGGGTCAATACATCCCACGCAAACTCAATTTTTTTCTTTCCTAGGGTAAACACCATGTTTTGGAATAAAACATGGACTCAAATTTCTTAACTCTTCAATCATTTAATAATTATTTAGTTTTCTTAAAAAGATACACATGCACAATAAAAATCATATTTAATATTTTTATAAAACTAATTCTGGGCACACCCATCGTTGGAATCGTATGCCATATCAGCACCTAGATCATGAAATATATATATATATATATATATATATAATACAAATAAATATATGAAAAAACAAGGTCTGTATATTCATATTGAATTTTTATATAAAAACAATTCAATCTTTTTAACATTTTCACATTAAAAAAAACATATTTTATCTTTCAGTCAGTGAGATTAATTTTAAATTAGTTAATGCAACTTATGTATTTTTTATTTTGAAAAATTTATACCATATTTTGAATCAGTGGGTAAAAATTATTTTAATACATTCATTTTATTTTTGGAAATTATAAATAGTAACATTTGTATTTTTTTTAAACATAGTTAAAGGTAAATCTAGTGATTATGTGTTAAAATAATATTAAAAATATTAAATATTTACCCTAACACTTGTACTAATTTAATTGGATGAGTTATTTTCGACCAAAAAACACTTTTTTCCAGTTTTATGGCCTCTTTCAGTCACTTTAATGACTATAATAATATTTTATTATATTATTTTCAAGAAAGTCCAATATGTCATACTAATGTTTTTAATAAGAATTACATTTTTATATGTGGTAATTCATATGATATATTTCAATATAAATAGTGATTTTAAATAAAAAATGTTTATATTCATTAGGTTGACATATTTTAAATTTTTTAGAAATAAAAAAAATTTCCTTAAAGGCTTTCACAATGATGATTTTGTAATTGTTTAATTAATGTAAAAAATAAATAAATTATATTCAAACATTAAATAAATAAAATTTGAGATAATTAATTTCATAATAGAATTTTAGAGAATTAATATACATATTATGGTTGAATTAAAGGTGTCATTTTTAATATATCATGTTGTTATGATATTTTATCAAAGTCATGTAGTGAATGGAATCAAATTAAAATTAATTATATTATAAAATAAATAATATTTTATTAAAAGATATAAAATCCATTAAAATATAATATTTGGCCAAATAATTCGAATAAGGTTAAATATTTCATCAATGATACATTTATGGATCATTTATAATTTTATAGTAATTATATTAACCCTTAAGACATAAAAATACATGTTTTCATGGTAAGAGTTTAAGAGATTAAATTAGGGTTAAATACAAAAGAAAAGGAAAATTATATAACCTATATTTGCCTAAAATTTTTTTATGAGATGATTTATACCCATAATTTTATTATCATCTAAATAACTCACTTTGAATCTATTTTTAATTAAAATGTTTTTATATTAGTCTAGTATTTTGAGAGTTTCCAAAAGTTCCCCTTACCACAATTACAAAAGGGAACCTCCTCCCTCAATTCCTCATACCACATTGAGAATTATTTCAAATTAAAATATAACCCAAATAGTTATCCAACTTCCCTACCATCATTGTAGAATCCTCCCTTTAGGGAATAAATTCAATAAATGAATTCCTTCAGTATAAAAGAGAAATACATACACGAAAATGAGGTAACATTATTCAACGATAAATTTTGTTTTATTATTTTCTCAAACCATTCAATTATTATTATTTAATTTTTATATAACAAAATATTTATCCTACATATAATGATACATTTATATTCTACTATTTATACCTATACATTCACACATGAACCTTTAATGGGTAACGAACATACCATTCGTGTGTAAATTGGACTACCGCCTCTGGAAACAATGCTTTTTCGTTATTCCTTTACCACCTCTCAAGGTGGGATATATGATGGAAACAATATTTTTATTTATTATATATGATATTTATAATTTATATATACATCATCAATTATTATATAGAACATAATTTCATGTGTTCCATTTTGTGAGGATACGATAACATCGGTTGTGGACGTGTGGACTATTGTCTCCTCAATGCAATGTGATTCATTCACGCTATACATTGAATATATTAAAGGATTTTTTTAGTAAAATAATGAGAAATATATGATATGAATATGATAATTTAGTGATAATATACATTTATTTATAACTAAATATTTAAATATGATAAATAAATTGAAGTAGTGTTTATGTGTACATAGGGCATATCGTCTCCTTAAATGACGCATTTCATTTCCTATATCCAAATATTATTGAATATTACAAATACATATAGACTGAATATATATATATATATATATATATATGTTTTATAATTTAATCATGGTTCACATTATTGATATCATTATTACAAGATCTATGTAGTAGGAACAAGCAACAAGTCAAAACATACTCGAAAAAACTAGGCAATTAACACCCAAAAGAGTGTAAATAATGGAAGATTGGAAATAAATGGGTAGTGAGATTTTATAAGAAGTTAATATATCATATTATAAATATTATTATTCTTTTTTTATAAGTGAATAAAACTCTTAAAACCATTATAAATTAGGATAATGTATGTTCACCCAAAAAGAAATTCAAGGTAAGGGATTTCATCCCAATTTTCATTCCATTGAGACTTATTCATTATTATGAACCAATTCACATTAATGTGGTGTATATAATGCCCATTTGTCATTTAATATCAAGACTCATTCATAATTCATTGTATTTAATGTTTCACATTTAGTTTTATCACACAAGGGGTTTAGCATGAAAATTACCTAGTGGTAAAAATTATCATTACAGTCTCACCTTATTTTGTGAATGTTAACTACCTCTAAAAAATAGCTATATTGTCATTATTTAAATTAAAAATTTAATTTTATATAAAAATAATTATGTGATGGATTTTATTATTTTTATAAGTATATATCATTTTTAAAAATGATGTTTACATTGAGAATTATTTAATTATATAGGGAAATATTGATAAATATGTATTCTTAATTTAAAAAAATATTTGATAAGTCACATTGTTTATTAATTAAATCAATTATCTGATATAAGAGGATTGTTTTGGACTGGAAGAAATAGGTGGGTCTTGGATATTGATATCCCCTCAATGCATCGTTAGTCTCATGGGACGAATCATTTGGCCAAATAAGTGTTGTTTAAACTATCTTCATAGTTGATCTTTTTGGTATAGTGGTTAATATCCTAGATACATGACCTCCAACATTAAAGCATTGAATTCATTCAAAATTATATTTAGTTATTATCCAGAGAATGTTTCAATTAAATAAAAATCAATGGATGCATTAAAATTTTAGACTATTGATTAAATGGAATGTGTCTCAATTATTAACCTTCTCATGTTTATTTATTCTATTTAATTCTTGATATAATCTACTATACATAACCATTTATAATCATTTGAGATAAAAATTAATTGTTTCCCTTTACCTACATTATGAAGAATAGTTATTTGAATGAGTTTTATTGGATACAATTTATTATAATCTGTTATGTATTATGTTTTATCTTCCTTTACTAATGTAAAAAGTGTCTCATGTATGTATCTAGTTTCCAAAACTAATAAACTAATTGGTTCTTTGTTATTTGAATATTCTATATATTCTATTGTATCAATTTAGTGCATAGGTTCTGGGCTTCTGGGGTTAGGGGTTTCATTTGGTAGTATATAATTCTTAGTAGAATCCTTAGAAATGAGAATTATGATATAAAGATTGGGGAACATATCCCAATGATAGACGCTGAGGATAATTATAGAAGAACATCCCAAATAAATCATGTATCTAATTTTGATATAAAATACAAGTAAAATTTTGAATTTTTGTCAATTATCTTACTAGCTTTTGGATTATGCATTATGTTTCATAGTATTATGATCTAATATAGTGTATCCCATCATTTAGAAATGACATCTAGAAGGAAGAAGGGTATCAATACTGGTGGAAAATATATGGGTTTCCCTACTAAGTGACTCAATATAGCTAGTATTAGAACTGATAATGTTATGAATATATTAGATTTTATTAGTCATGTTATAATAAATAACCTTTCACAGATGGAGAAACCTTTTACACAATGAGAATTTCTGATGCTGGAACTCTTTTTGTGATAGGGGACCATATCATTTTGTGGGACTACTGATCCATTGGTGGATGAGAAATATAATAGGTCTTTGGAGATGATATTTGTTTAATATAGATTCAGTGAAAATGAAATGGTTACAATTTCAGTGTATTTTCTCAATGGTGATGCTGACCAATGGTGGTATTTAATCCACAATACATGGGAGGATATGGAAATAGAAATCATGGAATAAAAAACTTTTAAGGTCACATTATTTGATAAGTATTTCTATCTTGGGAAAAACATAGAGATGAAGAGAAAGTTCCTTAGTTTAAATCTAATAGATGAAGAATGTATTGTGAAGTATGATGCTACCTTTATAAGGTTTAAAAGGTTTGCTACTATTTTCATATGCCACACAGAATCCAATATTTGAAATTTATAAAGGACTTAAGCCAATTTTATGAAGGGAGTTTTTGTCTCAAACTCTTTCTTCAAATGATGAAATAGTTTTATGTTCTATAAATATAGAGAAATAATTATAAAATTCCAGTTGATTTGAAGGGATTCTAGAGAAGAAGAGGATTATTGAGAAAATGATGGATAAATGGAAAAAAGGAAATAAAGATTTTCCCACAAGTGAAAACTGGGGAAATAATCACCCCAGTAAATAATTGAAGGTAAAGGGAGTTTTTTTATTAGTGAGGAGATATGTGTCACCATTATAAAAGATGAAAAGGTAATAATAAAAAAGAATATTATAAATTGTTATATAAGCAATGATATGGGGAACAATTCAAATGAATTCCCCAAGAATCAAGAGGATATACCTCAGAACAATCTATGTGATCAAGGTCAATATTATTTTATTTATATAGATGAAGTGGAATGATTTATTTTTTCCTATAACTATATCCTTTAATAATGTTGTAAAAGTATTTTAGTAATGATATTTTAGTTATAAGTATTATAGAATGTATAAGGATTTTACTACAATATGTTTTCATCAGGGATTTGAAGATTTTATTGATTGATACTCATAACCAAGAAATGTGATTCAATAACAAGTTGATCTTTTTATAAAACACATGTGTGAGGGAAAGATAAGACTTAATATGTTTCTTTGGATACGATAATTACATTTGGAAAAAGATATGATTTATATGGATATAGAAAATTGTTCTCTCTTAACTACCTTGAAAATTATTCTAAGGTATTGAATCATAATCTAGTGCAATGACTAATGATTTATGAAATAATTTAATTTGATATTTAGTCATGGTTTTATAGGTTTATATAATACTTTACAATATGATGCATCTTGTTCTAGGAGATGTATTAGAAATATTTCAATGTGAAATCAACGAAAAGGATTCTGTTTATAGAAATTTATATTTAAATATATTCATATATATTTAATGAATTTCTCAACTCTAGTAAAATGTTATTGAAACCAAACTTTTTTCAAATTATGATCATTTTTTATAATATCAATGACCTTTTTCATAACTCTGGTTTATGACTATGTGGTCCTTGATTTTCAGCTCAACATGTTCTATATAATTCTCCATTAGTACTTTATAGTTTTATTTTCCTTCCATTTCAATATTTTAACTAACATTATTCTTTTATAAATCATAGTTTTAAGGTATACTTTTCATTTCAATTTCTCTTTTATTATGAGTGTTATTGTTAATCTTATTTTTTATATGGGTTTCCAACAAAAGAATTTTAAATTATTAACATGATATTTTTGAAGAGAAATTTCAAATTTTGATGGTGCAATTTATTGAAGTAGGGGATTATGTAACATCACAATTTTTATGGTATGTCTCTATTTAAAGTTAAACATCCGAAAAATTAGGTTGTATGCAACACCTAGCTTAAACGACCATTGAAAAATTGTTAAAACTAGTACATTAAAATAGTGAGAACGAATATTATTAACCAAATTATTAAATTTTTATATTATATATTTAATGAAATTTTTTTACATTCAACCCAATTAATTTGTAGGATTAAGATAAGAATAAATTCAATTTTACATATAAAAGGCTATATTTTACTAAATTAGTTTTAACACCTTTGGAAGGTGCACTAGTTTTAAATCCTTGTTTTAATAGTTTTATAAATTATATTTGATAAAATATACTTATTATTTGAAAGAGGAATATCACAAATTTCTTTAGTTGATTTTTTAACTTTTGTGATAAGTTTCATGTTTTGATGAACAATGAAAAAATTTTGAGTTTTAATTTAAAATAGATTTTTCTTATAAATAATTTTTAATATTAAATTATATTCTTTATTGGTTCTAAAGTAAAATTAGATCATGTTTTTATCATTTAATCTAAATACGTAAGTTTAATAAATTTGACACTGAATTTGGATATAAAAACATTTAATTATTTCGATAATTTTCACTTTTAAAAAACCCCATTATCTCATTCCGTCACTGGGATTAATATTAAATTAATTACTAAAAATTATGTTGTATTATTTTAAAAAAAATGTATTGCATATTTTTAATCTTTGAATCAAAATAATTTTAATATGTTTATTTTAGTTTTATATAATATGAACAGTAACTTTAGTAATTGTTTGATAATCAAGGTCAAAGGTAAATTGAGTAATTAATGGTAAAAGAAATATTATAAATATTAGAAAATTACGCTAAAACATGTATTAATTTTATTTTATGACTAATGTTTGAGAAAAATCATTCCTGGGATGATTTTATGTCCCCTTTGAGCCACTTTGATGACTTTACTATTTTTTTAATGTATTGTTCTATGGAAAGTCAAATATGGCATACTCATGTTTTTAATAAGTATTAAATTTTTTGTATGTGGTTATTCGGAAAATATATTATTGACTATAAATAGTTTGTTGAAATATAAAATTCTTATCATTATCATAGTAATTTATTTTTAATTTTTATGAAATAAATCATTACCTTACTGTCTTATACAATCAGGATGAAGTAATTGTTTAATTAATTTAAATAAATATATAAATAATAAAAATAATAATAAAATATTTATAATTTTACATAATTAATTTCATCCATGAATTTTCTAGATTACTAGACATATAAGGATTTTATTAAAAAAAAATCAAAGATATAATGTTATTATTCTATTTTAAAAAAGTCATGTAATAAACAGTGTCATAATTGACCATAATTATATTTTAAAATAAATAATATTTTATTAAATGATATTAAATTATTAAAAATATAAAATTAAGACTAAGTATTTGGATAAGGCTAAATATTTCACCAATTTTGCAATTATGGTTCGTTCTTAATTTTTTAGTAAATATATTAACCCTTAAAGAATGAAAACACATGTTGTCACGGTAAAAGTTAAAAGACTAAATAAGGGATAAATCCCAAATATAAGGGTACTATTTTGACCTAAACATGTCTAAAATTATTGTCTAATTTTATTTTGACCAATACTCATCTTATCTTATAAATAACTAAATTTTTATCCATTTGGAATTGAAATATAATTTCTATTAATTTAATACATTAGAGTTTCCAAAAGTCTCTCTATCCTCAATTATAAAAGGGTACATCATCCCTAATTTCCCCAAACCACTTTGATCCTTATATTTTATTAAAAACCTTCATCAATAATCTCCAAAATTCACTACCTCAACATTTAAGACTCTCATTTTTCATAAATCTAACCAAGTAAACCTTTTCATATAAACAAAAAAGAGGTACCTGAAAAAGAGGTAACATTCTCCATTGACCGCATTAATTTTATTTCTTTCACAAACCATTTTTAAAGGAGGGGAATACCTATTTTATTAAAAAAAGTAAAAAAAATACTGTTTCTGAAAGGAGTTTGGGAAAACAACGCAAAAATGCAAATTAGTAACCATTTAACGATCTTTTTCAAGAGTCATGCACCTATCTTGTTTTCTTCTTCCTAAAGTGCATGCCAGTAAACTCTTCCTAGATCATGCCCCCAGCCTCTCGATCTCCCCTACTTGAATGAAGAGATTTAATCGTTTTATAATGTATCTCTGCATCATTTATTTCTGAATCACTGCTATCCTATTTTCATTTCTCGCATTTTTTAGGGGAGGTGACTTTTTCCACATGAATTACCTTTCCTTCAATGGTTATGGATTCATCTGGATCCATAATCTCCTAGTTCTTTTCTCATCGGGATAGGTTAGAATTGAGTCATTATTCTCATTGTCACCTATAATTTTCATACATAAAGAGTCAGTGTTACCTGCAATCGAATGCTCAACCACCACTGAAGTGGAAACTGGGGGGTTTTTCATTCTTGTAGGAAACCAGCTGAAATCCTTCAATATCCACAGTATGCTCTGATGTATTAGAAAGGACCGGAGAATCAGATTCATCAATCTGTTTACCTTTTTGGTTACATGAAGCATTAAAACATTCATGTGAGAGTTGGTGATCCACCTCTAACTAGACCCATTCTTCATTCAATTGATCATCCATTAATTCATCACCTTTTTAAGACGAACAATATTGAGTGTGCTAAAATATCTTACCTTTTCTTGTGTTACAATTATCTGCGATGTGAACATTCGCCTCTTATGAAAAGATAGTAGCCCAATATTTCATCTTGTTTTTAGAGGTGGAGGAATTCAGGTAGTCTCCCTTTCTAGGAACAACACTATGACCCTATGTCAACTGCTTAAATACCATTCTACCTCACTATTACAAGGATGCTACATCTGAGGAAGAAAATAAGTTTTCCAAGAAAGATGTTTTCTCTTTTTGAGACAGTTGCTCAGGGCATGGCCACACAAAGCACAAAAGCTGAAAACTATTGAGCGCCTAAGGTAGATGGATCATGAAAAATAACATTGAATTCCTTACATAATTTGGACATTTTTTCATAAATGATCTTCAGCTCAACAATAACTTCATTAGTTGGAATCATTACCTTTTCAACAAGAGTGCACCTCAGTTCAACCTCAACCAAGAATATGGAAAGGTGCCCAAAACAAGAATCTTCAGTTTCCTTGTCAATTTTGATTTGGATACCAATGGATAAGGAAATATCATACAAGATTTTAGGGTGCCATAGAATCCAATTATAACCAAAAACTCGTACCAAGATTTTAGTAGTGGAGTTACCAACCTCAAAGGGATTGAATTTTTTATCTCATTCACACAAATGAATAATCCCAGGTTTGATCACTATTGAACTGAAGCCCCAGGCTCGAACATTAAATTATTAGAAAGGGAAGAGAATATGGAAATATCCTCTTCCTAGTGATACACATTTCCAGGATCAAACCCCACATATTGATGCAATTTTTTTCTTGAGATCATCCATTTTGAGAGGCCGAGAGCCTTTAGGTAGAAATAAGAGAGAAATAATTGATATCTCACTCATTTTGAGTGGCTCAGATAACG
Source organism: Viscum album (assembly GCA_963277665.1). Lineage (NCBI taxonomy): Eukaryota > Viridiplantae > Streptophyta > Magnoliopsida > Santalales > Viscaceae > Viscum > Viscum album. Next base: position 557,230,279 of record OY728167.1, on the reverse strand, counting down.
CTGCAGGATCAGAATTGATGTGTTCAGTACTCCCTTTTCTTAGAATAGAATGATCACTGACTCTTTTGATGCTTGAAAAAGAATGATTAATTTAAGAACACTCATCTTGAACACCATGGGTACGGATTTCTTGAGCAGTTTCATGACATTTCTTATCCCCATAAGCCTTTGTTTTATTATCTGCGACTTCAATAGAATAACTCTGCCCATACTCACACTGTAAACCAGGTCTTGTAGGTTCATTAGAAGGAGCCACTACGGTTTGAACCGCAATATGAGAAGAATGATATTTCACACCTTCACATTGAGCTCCAGGTCTTTAAGGTGCATCAAGATAAACCGAAGCCATTTTCTTCCCATCTCCAACTCATGCACACTGAGAATCACCAATCACATGAGATTCATATGAAATAGAAACAGTCGCCAAGACCTCATGCTACTCTACCCAGGTCTAATCCTTGAAGCTCAAATTCCTTGCATCTTGACCCTCATTTTCAGTTTTTGTACTCTACCCACCATCATGCGAAGATCTAGGTCTCTATGATTCATCCCATGAAGTGGGTTTCATGATCGTTCGCCCCCCATCCTCAACTCCCATTTGCTGAGAACCATCCTCCACAGGAGATGTGTGCTAGGAAAAAATAACATAAACCTTTGGGATCTTATTATTTTCATCCCTGATTCCATCTGAGGAGGCCGGCACAAGAGGATTCTAGGAGAAATGGGGATCCATCGTGAAGCGAAACCCTAGATTGTAGTGCCATTGAGGAGCCCGACCTGAACCCTATCTTGGAGCACCATCTTCTTTCACAAAACATTTAATTATTATTATTACATTATTATATAATAAACTCACAATCACCAATATAATGAAATTTTTTTATTATTAGGGTTCTTCCTACACATACACACACTTTCATCTAATGGGTATTGAACTTACTATTCATGTGTGTGGTGGAATATCACCTCACGAAACGATGATTGTTCATTTTTTTCCATTAACAACTCTTATAGTGGGAATTATTATGGACATTCTATTTTTATATGTTATATATTATATTTATAATAACTTTATTCTTATTTAATTTTTATATAACATGTACCTTCATGTGTTCCATTTTTTGGGGATACAATAAGATCGTTTGTGGAGGTGTGCACTACCGCCTCCTCAAAGCGATGTGATTCATTCATGCTATACATGGAAATTATTACGAGATGTTTTTGAAAAAACATGTGGAATATATGATATAAATATTATACTATAATGTTAATATACATATATATATCACTTTATTTTGAAATACCATAAAGAAATGTAAGTAGTGTTTTTGTGTATGTAGGGCATGATGTCTCCATGAATGACGCATTTAATTTACTATCTCTAAATATTATGGACTATTATGAATACATATATACTAAAAATATATGATAATTTAAACATGTTTAACATTATGGATATGGTGAAACAATTATATATGTAATAAGAACAACAAGTAACAAGTAAAAACATACTAAAAAAACTAGGAAATTAACACACAAAATAGTGAAAATAATGGATGATTGAAAATAAATGGGTATTTAGATATTATAATAAGTTAATATATGTTATTATAAATATTAGTATGCTTATATTATAATTTAAAAACCTAGTTAAACCCATTATAAATTTGGTTAATGCCTGTCCACCCAAAAGGAAACGTAGGGTAATGGATTTCATCTCAATTTACATTACACATAGACTTTTCATTATTATGAACCAATTCACATTAATTTGGTGTATATACTAGAAATTTTTTATAAAATATCATGATTCAGTCATAATTAATTGTAATTTTTGTTTCACATTGAGCTGTTCCACCCAATTGGATTAGTTTGAAAATTTCTAAGTGGTAAAAGTTATATTTTTTGTCTCTCCTTTTTTCAATGGTAGGTTTCTCTTAAGAAATCACTTTATTATAATAATTTTCATTGTAAAATTTCATATATATCTAAATTCTTGTGTTATGGATATTATTATTTACTAACCCTTATAAACATATGGTGTTTACATTGATAGTTATATGATTATATAAGAAAATATTTATAAATATGTATTATTCATTCAATACAGATATTTGATAAGAAATTTTTTTTATTAATTAAAATTTTTATTTAATATATGAGGAATGTTTTGGACTTGAAGACCTAAGGGGACCAGGTTATAAAGAGCCCCTCAATGTATCTATAGTCGCATGGGATGAATCGATTTCCCAAATTAGAGTAGGTTAAACTGTCTTGTGAATAAATATAGATGGTATAGTGGTTCACGTTTGAGATACATGAAATACAATATTAAAATATTTCCTTTATCCAGATTTCATTTCAGTTATTATCAAGAGGATTTTAACTAAGAAAAACATATGTGGATGCATTTCATTTTTAGAGTGTAGATTGAAAGGAATGTGTCTTAGTTATTGACCTTTCCATGTTTACTTATTCTAATTAATTAATGATAGATTTTAATGAACTTAACACTTGGTAAGAATTTAAGATCACCCTTATATTGTTTCCTTTCCCTAGTTTACGATGAATATATATTTGACGGAGTTTTCGACGATACATTTTAAAAGTATTTGTTATGTAATATCTTTTATCTTCTTTTTCCAATGTAAAATGGGTATCATGTTTGTATCTAGTTTCCAAAACTGCTATACTGATTGTTCCTTAGGATTCCAATCTTGTATATATGTTAATGTATTAGTGTAATTTCATTTCTCTAGGATTTTGTGGTTGGGGCATTAAAAAATTGAAACCCTTGGTTTTGTTTTCCACATAATGAGTGTTGGTCAGAGTGGATACTCAAGAGGGGGTGAATTGAGTTCCAATTAAAAATTTCTGTTAAAAACATTATGATTAAAATCCCCCAATTTAAATAAAAATCTATCCTGTAGTGAATTTTTAATACAGTAAATGGTCAGTTAAGTTTTCAAGAGATTGATTAGTTCTCAGTTAATCTAATATGAATATTAGATTAGCTTTTGAAACTAACCTAATGCTTTATAATAAATACAAACATTTACTAGATTAGCTATCATAGTAACTTTAAAAATATTTGTATTTAAATTACTTAGCAGCGGAAATTAAGATATATAATAAATCAAAATAAAAAAGCACAGAAGGTTGAACCAAGAGATACAGTCTCAAGATGATACTTAGTCCTCTCAAATAGTTTATATAAACTTTTATCCACACCTTGGATCGGGGTAAACAATAGTACACAGGCAGTCCAGGTGCTAAGACCTCTACCACAGTTCTTCGTGGGAAAAACAAAACAATATCGCACAGGCTATCCAGGTCACACATGACCTCTACCACTATCCACAGTGGGAACTAAAAAGATTCAGAAGGTTTGAGTGAGGATTTTAAATCCTCCAGTTACGCTCAGGAGTCAGTGTGTAAACACAGAACACACCCTTCTCAAAATGTAAATAAATGAAACACAATGGAGCTAAAAAAAATAGAGATGAGTTCAGAATGATCTATGTGTTTTTAGTGAAGCTCTGGACTCCTTGGATTGATACAGGTGAATCTTTTAGTCCTTCTCTAGTTTTTTTCAATGAAAACAGAGTGTCGTTTTTTTATTTGACTTCCAAGTCCATGTTGATCATCATGATCAGATTGAGTGTATGTGAAATCATTGAAGCTCTTTCCTCCTTGAATGTAAAGGTTCTGTAGAATCTGATTGTATTCTTCCTTCTTCTTCTATGCATGTAGGTCTTTGTGTATCTTCAAAATATTTTTCCATCTATGCATGGAAAGATTCATCGATATCTCTATAGTTTGAGGTTCCCTTTTGTATATATATCTTCACCTTCAGCAATGGGAATGATTACCTTTTTACAGGTACAAGGAACGGTTTCCTAACATGTGAAAAACCAAAATTAATTAATAGTAGTTTCACTAAATAAAGAAAATATGATAGTTATAAATATATTAATAATATTGAAAAAGTATAGATTTTGAGAAACAGTTACTGGTTAACAGTCATCTTCCATTAGTAGCTCTCTGTCGATAGACTTGTAACAGTAGTTCTTGTAGCAGTAGATCATGTATCAATAACTGTCACTCTTCCTCACTATCATTAGTTTTTATCATCGGTAGCGGTATCTCACTCTCTCGGTAGCTCCTTCTATATCAGTGACATATACTGGTGGCATTCTTGTATCGGTGGACTTTGTAACAGTAGTTTTCTGTCTGTATCAATAGACTTGTATCTGTAGCTGTTTGTCGGTATCTATCTGTATCAGTGGACATTGTATGTCTATATCGGTGGCTCCTCTTATCGGTGGCTCTTCTTATCAGCCGCTCATTCTGTCTATTTGTATCGGTAGCTCTTCTTATCAGTGGATCTTCTTATCTGTGGCTCTTTCTGTCTATTTGTATCGGTAGCTCTTGATATCGGTAGGTCTGTATACCAGTGACATTGTGTCACAAGTTTCTTTGTCTATCAGTGACCGTTAATTATCGGTAGACTATATACAGTAGCCTTATGTCTATATCAGTCGACTTGTGAATACCGATAGACTTATTCTATCGGTATCTCTGTATCAGTGACTCACAAGTGTAACACTTATCTGTTCTATGCAAATCATTTCCAGATTGAGTTAGAGTTAATTTAAAGCATGTATAAGCATAGATAAAAATTTATTAACATATTCCAATTGTTATTTTTATATTTTTGTCAATATAATAATATGATTTCATAGATTGAAAGAATAATTAAATAAAGATAAAAACTATTTGGGATTATCAAAACATATTGAAACATAATTGAGATTATCAAAACAGGTGAGGTCAAAAATCTCCCCGTTTTTGATAATTACAAATTATGATATTAAAATCCAAAATAAGAAGTTATGTATCAGTGTAAAATACATTGGGTCTCATGAAATTTTCAAAAGTATCAGGGAATATAGTATTACATACAAATGTATCAGAGGTAAAATTATAAAATAAATGTACCATAGGTATGAAGCAATTGTATTAGAGATATAAAACAAATGTACCAGAGGTAGAATTTTATTATGGTAAAATTAAATTGTGCTCATATTTCTCATATGTATTATATTTCTACTCCTTTCTTATACTCATAATTTTCATTTTTCTCAAACATATCCCCCGTTGTGATTAGAAAAAAGTAGGAAACAAAGGATGAGAGATGTAACAAAAGGTAAAATTGAATAATATCATATGTGTTTATTGGGAAAAAAAGATAATGATACATACAAAATTGAGAAAAAACAAGTAAAAGTGATTACTATCTAATGTCTTAGCCAAAAATCAATCCACCTTCGAAATGTCCACTTTGGATTTGGATTTGGGTTCAAAGGTAGACTCAGGATTGGGAACTCCAGTTAGAATGACAGGAGGTTGAGAAACAGAATCTATTCCTGGCCTATAGTGGGTACTCCTTGGAGTAATCAATGGTGTCAAGATTCTGATAGCTTGAGCCAGTGTCATCTATGGAATGGAGGCACACTGAATAGAGGCCGGCAGAGCTGGAGGTGCAATGACAGGAGTTCTGTCTATATGCAAGAATGCAAATAATAGATTCCTAAAGTCTAAAATAATTCATCCTCCTCTCTTCATAGCTGAGATAAAGTCATAATTGTTCTCCATAACTTTATCTAGAGTAGGAGTCAACTCCCTCAGCTTTCTTACTTGTTCTCTGAAAGCCTGAGTGACTGGAGGTAGCTTCATGTTTTCTAAAAAAATCATGAAATGGTTGTTGAGCTGATGCTTGGTGTAAACGTTCTAAAAATAAAGATCAATCTTATCCTTGATTTCATTATGACCAGTAGTAGAATCTCTCATATGCACCTGAACCAAATTTGTGATATCTCATGATGTAGACAGTACCTGAGAATCAGCTGAGCCACTGGCACTAGCCTGACCAAGCTCCTCTTTCAGCACAGCTCAAAATTGCTCAATATCTACTGAAGTGGATTTGATGAAAATATAAAAAATTACTTGGAGTACTGGGTGAACCTAGAGGTTTAACAGTGAATGCTACAGTCTCCTTAAATGGTTTGGTCAAGTTTCTTATCATCTTCTGGACAACCAAATCCTGGGTGCTCACATGCTCTTTGATAGTCTTCTTAAAAGCTTCAAAGACATATACAAATTTCCTTACTAAACCTTTAATTTAATTTATACTATAATTCACTTGGGCTTGAGAACTAATAAAGGTAGTTAAAGAATCAACAGACTGCTTCAAGGCAACAAAAGCTCATGTCCAGGTTTCAATCTGAGTAAGACACACTTTGACTTCATTCACCATCTCTACCACAGTGGTTGAAACAATACAACGAAGAGAGAGTTCAGGTGATTTTTTCATTTTTCTCATCTCCTAAACAAAATATCTATTTATTTTTGAAATAGATGCACTCCAAGCCTCCTTCATCTAAGCGTTTAAATATTTAAGATCATCCTTTGTAAAAATATTTTCGGGCACAAATACAGGTGCTGTTTCTGAAAGAATACTAGCCACAGAGTCATTCATAACAGATTGAATGGATGATATTAAAGAGTTTTTCGTCCTTCTTATCTCTTCCACAAATGAGGTCTTAAGATTAGATAGAAACTGATCTAGATCATATTTTCTAACCACATCCTCAGGTAAAAACTCAGAAAAGATATTATAGTTAACGTGTTGTCTATTGATGATTGTATCATCTTCAGAATCAGGATAGTCTAACCCACAAACTACAAACCCTGGGTCTTCTTCCCTATCTTAAATCTCAACAGCTACTGAAACATGTCCATGTCTAGTTGGATGCTCCCCATAAATTTGTGCATTCTCTTATTTATGTATTGAAATATAACCCTCAGCATCTCGGTCTTCCTCAGAAGAATTCTCCACAACAATTACCATTTCTCCAGCAGGAGGCTCATCAGAAATGGGTACAAGTTTTTTCATCTCAACCAGAACAGCCTCTATAGGCAAAAAAGTACATCCAATCAATGGAATCAAACTCTAGTTGATGTCCTCTGAGCTATAAGAAACATGTTCTCCTCTTTCATGTACTTCTTCTTCATTCTCAAGAGAAAACTGGTCTTCTTCGTCAATAGGGGCTTCATCATTGCTTACTCCAACATAGTTTCCTTTCCAGATGATACAACTTCAGCAACTGGACTTGGAGGCTTGTCTGGATCCCCTCCAAAAACTACAGAGGTAACCTATTCATCAATATCATCACTATACTGAGATTCCAATTCATCAGGTCCTATACCTGGATCCCTCGCATCCTTAGGCCTAGAAGGATGATCCACAAGATTAAACTTATCATACAGCTTCCCTTCATCACTGACCCATTCTTTTCTCTACAGATTCCAATTGTTCTTTATGTATTTACAAAAAGTTTTAGTAATACAAAAGTCTTACTTTATAACCATTGTCTCATCTTGAGATTTTGCCGCACCTCTTACCTCAATGATCAATGAAATCTTCTTTGAAAAGAATAGAGCATTAGTTTTTTGACTTTTTCCAGGTCATATCATTAATTTGAATCATCATAAACCTACAAAAATTCACCTTAACACCATATCTTAACAGATGATTCAAATTTATATCTTGATATTTCAGATTTTCAAAGTCCCCTCTTCTTCGATTTAGCACATGTTAGATGAACTTAAACAGTAACCAGTTCTCTCCATCCATTTCTGTAGCATCTACTTTTCTTGGTGTCCCATCTCCTATTAATTCTTCTAAAGCAGCTTCATACTCAATGATGTTACTAGTATGATGTACTGATTTTGAGAAATACCCAAACTCTCCTTTATGTGGATCTCCCAGTCACTCATCCAACTCAATAGAAGAAAAGGATATTGTCCTACCATTCACTACTGATACCATCCTGTTCTCAACTTATAGTTTCTCTAAACAAACAAACTCATAGAATTCTTTTACCATATTTAGATAAAAAGGACCATTGTTATTTGATAATCAATCAACCGATTTCTTCTCTTCCAGCACTTCTATAACTAAATACTGACTGGTCATCAACCATTCCGTGCATAGTTCTTTCTCAACTAATATTTCCCTTTGAAAGATATGTTGAATTGTAGGTTTCTTCACTTCACTCCCACCACTAGACTCTTCATTGAGTCTTTTTGCATTTGTCTCATCGTCCTTTTCACTAACTGAAGGTCTCTTCACACTTTCCATTCTGCAAATCGTGAGGCTTATGGTTCGAATGAAACGAAGATTTCAGAGATAAGACTTGAAGATAAAGGGTTTGAGGTGGATTGAGATGAGGTCAAGACTTATGTTTTATAATTTAGGAATCAAAAAATTAAATAAATAATGCATAATAAGTATAATAATGATGATACAGATTTCGGAGGCTAAAGATACAAAATTTTAAAATAGCTCAATCCTAACGGTAATACATACTGGTGAGGATTTCTAATGGTGAGGTATTTTTCTCGGTGAGGTATATCGGTGAGGTTTATACAAGTGAGGTATAACAGTGAGGTTCATACCAGTGAGGAAAAACAGTGAGGTTCATGCTAGTGAGGTATAGGCTAACGGTGAGGTTTAGGAAAACGGTGAGGTTTAGGGTAATGGTGGGGTTTAGGCTAACAGTGAGGTTTAGGCTCTACAAAGTATATCATCCCTAACTCATGTCTAATGTAACTTAACATTTCCGAACTTAAATGTTTGATGAAAAAGTCAGAAAATTGATGTTTAGTACCTATAAATTCCAGAGTAATATCACCATTTTAGTAATGATCTCTTAAAAAGTGGTTCCTTACATCAACGTGCATGGCCCTAGAGTGAGACACGATATTATTAGAGATGTTAATCACACTAGTGTTATCACAGTTTATAGATACATGTATAAACTGATATCTGTAGTCCAATAATGTATTTTTCATCAACAGAATTTGTGCACAACAACTACCAGTATCAATATATTCTACTTTAGCAGTAGAGAATGCAACAGAGTTATGATTTTTACTATACCATGATACTAAGGACTTACCTAGAATATGACATGTTCCAGAAGTTCTATTTCTATCTAAATTGCAACCAGAAAATTCAGCATGTGAATAACTTATTAAATCTAATGATTTTCCTTTTGGATAAAATAATCCTAAGTTAGTAGTATGTTTAAGATATTTGAAAATTCTTTTAATAGCAATGAAGTGTGACTCTTTTGGATTAGCTTAAAATCTTGCACACATAAACATAGTAAACATAATATTTGGTCAACTAGAAGTATGATAGAGTGGACTCCCTATCATACCTCTGTAGTTGGTTTGATCCACTGGTTTTCTAGTTTCATCAGCATCCAACATACAAGCAGTACTCATAGGTGTGTCACTTTCCTTAATACTATCCAAACCAAAACGTTTTAAAATATCCTTTGTATATTTACTTTGATTTAATATAATACCATTTTCAATTTGAAAAACTTGATATCCAAGAAAATATTTGATTTCTCCCATTAAACTCATTTCAAATTGATTTTTCATAGTCTTTGAAAAGTCAATACATAAAACATTTTTAGAAGATCCAAAAATAATATCACCAACATAGATTTTCACTATCAAAACATCATTAGAAATTATTTTGATAAATATAGTTAGATCAGCAATTTCTTAAGAAACTAATTTTAAAACAAGAAAATTATTAAGTCTGTCATACCAAGCTCGTGGAGCTTGTATTAAACCATATAAATCTTTAGAGAGCTTAAAAACTTGATTTGGAAAATTAGGATTAGTACATCCAGGTGGTTGTTCAACAAAAACATATTCAATTATAAAACCATTTAGAAAAGCACTATTAACATCCATTTGATATAACTTGAAATTCATATGAGCAGCATAGGCAAGTTGAATCCTAATAGATTCTAATCTAGCTACAATTGAAAAGGTTTCCTCATAGTCTATTCCTTCCTCTTGATAATGTCCTTGTGAAACTAGCCATGATTTGTTTCAAACTATATTTCCAGACTCATCAAATTTATTTCTAAAAACCCATTTAGTGCCTATGGTCAAGTTGTCCTTAGGTCTATCAACTAATTCCCAGACATTGTTTCGTTCAAATTGATTTAATTATTCTTACATATCCATTACCCAAAATTCTTCATTGATTGCTTCATTGATTTTTTTTATTCTGACTGGGAAATAAATGTTTGATGTTCATCCTGATTACATAGAGAATCTCTAGTCTATGTCACTATATCAAGATTTTCTACAAAAACATCTAAAGAATGATTCTTTAGAATCCTAGTTGATTTAGTAAAGGTAGGACTAGATATTTCCGGTTCTTCTCTATGTTTGGGTTCACCAGGAGCAGATTCTGGAATATTTCTAGAACTGTTTTTCTTTAAAAGAGGATAACTAATTTTATCATTAAGTTCCAGAATAGATAGATCTTCATTATGATTTTCAAGTGAAGAATTATGTTCATGTGGATCAGTTTCATGAAATTTGATGTGAAAAAATTCTTCCACACATTTGGTTCTTTTGTTAAAGACTATATAATATTTACTGGTTGTAGAGTAACCTAGAAAAATTCCACATCATTTTTATAAGCAAACCTGTCCAGATTATCCATAGTATTGAGAATAAAGACTTTGCAACTAAAAACTCTGAAGTGACTAACTTTCGACTTCCTATTTTTCCACTATTCCTAAGGGGTCTTTTTAAGAACGGGTCTAATCAAGACTCGATTTATAATATAACAAAATTTATTGACAAGTTCAGCCCAAAAATAAACAGGTAAATCATATTCATTGAGCATAGTTCTTACAATTTCTTAAAGGGTTCTATTTTTTCGTTCTACTACACCACTCTGTTGAGGTGTCCTAGGGGCAGAAAAGTTGTGACTATAGCCATTGGGTGAGCAGTAAGATTCAAACTCCTGATTTTTGAACTCATGACCATGATCACTTCTCAAGGTCATAATCTTAAGTTCATGAAGGCTCTCTAAAGACTTAGAGTATTTAATAAAATAGGAACAAGATTCACTTTTGTGAGCAAGAAACTATACCCAAGTGTATCAAGAAAAGTCATCTACTAAGACATAGACATAGTGCTTCCCATATAAAATATACACTCTAGAAGGTCCAAATAAATCCATGTGAACCAACTCAAGAGGTTGAGAAGTTGAAACTTTTTTCTTTGATTTCAATGAAACTTCATGTTTCTTTCCCTTTTGACGGGGACTACAATTTTTGACTGATGGGAATTTTAGTTGAGGTGGGTGTCTAACTAAATGTTTCTTAGGATATTTCTTAAGTGAATGAACACTAAAGTGTCTTAATCTTATGATCCATAGTCGAGATTCTTTATGAAAAGCATTTAAACAAGTAACCTTCTGTTTGACTAAATAATTTAAATCTACAACATGCACATTTTCTTTTCTCAAGTTAGTAAATACCAAAAAACATTTATAGTCAACTACATAGAAAGCATCATTTTCAAATTTAACCTTGAAACCATCATCACACAATTGAGAAATGATTAATATGTTGTATTTTAATCCATCATCAAATAAAACTCTAGAAATCAAAATTGAATCAGTGCTACCAATCTGGCCTAAGCCGATTATTTTTCCTTTCGAATTATCACTAAAGGTAACAAGTCCTCCATCAACATTGACCAATCTCTTAAAACATGAAAAGTCACCTATAATATGTCTTGAACATCTACTATACACGTACCATGTCTTCTTTTGGGAACTCTTCCATAAAATCTCCTACAAAACTGGTTTGAACCGAAATTGATTCTGGTACCCATATTTCCTTGGGTCCAGACAGGTTAGCAAGAAAAACTTTTGATACCATTATTTGTCTAATGGGTCTCATACAATTAATAGATTCAAAAAGATTTTGATGGATAAACATTATTTGATCTATAAAAATGTGAATAGCTATTTGAGACATAGGAATTTCCAAAATTAGAACTAGCAGCATAATGTCCATATTTAGGAATAAATCTATTCTTAACAAGCTCTCTCTGTCCAGGCTAATAGCCTCGACCAGTAGTACACATTGGTGCCACTTGTTTTCAATGAATTTGAGATAGAGTATTATTTCCATTAGTGAAATTCTCTAAATATATTCTAAGATTCTCATTGGAAAATTTAAGTTCAGTATTTTCCTTTAACAGTTGAGCATTCTTTTCATTTTCTACTTTTAATGCAGATTTGAAAGTGCTAGTTAAAGCATACTGTTTCATTAATGTTCTATACTTATCTTTCATCTCATTACATGCTTCCTCTAGCATGTTACAGTATTCAAATAATTCTTAACTAGTCATGTTTTCAGAATTAGAATCATCTCCAGAATAATAAGTATTTAAAGGAGGAGTATCCAATGTTACCTCAGATGAGTTTATCATGAAACACATATTAGCTTTGTGAGATTTTTCATCCTGAGAGGATCTAGAATCACTTGAACTATCTGTAGAAGCACTCCTGGTTTCTTTTATTGCATTCATATATTTTTTCCTGGTTTCCATATTTATTCTTGTATTTTAACTTTGGACAGTCAGCTTTCACATGTCCTTTCCTCTTGCATTAATAGCAAACAATATCATCACCTTTATTAGTCTTCTTCCCAACTTTCTTCCAATGAATTTTATTGTCATACCTTCCCTTGTAATTGGATTTTCTGAAAAACAGCTTCTTCTTATTGAACTTTTTAAAAATTCTGGCTATTTGAGCCATCTCAGCATCGTTGTGTGATGCACTTTCATCACAGCATGAGCTATCACTATCACTTTGAATTTTTCATTTGTCCTTGTTTTTTGAAGCAGGGGTCATGAAGGCTATTGATTTCTTTCTTAGTTTATCATCTTCTTCATGGATTACCTTCAGTTTTTCTTCATACGTTATTAACTTACCAATCATCTCTATAAGAGGCAGTGAACTTATATCACACAATTCTCTTATTGAAACTACTCTGCCTCTCCATCTGTGTGGATGACATCTTAGTATCCTCATGATTTACTCTTTTGCTGGAATAACCTTTCTCAGTGAGCACATTGTGTTAAATATCTCATTGAACCTGAGATGCATGTAAGAAATAGGTTCATCAGTATTCATTTTAAAATTATCATACTTAGTAGTGTAGTTATTCAATCTCATTTCATTAACATTAGTTGTTCCCTCATGAGAAATATCCAAAGTATCCCAGATTTCATAAGAAGTTTTACAAGCAGACATTCGATTAAATTCTTCATCTCCTAAAGCACAATACAGGGCATTCATTTCTTTACAATTATTATTGTAAGATGTTTTAGTAGGTTCATCACAAGTTGTTCTTTCAGTTTATGGGATCTTATACTGAGTCTCTATAGCAATCCAGATGTCAAATCCCATACTTTCTAAATGAATTTTCATTTTTAGTTTCCATTGGGCATAATTAACACCATTAAAGAAAGGTGGCATGTTTCTAGTAGAACGTTCTAGTATATTGTCTGTAATTCGATTTTAGAAAATATATTTAATGATATAAAATTTATAACTAACAGAAATTTAAGATATTTAAGATACAAACTAAAATCACAGTTTAAATAATAGAGTGTCTGGAAATCCTTTATAAATAACAACCTCTGATACCAAATGTTGGTAAGAGTGGATACTCATGAGAGGGGTGAATTTAGTTCCAATTAAAAAATCATGTTAAAAACATTATGATTAAAATCATGCTATTTAAATAAAAAGCTATGATGTAGTGAATTTGTAATACAGTATAGGGTAAGTTAAGATCTCTATAGATTGATTAGTTCTCAGTTAATATAATCTGAATATTAGATTAGCTTTTGAAACTAACCTAATGCTTTACAATAAATACAAACACTTGCTAGTTTATCTATCATAGTGACTTTAACAAGATTTTTATTTAATGTACTTAGCAGCAGAAAGTAAGATATAGTCTAAATCAAAATAAACAAGCACAGTAGGTTGAACCAATAGGTTCAGTATCAAGTTGAGACTTAGTCCTCTCAAACATTTTATATAAACATTTATCCACGCCCTGGATCGGGGTAAACAACTTTACACAGACTGTCTAGGTGCTAAGACCTCAACTACTATTCTTTGTGGGAAAATGAAAACAATAGCACACATGCTATCCAGGTCACACTTGACCTCTACCACAATCCACAATGAGAACTAAAAATTTTCATAAGGTTTGAGTGAGGATTTGAAATCCTCCAGCTATACTCAGGAGTCAGTGTGGAAATTCAGAACACACACTGCTCAAAATGTAAATAAATGAAACACAATAGAGATAAACAAATAGAGATGAGTATAGAATGCTCTATGTGTTTTGAGTGAAGCTCTGGACTCCTTGGATTGATGTAGGTGGAGCTTTGAGTCCTTCTCTAGTTTTGGTCAATAAAAATAGAGTGTCATTTTTTGAATTTGACTTCTAGGTCCAAGATGATCAGCTTGATCAGATTGAGTGTAGGTGAAACTGTTGAAGCTCATTACTCCTTGAATTTCTAGGTTCTACATATTCTGAGTGTATTCTTCCTTCTTCTTATATGCATGTATGTCTTTGTGTATCTCCAGAATATTGTGTCATGTATTCATGGAAAGACTCATCGATCTCTCTGTAGTTTGAGGTTCCCTTTTGAATATATATATCGTCAACTCTGGCAATGGGAATGATTACCATTTTACAAGTACGAGGTACGATTCCCTGAAATTCAGACAACCCACATTAATTAATAACAGTTTCATTGAATTAAGAAAATATGACTGTTAGCAATATATTAATAATATTGAAAATGTATAGAGTCTGAGAAATAGTTACTGTTTAACAGTCATCTTCCATCAGTTGCTCTCTATCTGTAGAATTGTAATGGTAGTTCTTTTAGCAGTATCTCATGTATCAGCAACAATCACTCTTCCTCGCTATCAGAAGCTATTATCATCAGTAGCGGTAGCCCTATCTTTTGATAGCTCCTTCTATATTAGTGACCCATACTAGTGAAATTATTATATCGGTGGAATTTTTAACGGTAGATGTCTATATGTATCAGCAGAGTTGTATCGGTAGCTGCCTGTCAGTATCTGTCTGTATCGGTTGACTTTTTCTATCTGTATCGGTAGCTCTTTTTATCAGTGGCTCTTCTTATCGGTGGGTCTTTCTGTCTGTTTGTATCGGTATCTCTTCTTATCGGTGGATCTTCTTATCGGTGGCTCTTTCAATCTGTTTGTTTCAGTAGCTCTTGATATCGGTAGGTATTTATACCAGTGACCTTATGTCACATGAAGCTTTGTTTATCAGTGACCTTTACATATCAGTTGACTATGTACAGTAGCCATCTGTCTTTATGAGTCGGCTTTTTCATACCGATAAAGTTATTCTATCGGTAGCTCTGTATCAGTGACTCACAAGCTTAACACTTATCTGTTCTATGGAAATCATTTCCAGATTGAGTTAGAATTATTTCAAAGCAAGTATAAACATAGATAAACATTGATTAACATATTCTAATGATTATTTTGATATTTTTGTCAATATAATAATATGATGTCATAGATTTAAAGAATAATTAATATAAAGATAAACATTATTTGGGATTATCAAAGCGTATTGAAACAAAATTGAGATTATCAAAATAGGTGAGGTCAATAATGAGGACTTCCTTGTTATCTGAATATCTATATATATTTTTAACTATTCAATATTCTGATTTTATAAAAAGAAATAATATAATATTTTTCATAATTCAAAAATACTAATATAGGTACAATAATTTCTTATAAAATATATTGATAATTTATGTAATATTTGTAATTCATAAATATTAATAAAAATAGGATTATCATGATATACTTTTAATTTCAATATTTTATAATAAATTATATTAAAAAATTATTATAATTTAAAATATTATTTTTATATATATAAATTTATAATTATCATAATATAATTTCTATATTTTATAAAGTATGTTTTATTTAATTATTATTATCATTTATATTTTTTAAACATTACATTATCTATGTTTTTAAATGTCATATAAGTATAAAAGTTTAATTACAAAAAAAATTGTTCTATAAAACTAACATATAATGGTACATAATAAAATTAATTTATATAAATATTAGTATTTATAACATTAAATAATTTTATTTTAAGTGATAAATTATAATTCCTTAAATTTAATTATTTAAAACAAATGTTTTAAAATAAAAATATTATTTCATGTCAATAATTTAATAATTAATGAAACTCGGTTGTATTAAAAATATTTTAGCTATTGGTAACTTGTTGAGTAATTAAATAATTTTTTTATTAAAAATATTTTTTAATAAATTTTCTTTTTAATTTATTCATATATTTATTTATATTTTCAATTGGTATATTAATATTGTTTTAAAATTTTGTTTTATTAACATTATTATTATAATAATTGAATTAAAGTTTAAATCAAAAAAGTAATTACAAAATAAATAATTCTTTTATTATAACATCAGATGTCACAATGAACCCCTAGTCAACTATGTGAAATTATCAAGTAAGTTGGGTTCCCCCATCGGCCAACCCCATTCATGGTGTGAACCACAGTTCATGGAATGACTTGCTACATGTTACTAAATTTTAGTCCTTGGTCATCATGACCCTTCCACCGTCAATATTTTAAGAACCCGAGGCATCCATTGAATCTCAAAGAACATAAAAAACATTTAAGGAGATCCAAATAGTTGGAATCCTATTCCAATTACCAATTATCGACAACAACAACTCACCAAATCAAAAATTCAAATTACTTTTGGAATTCATAGCTCGTAGCAACATGGGTCATTACAAGTGTATACTCTAGTATCTAAAAGGTTTGGAATCACTGGCCCTATGTTCTAGAATGGATGAACTATTATTTGTGTATGCTGATGCATACATTGAATGTGATGCAGATACATATATAAGTTCCACCAGTTTTGTGTTTACCTATGGAATAATTTCTGTAAGTTATATTGAGACACTCTAATCATTAGTTGTTCTTTTAACCAAATAAGTATAGTATGTTGCTGAAAGAAAAGTTTTAAAGGAGATTATGTGACTGTAGGATTTTTTATATGAACTCAAAAAAATTGGCGTATAATTATATTTCATGAAAGCTTGATTGTGATCCATATAATGAAGAATTGTTGGATTCACTTAAGGTAAACAAATTCATTTGAAGTTTCACCTAATCCGAAAGATTATAGAAAAATTATTATTGGAGATATAAAAGTTAAAAGGAAATTGGAATATATTATATCTAAAAACAAAGTTTATAGTACATTAAATTAATTGGATAATCTATGCCTTATTGGGACATTGGTGATCAATAATAAAGGGTTGAGGATTGGTGAATATTGTTATGGAATAAAGGATGTAAAATTCTTTAGTGGTACAAAGGAATTAGTGGTGGATCCATGAAAACAATTCTTATTTTGGATTTTATAAGGTAAATGTTTTGTGAAATGTTTTTTTAATTCATTAAAATATTTCATGGGGTGTTTTTTAATGTTACTGGACTAGGACCAAATGAACAAATAACAGTGAAAGTAATTATTTTCAAATTTTTAAGCTAAAATGGAAAAAGAAGATGGAGTAGAAATTAATGAATGATTGTAACTTGATATATATTATGGGATTATGGAATAATTTATGAATTTTATACATGTAAATTTATTAATACATAATAATAACTCAACATGATTCTAGGTGGTTATGTAATAGTAAGTAGATATCATGTACTATTAACTAGGAATTAAAATTCGAAGTAGTTATGGGGGAGGGAAACTATTGTTAAATTTGTCGAGATGGATGTTTATCCTTGAAGATTATGAAGTATTGGATTTTATCACAAATATAATACGGTGTTGGAAAGAGGTACAACATGATGGACTAGTTTATAAATAGACTAATGGGATCACTTCCTCAATATACATGAAGTTTGTCTCTTTATCTCTTGTTATAATGAAGATATGTAGTGTTTATACTTAGGAATATAATTATGTTCCAAATAAAAAAATACTTCTATTTTTATGTGTTTTTATGCTCTTTTATTCTTTTACTTAAGTGCATATTTTTTAAGCTACGTGATATAATGGTTATTCAGCTTAATATGTTGGTGTTGGGTTCACTCATTCGGGAATTGAAGTTAGATGTTATTAGTTCCCGAATTTATTTATCATATTCCATGAGTAATGTTCTATAAGGGAGTTCCATATTTTAGTTCTTCAAAATAATTTTCCACTCAAACCATAACACGTATATTTTCTAATCATTTATGAAAAAATTGAGTCATCTATCTATCTATACAATAATATTTTTGTGTGTTTTAAACGTGGGTTTGACCTTTTAAAACATTTAAACCAATAATGAGAGAATGTTTTATAATAATAATCCAACCAGTACAGATCATTCATCTACATGTTTTAGTTATAAATTAATACATGTTCTAATAAACCAATCCTAATGATATTTGGTTTCTTTAATAATCATGTTCGCACCAAACATCCTTAATATTTTTAATATTTTTTCATAAAGTTCATGTAATATTAAACCTATACCTATGAATATAAAATATTTATTATTTCTAAAGATCACAACCCATCCTCACATTCAGTTATCTAAGAAAAATAATCATTCTTAGGACACATAAGAAATGAAAACCCAAAATGATAAAATTTGATCATTCAATTTTTAGTATTTTTCTAATCATATGTATTAGTTGTTTATAAAATTGGAATATTATTATCCTATTTTTAAACATTGTCTATATTCTTTTATATTGAATATTATCTTTATGTTTAACCCATTATTTAGTCTTACCCCTTATATTCTGAACCTCACCCTCTTATTTTACACTATTGTTTAATTTACAATCCCAAAAAATCAATGATGAATTTTCTTTCTCATGGGTAAGAGACTTTTTACCATGCATCGTGTTTTATAAGACTAAAATATAATGTGACAACCCCATTTTCCGATATTATAGTCTTTTATATTGAATTTTTTTAATGGTGTATTGGTTTTTTATAGGAATATTTGGAGACAACATGAGTAGGGGAATAATGTTTTGGTTGTCTGGAAATTACTATGCCTTGGTGGAGACTGCGGTGATTTTCATGGACTTGTGTGTCTGGTATTTGTGGGTGTGGTGAGACAACCATGTGATAAAATCTTCATTATGCTATAGGTATCACCATTTTGGTGCTTATTGGGCTTGGGGAAGTCTCCATGTGGAAAATTGGTATATATCGATTATTGTAGTGCTAGTTGTGGTGGTGTTTTGATTTTTTGTGGTTGAGTGTTGTGATCAAGATGAAAATCGTGATAGAGATTATATAATGTCAGGGTCCTTGACATGGTGGGGGTTGAAATGTCATGGTATTATCCACAATATCATGTTCCAAGCCATGGTGTTCATCAAACACATTTTAAATTGGATAAATTATAATTAAATTTTGTTGTGGAGATATGTGTTATAAATGTGAAGTTGTGTGTGTTTTTAGGGGGTTTATAATTGGATTTTTTACCTGGGTAACTCTAGATAAAACTTCGTTCATTATATCCCCACTTGAGATATCCAAACCGACACTTCATTAGGAGATATTTGGAATTTCTGTCCTACTAAATATTCCTCTATTGGGCTCTACTGGAAAAGTGTGTTCGGGGTAGGTGGATTCTCACCCACCCTCTTTTTGATAATATCTTAATGTTTATAACATTGAAATTAAATATTTATTTTTCATAATTTAAAATAATTGGTAAAACCTATTTATAATATTATCTTACATTTTTTAGAGTTTTAAAAATAATATATTTGTGTGATTCCCCTAACCTATTGGTAAAAGTATCCATTTTGGTAACTTGGTCTGAAAACTATGGATTTTTCAAGTGATTAATATGGTGGTTTTCTTCCTTGTATGTTCATGATGTATTTTATAGGTACTTTTTTGATTTGAACATGTGTGAGGGTGATACATTGAGGGTCATTTGTGGGTTTTAGTGTGTATTCATGATTAATTGTATATGTCCTTGATGATAGATACATTGTTACCGGTGTTTAATTTAGGTGCATGTGAAATTGCACCTCCAAGTTATAACTTTGGCCTGATGATAGGGTATGCTCATGAGTTATTCCATTCAAGGGATTCCACTTTAGCAAGGGATTCATTGCATGGGTGTGTGTATACATGGAATGTGTGGGTGATTTTTTAAGTGGGGTATTTCATAAAAATAAATGATTATATTGTAAATTTGGAATTTTTTGAGTAATATATATGGTTTCTTTACTTATTTATTATATTATACTTATATCATGTTATATATAAATTATATGTTAATTTTTCTTCATTATGTAAAATGTGTAGGAAGTATTTGGATGATTTTATACTAGGACTTCAAAATAACCCCCCATATATTCATTATACTGTATATTAAAATGTTTTTTGACATGATATAGGTAATGGGACACCGATTATCGTTCCATATGAGAGAATTTATTTTTTGGTATTTAGTGGTAGAGTTGGGAGCTTAGATATATAAGATTTTTAGATAATGGGACCCTACTGTGCTAGAACATTGTTCTTTCATTTAGTCATGGTATTTCAATCACACATAGTCATATTATTTTTGTATACACTATGAAATTGATCAATTTTATATTTCATGTATGAGTGTTTTTCCTTCTATTATTCTTTTATCATGTTATAAATATTTTCATTGAGTTTTCTAGTGAAATAATTTATGTATATTAGGGTAAATCATCCCTCATGATTTCGTTCTACCATTTGATTTTATTTCTAGCCTTTGTTGTCAAGAGGACGAACCTGAAGTTATTGTTATTTTGAGCATGCCTAAGCTAATGGGTTAGGATCCAGATATAATGAATTTTATCATTTTGGTATAGTCCCTCAGATGGGATAGTTGGAATGGATATAAGGTGTGTTAGGACATCAAATTGTGAGAATAAAAAGTATTATATATTCTATTTATACTAAAATTCATGTTACCATGATGTTCCAGATATGACGAGTGTTGAACACATTTATGTGTGTTATCACCACATCATCAGGGATTTTACCATTGAGATTAGAGTATCATTGATTGGGATAAACCAATAATTTTTATAAAATAGTTTCCAAAACATGGAAAATATTGTTTGGCTTTGCGTTCTAGGATGACTCTTGTGGGAATTGAGTTATTTTTACATCATCCTTATAATTTAATAGTTAATTGAAAAAAATTATGTTGTTGAAATAAAACATAAATAGGTAATGTATCAAATGAGAAGTTCTTTATTAAATGGTAATTAGAATCAATGCTATTTTAAGAGAATTTTAACAATTTCATAACAAGTACTCAAAGCATATGTATATGTTTAATCTCCCAGTTATATAATTATTGAAGGAATACTTAGCCTATAAAAAACCTTTAATCAAGTAGGAGTGATTTTGATTTCACATTATATAGTAATATTTTGGTTACATGACATTGTTTTATTTAAATTGATTGATTTGAATATTTTTTTATGATAACTATTATTAGATAAGAAGCATGTTTGGATTTTTTTTGTTTTAGATATTTTAAAAACTTAATATCGAAATTAATGATTTTATAAGTTCCTTATATGTACATAATTAGTGAATAATGTATAATATAATGACTATATTAACATGTAATATGATGTATGTTTAATTGAATAGCCTTATATAATTATTAATATGTTTTTTATTGACACAGTTATTACATTATTTGTTATGAGAGGATCGTAATAGATATAACATGTTAATGGTAGATGATAAATTTTTTCATTAATTGAGGAATCATGGTCATTAATATAATATTTTTGTAAAATATATAATCCTAGAAGACGAATGAATGAAATGTGGTAGTATTTTATATTTCACTCAAACTTGTATTACTTTTGATAGAAAATAATTTTACATGTCTAAGATTTTTAGAACATGAATTAATTAGTATTTGTATTAAATATGTTTAGTTATCAAGCCCAACTAATGAATTTGGTACCATTTTCATCTATATAATATAAGTAGTTCATATTATTCATATATTGCATATTTTTGGATAAATTATTTTTTGGTGGTGTTAATGTGATATGGTTAATATGGATATGTTTCTGTTGACAAAGATGTTGTGATAATAAAGGAATTCATTAGATAATTTTTAAAATATTTTATTATTTAAAATTATGTTTTATAAAATCTTTTCTGTAATGTTTTAGGAAACTATTCAAGTGTTTTGTACTTGAAAATGTTTTACATCCCTTTAATAAAATGGACCTTGGGGGAAAAGAATTTCTAAAAGTAATCATTTTTCTAATTTTGATACCGATTTTTTATTAGTTTTCAAAAACTATTGTCATTTCTTCAATTGATGGTAGGGAACCCTAAAATGGTTTGATAAAATTTGGGAAATAATTATGGTCACATTGGAAAGCGTTTTGATAAATATTTTCATTTGGAATATGTTTCCCATGTTGTCCCAATGATCTTTGATCTTCTTCTTATACTTGTGCTATTTTTTGTTTTAGTTATTATTTTTTAAATTATTTTACTAGTTTCTATTGTGTGATTTATTCCCTTATTATATTTTAGTGATTGGTTGTTATTGTTCTATGGTAGACCTGATAACCATAATAATGAAATGGTGATTTCAAGTGGAAATTATGTCACATGGGATGAGCATTAAGACAACTCATGGGTAATAGGATATTCTATGATATATATAGGTCACCATACACAATTTCCATCGACATGGTCTAGTTTTAGTAGGAATAAAATACCTTATAATGGAAATCCTTGGTACAACCTTGGGGATGAATGGGTTTCTATCATTTCTTGTCATGTTAGTTGTTATTCATACATAATCACTCTCAAATCATCGAATGGGGTTGTTCATTTTTTAATGGGTATGTGACAATGATATGGATAGAGAAGAGTCTTTACATGTATATTTTGAAACTATATTCTATTAGTCACTAATTGAACATTGTGGACAACATGTCCCTTAAGATGAATTGAGGATCACTGTTCACATTATTTTTTGGAAGATTACCTAGGTTGAATTTATAGGTTAGGTGTGGTTTAGTGGAGTAGTCTCAGGGGTATGGGTGAGTACTTCACAATGTCTTCATATTTAGTAATGTGAGGGCTTTTTTCTTAGACCAGGTGAATGATATTATTTAAAAACACTTTGAGGGATCTTACCCTTTGTGTTTAGTAGGTTATTTCCAGTTCCTTGTTTGTATCTTTTCATATTTTATATCACCAAGTACTACTCTGAATTGGATTGATAGTTCTTGATCTATGGGTTGGTGTATGCTTTATACAAAATAAATTGGTTGATGATTTATTAAATCTTGAGTTCAACAATGAATCATGCGTCAAACTACATCCATTAACTTGGGTTGTAGAGACTAGAATATAGTCTTTATTTTCTATCACGGGGCTCTAATTACTATCTTTCATGACCATATTATAGAATTTTTAGGTGTAAAAGTTTTATACTCTTACTACAGGATAATACCTAATAGTGGTGAGTCATAAAAGTTTTGGTTGAGTATTTAAATTATCTATTATATTTTACTATTTAATTCTAGTTCCTCTTTATTCTGAGAGGATTTTTATCAGATGTTCCATTCATATGTCACGACAGCCCACAAAAATCTCATAATTTTAGTTACTTTAATTATAATTAGAGTTATAATGGATATTAATATCTTCTAGTTCTAAATGGATATAGAGGAAGAAGTGATATAATTAAAAAAATTAAACAATTTAGACAAAGTCGTAATGGAAATTCCTTTCCAATTTAGTAAATTTGGAATTCAAATATCATTTAAGAAGAGAAATTTAATGGGATTTGTAAACCACATCAATTTCAATAAATGAAAGAATAATTACATATATATAAAATTATATACACCATAAATATTAAAAAATTTGTTTAAAATGGTAAGAGTCTCTATAAAAAAGAACTGAAATTAGAAATCCCATATCTTGACTATGACTCACCACATACAAGTGTTAAATCCTGTATAAAAATATTAAATTAATTATTTACTTGACCAAGAAAATTTTACATGTTTATTACCTTATTATAATCCATTTTATTTCATTTATTATCATTACTTATATAGTTTCTAAATTGGTTGAGTTCATGTCATTTGTTTTGAGGATGTTGGGTTAACAATCCCAAAACAAATTTGGTAGGTTGAACACAATCAAATGGGCCATTATTGCATAATATCAAAAAATTTAATCATACAATAATTAAAATTTTATACATTAAATTTAAATTTATAATAATTTATGTAAGTTATTCATGAAAAATTAAGCACATTGTTTCTTAGATATTGTTGCATGTACGTATGCATGAATAACATTTTCATTTTTATATTTGTTGAAAAAGAAAGACATTATATTATATTATACCTGTATAATATAAAAAATACTTTATAAATTTATTATTTATTAATTAAATCAATCATTATGACTAACCATGTTAGTTGGAAATTTAAAATGAATCACAGCACTCCATGGGGATGGTAGTCCACACGTACGCATGTGCGACATTATCATATTCTAGTGGAAGAAAGGGTGAGAAGGTATATAAAAAATTCATTTATATAAATGTAATTATATTATAAATATCATATATATATATATATATATCTAAAATACATAATAATAACCATCCACGATAGGTGATGATTGAAACCAAAATATGTCTCTACACGGAAACAGTAGTCCACACTTACACACAAGCATTGTTTCCATTTCCCATAGGATGGAAAATGAGATGAAAATGGGTGTACCATAAAAAATAATATTTTAGTACATGGATATAATGGTTTTATAATAAAATATTGTTATGAAATTTTAGAATGGATTAGAAGAGGAAATAATCATGACATAACTTGGTCAAGAGTTATATCTATTCTTAATAAACCAACTTTAGCATACACATTAAGACCTCTAGAAATGTATTTTGGTGAGAGAAAATCCACAAGTATATGGGGAGGAATGTTGGGTGAGCTTTATAAGATATTGGTTTGTATAATGTTCTTAAGTTGTTTATATAAGTGAGGAGATGAGGTCCCCATTTATAAGTGTGGGGAGTGGCACACTTGTAATTATTCTTATAATTTAAATATTATAAGTGTCTTACTCATGGTAATGTGCCCCTAAAACAATTAAATTTAAAATATAAGGTGATATTGGTGTTTATAACCTCATCTAATAATAATTGAGATTTGATTTGTTGACCTTATCTGAAATTTTTAAGCTTAATTAACATATTTAACCCATTATCAAGGTGATAAAAATTTACCAAGGTCACTATTCACTATGACTAAAAATGAAATTTAACTTATTAATAAATTTGACTCTAAGTATTAAAAATATGAAATCAGTTTTTTATGATTAAAATTCTACAATTTCTATTAATTTATTTTAACATTAGTTCAAAAAATGTAATGGAGAACTTCTTTTATAAATGTCTGTTTTTAGACATAAAAATGAACTTCTAAAAAAATTAAATAAAATATTTATTCCTATAGAATGAATTATATTTTTTTAATAAAATTGAACTTACGTTTTACATTAAAAAAATAAAAAATATAGTGAGACTCTTATAATAAATGTATTAAATAAAATAAATTATATTTTTGAAAAACCAATATTTTTCTCCATTTAATTAAAAAATTCATTTCAAAAAAGTCCAAAAAATTCAATCTAAGGTATTTTCTTAATTTTTATATATTAAATAACTTTCATTTATCAAATAAAATTTTTAAATTGGTATAAATTAATCATAATATGTACAAAAAAATTCAATAAAACCTCTTTTTGAAGTAATTATATTTTTGAAGTGAAAAATAAATTTATAATCAATAATTGTCTAGTTTCCACATTTTAATGAGTGTAAATTTATTTTATTACAAATATTTCTTATAAATTTCCTGAAATTCATTCAAATATGGTGACTAACATAATTTATTTCAATAAAAATACTCTATGAAAATAAAATAGTTTTTTGGACAAAAATATATCAATTAATTTTATATGATTTTTTTAAAATTGTGTTCTTATTTCCTAGGAATTAATCATTAAATTTGTAATATGAAAAATTTTATATGTATATTTCATAATCTGGTTAATCTTAATAATTATAGTTAATCCAATATTGATGTAATAACTGTTATATTTAAATAATTATATTTTAATTGTATATCATAGTACGTTTTAAGCTCGATACTGTGTATGGTGTATGTAAATGAACATAGTATTACTTTTAAACGAGAATATTATGTTTTCAAATTTATAATGAATCTCAGAACCTCTATTTTTTAGTTCACGTAAAATTTTATTAAGACCTTATATGTGATAAAAAACTTTAATTTCATTTCATATGTTAAACCTATATAAACGAGGTTTTTATACTACCAACAAGGGTCTCAGATATATAGATATGTTAGAATTTAATCTATATATATATGAACTAGATGATTCATATGCAACCTCAAAAAATATTATATCCTCAAAATGTATTATCAATTAACTATTGGTTTTATATTACATTATAGTGCATAACTAATATTTTGATGTACTAGTAGAGAACACGTATTTAATACAACAAAAAATAAAATTATTTTCACCAAAAAACGTTTTAATTTTTATTTCACATAACCCATAGTAATAATAAAGATGGATAAGATATTAATTGTTTTAGTTTGAAATATTAAAATGAAAAATTGAAACATACTATGGAAATAAAGTGTTTTGTATTTTCATTATAAATGTAAAAAATGAAACAAAAGACAATATAATAATTATTCACAGAAATTGAATTAGTAAAATGGAAAAATTGATATAAATATTTGAAAATAAGTAACAAAAATAATTTATGATGCAGAATAAATAATTGATTCAAAGTAAAAAAATGATAGAGAGAGGAAAGAAGAAAAAAATTATGAACACAAGATATTTCAGTTTTTTGAAGAAAATGTATATATAAAAAAAGGTGATTAAAATATGTTAATAAATAGATCTCTAAATAGGTTTTTTTGGAAATTCTAGAATCATTAATAAAATTTAATTCAAGAGTATGTAATGTGATCTATACTTGGAAAACATCACTTGATGTACATAGATTTGATAGATCACATAACATAGGAAAATATAATGTACTTATATGATGTAACATAATGAATGATTATATAATTAGTATTTTTTTATTCAAGACTCGTTATATTGTTCATAAAGATAATAGAAACATTTTTTACTTTTATGATAATAAACGTTATAGGTATAATATTATTGAAGAAATAAATCTCTACCAAAATAACATAGATGGTTTCCAAATATCTAATATAATCATTAAATATGCAAGAGAACACATAGAATATATGATAAATTTTTAGTTGGATATCTCTCATGGTTTCAAAGATCGAGGGAATAAAATGTTTAGTTGAATGGGAGGTGAGTAAACCAAGTTGAAATTATGGGACATTCAGATGGATTGTCAAATTCATGTGGTGTGATATAATATCAAATATAATTGAATTCCCGTTACTAATTTTACCCGTTGAGAAACTATGTTTGGGCTGCAATAGAAGGATACACAGAGTCCGCTAGTTGGATTAAATGTCATGGAAATACATTAAACCCAAATATTGGGGAAAACACACATTTAAACACATACAAACTGAGATTCAATGAGATATTTTGATCAAATTTATAAATAACTAAGAACAAAGTGTTTTCTGAAAGTTATATAGCTAAGTAACTAGTAATAAGAGTATTTAAATATAGGGAAGATACCAAAAAAATACATAACCCAGTGGTACAATAACCAAGAGTACCTAAAACATAAAGAAAACCAATGAGAAAAATACAATCAAACTGAAATAAAATTCAAATAGAATAATTTTTCATCTAAACGTATTACCTGGGGATGTTATAAAATAAAAATTCAGCTTAATTTTAAGTAATATAACATATAATTCTCATAATTATATTTCTATATATTTATTTTGTGACATTTTTATAAGTGACTCAAAAATATCCTCAATTTTTTTCTTTATTTAAGATATAATCTTCAATGTTAAATAAAAAAAATGTTAAATTAAAATATATTCCAATGGTGAGGTAGTTTATATCACTAAAATTAATGGTGTCAAAGTAAATATTATTTTAATATATATTGAAATATTTATAAGATTTTCTATTTATCATTACCATATTGTGTCATTAATATTATTGGATTAGATGTGGTGATTTTTTATTTTCATTAAAATTTTAAGAATATAATTTTTTTGAGTTCAAAAATCATATAGAGGTTAAGGAATTCATTAATTTTAGGTTGGAATAAAAAAATATTTGACACAGGAAATTAATTTCTATTAAATTTACCTGGTTTGATTTATCATGGTTAGTTAATTTTAGTTAAACAACATTATTTTCCGAATATATAATTTAATCTCCCAACATTCCATTTTTGTCCATTTTTTGAGATTATATCATAGTTTTTCAAACATAAATGTATAACAAATAATCACAACCAATTGAGGAATAATAAAACAAAAAATCTATATTTGGTTATATTTCTTTGAGAAATATACAAAAAACTTATGATAATTACTCCTAATAAGAATTAATTTTTTATAGAAAATTTTATAGAGAAAAGATATTTCGTGATAATAAAATGTGTTATTTAAAAAATGTTAATTGGAAATAAATTCTATATTTATTTATTATTATCAAAAAAATTATATTTTACCAAAATTATTTCAAAATGAAAACATATTTGGAAATATTAGAATCAATGAAACAAATGACAAGGATTACAAATTCTTTAGGATGGGACAAAAAAAATTTATAGGAAAATTATCTTTTTTCTTGTTACTTATAATATGTGATAAGTAAAAGGAATAATCTAAATCCAAAATATATTTTTCACAATTATAATCAATAATTGATTTGTTATGGCCCAACTCTTAGTTTATTTGGAATTATACTTGAAATTCTACGTATGAATTTTTTTTAAAAAAAATAAAAGTATTACATTATACAATTATTACAGTTTTGACTAGAATTAATTTTGATGTGGTTATAATTAAATGGGGCTTTAATAACATGATTCAACTAAGAACACTATAAAAAAATATTGGGTTTCTTATCAATGATGCATGTGTGGTTGAGGAGATGTTCAACAACCTGAATTTTTTTATTTCATAGAATGAGTTATAATAGATGATAGGGGACACAAAACTTTATATGAGGAAATTAAGAATTATGGATGAGAGGAATGATAATATTAATGTAGTGAAAGTGATGAAATATAAAAATGACTTCAGTCAGCTACAACTCCACCATTTCAATGGTGTTTCCCTAAATCCACCAATAAAGGAATTCTCAACCATGGGTCCTTACGTGTTTAATGTGAAAAACTAGTTCCTTTTCTACCATTGTTACAACATTTATATGTATGATGGTTAGATGGATTTATATGGGAGCTATATTAACTTTTATACCACTAATCATTTTATATATGGAGGTCATCAGATCTATCTGACAGAGAAATATCTAATCTAAAGAGTTATTATATCTAGAAAAATACCCTTGAGAGATCCACCTATAGAAGAAGGTATGGGTGATTTTTTTATAAATCATTTTTTATGGAAATTAATCATATTTTTCATAACATTTATATTTTTTAATGGTATAAAAAAAATAAAAAATTCTATCCATTAATTTTTAGGATCCTAGAGTGGTAGATATCATGTTACTAGAAGAATTAAAGCTTGTAATTCATTCATTATATAGTAACTAAAATTGAAATCAGACCATATGTACTAAAAGAGATTCAAAATCTAGGTTCAATTAATGATATATCTCATTAATTGGAGCATTCGTGAGCTCAAACTAGACTTTTGAAGCTTGTCGATGCACTGGTCCTAATATGTTTGTGGTTGGATATAGATCAGTTGATGAAATCTCCTCATAATTGTGACATCAATAACCTTTCCACCTCACTAGAATATCACTATGACACCATGTATATGGCACATCATCAGTGAAATTTAAAATTATTGAAAAGAGGTCCCATGATTTCAAAAAATTATAAAGTGTTCGCTAAAATTTTGGGGATTAAATAAAATCCAGAGAACATTTTTTATATATAATATAGTTCATATTTTAAAAACTATTTTCTATTCCTTAACGCTGGAAGGATTTAGAAAACATATATTTTGAATAATGAAACCTTAAATCTTCTATTTTTAACCATTATATAAATATTGGTGTACTATGTTTTTTCATATTATACGTTAATATTTTTAAACAAAAAATTGATGGGGGAACTTCTATGAGAAGGATGATCTTGTTGATTTCAAAAAACATCTCAATTTGGAATTAATGAATAAAATATCTTACAAATAAAAAAAATATATTTTACCCCATTAATACTAAGGGGTTAAATCTTGATGCCACCAAGAATATATAACAGAAGAAGCTAAATAAGAAAATGGTTAGTAAAATTTAAAAATGGATTTATAATAATGTCTACTAATTTGATACTCAAGAGACTAGTGCATAGGTTATTTGGAAGAACATGAAAATATATACTATTAAAATAAAACTTCAACCAAGGCAATATTATTAAATTGGTTGGTAAATATTAAAATATTGAGAGTAAATTATATAACAAAATACACTTAAGGAATAAAAGTCTAATGAATCAATTAGTGGATAGCATAAATAGTTATACTAAAAAATATCAAAAGGTCCACATACTATTTGAAATTCCAAATTTTTAGGATACACCATTAATTTCCATAAAAAATTTAGAACCTAAAGAAAATCATACTGTGGATATGGTAAATGAATCACTATTCAATGGGGAGGCTCAAATAAAATATGTTATTTACAAATAAATACATATCCTTATTATATTTAACAGGAGGAGAAAACAATGATATAATAAAATATATAGAGATATAGGTTGAAGAATGAACATATGGAGGTATACATATAGAAGTAGGGGAATATAAAAATAATAAACTTTTGGCATAGAGAATCACCTAAATAAGAACATCTTGATGTAACTAAAAAATAATTAATAAAGGTACTGACTAATAAATAAGAAACTGATATTAACATGTGGTAGACACTAGAAAATATTTTCTCTTACTTAACAAAAAAGATAATATATACCTTTAAAAATATGTCCAATACATTTAATAGGTGGTTTATATTGTGACATCATTCCATGCCACCTTGAATTGTAGTAATTCTTAACTTATGAAGGTAGTGACTATGGTGTTATTAACATGGTAAATACAAGTTAAGTGGATATTATTAGTATGGTTTATATCAATGTAATGATATATATTAAATATATGATCACCCTTCTATATATTCAATACATTCCACATATTTGAATAAACATTTTATTCCGAATATATTTTATAGACAATGTTATGACACTATATTCAACAATGACACGTGGAAGATAGTTAATGAAGCCATCATAATTATCCAAGTAAATATACAATAAAAATGTATATGAGAATCATGTGATAGAATATGTGATAATTGAGGGAGAGGAATCATGAGAATTGCGGTATATGAGGCTTTTCCACATGATTTATAGGATTATCTTCCCAAATGATGAGGTTATATATTATAGTGGAAAATGATACTTCACTAGATCCTTACGATTAATGCTTATATAGGAAGCATCACATAGTCTTATTATATGCCATTTCATTAAGGTGTAAAATTTATTGGCTTTAGTGCACTCTAATGTATGAAATCCCATGGAGGTTGAGTCATTGAGAGGAAACAAATTTTTTTATTCATTATTGATGATGCATATATAATGGTGTGGGTGTTTTTTATAGAATAAAATAAAAGTTGATAGAGATGTTCCTTGATATAGTGAATAATGAAAATAGAGTTCGATGAGGTTTCTTTAATTAGATAATGGAGGTAAGTAAGCATCCCAGGATTTTGATGTCTACTACTAGATTAAAGGCATACAACAGGAGAGGATGGTCCAATATACCCCCCAAAACCCAATGAGTTTTTGGTAGAGAATATAGATCCCTTATAGAGAAGGTGAAACTTTATGATTATTTTGACTAAAGTACTAAACATATTTTGGGAGTAAGTTGTTCAAGTAGAATAATAATGAATTAGCAAATCACTATTATTCCCTTTGAATTTTTGTGACTACATCGAAGAGATGGTTTCATTAACCTTCATATTACGCTTATTTATGATTATTTGGTTTTAGATTTGTTCATTTATCAAAATATTTTGCAAAAAAATCAATATGAAATTATTGTTTCTTATATATTCAACAATTATAGTGATAAAGAGTCTGGAAACAATGTTTGGAACATAAAGAGAATAAGATGATCAAAAGTAAAGAAATCATCTTCTCTAAGAACCTAATGATTAGGGATACTTAAAATCGTAGAATTTTTTGAAGAGAAAGTTTCAATGAATGAATTATTAATCTAAAACCATTATTTGAATAACTTCAAACTAATGGTGAGGTGGTGTAGGATTCCCTATTATTAGTAGATATGGAGGAAATTAATGATGACATTAACATATAATAGAATAAATCTTATCCACCATAAAAATGAAAAAATAATCATTAGTTCTAGGTGATGGTGTTCCTTTTGAGATGATCATTCCATAAGATATACATGAGGAAGGATTCAATTGTCAAAATATTCAAGATCAGAGTACATATTACGGAATAATGATGGAGATCAATAAATATATAATTTAATATAATCTCTTCACTAAAAAATTAAGTGATTTCATGTTATAGAGGATGATATATATCCATTGGTGATGAACCAGATATAAAATTTACTGAAACTACATAGAGGTATGAAGACACTAATAAATAAATGGGTGTTTAGGATTACAATAAAATGGTTTTATAGTCGTTACAATAGAAGAAATGAGTTGAATTTGAGGATATATTTTCACCCATGTTGATAATATCTCTAATATATGTTATTTTAAAAATGATGGATATCTTCAAGTTATATCTTGTTCAGATGGATGTAAAGTTCCTTTATCATCATATTCACCTTAAATAGGATCTATACATGATGAATATTAATGGTTTTGAGTTTTATTGTAATATCCTGACCTGAGTTCCACACACTAATTCCCTAAGCTAGTGGGTCAAATGAAGTCAAGCACACCTCCCTATATGCTAGAGGTTTCTGATTAGTAGCTAGGGTCTAATAATAGTCATGGGGATATTATACCTTATTTTATTAGAGTAAACACACCTATGGAAAGTGAATAATAATAATTTAATAATGGGTAATCATAACCTAAAATAACAAGTATCACAATATGGACAAAAATGGAAATAAAATATCAAAACTAAAGTAGAAAATATTTCCTGCCAAAGTATGTGTCATGTGTCTAAAATGAAACCCAAAATAAAGACACTGACGACTCCCCAAATAGGTTCTAGAATCATATCTGGTTATCTCAACCATGCTCCATCCCATATCTACAATCTAACATAGGGATTCTTCCTTTAACCTATCTATAAAACACAAATTATATTTAGGAATCTATCAGGAAGCCCGAGTAGGGTGTGATTAAATCTCAGTAGGCCACCAACAACAACATTTAAAAAATATCATATCAATAGAATGAGTATGTGGTTTTATAAATAAATAATTAAAATGCATAATAAAAAAGATATCACATTATAAATTAATATTTATTTAACTACATAAAACCTCATGTTCCCATAGACACTTGTACCTCAATTCCTACTTTGACTCATGATGGAGCCCAAAGTATGTCTGAGGGATAGAATTCCAATGTTACAATTATTTAATTCATAATATAATTCACATTATACCATCCATGTATTACACACCATAATAACTATTTTCCCCTTATTTAATTCAAAAATAAATGGTCATGTTACTATTCATAACACACACATTATAATGACCATATTCCCACTCTTTATTTCACTACTAAATGAACATATTACCATTGATACCAGACACATTAGAAATAAAATTTTACAATTATTTATTTTATAACTAAATAACCATGTCACCATTAATTCCACACACATTATAATTACTACATTCCCATTCGATATTTCACAACTAAATGACCATGTCACCATTCATAACATGTAATTAATTAAACAATTAATGATCCACAAAAAATCCATTACTACTTCAGAATTTAAATTATCAAATAAATCCACTTAATAATTTTCCCAATTAATTATGTATATAAATCCAAATAATTAATTCATTAATATATAATCAATATCCAAAAACTCAAAATCCCACAATTAATTACCTCATTCAATATCTCAATACTTCATAATTGATTCCACAATTAATTCTCTAAAATCAATAATATATATCATAATTAACTCTATAAATAATTATCTCAATCAAAAAATCAATATCTCATAATTAATTTTATATTTTATTACCTAAATATACAATTCCCAAAACACCAATACCATATATCCTCAATAAAATAATTCACTAAATTATTTAATTAAAATAAAAATCTTAGTTTCTTGACATGAAATAGATATTTTAAAATTGCGTACACAAAATATAACTCAAGACTATTGGATTTTAATTATAGACCACTTGTCTCAATTCATTGACTTGTGATTTCCCAATGTAAATCCCCAAAATTTGAGTAGCACAATAATTAAGAATGATATTCAAATCTAAAACCCTAATACAAGTTCAGAAAAATCTATATCCTTGCAATCTATATCTAGATCTATAATCCTAGATCAAGATCAAATAAAAAAAGAAGAACAACCCCTTTATTTAATGGCATAATAATGAAAAATTAATGGGATAGCAAATTGGATAGGATCCACATACTGGTGGAGGTGAAGATCACTGAGCTGAGATTCAAATTGAGAAAAAACATAGGTCTAGAAGGCTTGGAATCAACATTGAAGGCTCCAAAATCATGAAAGATCATCAAGGGTCAATTGGAGTTCGAATATGAGTTAAAATGGCGGTTACTTTGATTTAAATATTAATAATGTTTTAATGGTTAGGGACACATGGATTCCCCTAACCATGCACCTATTATATGAGGGTGCATGATTTCTCTTCATAGGGTGAACGACTTGAAAAACCCTGCACCAATTTTGAAAATCCCAATGGTCCAGGCTTTCATGGTTTTCTGGGATAGGGAGCCCTGTTTTGGGAAATCATTAACCAGCTATGAACTAATTTTTTCCCTCATAATTTTGTTAAATTTTTACTGAAACACATTCCAATTTAAACTCCAAAAAATTACTCAACATAAGAGAAAATAATACCTATATTTGATCTTGATATGTCTCCAGAAAAGGTAGGAGTTTTACAATCTACCCACCTTTTAATAGCTCATTTATGAGTTGTACATCAAAGCATATCTAAGATTCAAAGTCAAAAATATTGGTCAATGGAGCCCTAAAATATTCTTCACTTTCCCATGTTCCCTTCTTTACATGTCTATGATTCCACATTACATGAACTATCATAATGTTATTTCCCTAGAACACTTTCTCATTAAAACCAAATACTCGTAATGGATGATCTTAAAAGGATGCATCTATCTCATGCTCAACATCATCCGCATATATAAAATGAGAAGGTTTGAGGAGATATAGCTAATGTTTTGACACATGTAAAACATCATTCATAGAACTTTACCTCTATGAAATATCTAATCATTATGTTATTGATCCCATTCTCTCAACAAACTCAAAAGGATCAACAAACCTGGGCATGAAATTCCCCTATCACCATATACTATGGTGACCCAAACTAGGTGATACCTAAAAAAATACACGATGGCCCACTATAAAATCTTGGGGTTTTTGGAGTCTATTAGTATATGAGTTCTTTCTACTCTGAGTCATATCCATACATTTCTGAATCAACTAATCCTGCCATCTTCTGCATAAGACTCAGTCCCAACAACTCTGAATCACCTACCTCCATCCAGTATAGAGGTGTTCATCATGGCCTTCCATATATAACCTCATATGGTTCCATTTAAATATATTCCTAATAACTACATCTGTAGGAAAACTACACTAGTGAAAGGTTTTCCTCCAAATACCCAATAAAATAAAGATCACAAGCTTGTAGTATATCCTCATGAACAAGTATGGTGTGCTCTGATTACCCCTCTGTATGTGGGTGGATATCCAGACTCAAGGAAACCTACATACAAAGAGATTTCTGTATTACCAACTAGAATTCTGAAATAAAAAATGATTTTTGGTCAAAGAAAATAGCTCGTGGAAACCCATACAGATGGACTATCTCATTAACATACAGTTCTCCCTACTAATCCACTGAAAAGGTCTCCCATAAAGGTAATAAATTTGCTACTTTGATCAGTCGGTCCACAATCACACAAATAGCATCATTCTTTTGAGGTGTCTTTAGGAGACCCAATATAATGTCCATATTCACTTCATCCCACTTCTACGCTAGAATTTCAAATTTTTGTAGTATACCAGCAGGTCTTCGATCCTCTACCTTCACATGATGATAGGTGAAGCATCGTGTCATGAACCATTTTTTCTCATTTTTCATGTTTGTCCACCAAAACTATCACCATAGCTCGTGGTACATTTTGGCCACACCTAGATGAACCACCCACATTGAGGCATGAAACTCACACATTAAATCCTCTTTAATGTTCATAGATACAACAAAATCATTGCTGACAATGAAAATCTAATTCACATCTATACTTCAATTGGAAGGTGACTCCTCACATTCAAGGATTTACGTCAAGGTAAATAACATTGGTTAATCATACTGTCTATCTATGACCCTTAATAAAATATTGGGCTCTACTAAAACTGATATAATAGTCTTATTCTCTGGGCTCTCATTAACCACAATGTGCATATCATCCAAAAAATATATCATCATCCACTTATAACTAGACTTATGGACTGCCTGATTTAGAGTTTTCCTGCTCAAATCATCGGCAATATTATTTCCTTCTAGGGCCTATATTCTAGGAAATGAATTGAATGAGTGAATATAATCAACCTATATATTCTACCAAATATTCAAATCTCATTGGGAAAAGATATACATTAAACGTTTGTGTTTAGTATAAATAGTATCTTTTTTTTCTAACAGATAATGATGCCAAAACATTAAATCATACACCACTACAACCAACTCGAGATCATGTGTAGGGTAGTTCCTTTCATGAGGCCTCTAAATTTGATACCCATATACCAAAAATCTATCTCCATGAATCAACACAACTTCATGCCCCATCTCATAATCATCATATTACACCGTGTACTCTTCACATGGAATAGGTAGGATCAATATGGGTACTGATTTTAAACGCTTCATCAATTCATAGAAAACATTCTTAAAATCTTCCAACCATTAAAACATTATCTCCTTCTGGCTCAATCTAGAAAGTGGGGCTTCCAAATAGGAAAATTCCTAAATGAATATAATTTAATATTGAGATAGACCTAGAAATCCATGGATATCGAAGTCGTTCTTCAGATGCTCCAAAGAAACCACTTCTTTCACCTTCTCTGTGTCCACTAACAAACCTTCCTTTGAGATGATGTGACCTAATAAGTGTACCTGATCAATCCAAAACATGCACTTAGATAGCATGATTCATATCCAATTCTCTCTCAGTGTGCATTGGATGATGTCAAGATGGTGGGTGTGATCATCATGAGTCTTGGAGTACACCAATATGTCATCCATAAACACCACCACAAATAGATCAAGGTACGAATGAAATTTCATGTTCATTAAAGCCTTAAAAACTACTAGTTCATTGGTCAATCCAAACAGTATGATGACAAACACATAAAGTCCATACCTACGTTTGAATGTAGTCCTTAGTATACCATAATTCCAAAATATGAGATTATGATACCCTGATCTCAATTCAATCTATGATAATACAAAATATCATCTCAACTGGTCAAATTGATTCGTTAATATGCAGAAATGAATATGGGTCCTTCATAGTCTTCTAATTCATCTTCTGGTAGTTAACACACAAGAGTAGAGTCTTGTTATTTTTATTTGTAAACAAAACTGGTTAATCCAAAGGAAATGTACTTAGATGGATTAATCTGTTATCCACCAACTCTTCCAACTTGGTCTTGACCTCTTTAATCTCTATATGTTCAATTATGTATGGTGTAATAGAAATTTTCTTGGTCACCGGCTTGAGCTCAATTGTAAATTCTATATCTCTATAAGGTGGAAACACTGAGATGTCTTTAGGAAGGGCATCCTAAAACTGTTCCACTATAAGAGTAAATACAACATACTATAGACCACCATCATCCTAAAATATACTAGAAACCTGGGATGGGAGCTCTCCTTACTATTATGTAATTGTCCATGCTTAGCCTGCCTGTATCTACCACTCTCCTCGCTAAACATAAATGCCATCCTTATGATATTTAAAAGTAACACTCATGTGATACCAGTCTATTTGGGCTTACTATGCCACTAAAAATCCATACCCATAATTATATCTATTCGTGAAATGTCTATAATATATAAATACCACATAATTTCATACTCCCCACCCTCGAGAGAACATCCCTATCATAAGAATTTGTCTCTCGAACGCACTCCCATAGACATGCATATAATCAAAACCACACTCATGAATTCCACCTCTAGGCTCAAACCATTCACAAGTTTTATAGAAAAAAACATAATAAGAGGATATAATTTCAAATAAGGAACTTGTTAATGAAGAAGCTACAATATTAGTATCGTTCACTTTCAATGGTCCGACCTCACTCTCCAAAATTGTAGGTTGTATAATATGGAACGGTCCTTCCCCTATTCTTTGTGATGTAGTCTGTCTCCCCTAATATTCACCACTTTGTTGATCTGGGTTCCCTTTCCCTAAAGATCCACATCTACTACCTATACTGCCTCGACTAGAAGAACTCTAGCTACAATCCTAACATGGTGTGTAAGATATCATTCCCATATTAGATTGATCATGGCTACAACATCACTGATCTTATATTTTTGGGTCCTAAAAAACTTATTTAGATTTAAAATCAGACCAAAAGACCATAAATCTACTTCTGGTCGGGGGTACTATCTCCAAAAGTGTCCCAACCTACCACACTAGTGATAGATCACTCATGTAAGGTCCTTTTCTATTAATTCATCAATCTGGGTACTCCATTTCCCACTTCCCTAGATGACGCAATCATAGCGATGCTTTCTACTCTTGGGTGTTGTACCCACTTTTCATCTAGCTGGAACCACGTGTCTTTCACTAAAAGCCTCATTAAAGATACCCACATCTACAAGGGCATGATGCACCACCTCAGCATATATATTCAACCAAAAAAGGTTATCCTTGGAATTAATTTCATATTTAATCCCATCCTGAAAATACATCACCATAGTTTTCTCATCCCCTTCCAACACTGGATAAAATCAATAAAAATCTGTAAATCATCCAGCATAGTCTATCACAAACATACTCCCCTATGTTAACCTCATTAACTCAGCTACTCTCTCCTACCTCAGTGTCTTTGGATAGATGTGCTCTAGGATATTCACGAAGAATTACTTCCATAATATACCATCAGACTTTCCAGTCCACACCTGAACATCCCACCAGCTCTCCGCTAATCCTCATATCATATAAGTAGAAAACACGACCCTCCTCTCAAAAGGTGTATCTAAATTGTCAATTATTGTCTCAAAAAACTAAACACAGAACTCATATCCCTCAGGTCAACCCTCTCTATTAATATTAGTAGGGTGATCCACATAGAACTCCCTTATCAGACCAACATACTTTTCAGAACCCACCTTGAACCTTTTCCCATGAACTTCTTGAAGTGGGGAATGTTCTCTTGGAATATATCCCCGACTTCATCACCCGGAATAATCAGTTCCTCATGTCCCTCTACTGGTAGATCACCTTTATCCATGACCTATAGTCATCCTCTCAATAAGTGTTGTCGGGGATAAATATATCTATAATTACCAACATACAGCTTAGAACAAAATTAGAAACACTAACACATTTATGAAAGAGGGAAAACAAAACAATACACAACAAGTTGTTCCAAAAACCCCACCATATGGTCAAAACTGAGGAACTATCACTATAATTACCCATCTTACAACAAGATCATGGTTCAAAAAGGAAACATCATTCCCATTATATAGTTTTCTAATTTAGAAACCCAATTATTCTAATATTTCATCATTATACAATATTAAATTTCATCTTATCCACCAATTTCATTTCAATTTTACATGAAAGGAAAAAACAATTCATGTTCATAAACATACCCATAACCCATTTTCCCATGTGTGCCTAAAATGATTCATGTCACAAAAAAATATTGAGTTCCTGGAATGATCCATGTAACTCAACACTCATGCCATATCGGGACATGAGTAAAATCTCAACATTTCATAGAAATAATAATCTCATCACACAAAAATTTCATCACCCAAGGTGAAATAATATTCAATTATAATAAAAAAAAATCAATGATTACAATCCCACCCTGAGTACCTAGGTTTTCCAATATACAATGGTCAGTTACTCCAATGAATGAGCTCATAACCAAGGAATAAATCTTCCTAGTATTCTAGAAACCTTTCCTAAACACAAAGACAAAATAAAAAAATAAAATAAAGCAGGGCTCTAATACCACATTTTATTGTCTCGACATGGGTGACACAGACCAGTGCCCCAAGCTACTGGGTCACATGACCTCAATCATGCCTCCCCATACACTAGATGATGCTAACAAGAATCGAGGGTCTACTATTAATCATGGGGAGACTATACCATCTTTTACCCGAGTAAATACACAAGTGGAAAATGAGATATAATAACTAAAAAACATGTAATAGTAACCCTAAATAAATATTATTACAAGATTTAAAAAACTGGAAATAAAATATTAAAACTAAATAAGAAAATATATCTTTAAAATTTAAATGTTATGTTTCTAAAATGTAACCCAAAATAAAGATACTGAAGACTGCCCAAGTGGGTTCTGAATTTACTCTCATTCCCTCAACGACGCTCCATCCCATATAATCCATCTAACATAGGACTTCTCACTTAACATATATATAAAACAAAACGTTTATTCAGGTACATAGAAAACATCTCGAGTGGGGTGTGATTACAACTCAGTAGGCCACCACTATTAGCGTCTAAAACAATATCCAGTTAATAGAAAGTGTATGTA
This sequence comes from Viscum album, assembly GCA_963277665.1. NCBI lineage: Eukaryota > Viridiplantae > Streptophyta > Magnoliopsida > Santalales > Viscaceae > Viscum > Viscum album. The sequence goes on along the minus strand of OY728167.1, from coordinate 557,188,934 downwards.
ATTGTATAAAGAAATAATTATAATTCATAAGTAAATATTTATCACATTATCAATTAATCTGTTTTTAACCACATAATCCCTCAGGTTCCCATAGACACCCGTACATCAATCCCCACTTCGGTTCATACTAGATCCCAAATTATGTTTGACAGATATCACATATTATAATTCCATTGTTACCATTATTTAATTCATACCTGAATGCACATGTCACCATCCAGACATTATAATATATAATGACCAATTTCCCATTCATTAATTCAAAAAAAATACCATGTTACCAAACATTACACACACATTTGAATGACCATGTTTCCATTAGTTATTTCAAAAATAAGGACAATGTTACCTTCCATACCACACACATTAGAATGACCATGTTCCCAATATTTATTTCTAAAATAAATGACAATTTTACCACTCATACCACACACATTATAATAACCATGTTCTCATTCATTATTTCTTAACAAAATGGACATGATACCATTCATAACCTATAATAAATTAACCAATTAATTATCTGCATCAAATCCATTTCTAATTAAACAATTATTTTTATCAAATAAATCCCATTATTTAATTCTAAAATTAATTAAGTATATAAATCCCATTAATTAATTTATCAATTAATTAATCAATATATGGAAACTAAAAATCCCATAATTAATTCCAAAATTAATTATCTCATTCAGAATCTTAATACAACATAATTAATTCCAAAGTTAATAGTCTAAAATCAAGAATATTTGTATCTCATAATTAATTCCAAATATCATAAACTCTTTCAAAAAATAAATATCTAGTAATTAATTCTACAATTAATAACCTAAATCTATAATTCTTGAAATCCCCAAGGATAAAACTTCTCAATTATTTAATTAAAAAAATCAATTAATTAAATCAAGATGCTCAATTTATAGACATAAAAAAGAAATTTTACAATTACGTACACATAATTGAAATCAATACTATGGATTTGAATTATAAACCACCTACCTCGATTCGTTGAAGGGTGATTTCACAATGAAAACCCCCAAAATTTTAGCAGCACGACGATATAGAATGACATCCTGATATAAAACCCTAAAAAAGATCAAATTAATCGTGATCCCAAAAATATATATCTATATATACAACCCTAGAACTATATCTAATAAAAATATGAAGAAAGTACCATTTATATAATTGGATAGGAATGGAAAAGGAATGGGAAAATAACTGATATATGACCCTCTTACCAGGGGAGGCGAAAATCTTCGATCCAGGATTCGAATCGTGAATAAAGGAGGTCTGGAAGGCATAAAATTGGTTCGAGATGATCCCAAATCATGAAAGATCATCTAGGTTCAAATGGGGGTGGAATAGTAGTTAAAATGGGGGTTTGGGTGATTAAAATTCTAATTTTGGTTCATTTAAAAAGTCATGTACATTTATCTAGGTAGGGGCATATAGTTTCCCCTAAAAGTGTTCCAAATTGTTCTCTTATGTTATGGGGTGAATAGTGACTCATTAGAGGGTTCATGGTTTGGAAATCCATGTGCTAACTTTGTAAATCCCCACTCTCTGGGGTTTCATAGTTTGCTGGGGTGGGACACATGGTTTGGGAAAACCGTGCGCCAACCCTACACTACCATTAACCCTTCTAGTTTTCTCAAATTTTCACCCAAATTCACACCATAATAAAAACCAAAAAAATTGCTCAATAAAAGAAAAAAGAATAACTATAAACTAGTCTAAAATATCTCCATAAAAGGAAGGTGTTTTACATTTATAGATATAAAAGCCTCTTATATAAATTTATGTCGAATTTACTAGACTAAAACCGAATCCTAATGAGTGGTACAAGATGTTGGAATAATTAGTTGTGATTCATGGATAGAAGAAAAAATATGGGGAGAAATATCTCTACTTGATGAGGTTTTAGGACATTAATTTAATTTCACCCCGACATTATTTTGATTTAATGTTGATCAATGATAATGTTATTATGAAGATAATCTAACTAAAGAAGGATTTGACCAAGTCTTTTGATATGAAATAATGGAGAGCATCTCAAAAAATTATTGAGATATATACAATTCATTATTAAAAGGTAATTTGGATTCTCTAGTCTGTTTAGAGATATATAGAATGAAAACTGATGTGATTAAACATGGATAGTGCCAAACCAATTATCATTCATCTTCCAAATCATAAATGTTGAGATTTTATAACACACACCTTAACTATATTTCTAAGTTATATAACCAATCCATAATAAAAATATCATATTGAGTTCTATTATATATGGGTAAAGTTCATTGAGATCTCCATGTAGAGAGAGGGGTTAGGTTTTGGTAAAGCATTTTTCAAAGATAAATAAATTCCATTTTTCATCCCATTTACCTTTTTATTATTCTATTAATTGTTGAAAAAAATAAAATAGAGGTAAAAAATGGGGATAAAGGAGATCAAGGAATTGGGGAAATAAAAATTGAGGAAAAATAAATTAATAGAAAAAGTGGAAAAAGATGAAAGAAAAGGGTAAATAAATTGATACGGAAGAAGAATAAAATTCATATGAAGGTATTAAATGGATAGATAATGAAACCGTAGAAAAAAAGTGATCTATAAATAACATAAGTAAATAAAATAACACATTGTTAAATACCATCCCCTAGAATTTGACAATTAGGTTTGGTTGAAACCATTTCATGAAATACGATTCTACAAACCATGATATCTTCAAGTGGTTTGAATATTATCCATCATTTTTTCCTTATTGAATACTTTGTAGTAATTCAATATAAAGTAATAAAAATTAGTTCTTGGAAAATGATATCATAAGTCCCATGAAAATATCAATGCTTCCATGGACGACATCTAAAATGAAATATACATGTAACAATAATATTTAAGTTTGATCATTGTATCTAGGTTTCTATTTTAAAAAAAATATGTTTTAATTAGCAGGTATATAATCCTAAATATGAACGATACGATCTTTGGGTAATAAATTTCACTATGTATTTTTAGATAAATAAGTAAATAAATATGAAGGGTAGAGTACATAAATTGTAGATAAATTAAATTTTTCATTTCAAGTGAGTGATTTTTGTATCCCCAAGGATTATAAAAATAAATTAATGATCATTGAAACATAATCTTTTTTTGAATCTATGATGTTTCCTCATTCATGGATTAAAAAATTAATTATTGATTATTGAATATTTGATTCAAAAAACAATGAATTGTTTTTTAATTATCAAAAAAATTAATACATTTTACTGTATTTATTCTTTTGAAATATTTATATAAATTTTTATAATAGAATAACAACATCAAAGTGGTTTTTAGGGTTAAAGGAATGATTTATATAATATTAACCAATCCTATTTACTAATTATATATGATTTGTTGATATTTTTTAATGATAACATATGAAACAAAATAACTCTTAAATTAAAAGGTAGCATAGAGGGAAAAGGTGTCAATGACATACATATTGATCAATTAATAATAATAAGTAATTTAATATTTATTTAATTTATTAAAAGTTTCATGATATATATATTTAGTCATAAAATGTTTTCAAAAAATATTAAATTGAATCAAATAATATAGTATTAGTGAAACCATTCTCTATGATGAAAGGTATAAATTTTATTAAATATATCTGTTTATCATTAAATATGGGGGGTTATGACAATGAACAAAAGTGAAGAATAATGAATTTTAAAAAGGATTTAATGTAACTAAAGTTATATTATTTTTTGATTAAACAATAATCATTTTAAAAATAACCCAATTTTTTTTAAAGAATACACATTAATAAAATTCAGAGTTAATAAAAAGAAGTATAGGAGAACAATAAAATTTGGTTTCTATAATCTAGGGATTACTTGTTTCATAATTTTCTAGCTCAATGTAATAATAACTTCACTATCTAAGGAAAATTAAATGTTCCAAAATTTAATAATCTAAGAAAATTAATTACTGCTACTTGACTATATTAATAAATTAAAAAATGATCAAGTTATCAGTTAATTAAAAAATATATGAATTATTCCCTATAAAAGAATATAATTTATAATTTTAGATATTCAAATGAAGAAAATGTTATTACAATTAATTTAAAAATAAAATACTTTTATAATAGTCATTGAAAGATAACATTATACTAAATTATGGTACACACGCCATCTATGAGGCCTGATTAGAGTACAGATCCTTGTGGTTCGTGCATGGTATGGAAAAAAATTATTTCTATAATATTTTTAATTATTAGAGAAGATAACAATATTCTCTTTTAAAAGATATAAAAAACTATTAAAAGGAATAGATGTTGTTATAATATTTGTTTTTTAATATTATATATCAGCTATAATGAACCATGGTTGAGGTACATTAATATTACATCACTTCTGTGGATCACTTTATACATTTTATGAAAACACACCCAATGACTACTCTAGTTTTGTACCTTTGGAAGCTTGTAAACATAAAAAATTTGTTTATAACTCGAATACTTCTTCTCCTCCCAATTTCATCATAACTATAACCCTTTTTGATATATCATACTTTAAACCTTTCATTGTATCATGGGGAAAATAAACATAAGAAAAGGTGAGATTAGATTATCATTAATGGTAAATAAGGGACATATATAAGCATATAATGAGCATAACTGTATGATAACATTATCTTGAAAATAAAAGATCATACCCTGCATATGAAAGATCATATACATGAGTCATGGAGTAAATATTGGAAATTAATAAGTCATTAATCATAATGAAATAAAGAATATAAGCCATAAAATCACTACATGGGAATACGACATATAAATTGTGGAAGACACATAATAATATAATATGATTTCCATAGTAGTAAATGCATCACTACCAGGGACATCTTAGTAGAATGGGTTCTCTTTCCATACCACAATGATAGTCATGGTTCACTACCATAACCATCTTGTCAGTCATGTTTCACTCCCATAACCAACATGGTATTCATAGTTCACTCCCATAACCATGTTGGAGGAAAAGGTCAATTAGGTTTATTTCATCCTATATAAAACATTACCCAATGCATCGGAGGGAGATATAGGTCCCACCCATATCATAATGAAATCATACATAAATGTTCCAAAAAACCAAAAAAAATATTTTTACAACCAATGAAATATAATGGGTTTCATAAACATGTAATAATATCATAAACATGGGAAATATATAGGCTTCATAATCATTTCATCAAAATTATATCCCAAAAAAAATGATGGTTTCCTAAACCTCATGAAATAAAAACATAGCCCATTAGGATAAATAATATTAATGGTATTCATGAAATATAACAAATAATGGAATCTCATATGTGGAAATTATTTTTAATGATCACTTGGACCATGGAGTTTCCTTAAAAATATCTTTCTTGAAATATACCACCTTTTTAAAAACCCTTATTTTAAATATAAACATAAAAATCTTAAAGAAATCATGAATACCTAATAAAATATTTAAATCATAAAACATTTATTTGAAATACTTTTCCTTGGAAATGGGCTTATGATATCTTTTAAAAACATTTCTTCATGAAAATATTCATTAAAATTTTCAAAGTTTCTCATACCTCTTTGAAACATTAGAATCACAATCACCATGAAAAAATAAAATTACCATAAGATTAAAATATCATGAATAGAAAAAAATCCTAAAAAACATGGAAAATATTTGTATATGAACCTCATAAAAGAACATAGGTGCATAACACAACATGTGTCTCAAAAAAGAAATATTGAGACAAAAATCCCTTTCTCATTTGGTAAATTTCAAACCATAAAACCAATTGAAATTGATATCATCGAATGGATATGTAAATAAAAATAAATTAAAGTATAAAAATAAGATAATACAATCATGGTCATTATGTACACACCGAATAATTGAGTGTTCAATATGGAACGTATCTCACAGAAATAACAAGTGAGATGAAATTCCCTTAAAACATTATAATTGGTGGATTAATATACCCCATGAAAGAAAGAAAAATATATGGATATGAAAATACCATAATATCATAGTTAAGAATAATAAAATAAATTCGTTTACCCTATATACCGCAAATATATGAGACATGTAATGTGTGAGGCATGTGTCTCACAGAAGTAAAGGTGAGACGAAAAATCCAAAACCATAGGTCTCATTCCATATGTACTTGACTGAAACTCTTATATATTGGTTTTAAATCTATTATAAAATTATAAATAAATCATAATAAAATTTATTATATCACATATGATTCATTTATGAATTTATTTTACCCATTTATTGACAATTCGAAGTTAAAGCATCATTTTGGGTAATAACCGCTTTGTTTATTATACGTGTTTTTACTTGTTATTCTTGATCCTATTACTTAGATCAGGATTTAAATACATCAAGAACGTAAATCATGATTTTAATAACATATATATTTAGTATATAATATACATAAAATATAGATATATGAATATTAATAAATCGTTCATTGAGATGATAAGTCATACGTACCTATGAACGGTATTTCCATTTTCTTATCGTGTTGAATAGAATAATGTAAATTAAATATTTGAATATATAGATAATATTATTAAATTAGCATTATTATGTCATATATTTCATATTTATTCATTATATTTATTTTTAAAATCATTCTTGAAAGGTTTACATGGAAGATGAATCTCATTGGTTCGTGGATATGGTCGGTCGTTCGTACGCACGAGCGACGATATATTTCTCTTAATGGTAAAAGGGTGAAGAATTAGATGGTATATTAATAAAAACGAGTTAATATCATGTAATATTTATTATTTATATATATTATATCAATAATAATTGTAACACCCCAGGTAAATAAGGAATATGACATTTTCATATTTATCCATATTTGTGAATAAAATATTGATATGACTTTAAAGGGGATGCTATGCTCGATGGCGTACCCAACACGCAAGAACGAGTTTCTTGGGAATCTTACATTGCACTCTATTAATAAAATAATATTATTTTAAATGGCAGTTAACATGTAGCCGTTGTATTGGCAGGAATGGATAGAAATAACTAAAATATGATTATATATGTTTTTAAATGTTTTTACATTTATCCAATAAAAGATAAAGGCTTAAAATATGGAAAGAATTCAATTTTAGGCGTATATGCCCTAGTTTTCACTAAAGGTTCACTTATCGCCTTTTGATGGCGAACCGTCATTAAATATAGTTTTGTTCACACTTATACATTCTATTGGACCAAATAAAACTCTTCTTTAGAATTGGGACATCAAAATTTACTTTCTGTAAATTTTTGGTATCTTTCCGATAAAGTTCTTTTTTTTCAATGAATAGTGTAAAATGTTGTATTTTAATTCAAAACCTCTTCTTAATCTAATTTATTTATATGATTAGATTATATTTTGAATTGTTTTTAAAGTGAAATTAGAATATATTTTTACCATTAAATCCAATAGTGGTCGTTGGAATTAATTTCACTTTGAAATCAGACTTAAACTAGTATCAATCTTTTGATACTTATTGTTTCATAAAAACACGCTATTTGCTCTGACAGTAGGAATTAATTATTAAATTAATTAATGTGACTTATATGTTTTGAATTTTTTAAAATATACTTCATTTTTGAATTCGGAATATCAAATATAGCATAGGGTGAATTTTTGGTAATTTTCTGAAAAACTTCAATTTTTGATGAATAGTGAAACCACTAAGTGGTACTTATAAAAACTGATTTTTCCATTTAAATGAAATTTTGCCATCATTGTGTTTTGATTTTCAAAAATCCGACATACATGGTTGCCATTAAGAAGTAAAATGTGGTTCAATGAGATTAAAATAATTTTTTGGTGAATAGTAACTTATTAAGTTTTTCATCGTGATTAGTGGTAATTAGTGTAGTTTAAGGTAAAAATAATGCATTAATAAAAGGAGATGAGCTTGACACATGTCTTACCCTCATTGGTTGTATCATGGCCGACCAAGACAAGCCATGGGTAAACTTGGGGACCCCATGGATCCACTTTGGTTGGGAAATGACATAAATAACATTTTATTTAATGTAAAAGTAAAATTGACACAAACATGATATGTTTTACTAAAACAATTTTTAAGTTGGGTTATAAAAGTCATATTTTTTATTATAAATATTCATTGGAAAGAAAAAAAGATTTCCTACATCATAGTATTTTTTTTATAATTTTTAGACATTAAATAAATTAAATTATTTATGACATAATAATGATGCAGCGATTACATCATTATTTGACGATTTAAATAAAATGGAAATATAATGTAAAATCTACGAACTACACAAGTCCAAAACTTATTGAATGAGTGGATTTAGAAGCCTTATCACCTTATACACGAATTATATCAATGTGGGACCTTTTTAAACCGAAACACATTTTCAAATAAAGTAATATTTCTTTACTTTCCAAAAGTGCCCCTCCTCTCCTCTTATAAAAGGCCCCCACCTCTACCTCATTTAACACACTCCTCAAGCCTTTGGCTCCGCCAACCCCTGACCATTTACTCTCTCAACATCCCTCTCCTAATCATAGAGTATTCCCTTTGGGCAGAATTTTTTCAGAGGAAGCCTTTATGCTCAAATCAAAAGGAGTTACACTTTTAAAGGTAATTCATTCTCTCATGTTCATTTGTTTTATTTTGCTTCTACAACCCCCTAAACTCTTTTTATTTACTTCATTTGTAATAACACCAGTATATTAAATATACTAGGATGTTGTTATAAGATTTATTCGAGCTACACTCTCACACAACTACATCAAATGGTTAAAGAACATACGGTTTCCGTGGATGGTGAAATTCTGCCTCCCGAAACGATGATTGTTCAATACTCATTTAACACCTTCAAAGGTGGCCATTATGATGTCACTATTTTTATATATGATATATAATATGTTTATGTTTTATTTATGCTTCTGTATTTTTCATTTTTGTCTTACCTTTATGGCTTCCATTATGGGTATACGTGATATCTTCATTTAAGGAAGTGCGGACTACCGCCCCCTCAAAGTGATTTGATTCGTTAAATACCATATGTGGGATGTATAAAGGATGGAAATATGATATTATATATGATATTATACTGTAATTATAATATAACTTTATATCATTATTATTCCATTCTATAAAATACGAAATAGAAATGAAAGTAGCGTTCATGCGTACGTACGGCTTACCGTCTCCATGAACGGTGCATTTCATTTCTTACCTCTAAATGATTATGTAATGTTATAAATGAATGCATGTACTGGATATATATGACATATATGATATCTACATAATGAATACAATTCTTGATATAATAAACATTTGGCCACACGAACAACATGTAATTGTAAGAAGTCCACTTTCGACTTAAGAACCAAATATCGGCAAAACAAATATTATTAACTTAAATGATTACATAATGTTTATGACATGGTAATAAGTGGTATAAAAGTAATAATTAACTTGAAAAAGTTTCTTAAGGAATTATAAATTAACTCAAGTTTATTATTCAGGAGATTAAAGAACGATCGAGTCAAGTCGGACCCGAGGTAAGGGATCCTACAACTCTCTTTCTTTTTAAGTACACTCTTTTATGTCATTTATTTTAAGCTCATCTTTCTTATGATTGGGAGGTTCTTTTATATTACATTTACTGTAATTTTTATGTTCATGTGATGAGAGACCCTATTCTCTCTCATCAATCCATTTTGGAAGTTTTGAGTGGCGCCGTTAGGCTGCCGAACTTTCGTAAGAGATCTAACCTCTCTCTTTCTTTTTAAGTATTTTCCTTTATGTCACTTCTTTTAAACTCCTCCTTGCAATGTTGGGGGATTTTCTTTTATATTACACTTGCTGTAAATTCTATTGTAATATGATGGGATACTCTATTTGATCTCATCAATCCATATTCGGAAGTTTTATGTGGCGCCGTTAGGCTGCCGAGTTTTCGTAAGGGATTTTTCATCTCACTTTTATTCCCATGAGATTTATGCTACATTTTCCACAAATTCCATTGAGTGGTGTATGTACTTCCCATTATTCTACTCTTTGTGTAATATACTTTCGTTTATGAGTATTTACATCAATGACCTATTGCCTTTCTTTCATGGGGTGTATGTTTTGAAAGATACCCAAGTCGGTAATGGAACCTTTCACCCTTCTCTTTTTTAAAAGACTTCTTTTATTGGGTCTTTTAATTTACATATTTTTATGTTGGGATATGTTCTCATACATCCTTATTGATGTAAATTTTATGTCCAAGTTATGAGATACACTTTTTATCTCTCATCAACTCATTTTGATGTGATGCCGTTAGGCTTTCAAGGGAACTTTTTAACCCAATTTCGATTTCATTGGGTTCAACTTGTAGTCATTGAATATGTCATCCATTGAATATGTGTGAATGACCTTTTATTGTTTTACACTTAATATCCACTTATATTGGGTGTATATATATTTGTCACACATATTTTTGAGATTTATTTGTCCTTAATTTAAGGATACCTTCTTTATAAGGGATTTCATCACATTTGACATTTCTATTGAGGGTTCATTGTTGTTATGCACCAATTCACTCTTATATGGTGTATATACTGTCCCTTGGAGTATTATATCATGAATCCTTTTATTCTCATGATATTATAAAGTTCTGACTAAATGTTATTCCTCGATTATTGTTTTCAAGTGTCTCTAATTTTTGGTAAAACACCTTTAACCAAAATATCGTTTTAAATGTTTTAATTATTTGTTATTATTAATATCCATGTTTTCAAAATGGTTTTAAGTATTTATTTATATGGATATTAATGGTTTAAAATGTTAAAAGCTTCAAGGTGGTATGGGACACTTTGATTCAAAAATCTCTTTATTAAATGTTTTAAATGGTTTTGGAAATGGTTTCTTTTTGAATGAATTCATTATTTCAATATCCTAAAATGTTATATTGTGATTGAAATGTGGAAATGTTATGTTTCCTTTATTCATGTTTATGTGATACGATTATGTTATGGTTCTTGGGCATTGTTATGAAGAACGTGTGGTTCCGTGATAAACTAATGGCGGGTGAGCCCGATATAGCTCTCCAATGCATTGGGTAACGCGAAGGAGTGAAACGTTAAGGTTTCTCCGAAGAGATTTAGGGAATATAATGTGATGGGTATTCCAAACGTAACCAAGAGGTTTACTCCCTACGTAAGAATGTTATGAATGCCTCAAGTTACCTTTATGTCTTATGTTTTCTATGATTTATTCATGATTTGATATGCCTATGTTTTATGGGTAAAGTATGATTTCATTCTTATGTATATATGAACTCATGTTTCCTTTCCATATTTTTATAACCCTTACTGAGCTTTTTATGCTCATCCCAAGTTTTTGAAATGCTTTTCACAGGTCAAGGGAAAGGTACATGATGTGACGATAGTGTCAAGGATGTGTCAAGAAAGAATCCGCGTTTTATTTTAAATAGGTTTCCATTGATGGGAAGAATGAATATTGTCTTTTATGTAACCACCTTGTTTAAATGTGGAATGTAATGCAAGTTTCATGATCTAATTCTCTAAAACTCTAAACCTGAAAATATCCTCAATGTGTAGTCTTGTAATAACTCAAGTTTAATTAAGGTTTAAGGCTGGGGCCTTATAGTTGGTATCAAAGGTCGGTTTAGATAACTTTAGAGGTTAGGGTATTCTTTAAGCATAAGTGACATTACCATAATGGTTGGGATTTCAGAAAGAGTCCTAGTTTTAGATAAAGTGAATGAGTAAGTATATCTTAGTGTTTACCTTCCTCATTAGTACATGATGGTTTTGTTGATATACTCACACTGACCTTTTTGGTTTTGGTAAATGGTTGGATCTAGCAGGCACCAAAGTGACAATGGGTTTGAAGGAAATTGTGGTGGTTCTCTGATTAAGATACTAGATGAGATTGGGGATTCAATAAGGAATCTCATAGTTGTTCTAAACCAACTATCAAGGAGTCATGATCAATCACTTCAACCTTGGTGAGTTCTCTAATGCATCATGTACGAGATGGCCAACTCGATGTGGAAATTCAGGTAATAATTATTACGGTAACCATTAGGGTTTATATGATCCTTACTTTTGAGGTAATTATGGGTTATTATATGATATGATGGAAAATTAAGGGCATGAGATAAACATGAGGTTAAAATATGTTATGATTATTCTTGAAAATTTTATCTCATTTTGGGGACTGTTTTAAGAATTATATAGTTTTGGAAAAAGGACAACACGCAGACCGTGTGACATCCCGTCGCGTCGGACATAGCTGCGGGAATCGAACCCACAACCAAAGTGCGACTGGTATTTATTGCCTACCACTGGACTACGTGAAGTCCCTGGTTAGTTTGACTGAGTCGTTCTAGTTATATGATTTTATGAATTAAGAGTAAGTTGATTTTGGAGGATATGTGATTAGGATAATTACTTTTCAATGTGAGACTTTAGGAGCAACTGATGTTGTTTGGTGATAAATGTTATGATTTAACTTGGAAGACTATGTGACTAAATCCTTCAAATATTTGGGTTTCAATCTTAGATGGGTTTACTTTGAAGATTTTTATGGACAAATTTTTTATCGGATGGTCCTCGTTGAACTTTGGGTTTTGTTGGACAAATTTTGGAGATTAAGAATATATTTTCTTTTTATAAGGGGTTATCCTTTTCTGGATTATCTGATCTTGTACTAACCTTTTTAATTTTGGTTTTGGTTAATGCCTAAATACATGGGATGTATATAGTTCTCTTTTGGGGATTAGTTTATTCTCTAGAAGTTGATTATAGTACTCTTAATGCGAACAAGTCTCCCTAAATACTCGTCTTTTGGAAAAAATATGAGTTTGACTAAGGAATCTAGTAAAAGTTGAAAGTCAACATGATAAGTGATTATGCTTCCTTATGAATAAATTCCTCAATAAAAAGTAACTTAAAACAAAAATGTTGTCTATTAACTTTTCCTACTGGGGAACCCAACACCGTTTAACCCATCACAAGTTTGTGATTTTCTTATTGTTAACTTTCTCCTAAACATGTTTTCTATCACTCTCCATCGGAACATGACCCTATGTTTTCTCCTCCATGTCCATATTTTCATACTTAGAATCCTAGTATGGGTTAACTCGGGTGACCTCTGTGCTTATATTTATTTATTTTAAAGTGATTGTTTTACCGACTCCTCTTCCGATGTGGGACGTTCAAGGATGTTTCCAAGCGCAATTTTAAAATTGCGAGGACGCAATTCCCAAAAGGGGGGAAGGATGTAACACCCCAGGTAAATAAGGAATATGACATTTTCATATTTATCCATATTTGTGAATAAAATATTGATATTACTTTAAAGGGGACGCTATGCTCGATGGCGTACCCAACACGCAAGAACGAGTTTCTTGGGAATCTTACGTTGCACTCTATTAATAAAATAATATTATTTTAAATGGAATTTAACATGTAGACGTTGTATTGGCGGGAATGGATAGAAATAACTAAAATATGATTATATATGTTTTTAAATGTTTTTACATTTATCCAATAAAAGATAAAGGCTTAAAATATGGAAAGAATTCAATTTTAGGCGTATATGCCCTAGTTTTCACTAAAGGTTCACTTATCGCCTTTTGATGGCGAACCGTCATTAAATATAGTTTTTTTCACACTTATACATTCTATTGGACCAAATAAAACTCTTCTTTAGAATTGGGACATCAAAATTTACTTTGTGTAAATTTTTGGTATCTTTCCAATAAAGTTCTTTTTTTTCAATGAATAGTGTAAAATGTTGTATTTTAATTCAAAACCTCTTTTTAATCTAATTTATTTATATGATTAGATTATATTTTTAATTGGTTTTAAAGTTAAATTAGAATATATTTTTACCATTAAATCCAATAGTGGTCGTTGGAATTAATTTCACTTTGAAATCGGACTTAAACTAGTATCAATCTTTTGATACTTATGGTTTCATAAAAACACGCTATTTGCTCTGACAGCGGGAATTAATTATTAAATAAATTAATGTGAATTATATGTTTTGAATTTTGTAAAATAGACTTCATTTTTGAATTCGGAATATCAAATATAGATTAGGGTGAATTTTTGGTAATTTTCTGAAAAACATCAATTTTTGATGAATAGTGAAACCACTAAGTGGTACTTATAAAAACTGATTTTTCCGTTTAAATGAAATTTTTCCATCATTGTGTTTTGATTATCAAAAATCCGACATACATGGTTGTCATTAAGAAGTAAAATGTGGTTCAATGAGATTAAAATATTTTTTTGGTGAATAGTAACTTATTAAGTTTTTAATCGCGATTAGTGGTAATTAGTGTAGTTTAAGGTAAAAATAATGCTTTAATAAAATGAGATGAGCTTGAAACATGTCTTACCCTAATTGGTTGTATCATGGCCGACCAAGAAAAGCCATGGGTCAACTTGGGGACCCCATGGATCCACTTTGGTTGGGAAATGACATAAATAACATTTTATTTAATGTAAAAGTAAAATTGACACAAACATGATATGTTTTACTAAAACAATTTTTAAATGGGGTTATACAAGTCATATTTTTGATTATAAATATTAATTGGAAAGAAAAAAATATTTCCTACATCATAGTATTTGTTTTATAATTTTTAGACATTAAATAAATTAAATTATTTATGACATAGTAATGATGCAGCGATGACATCATTATTTGACGATTTAAATAAAATGGAAAGATAATGTAAAATATATAAACTACACATGTCCAAAACTTATTGGATGAGTGGATTTCGAAGCCTTATCACCTTATCCACGAATTATATCAATGTGGGACCTTTTTAAACCGAAAAACATTTTCAAATAAAGTAATATTTCTTTACTTTCCAAAAGTGCCCCTCCTCTCCTCTTATAAAAGGCCCCCACCTCTACCTCATTTAACACACTCCTCAAGCCTTTGGATCGGCCAAACCCTGCCCATTTACTCTCTCCACATCCATCTACTCATCCTAGAGTTTTCCCTTTAGGAAGAATCCTTTCAAAGGAAGCCTTTATGCTCAAATCAATAGGAGTTACACTTTTAAAGGTAATTCATTCTCTCATGTTCATTTATTTTATTTTGCTTCTCCAACCCCCTAAACTCTTTTTATTTACTTCTTTTGTAACAACACCAGTATCTTCAATATACTAGGATGTTGTTATAAGATTTATTCGAGCTACACTCTCACACAACTACATCAAATGGTTAAAGAACATACGGTTTCCGTGGATGGTGAAATTCTGCCTTCCGAAACGATGATTGTTCAATACTCATTTAACACCTTCAAAGGTGGCCATTATCATGTCACTATTTTTATATATGATATATAATATGTTTATGTTTTATTTATGCTTCTGTATTTTTCATTTTTGTCTTACCTTTATGGCTTCCATTATGGGTATACGCGATATCTTCATTTAAGGAAGTGCGGACTACCGCCCCCTCAAAGTGATTTGATTCGTTAAATACCATATGTGGGATGTATAAAGGATGGAAATATGATATTATATATGATATTATACTGGAATTATAATATACCTTTATATCATTATTATTCCATTCTATAAAATACGAAATAGAAATGAAAGTAGCGTTCATGCGTACGTACGGCTTACCGTCTCCATGAACGGTGCATTTCATTTCTTACCTCTAAATGATTATGTAATATTATAAATGAATGCATGTACTAGATATATATTACATATATGATATCTACATAATGAATAAAATTCTGGATATAATAAACATTTGGCCACACGAACAACATGTAATTGTAAGAAGTCCACTTTCGACTTAAGAACCAAATATCGGCAAAACAAATATTATTAACTTAAATGATTACATAATGTTTATGACATGGTAATAAGTGGTATAAAAGTAATAATGAACTTGAAAAAGGTTCTTAAGGAATTATAAATTAACTCAAGTTTATTATTCAGGAGATTAAAGAACGATCGAGTCAAGTCGGACCCGAGGTAAGGGATCCTACAACTCTCTTTCTTTTTAAGTACACTCTTTTATGTCATTTATTTTAAGCTCATATTTCTTATGATTGGGATGTTATTTTATATTAAATTTACTGTAATTTTTATGTTAATGTGAGGAGAGACCCTATTCTCTCTCATCAATCCATTTTGGAAGTTTTGAGTGGCGCCGTTAGGCTGCCGAACTTTCGTAAGAGATCTAACCTCTCTCTTTCTTTTTAAGTACTCTCCTTTATGTCACTTCTTTTAAACTCCTCCTTGCAATGTTGGGGGATTTTCTTTTATATTACACTTGATGTAAATTCTATTGTAATATGATGGGATACTCTATTTGATCTTATCAATCCATATTCGGAAGTTTTATGTGGCGCCGTTAGGCTGCCGAGTTTTCGTAAGGGATTTTTCATCTCACTTTTATTCCCGTGAGATTTATGCTACATTTGCCACAAATTCCATTGAGTGGTGTATGTACTTCCCATTATTCTACTCTTTGTGTAATATACTTTTGTTTATGATTATTTACATCAATGACCTATTGTCTTTCTTTCATGGGGTGTATGTTTTGAAAGATACCCAAGTCGGTAAGGGAACCTTTCACCCTCCTCTTTTTTAAAATACTTCTTTTATTGGGTCTTTTAATTTACATATTTTTATGTTGGGATATGTTCTCATACATCCTTATTGATGTAAATTTTATGTCCAAGTGATGAGATACACTTTTTATCTCTCATCAACTCATTTTGATGTGATGCCGTTAGGCTTTCAAGGGAACTTTTTAACCCAATTTCGATTTCTTTGGGTTCAACTTGTAGTCATTGAATATGTCATCCATTGAATATTTGTGAATGAACTTTTATTGTTTTACACTTAATATCCACTTATATTGGGTGTATATATATTTTTCACACATATTTTTGAGATTTATTTGTCGTTAATTTAAGGATACCTTCTTTATAAGGGATTTCATCACATTTGACATTTCTATTGAGGGTTCATTGTTGTTATGCACCAATTCACTCTTATATGGTGTATATACTGTCCTTTGGAGTATTATATCATGAATCCTTTTATTCTCATGATATTATAAAGTTCTGACTAAATGTTATTCCTCGATTTTTATATTCAAGTGTCTCTAATTTTTGGTAAAACCCCTTTAACCAAAATATCGTTTTAAATGTTTTAATTATTTGTTCTTATTAATATCCATGTTTTCAAAATGGTTTTAAGGATTTATTTATATGGATATTAATGGTTTAAAATGTTAAAAGCTTCAAGGTGGTATGGGACACTTTGATTGAAAAATCTCTTTATTAAATGTTTTAAATGGTTTTGGAAATGGTTTCTTTTTGAATGGATTCATTATTTCAATATCCTAAAATGTTATATTGTGATTGAAATGTGGAAATGTTATGTTTCCTTTATTCATGTTTATGTGATACGATTATGTTATGGTTCTTGGGCATTGTTATGAAGAACGGGTGGTTCTGTGATAAACTAAGGGCGGGTGATCCCGATATAGCTCTCCAATGCATTGGGTAACGCGAAGGAGTGAAACGTTAAGGTTTCTCCGAAGAGATTTAGGGAATATACTGTGATGGGTATTCCAAACGTAACCAAGAGGTTTACTCCCTACGTAAGAATGTTATGAATTCCTCAAGTTACCTTTATGTCTTATGTTTTCTATGATTTATTCATGATTTGATATGCCTATGTTTTATGGGTAAAGAATGATTTCATTCTTATGTATATATGAACTCATGTTTCCTTTCCATATTTTTATAACCCTTACTGAGATTTTTATGCTCATCCCATGTTTTTGAAATGCTTTTCACAGGTCAAGGGAAAGGTACATGATGTGATGATAGTGTCAAGGATGTGTCAAGAAAGAATCTGTGTTTTATTTTAAATAGGTTTCCATTGATGGGAAGAATGAATATTGTATTTTATGTAACCACCTTGTTTAAATGTGGAATGTAATGCAAGTTTCATGATCTAATTCTATAAAACTCTAAACCTGAAAATATCCTCAATGTGTAGTCTTGTAATAACTCAAGTTTAAGTAAGGTTTAAGGCTGGGGCCTTATAGTTGGTATCAAAGGTCGGTTTAGATAACTTTAGAGGTTAGGGTATTCTTTAAGCATAACTGACATTACCATAATGGTTAGGATTTCATAAAGAGTCCTAGTTTTAGATAAAGTGAATGAGTAAGTATATCTTAGTGTTTACCTTCTTCATTAGTACATGATGGTTTTTTTGATATACTCACACTGACCTTTTTGGTTTTAGTAAATGGATGGATCTAGCAGGCACCAAAGTGACAATGGGTTTGAAGGAAACTGTGGTGGTTCTCTGATTAAGATATTGTATGAGATGGGGGATTCAATGAGGAATCTAATAGTTGTTCTAAACCAACTATCAAGGAGTCATGATCAATCACTTCAACCTTGGTGAGTTCTCTAATGCATCATGTACGAGATGGCCAACTCGATGTGGAAATTCAGGTAATAATTATTAAGATAACCATTAGGGTTTATATGATCCTTACTTTTGAGGTAAATATGGGTTATTATATGATATGATGGAAAATGAAGGGCATGAGATAAACATGAGGTTAAAATATGTTATGATTATTCTTGAAAATTTTATCTCATTTTGGGGAATGTTTTAAGAATTATATAGTTTTGGAAAAAGGACAACACACAGACCGTGTGACATCCCGTCGCGTCGGACATAGCTGCGGGAATCGAACCCACAACCAAAGTGCGACTGGTATTTATTGCCTACCACTGGACTACGTGAAGTCCCTGGTTAGTTTGACTGAGTATTTCTAGTTATATGATTTTATGAATTAAGAGTAAGTTGATTTTGGAGGATATGTGATTAGGATAATTACTTTTCAATGTGAGACTTTAGGAGCAACTGATGTTGTTTGGTGATAAATGTTATGATTTAACTTGGAAGACTATGTGAATAAATCCTTCAAATATTTGGGTTTAAATCTTAGATGGGTTTACTTTGAAGATTTTTGTGGACAAATTGTTTATCGGATGGTCCTCGTTGAACTTTGGGTTTTGTTGGACAAATTTTGGAGATTAAGAATATATTTTCTTTTTATAAGGGGTTGTCCTTTTCTGGATTATCTGATCTTGTACTAACCTTTTTAATTTTGGTTTTGTTTAAAGACTAAATACATGGGATGTATATAGTTCTCTTTTGGGGATTAGGTGATTCTCTAGAAGTTGATTATAGTACTCTTAATGCGAACAAGTCTCCCTAAATACTCGTCTTTTGGAAAAAATATGAGTTTGACTAAGGAATCTAGTAAAAGTTGAAAGTCAACATGATAAGTGATTATGCTTCCTTATGAATAAATTCCTCAATAAAAAGTAACTTAAAACAAAAATGTTGTCTATTAACGTTTCCTACTGGGGAACCCAACACCGTTTAACCCATCACAAGTTTGTGATTTTCTTATTGTTAGCTTTCTCCTAAACATGTTTTCTATCACTCTCCATCGGAACATGACCATATGTTTTCTCCTCCATGTCCATATTTTCATACTTAGAATCCTAGTATGGGTTAACTCGGGTGACCTCTGTGCTTATCTTTATTTATTTTAAAGTGATTGTTTTACCGACTCCTCTTCCGATGTGGGACGTTCAAGGATGTTTCCAAGCGCAATTTTAAAATTGCAAGGACGCAATTCCCAAAAGGGGGGAAGGATGTAACACCCCAGGTAAATAAGGAATATGAAATTTTCATATTTATCCATATTTGTGAATAAAATATTGATATGACTTTAAAGGGGATGCTATGCTCGATGGCGTACCCAACACGCAAGAACGAGTTTCTTGGGAATCTTACGTTGCACTCTATTAATAAAATAATATTATTTTAAATGGCAGTTAACATGTAGCCGTTGTATTGGCGGGAATGGATATAAATAACTAAAATATGATTATATATGTTTTTAAATGTTTTTACATTTATCCAATAAAAGATAAAGGCTTAAAATATGGAAAGAATTCAATTTTAGGCGTATATGCCCTAGTTTTCACTAAAGGTTCACTTATCGCCTTTTGATGGAGAACCGTCATTAAATATAGTTTTGTTCACACTTATAAATTATATTGGACCAAATAAAACTCTTCTTTAGAATTGGGACATCAAAATTTACTTTTTGTAAATTTTTGATATCTTTCCGATAAAGTTCTTTTTTTTCAATGAATAGTGTAAAATGTTTTATTTTAATTCAAAACCTCTTTTTAATCTAATTTATTTATATGATTAGATTATATTTTGAATTGGTTTTAAAGTGAAATTAGAATATATTTTTACCATTAAATCCAATAGTGGTCATTGGAATTAATTTCACTTTGAAATCAGACTTAAACTAGTATCAATCTTTTGATACTTATTGTTTCATAAAAACACGCTATTTGCTCTGACAGTGGGAATTAATTATTAAATTAATTAATGTGACTTATATGTTTTGAATTTTGTAAAATAGACTTCATTTTTGAATTCGGAATATCAAATATAGCTTAGGGTGAATTTTTGGTAATTTTCTGAAAAACTTCAATTTTTGATGAATAGTGAAACCACTAAGTGGTACTTATAAAAACTGATTTTTCTGTTTAAATGAAAATTTTCCATCATTGTGTTTTGATTGTCAAAAATCTGACATACATGGTTGTCATTAAGTATTAAAATGTGGTTCAATGAGATTAAAATAATTTTTTGGTGAATAGTAACTTATTAAGTTTTTAATCGCGATTAGTGGTAATTAGTGTAGTTTAAGGTAAAAATAATGCTTTAATAAAATGATATGAGCTTGAAACATGTCTTACCCTCATTGGTTGTATCATGGCCGACCAAGACAAGCCATGGGTCAACTTGGGGACCCAATGGATCCACCTTGGTTGGGAAATGACATAAATAACATTTTATTTAATGTAAAAGTAAAATTGACACAAACATGATATGTTTTACTAAAACAATTTTTAATTGGGGTTATAAAAGTCATATTTTTGATTATAAATATTCGTTGGAAAGAAAAAAAGATTTCCTACATCATAGTACTTCTTTTATAGTTTTTAGACATTAAATAAATTAAATTATTTATTACATAGTAATGATGCAGCGATGACATCATTATTTGACGATTTAAATAAAATGGAAAGATAATGTAAAATCTATGAACTACACAAGTCCAAAACTTATTGGATGAGTGGATTTCGAAGCCTTATCACCTTATCCACGAATTATATCAATGTGGGACCTTTTTAATCCGAAACACATTTTCAAATAAAGTAATATTTCTTTACTTTCCAAAAGTGCCCCTCCTCTCCTCTTATAAAAGTCCCCCACCTCTACCTCATTTAACACACTCCTCAAGGCTTTTCCTCGGCCAACCCCTGCCCATTTACTCTCTCCACATCCCTATACTCATCCTAGAGTATTCCCTTTGGGCAGAATCCTTTCAAAGGAAGCCTTTATGCTCAAATCAAAAGGAGTTATACTTTTAAAGGTAATTCATTCTCTCATGTTCATTTGTTTTATTTTGCTTCTCCAACCCCCTAAAATCTTTTTATTTACTTCTTTTGTAACAACAACAGTATCTTAAATATACTAGGATGTTGTTATAAGATTTATTCGATCTACACTCTCACACAACTACATCAAATGGTTAAAGAACATACGGTTTCCGTGGATGGTGAAATTCTGCCTCCCGAAACGATGATTGTTCAATACTCATTTAACACCTTCAAAGGTGGACATTATGATGTCACTATTTTTATATATTATATATAATATGTTTATGTTTTATTTATGCTTCTGTATTTTTCATTTTTGTCTTACCTTTATGGATTTCATTATGGGTATACGCGATATCTTCATTTAAGGAAGTGCGGACTACCGCCCCCTCAAAGTGATTTGATTCGTTAAATACCATATGTGGGATGTATAAAGGATGGAAATATGATATTATATATGATATTATACTGGAATTATAATATACCTTTATATCATTATTATTACATTCTATAAAATAAGAAATAGAAATGAAAGTAGCGTTCATGCGTACGTACGGCTTACCGTCTCCATGAACGGTGCATTTCATTTCTTACCTCTAAATGATTATGTAATGTTATAAATGAATGCATGTACTGGATATATATGACATATATGATAATTACATAATTAATACAATTCTGGATATAATAAACATTTGGCCACACGCACAACATGTAATTGTAAGAAGTCCACTTTCGACTTAAGAACCAAATATCGGCAAAACAAATATTATTAACTTAAATGATTACATAATGTTTATGACATGGTAATAAGTGGTATAAAAGTAATAATTAACTTGCAAAATGTTCTTAAGGAATTATAAATTAACTCAAGTTTATTATTCAGGAGATTAAAGAACGATCGAGTCAAGTCGGACCCGAGGTAAGGGATCCTACAACTCTCTTTCTTTTTAAGTACACTCTTTTATGTCATTTATTTTAAGCTCATCTTTCTTATGATTGGGATGTTATTTTATATTACATTTACTGTAATTTTTATGTTCATGTGATGAGAGACCATATTCTCTCTCATCAATCCATTTTGGAAGTTTTGAGTGGCGCCGTTAGGCTGCCGAACATTCGTAAGAGATCTAACCTCTCTCTTTCTTTTTAAGTACTCTCCTTTTTGTCACTTCTTTTAAACTCCTCCGTGCAATGTTGGGGGATTTTATTTTATATTACACTTGCTGTAAATTCTATTGTAATATGATTGGATACTCTATTTGATCTCATCAATCCATATTCGGATGTTTTATGTGGCACCGTTAGGCTGCCGAGTTTTCGTAAGGGATTTTTCATCTCACTTTTATTCCCGTGAGATTTATGCTAAATTTGCCACAAATTCCATTGAGTGGTGTATGTACATCACATTATTCTACTCTTTGTGTAATATACTTTCGTTTATGAGTATTTACATCAATGACCTATTGTCTTTCTTTCTTGGGGTGTATGTTTTGAAAGATACCCAAGTCGGTAAGGGAACCTTTCACCCTCCTCTTTTTTAAAAGACTTCTTTTATTGGGTCTTTTAATTTACATATTTTTATGTTGGGATATGTTCTCATACATCCTTATTGATGTTAATTTTATGTCCAAGTGATGAGATACACTTTTTATCTCTCATCAACTCATTTTGATGTGATGCCGTTAGGCTTTCAAGGGAACTTTTTAACCCAATTTCGATTTCCTTGGGTTCAACTTGTAGTCATTGAATATGTCATCCATTGAATATGTGTGAATGACCTTTTATTGTTTTACACTTAATATCCACTTATATTGGGTGTATATATATTTTTCACACATATTTTTGAGATTTATTTGTCCTTAATTTAAGGATACCTTCTTTATAAGGGATTTCATCACATTTGACATTTCTATTGAGGGTTCATTGTTGTTATGCACCAATTCACTCTTATATGGTGTAGATACTGTCCTTTGGAGTATTATATCACGAATCCTTTTATTCTCATGATATTATAAAGTTCTGACTAAATGTTATTCCTCGATTATTGTATTCAAGTGTCTCTAATTTTTGGTAAAACCCCTTTAACCAAAATATCGTTTTAAATGTTTTAATTATTTCTTCTTATTAATATCCATGTTTTCAAAATGGTTTTAAGGATTTATTTATATGGATATTAATGGTTTAAAATGTTAAAAGATTCAAGGTGGTATGGGACACTTTGATTCAAAAATCTCTTTATTAAATGTTTTAAATGGTTTTGGAAATGGTTTCTTTTTGAATGGATTCATTATTTCAATATCCTAAAATGTTATATTGTGATTGAAATGTGGAAATGTTATGTTTCCTTTATTCATGTTTATGTGATACGATTATGTTATGGTTCTTGGGCATTGTTATGAAGAACGGGTGGTTCCGTGACAAACTAAGGGCGGGTGATCCCGATATAGCTCTCCAATGCATTGGGTAACGCGAAGGAGTGAAACTTTAAGGTTTCTCCGAAGAGATTTAGGGAATATACTGTGATGGGTATTCCAAACGTAACCAAGAGGTTTACTCCCTACATAAGAATGTTATGAATGCCTCAAGTTACCTTTATGTCTTATGTTTTCTATGATTTATTCATGATTTGATATGCCTATGTTTTATGGGTAAAGTATGATTTCATTCTTATGTATATATGAACTCATGTTTCCTTTCCATATTTTTATAACCCTTACTGAGATTTTTATGCTCATCCCAAGTTTTTGAAATGCTTTTCACAGGTCAAGGGAAAGGTAAATGATGTGACGATAGTGTCAAGGATGTGTCAAGAAAGAATCCGTGTTTTATTTTAAATAGGTTTCCATTGATGGGAAGAATGAATATTGTCTTTTATGTAACCACCTTGTTTAAATGTGGAATGTAATGCAAGTTTCATGATCTAATTCTCTAAAACTCTAAACCTGAAAAGATCCTCAATGTGTAGTCTTGTAATAACTCAAGTTTAAGTAAGGTTTAAAGGTGGGGCCTTATAATAATACCCATAAAAATAAATTATTGATGAAAAACATATTAATCCACGACGTGGAGATAGTAAGTTGTATGTAGGCATGAGTGGTACTTTAGTTTTTCATAGGTTGAATAAAAAGTGGAATTTGGTTATTCCATAATCATAATAAATTCTCATAATATAGGTGATACTGGATTTATTACTTTATAATATAATCAATACATGTATAGGAAGAAGAATATGGAACAATTTTGAAAGAGTCGGTAAGGAGATTACCTCTTCTCGACAAGCTCCCTCTAGAAATCACTTTGAGACACTAGGTATGGTATTTTTGGAATACCAAGACCTCCATAACTTGTATAAATATTTTTTTGAGGATAAATGGTCTTGTTTTCACTAGGAAAGAATGATCAATGTGATGTGATGAAGGGATGGATGAGGTTCCTTTTTTAAGAGAAGGGAGGGGAAGTCTTGGAATCCTTTAAAATATTATATTAATATTAATTGATTTTAATTTTAAAATAGCTCCAAAGATTTTTATTTAATAGATAATTTGATTATGGGTCAAAATAATCTCAACCAATAATTTTTATAAATGTTTACGTCTCATTATTACCCTTATCATTTGAATTTTACCCTTAGTTATACCATTTAACTCTTACTATGACAACATGTGTTTTTTCTACTTATGGGTTAATATAGGTACTATGAAATTCCAAAAAACTAAAAATGGGTCATTAATGAAATAATTTACCTTATTCTAGTCATTTGGACTAATTTTAGATTTATATTAATTCAATATCATTTAATAAAATATTTTTTATTTTAAAGTATCATTTATTTCAATTTGGATATTATTATCTATCTATTTTTTAAAAAATATCATAAAAACATGATAAATTCGAAAAAAAACACCTAATATATCACTAATATATAATATATATATTTAAAAATAGTTTATGTCTTTAATTATGTTAAATAATATTTTTTTAATATTTCTAATATCATTTATTTTATATTTTCGTTAATTAATCAATTATTGCATCATCATTATAAAAGCCTTTAATTAAAATATTTATTCAATGAAAATTAAAAATAAATATCATGAGGAATATAAATTATATTATTTAAAATCACTATATATAGTCGAGTATACCTTATTTATAACCCTATATTATATATGATTTACTTATTAAAAATATGATTATGAAATTTTTGACATATCTTTAAATAAAATTTAATGAATGTCCTATTCATTCCCAATTTGCTTAAAAATGTTATAAATTTTTCATAAGAGTTATTTTCGTCGAAAAACACTCATATTATGAAATTAGGATATGTTTTTGGAAAAAAAATTAATACTTATAATATTATTTCTCCCTTAAATTACCCAATTTATCCTTAGTTGTGATTAAAAAATACTAAAGTTACTATTCAAAAAAATTAAGATGGATTTTATTTGACTATAAACATAATAATGATTAAACACATGTAAGTTCATCTTTCAAAATTAAATTCATATAATCAATAATATTATGTTTTATGTTAATACCACATACGTGGCGAGAAGGCGGATAAAAAGAATGTTCAAATGTTGAATAATTTTTTTATATCTAATTTCAATAAAAAATGATTCCAATGACCTAAATTTGATAAATGTGTGTATAATTTAAATAATTTTTCATTGAATTAAATTTAAAATATAATAATTATTTAAATGAAAATGTTATATTTTAACTACAGGGTAGTATTTATAACTATTTATCCAAAAATGAAACTTCTCTAAAAAATACTTAACAATCACCCAAAGTTATTTTGGAAATTAAAATTTCAAGAATGATGTTTAATTTATCAAATTAAATTTCTTAGAGTTTCCAAAATAAATTTTGTTATTAATCACAAAATGTCATTAAAATTAGTTCCTCTAAAAAAAGTATTTCTAGACATATCAAGACATTTTCAAAAAAAATTATACATTTCATTATAAATATGATTTATTTATGTTAAAAAATTAAAATTAAATTTAAATTTTTTGTATTACTATTAAAATTATTATGTTTAATGTCTAGGATATAACTATATCGTTTAAATAAATATAATGATAAAGTGTTTTTTTGCAGAAACTCAGTGTTGCGTGTAACGCAAGCCAAGTCAGTGTTGTGTGAAGTGAAAGCTTAACCTGCCGTTATGTAAAATTTATTCCATACTTTATTGTTTTATATAATAAAAAAAATCTATATTCAGTGTAGTGTGAAGTGAAAATTTTAAAAAATATTAAATTAATTCAAAAAAAATTCTCTAAATCTCTACATGTTACTTTTCATCTCCCTTAAAATGAATTTTTCCATAAAATTATTTTCGATTATCAAAGATTTAATAATATAATGTTCCTCTCATATAATCCCACATTGTAAAAATTAATAAAACTCCCTTTTAAAAATGAATGGCAGAAAAATAATGGTTTCCCAATAAAACTCATAATTAGGTTTCCATATAGGAGAACATAGGTGGGAATTAAAAACATTGACCATGAAGAGAAATATAACTATCATGGTTAGATAGAGGGTGATAGAGAACGTGGTTATGAGCGAGTCAAATATCATAAATCCATAAATAAAGATTATGTAAGGGTCCACTTGATTCATCATAAATGAAGAGACTATGATATAATATTTGGTTTCAAAATCCATTTTCAAAAAGTCGAAGAAATGTTTTGAAAAGATATACTTACTTGATTCAATACAATATCACCCTTTTTCCCATGATCAATTTCTAATTCATCTCTTATTCCATGAAATGAATTTGAATTTTTCATTCCTGAAGCAATATCATTAACACAACAAAAGGTGAAAAAAGTTATCCAATATGTATAAATCCTCATATGGTGAGATATTAATTTAATATCATATACCTAGTCAAATTTAAAAATTAATCACTTCCATAAATTGTTAAACCTTTTACTCTTCCATAAGATGAACCTTCAAAACATTAGAAAGAATTTAACGAAATAATCTTAACAATGATCGCCCATATATCATATAATTAACTCTTGTTTGTCACCTTCTAAACATGTCAATACCATAATTGTATAATCTCTTGAAATGTGGTAAAAAACCTAAATTACCATAAATAATTTTCAAAAACATGTATACATCCTTAATCCAAATATTAATGGAAAATTCCTTAAATCCAAGAAGTTCTAAACTTCATCCATGATGGCATATATAAATTTTTCAATAAATCATTAATTGGTTCCAAGGTCGTTGATACTATCAAAATTACTTTACCTAAATGAGTAATCTATTTATCCAAGCTTAATAAAATTTTATAATCATCTTGATCACATTAAGGGTTACCGTTCCTTAATCTAAATATCACTTTTCTATGTCTTCATCACCAATCAAAATATACTTTTTAATCCTCAATGAAAACTTAATCAAAAATAATTATATATAATAAATTCATATGACATAATCCTTGAATTCCAAAATATATACACTTCAATCATCCATCTTTATTCATAATCCATTACTTAAACATCATCATCTTATTCCATAATAACTATTTCTAAAAATATAAAGTATAAATAAAATCATATGGTTCTTAAACCTCAATATAATCATGCTTCTTACATTTAATGTAAAAAATACTGGAATAACATCCTATACCTTTCACATTTTGTTTGTAGTAACTTTATCTTCAGCAGTATAACCAATACTCAGGGACCTTTTAGATTCTCTTAATGATATTTCCATTTAGAAAACTGATTTTCATCATTCTGATACATTACAAATCTAAAATATTCACGGTTTAACCAGTTCCTTCTAGTTCCCACAACCAATTGAAACTAAAAATAAAATGAGTTGAAACACTTTTCATAGAATAAAACAACATAATCATTAAAATTTACTTATAGGAAGTCTAAATCAGGACACCTATATTTAATTGATTACTCCTTTGGTTTATCCTAAGTTATTCATAGTCATCTTCTATTCAAATCCTTTATGATGATTTGTCAATATTTAGTGAATTTCTAAAGAATATACCCTGGGAGTGTCAGACCAGGTGTGCAAGAATGACCATTATAATATTCCGGGTTACAATCGATTCCGGAACGATGTGCGTTTTCAGAGTTGTTACCCCTAGGTACATCTGTTCCAGAGCCGCATCCACCTGTAATATCTAGATAGGGATGTATTTCTATGGAACAAGTTACTCTATCCTTTCCCAATATTCTAGGATATTTTCCAATACATATCCTTATCCTTGGACTTATCATTAGATACATCCCTATCCATATCATTAGAAATACCCATAGGTATATCACTAAGGTTTTCTCATCCTAGTTTCCAAAAAAGACTAAACCTTTGCTCTGATAACAACTATAACAACACATGATTGACGTACATTAATATTACATCACTTTTTCATACTCTTTAATACATTACATAAACACACACCCAATGAACATAATAGTTTAGAGATTTAGAAACTTGTAAACATAAACAACTGGTTCATACCACATCTACTTATACTCCTCCATATTTATTCATAACTAAAACCCTTTTTCAAATATCAGAATTAATACCTGTCATTGTATCTTAGGGAAAAGAAACATAATAAATGGTGATATCAGATTCTTAATGAGGGTAAAATAGTGATATATGTAATCATATCATGAATATAAGGGTATGAGAACATGATCTTGAAAATAAAAGATCATTCCCTACATATCAATGAATATAAACATGAGTCATGGAATAAATAATGGTAATTCATAAGACAATAATCAGAAATAAATAATGAAAAAAACCCGTGAAAGAACAATATAGGAATAGGAAATATATTTTTTGGCAGTCAAATAATCATATTATATGATTCCCATAGTATTAAAGGTATCAGTACCAATGACATCTTAGTGGTATGGTTTCACTCCCTATACCATCTTGGTAGTCATGGTTTACACCCAAAACCATCTTAGTAGTTATTCTTCACTCCCATTACCATTTGGTAATAATTTTTCACTTTCATAACCATCATGGAAGACAAGGTCCATTTTGACCTCATGAGATATAAATCATTACCACATACATTATAGGGATATATAGGTTCCACCCATCTCATAGTGAAATCAAACATACATGTTCCACAAGATCATAAACAAAAATATCATAACCAATGAAATGGAATGGGTATCATAACCATGTAATCATATCATAACCTATACAAAACATATAGGTTTCATAATCATTTCATCAAAAGAATAAACTAATAAAATATGTGGGTTTTGTAAACATCATACTATAAAAACATAAACTATTCTGAGAAATAAAATGAATGGTATTCTAGAAATAATGAAAAGTATGTCATCTCATATGGAGGATGGATTTTGAAAGATAACATGTAATATGAATTTTCATTAGGAATAAAGTTTTTATACATAAAACCTTTTTTAAACCCTTTTTGTTGATAATACACATGAAAAATTGTAAAGAAATCTTTAAAACATTTCGAAACACTTATTCCCTGAAAATATACGAAAGAAGCATGAAAACATTTTTATAGAATTTTTCATTGAAAAATATATATTTTTTAAAATAATTGGAGTCTTGAAAAAAACATTAAAACATAAAGAATTTCATCAAAATCCTTTTCCATGAAAATGTTTTTATGATATCTTTTAAAATCATGGGGAAAATAATATTTAAACATTTCAAACTGTCACATACCACATTAAAACATTTGAATCACAATCCCCAAGAAATAATAAAATTACAAGAAGATTAAATTATCATCAAAATACAGATATTACTGATATAACATATAAAATTTTAGTATATAAACCTTATAAAAGAACATAGGTACATAAAAAAAATTTGTATCAAAGAAGGAAAATTGATTCAAAAATACCATACTCATATTTGAAACTTTTGAACTGTTTAACACCATGAAATATAGATCATAAAATGAATATGTAAATACCCATAATGTAAACTATAAAAATAATGGAATAAATTAATTTTTAGTATGTACACCGCACAAATTAAATGGGTGGTGAATATTTCATGTATCTCACGGAAATAACAAGTGAGATGAAATTCCCTTGAAAATTTATAATCTGTAGAATCATATTACCTATGAAAGAAATAAAATTATATTTATATAAAAATAACATAATATTATGATTAAGTATCATTAAATTCATTCATGGTCAGTATATACACCACGTTGATGAAATAAGTAGCATATGATGCATGTGCCTCACAGAAGTAAAGGTGGGAAAACAAATTTCTTAATTAGGTCTGATTCCCTCCATACGTGTCAAAAACACCCGTATAGAGGTTTTAAACATATTATTAACTTATAAAATAATAATATTAATATTTATGATATCCTATATTATTCATTTATGAATTTTTTGTTCCTGATTATTAACAATTTGAAGTTAATTTAAAGTATCACGTAATAACCATTTTTTTATCATATGTTTTCGGACTTGTTATTCTTGATACTATTACATAGATCATGATATAAATAATTCAAGAATGTAAATAACTATTTATATAAAATATATATTTAATATATATATATATATATATATAAGATAGATATTAGAATTGGAATACATCATTCATGGAGTGAGTAAGTCATAAGTACACATGAACGTTGTTTCTCTTTTCTCTTCGAACTAAATGGAAGGAGGTAAATGAAATATATATGTCTATATATATATATTATTACATAATAATTATTTTGTAATATATTTCATATTTAATGATTATATTTATTTTTATCATCCTTATTTATTGGTTAATGGGGAAGATGAATCTCATCGTGTCATGGAGACTGTAGGTCTTAAGTACGCACGAGTGGCGATATCATTTTCTTAATGGTAAAAAAATGAGGAATTATATTATATTTTATTTAAAAATAATAAATACAATTTCATTTTTTTATTTATTTCCATTATATCCATTATTATACCCATCCAAATAATTTAGTGGTGAAAATTATATTACACCACAGTGTGGAGATAGTAAGCCATATGTATGCACGCATGGTATATTCATTTCCCACATATTGAATAAAATGTGTAATATAGTTGTTCGATAATCATAATAAAATCAATAAGTATATTTTACACTAGATTTATTTCATTATAATAGAATCAACACATGAATAGTACGTAGAAGATGATACAATTTTTAAAGAGTTCTTAAGGAGATTACCTCTTCTTCACAAAGCTACCTCTAGATCATTTCATAGGAACACTGGGGTTGGTATTTTTTGAATCCCATGACATCCATAACATGGATATGTATGTTTTTTGGAGAAATGGGTAGTTTTGTGTCGATATAGAATACTAATGTTGGTGTTAGGAAGTGAGGGAGTAGGTTACTTTTTATATAAGAGGGGACGAGCATTCTTGGAATCCGTTAAAATATTAAGTTAAGATAAATTGATTTTAAAAAGAAAATATAAAAAAAGTTATTTATTTTGGATAGAAGATGATTATGGATCTAAATATTCTCAAAAATAAGTTTATATACAAGTTTAGGTCTCATTCTTACCATTATATTTTGGTTTAACCCTTAGTTAAACCCTTTAACTCTTACCATGACAACATTTGTTTGTACTATTAACAGGTTAATATATTTTACATAAAATTCAATAGGAACCCAAAATGGATAATATATGGAATATGTAACATTATTTTAGTCATTTTTGAGATTTTTAAATTTTTATGTATTTTATACCATTTAGTAAAATATTATTTGTTTTAAAGTTTCATTTATTTCAATTTTGATACTATTTTTTATTTTTCTTTTTAAGAATATCCTAGCAACATGATAAATTCAAACCAAAACTTCTAATTTATCAATAACATATTATATTTATCAATAAAATTATTTTATGTCATTAATTATGCATGATTTTATTTATTTTAATATTTTCAAAATCATTTATTTAATATTTCCATTAATTATACAATTACTACATCATTATTATGAAAGAAATTAATTAAAAAATTTATTCTATAAAAATTGAAAATAATTTATCATGATGAAGATAAATTTATTATATTTTAAATTAACATTTATAGTCAATTTTATCTTCTGTATAACTCTATATCAAAATTGGTTTACCTATTAAAAATAAAAGTATGAAATTTTTTACTTATCTTTAAATAAAATATAATAAATACCATATTCATATTCAAGTGAATTTAAAAAGTTATAATTTTGGCGTAAGATTTATATTGGTCTAAACCCACTAATCCAATGAAATTAGGACAAGTGTTAGTTTAATTTTATAATTCTTATAATATTAGTTTTAACCTTAATAACCTGATTTATACTGAACCGTGGTAAAACAAATACTAAAGTTACTATTCACAAAAAATCGTTTATCATATTATACTGTTAATATAATACTAATTAAGACTGGGTATGTTCATTTTTAGAAATTCAATTCACTGAATTGGTAAAAATATGTTTAAAGTAAATCCCGCAAACATGGCGAAATGGTGGGTAAAAAGAATGCTCAAAAGTTCAATAATTTTTTTACATCTCATTATAATGTATAAATGATAAAAATTACCTAAATTTGATTAATATATGTATAATTTAACTATTGTGACTTTAAAATCAATTTAAAATATAATAATTGTTTAAATGAATAAGGTAGTTTTTATAAAAATGTGATATTTATCACTATTCAATTAAAAATGAAACATCTATGAAAAATACTAGTAATTAACCATAAGTTAATTTTCACATTAAAAATTAAAAAATAGTGTTTTTCTAATAAAATTCAAATTCTTAGATTACTTAAAATTAATATTATATTTATTCATAGAATGACATAAAAATAGTTCCTTTAAAAATAATATTTTTAAACATATAACAACTTTATAAAAAATTACACCTTTCATAATAAATTTGTTTTATTTATGTGGAAAAAATATAATTAAAATTTAAAATTTTGTTTATTCCAATTCATAGTATTATTTGTAATGTCCTGGTTATAACTATCTCATTTAAATAATTATAATAATAAAGTGGTGTTTTGCATAAACTCATTGTTTTTTGTAATGCAAGCCAAGTCAGTGTTGCGTAAAGTACAGGCTTAACATCGTGTTTCTTATAATGTAATACAATATTATTACTTTTATCTAAAAAATATCTATATTCAGTGTTGTGTAAAGTGAAAATTTTCTAAAATATTTAATTAATTTGAAAACAAAATTCCCAAAATCTCAATGTATTGCATCATGTCACTAGATTTACATTATATTTGAAAATAAAATTTTATATTATAATATTATAGTTATATTTTTATTAATACATTGTATAGCCACTATAAATTTATTATTTAATTTTTAAAAAAACACATCTAAGTTATTAAACATATATATTGATATATTACACTTTTTGTAAACATTTTTAGTCCATGTAAATTTAAAAATGAAGATTTAGTTATTTGTCAAATAAAAAATTGGATTTAGATGAATGTAAATAAACTCATTCAGATATAGTTTCTCAAAAAAATTTAATTATATATTTTTTATAATTTATAAAATTATTACTAAATATTTATTTTTTATATTTTATTGAGTTATCCTTTTCCTTAAAATTCCAAGTTAAATCTAATTTATATATTTATTGAAATCATATTACGTAATATAATATAATATAAATATATTTAAAATTTCCCTATTGGTATTTCTATTACATTTTAATTTGATGTAATATGAAATTTTATTTTTTATAATATAAAAAAAATTATGAATAATATATTTAATACTTTATTATATGGTTTATTAATTTATCAAATATTATTCATAACTAAATGATTTTTGTTTCTAATTGATAATTCTAACTTAATTAAATGAATCCATTAATTTTAAAATTTCTCCCATATGTAATTTTATATTTTTACATTCATATTATAGTGATTTACTGTATAAATTGTTTAATTTAATTTTATACTTAAACTTTTGAATTTAATTTTCTATTTTACCACCCAATTTTTTGGTTATTCATTGTGACATTCTTAAGATAAAGGTTTATAATAATAAAAATTTGAAGGTGATAATTCTTATTAATTATGGATTGATGGAAACTATCTATGTTATTTAAATATATGAGCTATATATAGTTATGAATTATAGAAAATTTGATATGATAAATTTATATAAAAATATATAGTGGTCTAACCGCTTTTCTGTAATGTTCATAAAAACTAAATTAAATGATAAAATTCATATCTTAGGGGACATGAATAATAATTTTTTGAATTTATAAAGGATATAAATGACAATATCATCACAACAGACAAATAATTAGTAATTATTTTTTATTATATTTTCTCATCCTTAAGACTCACCAACTTTGAGTGGTGTGTGTTTGAGCACAATCTAATGATATAGAACATTGTGAATTCGCTAAAAAATCATAGAGTTTTCATATTCAAGTATATTATAGTGGATTAAATTCTTAATTAAATTTCATATAAATATGGTATATTTAATATATTGTATAACACATATAAATATTGATGGAAAATTAATGAATTAGATAGGAATGTATTGTTGATGAATCAAGAAAAATAAGTGTGTTGAGAATGCCCAAAAAATTAAAAAACTGAGAAAATATCTACTAAACCACAATATTATAAGAATGGAAAAGGGAAAGCATTACCCCAACCATCCATTATGAAATAAATACTTCATTTATTTTATAAATATTAAAATTTTAGAAATATATTGAAAAGAAATGTATATTAATCTCTTTTGTTTTTTAAGAATCAAATATGTTGATACAAGTTATAAACACTACTGGAATAATTACATAAAACCACATTTTAAAACCATAAGTATAGCCGAGAAGACCATTGTATATTATACACCCGCAATTTTATGAACTCTGAGTTCTTAAGACATCGGGATAAGGTTATACCCACGGTTTGAACAAACCATTGGTATATACCACTTATAGCAATTGTTCTCAAACCGTTGGTGGATAAAATGTTAATGAAAAGACTTATACCCATGGTTTGGTCAAGGCATGGGTATGGATCCTTTATTAAAAAAATCCACCATTAAGAATTGATTCCAGCAGCTTCCTTCTATACTCCAATGAATTTACCACTGTCCTACAAAAAATATGGTGTTCTTATATTCAAAAATAAATATATTTAGATATATATAAATTTAATTAAATTAATATATTTTATTATTATTATTAAATATTGAGGAAACATATACCCACATATTGGTCAAACTGTGGGTATAGGTTCTTTATTAAAAAAATCCACCACTGGGAATTGATCCCAAAACCTTCCACATATAATCTAATGAATTTACCATTATCCTATAACAAATTTTTTGTATTAATATTCCAAATAATATATATGTTTATATATAAAATTTACATTATATTAAATTATTTATTATTAATGTTATTATTATGGAAAAATATTTCGTAAAACTATTTGTACAACAATGATTCACCAAAACTATTGGTATAGGGGCCCATAAAATTTATATGTACCCATTTTTTAGTCAATCTTTGGGTACATATATTCCTATATCCTTGTGGTGAAATTTATTTCCTTGTGGCTATAGGGTGGACCTATAGCCATGTTTTTTGGAAAAAAATATAGTTATTGCCTTGTTTTTTAATAGTAAAACTTCATGTATTAATTTTGATTCTACAATCCAAATTACGAATACCTTTTATAGTATGAAAATAAAAAGGATTCTAGTGGCCAGTGAACATGAAATATATTTTTTAAACAAGATATGTTTATTTTTCTAAGCCATTTGGACATGTATTCCAGTGATAAGAATTGGGACTAATTTTTATTTGGATAAGTAATAGTATTTTTGAAGTTTATTTATATCCATTATTTCAATATCCAAACTGTTATTTCCAGGTTTTAAATTTAGATTTTACAAAATTAATTTTTTATTACTTTATGAAAATTATATTATTGGATATGGTACATTGGTGGATGGTTTTTTAGTTATTAAATAAAAAAGTAAAGATTTTATGGATGATATGGTGTTTATGCTTGCATTGAAATAGTTGTTATATATAAAAAATCAATTATATTGTAATTCAAAATATTTGGTTATGTCACTAAATAAAGAATTCAAATAGGAGTTCAGAATGGGTTAATTAGTACACTTGATTTAAATTACTTCAAACTTGTATGGATTATAGTATGTGTAAGAAAACAAACATTTCAATGACTGTTTCGAATTGAATTTCAACTATATTTGAAATCTTACAAAAATATATATATATTTTAGAGATAGATTTATATAGTTATAAAATCATTATTTATTTCATAGAGAACTATAAATTATATGTGTATCTATAATTTCATCATCTAAAAAATGAAATTATGTAATAATTTAGGATCTTCAAGGAAAGAATATAGAATAAATATGGTAAATAAATTAATAGTGCATGGTTAGGTAGAGTTGGAATATATTATAGTAGATACACTATGGGTGGGAAGTTTCCTAGACCATTTTTGATATTTCTAAATAAAAATATAATCATATCTCAATAAAAAGTTCCAGGTATACAAGAACAAAATTTTGTAGTTGAAAGATGAAAATAAACCTTCCATGATTTAAAATATCATGTTTTCCTATGAGGTGTTATGTTATTTAATTATATTTTAACTCATTTTTTGACATAATGTGAGTTTCTAATGAGATCACCAGAATTTCGGGGGTGTCTAGGGGTTTTTCGGAGCCCAGAGTCGTGGTTTTTATGGAAGGATGTCAGGCCAAACTTTTAGTAGAAATTATGCGACCCAGGATACACAATTTGAGTAAACTATCTAAATATGGATATCTGGTAGTAGGATTTAACACAGTTTTAGAAAAATGTGAAACCCAAAGTGCATTCTTATGTGGGGGAATTTGTGTTTTTGATATAGGCTTAACTCATAGTCAATAATGACTTTTCTAAATTTTCACCTTGACTGTGAGAGGTACCTCTTAAGACATTTAAGTGTTCATTGTTGGCACATAGTTTGGAGACCCGTGCAGTAAAATCATTCAACCCAGTTAAAATATGGTAAATTACCATTTTCTGTTATTTGTTTTAAATCATATTTCTTCTTTCTCCTTCTTCCTGCAGACATCCATGAGGTGTTGGGAGCTCCTTTAAAGGTTAATACATAGAGTTTCCTCTTTATTCTCTATACAACATATTATTCAATAATTTTTTCCCATTAGATATACATCATTATGTTTTACATTAATTTTTTGTCATTATATATTTTTTCCATATCGATAGGCTTATTTCGGTGAATGATTATGTGCCCTAATTTCAGTATTTTCATCCATTCTTCTTTTTCCTTCTAATTTGGACATAATCAGAGGTCGATACTTGATTACTTATCTACCTCATATATGTTGTATGTGGTCAATACTTTTACCTTATGTTTTTTTGTTTTATAGGATTCTCCACTATTGTGTTGCATGCCGTACATTTTGGAATTTCACCTAAAATTGATTTCATTCATAATATAAATGAATTGGAACTTTTTCAGTTTCCCTTTGAATAAAATATTTATGATTGGATATTGTTCGACTCAAGCTAATCCACCCATAGGGTTTTCCCTTGTATCTTCACTATAGTGTACCACCTCGTTCGGGGCTTGTGAGATAACCAATTTTTATGGAATCCTTAATGAGAATTAAAATAATTATTTAATTTTGTTAGCACCTTGCTTTCCCTATTAATTTATGAATGATATGAATGAATTGTTTTGAATTGATAAGATATGGTTGTCTCCTAATCTTCATGTTATTTCATCTGATTGAATTGGACTATTAGTTTTTATGGAAAATGTCCTACGGGATGGAAGAACTCGTTTGTTGTAAATAGTAATGATGAATTGATAGTTGTAATGGATGTCATGGGTAAGATACTTCTATATTTATTCCATAAGATGTCATTGGTAATTTCTACACCATGGATCTTGATTATAGTATTTCATGTATTGGCCTTATATACCCTAGATCCTGACTCAATAAGATGATGAGGTCCTTTCTACCCCTTAGATCTGACTTTCCTAGAATCATGTTGTGCATGCTCTGTTGACATGCTCCTTGGACTCAAACCAAGTCTTACTATGTTTCTATCAAGATTCATATGGGACTCGATGAGGATACATTGGTCTTATGTAACTTATATTTGAAAATTCATGTTCTGACACTTGATTACATGACGTTGCAATTGCGGATAGTTTACACTTGATTACACGGTGTGGCCATTGTGTATGTTTTACATTAGATTACATGCAAAAGGTCGATGTGGGTATTTTTCTATATTTAATGATAGCCCATGTATGAGTGTTGTATGATAGTTTTTAAATTGAATAATATTACTTGTTCATTTATTCATTAATGCAGCCCTTGTTTATGGGGGTGTGAGTATTTCTTACAGGGATTTATGCTTGGATATATAGGATTGTGAATTACTTTAATTACTGTTATACCTGTGATATATATTGCGCCGTGGTTTTTTGATTATTCAATATAGAATTGTTATAGTTATCATTGGTGGAGTTCTATTAACTGTTACATCACACACTTTCTAGGCCACCATTGGCTACTCAGACAGACTACATCGATGACGGTAGTGACTGGGGAAAGAACCCACTTTATGATTTTTGATTGATCATTTATTATGTTCATGGAGAGAAGGACAGAGATAGGATCATGATACCATTTGGAGATACTTCTTTTTGGTATTCTTTTATTTTTATATATGTGTAGTAGTGGATGATATTGAACCTATTTTCATACTTTGTAGGTACATGACATGATCTTTATATTGTATATTACTAATTTTGGCATAATTATTATTACATTCATCTGTATTTTCATCTTCTATCTGTTGGTAAGTGATTTATATTATTCTTCTACAATTTTCAGAGAATATTATTTCATTGTGTTATACTCAAACATGATGGAATAGTCTCACAACAGACACATCGTAATCCCCCACTATTAGTCAGCAACCTCTAGCATTTAGGGAGGCACACTTGTGGCTATGTGACCCATCGGCTCATTGCACTGTTAATTGACATATGGTTCGGGCGTTATAATAGATATGGTAAGTAGCATTCTTAGTTACTATATATACCAAAGGTATTGTATAATGAATCTTGAAAAAAATAAAACATAAATTATTAATACTGTTCTAAAAAATAAAAAAAATAACATTTTGATTTTTTTAAGGGTTGCAAACAATGATTTTGATTTACTCTCTTTTGGGGATTCACATTAGAAGTGATTTTTTATAACAGATGGGAAAATAAGTTGAATCCTAGGACCATCAGTGGTTAATTCATTTTATATTATAAAATTTTTAATGTAGAATATTTTTATTATCTACTATAAAATAATATAATTATGAAATGAAGAAATATAATTTTTCTTGAAAGTGACGTCATTTGGTGGAGAAATTCAATCAGATTTTGTTGATAAAAATCATCCATATTCGCATCCCACTACCTTAGGTGATAGATTGATAATTATTCATAATACTACTGGATTATTAAAAAATAATTATTATCCAGAAATTTATTTATAACCATCCAATAAATTATGCTGTTTAAGAACTTGAAACACATGAATAAAAATTTGAACCAGATTATTCTTAAGAAAATTATTGTGAATTATTAACACATACTATAAGGATATTAGTATCATAAATTTATAGTGTCTATATAATGTTTCAATTAGAATATAATTATAATATTGCATCTTAGAGTGATATTTTAACATTTTAAGAATCTATAATTGAAAATATTCAAATATGTGGTATGATATCATGTTCTAGAAATTGAATTCCATAAATAATAATGATGTTTTGGATATCATTTATTTTCTTCCTAATAAAAATTCTATTAGATGTAAATGGTATTTTAAAATCAATAATAATTAATTAATTAATATTTAAATATAAAAGGCATGGATTGTTTCTAAAGGATCCACTCAATATGAATATATCACTTATATTGATACATTTTATCTAGTTTAAAAATAGTTTTCTTTACATATTGTATTAGAATTTGTAATATATTTTGACATTGAATTAAAATAAATGTATAGGGAAATTTATTTCCTTAATGGAAATCAAGATTATTACCTTTATAGGATGAAACTAGAGTATTAATCTATATTAATTACAAGGATTTATTTAAAAAGATTAATAGTTCAATATATGGATCAAAATAATCATCTCAATAATTTTATTTACAATTTTGTGATGATATTTTATGATTTAATTTTGAGGAAAATATTATAGATTTATTTCTATAAATTGAGATCAATGATAGAAAGATATATTTTCTTTTATTATATGTAGATAAAATTTTACTTTCTAATAGTGATAAGGGGTTTCTATATAAGGTAAAACAATTTATATTTAAATGATTTGGCATGAAATATATTAGTGATGAATCCTATGTCATTAGAATTATGATTAATATATACAGAATTAATGTAATTTTTTGATTATCTCAAGAAACCTATATTTATAAATCTCAATTGATATTTTGGAAGAAATGTTGCACATCCAGTATAACTCCATTATTAAGGGAAAAATTGTATTTAAACTGATGATATAAAAATAATTAGAAATAAAACAAATTAAAACTATCTCATATACTTTAATCATTGTTATTTTAATGTATGGTTAAGTCTATACAATTCCTGACAGAAATGTGAACTGATTTATTATTTATAGGATTAATGGAGGTCTGAAGGTTAATATATAATTACATATATATTTTTTAGTTTTATATATTCATGTAAATCAACATTAGGTT
Organism: Viscum album; assembly: GCA_963277665.1. Taxonomy (NCBI): domain Eukaryota; kingdom Viridiplantae; phylum Streptophyta; class Magnoliopsida; order Santalales; family Viscaceae; genus Viscum; species Viscum album. The sequence goes on along the minus strand of OY728167.1, from coordinate 557,147,462 downwards.
GATCTATATAATGAATAGGGGAGTTCTGTCCTTTAGGAGTGTCAAAATGACATTATAAAAAACTATCTCCATTAAATCTAATATTATTGTATGTTTTGATACCACTTCTTATGGTATATAGATAAGAAATATAATTTTATTGAATAATATTGTGGATTTTATTTCCGGTTATTAAATATATAATTTGAATTTTTCAATATAATATTTTTGGATAATATTAAAAAAAGTGGTAGCTAATGTAAACAAATTTTCATTGAGTACATATCAATTATGAAATATGACATATATGAAAAAGATTTCATCCATTATATCAACATTGAAATAATGGTTATAGATTTTGTGATTAAATACATACTTATATTTAAATTTAAGGAAAAAATAATATGTGTGAGAATAAATTTCTCTATGTTTTTCTTTTTTTTTCTGATTTATTATTTTTTAAAATCAATATACTAATATTTTCCCATTTAAGTTTTTTGGTCATATTAATTACTTGAGAAATATTTTGGGGTTATGGAATAAAGTATTTTGAGCACATTTTCTGATATGACAATTTTTTTGATACATATTATATTGTGATACATGGAAGGTAATAACCATTTATATATAGAATATAGAAATACGGTTCATTCATTAGGCCTCTAGTTTAATAGGGGTTTGAATTGCTATATTCTAATTAATTTGTATAGACTATGTGGGATAATGTAATAAATGATGGTACACACACTATCCTTGATGTGTGATAAAATTGTGCATCCTTGAGGTTAAAATATTGTTTTAATGGAAAAAAAATATTTTCAATAATTTTTCTTACATTGGATGGAGGTAAATAATTACGATTTTTTGTTAAAATAGATCAATAGAATTCCAAATGCATCGACCAGGTTTTAATATTTGATTTTTAGAGATAGTTTTTTTATTATTATTTATAGTGATGTAAGAAGAATGATAGACTACAAATAAAATATATTTTATTATTGAATGAAAATATATAAAAATGGAATATGAAATATCAATTTATGACTAAACAAAAATCACAAATCATCACATTTATTTTTTTCACTAAATCTATCTACATCGTTCTTGTTAGAATTATTACTTATCAGTTATTCAAAAATCATGAGTGTTTATAATATTTGATAATAAAAATTGTATTATTATGATTCCAATAAATGAATAATAATTGAGCATTCCTTTATTTCATGATCCTCTAGATATAACTTGATAATTTCTGAATTGATATCATGATTTATAATATCAAATTATAATATTCATTAAACATGGAGAATGTTATTTATGTTTTCATAATCTATTCAAAACCATTGAAATGTAATGTGAAAATATACCATATCGAAATTAATATTGTATATTATAGTTTCATATGTTAATGTTGTATTAGTTACATCATTAGATAGCCATATATTCAACACTACACCAATGTTCAGAAAAACTATTTTCAGAAGATCATAATAAATTATGCATTGGGTAAAAGATCAAATAAACATCAACAATTGAACTCATTTCACTATCTTAAAACATGAAATCAATGGAGGGGGATCATAACCAATTATCCCTTAAAAACATGAAAATAAATAGTTTATTGATATTACATGGAAATTTTATTATCATGGGTATTAAAAATTTCATGATTTTTTTTCATAATAATTTTATAAATTAGTTATTGATCCAATTAATTATCAAATAGGGGAAGGTGGAAAAAAACCCAGTGATTGGCGAAAAATTTCTCGTTGATATAAATTAGTTGCATGGTCAATCAAAATAAACTTCTTGGTCAATCCAATTACATATACAAATTTGATCATATTATAAGTATAAAATAAATCATGGAATAAATATAAAAAATAAATTCAAAATTAGGTTATTTTAAGAAATATGAATATTTGTTTAAACCCAAAAATATATTTGATTGTTTAATTAATAAAGATAATAATAACCCCAAAAATTAAAAAAACTTAATTTTAATAAATCAATACTTATTTGATTTATTTAATAATTTGAAATATAAAAAATAATGTATATAAAAATGGAAGGTAAAAAAATTTAAAATGTTATATTTATCAGTTCAATATTTTTCATTATATTTTTATTTCCTACCTTAGCATTTTTTTTGTATGCCAAGTCATATTTTTGAGTGGATGATAATAAATACTATAATGAACATATTATTCTAAATATAGGTTTTGAGACTGTATCATCTCATGACCGATTAACATGTTTAGTCGATCAATAGGTTTGAATTTTTTTTAGATATTTATATACATAGTATTTACACATATGATTTTGAATTTGAGAAAATGGGGAAATGGGATAGAAGTTTCTTGTGAATTTATGATATGTAATGTCTTATACTATGTATTCTAAAAATAAAGAACATGTTTTTCCACTATATAGACCGTGTTATGTTACCTAAGATATTTTATTTTAGTATTAAATTAGAACTCTAAAAGTTTATTAACTCTCATTAAACTATAGTGGGAAATTTTAACAATATTTTCGTATATATTTTATTTTAAGGTGTGTAAAAATGGCCACGATGTATTACTTATTTATTAATGAATAATACATACTACTTTTTAGAAAAATTAAAATTAATTTCCATAGTTAGTCAATAAGTTAAGGGTTTAATTAGTGCAGTGATTGAGTGGAAAAAATATAAATCCATATGCACTTTAAAATCCTGTTGAGACTTTGAAATGATTTTTTTGTGTATAGAATAAGAAAAAACCAAAAAAATAGTTGCAATTATTGACTTTTAGAGATATAAAATCTCTATCTATGATGGAGTTCCTGATTCAAAAGTTCTGTATTACAAAATAATTAGAATATTTTAAAATTTTCTTCTTTTTAGTTCGTTGAGGGAATATAGAATCAGTTTTGTGAGACATTGTCTTCAAGAAAAATTAGACTAATGGACAGAGTGGATATCTTAAGGATCACAATTAGGATAACTGATTGGTATTTTTTATTTAAAAATTAATTATAAATATTATATCCACTAATGTATAAAATAACAATGTTATATGAATTAATGGGGCCTTATTAGCAGATATCAATGATATAGATTGCCCAATAAAATTCTTAGATCTAATATTACTTTCTTAGGATTTTTCATTACTTTAAATGATAAAATGTCGTATATAATATTGAGGTAGTGGTTTGATATTCATGATATTTTAATAATGATACATTTTTCTAACATTTTTTATGTTTTTCATAAAAATATGTATATGTAAAATATCATAAAATGACTAATTATAGTTAATTTTATGAATGGTGGACGTTTTAATAGTAAAAGGTGTGTAGATTTATGTTGACTAATAAAAATTCATCAATCCAAATCAACATAAATCAATAACTATAATTTTAAATTGATGAATTCATTAAAATGTGATTGGGAGTGTTTTATAATTTAGTTTCTTCAATTATGTTTAGTTTTAAAAATCATAACTACTCTTAATAAAAGTTGAATGATTAAATGAATATTTTACTTTTTATTGAATATAAAATTGAAAATTATTTTATATGATCAAGTATAAATGTATTACAAATAATTATTTATTTTTATTATAAATAAATATGATTGGTTGATGAAAATACTAAATAAAGAAAATTTATAAGGTCGTATTATATAGTATAAATACATGTTTTTCTCGTACATGTGATTTTAATTCTATAATTAATATTTTTGGACAATATAAACAATACTAGAATATTGTGTAATTTTAATAGTCATGGACATATTTTTTCCTTTCTATAATTTATACATAGTTATAAAATTTTAACTTTTTTTTATTATAAACTTATTTTTCATTTTATACTTTTTCCTTATTTATACCAATTTTTTCTGATTGGTATTGATTGTTCAAATTATGATCTATGATTTAATTTTTTTTATGATTATTGATTTATTAATTTGTTAGTTTATTTTTATAATATTTCTTTTGTTTTTTGATGAACATATTTATTCATTTTTAGTACACGTGACTTAAGTAATTTTATTGGTAAATAAAATAAATTTGATAGTACCTGCGATATAAATACATTTTCTAGCTCATGGTTTATTTAGATAATTACATAGTCAAACTCCCCTTCTTAGTTAGTGGTTATTTTATTCCTAAATTTATATTGATTAGAACACTTATAAATTAATTAGTTTAGTTTAATGAAGTTATGAGTTGATTTAGGATTCTATTTTGGTTTTTCACTTATAGACATCTATATACAATTAGATAGTTTAAATTTTTTCCCTAGAGAAGTTTAAATTATCCATGCACACCCTTTTTAATAAAAAATTAAATTGGAAGAAGATATAATATGTTGAATCCTAGAAATTTGAGGGGTGACTATCTATAACATAATTTGGTAGGTGAATGATATTAATCATGAGTACATGTTTATGATTATATTTTTATCAACTTGGTTATGTTATTATAGATTATTCCAGAAGAGTGTGTCATTGTTTCAGTTGTAGTAAATTAGGATCAATACAGAAATATGTTTGTATTGGTTAGGAGTAGTGAAGAAGGTTTTTCTATCCTAGTATTAGTTGAGAGTAACATGAAATATATGGTTAGGACTAATAATGTTCCATTATTGGGTTCATGTCTCATTAGTTTGAAATTATAATAAGAGATTGTTAAATATTGTTGTAGTTGAATTCATTGAGAATTATTTGTCCGCAAGTTAGTAAGGGAAACTAAGAACCCATGGAAAATCATAATTTTTTGGGTATATTAAAGAAGTTCCAATGGGTTTTTTATGTTGTATTTTTTATAAATTCTCAATGGAATGTAGTATAAATCACAATAATTTGAAATTGAAATTCCTTAAATGTTGGAAAAACGGTTTAGAAGTCATTATTAATGAGGTTATTAATTTTATCACATGATATTAAATTAAAATTTTATTGTGATCCTTAATTGTGGGAAGAGATTTATGAAGGATAATTAATAGAGATTTGTGACTTTTAAATGATTCATAACATTGGAATTCAATTTTAACTATATACATAATATTAAACTGATGTAATATGAATGTTTTAAAGATTGAAACCTTTAAATATTGATTTGAGTTTTCTATGTAATAACTTAATTTAGTTGTGTAAGAGTTATATTGATTTTATATAAAAATGATTCTAAATAATTATAACATTAAATTGAGTAACAAGGATTTTCTATAAGTGATATATGATGAATTTACAGGTTGTATAGTAGTCATCAAAATGGTCTATTTGATTTAATGGATACATTGATAGGGTTTTTAATACTTCAATTTTATTTAAATATGAGAGTTTATAAGTTATCTTGCTTATGAAAAAATTCATCAGTTTCCATTATTCAAAATTTTTAACATCTACAATGTTATTTAAAAGATTATTTAGATGATTATCTTGTAACTATTTGAGTGAAAATATAAATCACAAGTAAAATATTATTACATATGGTTTTTGAAGATGTGATGAATTTTAATATCAATAATTTTTTGTGATAATCTTAAGGATTCAATTTGTGATATAATAGAATTAAATGGTTCAGGTTTTTAGTAATATTTGGTTGATTAGTATTAACATGATATTGAAGACGAATTTTTGGATATAATTTTTAAATTTTTTTTTAAATATATTGATTTAAAATATAGAAAAAAACATTACCTAAATCCATGGTGCATGTGATTCCCTATGTCCATTTCATAAGGGGTGATATAGGTATATCAGAATGAATGGTTTATATAAAACATGAAAGAACCTTCTAAAATGTATTGTATGATAGGGTGATATTTAAAAGAGTGATTTGATAACAATCATAAGGTATGATGTAACAAAACATGTTATTATATATTGCGGGGAAATGAAAATTTTTATTAGTCAAGAAGGTATTCCAAATATCATATCATTAATCTATATATTTCATGTGATGAAATAGATCAGTAGTTTGATATATTAATTCTATAGATATATGAATTGGTCAAGGATTTTTCTCATGCATTATAATTCATGAATAAATGATAGATCACACAAGGAGAATCCAAAATGGATTTATAAAGTGGAATTATTCATGAGATAATAATAGTGAATTCTTTTTTGAGACTTGGATAACACTCCCCCAAATATAAATCTCACATCTTCTTCAACCATTTGACTAGATGTTGTTATTATTTCATGGTTATAAGAGGAATTATACATGAACGTTGAGTGATTCAGAAACCTAGGGATACATTTAGAGGAGGTATATATTTTGACTACTTCTTAATAATCTTTATCATTACCATATGAATATATTGTAGTGAAAGTAATAGTGTTAGGTAGACATTTATAGTTTCATTATTTCTAGATTACATATGATTTCATTCATATAGTACTGGGATCTCATATTTTGGATTATTTAATAAATTCCTTTACAATTATTATGTTTTTCGATTATATGAAACCCTGAAGTGGTATCAAAGACATAAAATCACTTTTCATTCATGAAATCATACAAAGAAATGAAATTTATTGAAATTTTATAGTCTATCGTATTCCAGTCACAAAATACAGCTTAGGATTTGTTTTGGTCGGTGTAGTCAATGCATAAATTATATGATATAATTTCCGATGACTCAATACAAAACCACTGATTTTTTTATTTTTCATAACATAATATAGAAAGATATCATATTAAATGATAGAATCAATCCATATTTTTAAAACAATGCATTGTATCTCCATTATAATATTTCTATGAATCATAAAAGTTGATATGTGAGATAATAAGAGATGACAAGACTATTATTAATAGAATATAAAGGATAGAATGAAATCATCTATGCACCATTGGTCAATCAATCATAATATGATGGTTCCAAATACAATTGATGTTCCGGTCAGTCCCTTACCCAACATGGATGTTGATAGATTCAATGAATAACTTTCATGAAACTAATGAAAAATAATCATATCAAATAAAATTACTTGAAGATAAATTAAAAATAATTCCATATACAAGAAAATAGGATCATTCAAAATAAATTTATTAATAAGTAAATATTTTTTACTTTTAAAATTTATTCGATGTATATGTTGATTGATACAACCTCAATCAAGTTGTTCTATCATTTCTCTAAGCAAATCCAAAGTAGAATGTATCTAGTAGTGATCTACACATTATTAATAATATGTGAATGATGTTTACTGAACATAAATAATCATTTATTTAAAGTATATTTTAGATTATGTCATTTTGGTTACTTGGAACATAAATCATCCTTTGTAGCTTATTTGGAATTTTCCAAACCTCAAATAATAAATGAATATTATTTATTTGATAAATAAATATTCTATTTTTTTATCTGGTGAATAAATATTTATTTACTACTCCACTCGCATGTATATTCTATAAAAAATATAATTAGTTACCGAGTATTTATGATCAATAAATAATAAATTAATATTATTCCTCATACATGAGAATAATAATTTTTCAAATGATTGAATTACAATATAATTTTACTAAGATAAATTGATACACATAATGTGTGACCCTCTAGAGCTCTTCCTCAGTGGAATTAGGTCGTATTACCTAATGTCTATGATCTGAATTTATAAATATGTCATGAAACCCATAGAGGAAGAAATCAATGTCGTAATGACTAAAACCACATATAAATTTTCATTGTGTAATATAAAACCTTCATCTCAATATCTCATCAACCATATTTAATACTCATTTCATGAACTTATATTCTCAATATATCTTTCGTTCACTAATAGAAAAAACCCTCAACCACAATGGTTTTGGAATTTTATTTCACAGATCTATTTCAATTAAATTGAATGACTCTTCATATTTAAATATTCAAAGGTAAAAATAGTTTATTAACTTATTCATTAATTATATATTACTCTTGACACACCTAACACATCCTAATTCACTACAAACATAGATCATCATAGTTTTAGAAGAGAAAAAAATTTATATGACTCAATATATTCGTTAATAATAATCTTATGTCTGAGGATCAATATTCAAGGTTATATATAGGAATTCCCCATGACACAAGTACATAATTTATAATTTCAATTAGTGTTTCAATCCTCATAATTTCCTATCCTAGATATTACCTCGTTCAAAATTCATGATATGGAGACTCATCTGCTTAAAAAATCAACAAACTAATAGTTTGTATCATCTATATCACATAAGATAATGACAAATGATCTTGGAATATATATGTTCTAGAATATTATCATTTCAAATTAATTTTCTCACCATAGCAGGGAACTTCTAAGACCTTTCTGTATGACCAATACTCTAGGAACATTATCACATAAATTTTAAATATAAGAAAATTCAATACATTATACGAAATTAATATTTGGTGTACTGAATATATATTTAATCTAAAGTAAAAATGTTATTGGTTATAAGGATAATACTCTGAAAAATTATCACATTCACAAAAGGTAACTACTAATGAAAATTAGTTCCATATCTCTCACTTGATATCCATGCTTATAATAAGAAAATGCTTTAGTCAATGAGTTTTCAGTATTCTCCTCCATGGTAAATCTGTTCACTATGGGATCACCTCCATGATAAAAATCAAATGTGTGATGATATATTCAATGTATTTGATTCATTCAATTATTTGACCTTAACTCCTTTAAAAAATCGATCGATATCATATTATCATATTGTTGTGTGGTAGGATATTTACAACTCTAAACCACAACAAGACCATGGATAATGTTATGTGTTCATACTAATTAATTTTCTATATAAAAAATGATAATATACCCATAATATATTATAGAATATGCGAAATTGTATAATTAAAGATCTTGCAGCACATAACCCCTTTATTGAGACAGAATACATATGGAAAATATGATTTAATATCATCATTCTCTATCTAGAATCCATTATTTACACATCCCCTAATGATTAAATCTTCATCTCCTCTATATACTAGGAATATTTACTTAGTATGCCTCTGATACATTAGTATTGTCTTAAATTACATCCAATGGTGATCTATTAGATCTTCAAAATTTTCCTACAATGCTCAAGTCATAGATGTTGTCGATTATTTTGAATAACATAGCATAAATCACGGAACCAATCAGTGATGTGCTTGGAATACTTTTCATCCTATGTCTCTCCACTTCGGTCTAAGGACACAAATTTTCTTAGGAATATATATGTCATTTGAAATAGGAAACAATCCCCTATTTAATTATTAAAAACATAATATATTTAGTACATTATCAATATATTCACCTTGACTTTTCACAAGTAGCCTCATTGATATGTCATGATGGATCTTGATCTGAATAATGTATTCTACTTCACCTAATTCCATCACGTAAAATCATATGTTTAACCACATTTTAATATGTTTTAATATTTATATCTCATTTACAATTAGAAATATTTCATCTATATATATATTTAGAAAAACTACCATACTCCAACTAAACTACTTGTATAAACAAGGATACAATTTTCTCTTTATAAAAGAAAATTCTTTTATAGATTCATCAAAGTTAATTCTCTATTATCTAGATTCTCTATTAAACCAATAAATATATCTTTAAATATTGAATACCTTATTTAAATTATTGTGAGTCATAAACCCTTCTAGTTGTTCTATATAGATATTTTATATAAGGTTCCCATTAAGGAATGTTGTGCTTGGCATCCATTTTACAAAAATCAAAATCTTGGTAAGATACTATGAAATGTATAATTTTGATAGACTTCAGTGAACAAACTGACGAATTTTTATTCATAGTATCTGTCTCAATATTTTTTAAACCCCTTTCCAACCATTCATGAATTATTAGTATTGATTTCATATACATTCATTGTTTTATCTTGAATAACCATTTGAAACCAACAAACATTACCTTCACTTGATGGTCTACAAAAATCTAGACATGCCTTTTGGAAAATGGAATAAATATAGGAATTAATAGATTCATTATATATAGAATATTGTATGCCACTTAAAACTTCCTTATAAGTAAGAGGTTCATTATTATCAACTAAAAATGATTCACTATCCTCAGTAACTATAAAACCATATATCGCTAGGTATCTAACTATTGTAATGCTCCAAGGTAGTTATTTTTTCTCTGAATCATCCTCTTTAATGAGGCATTGTGTCATCTTCTCCTCTATTATCTCATATGTGTCATGAGCTTAACCTTCATTGAATTCTATTTTTATCCCACCACCACTTTTAAATATGTTATCCCTCTCAATAAATATAGTGAGCTTCTTAACCTAGTTTCTTTTATTTGAGGGGTTATATAAGCAATGTCCTTTAGTTTCATTATGATATACAATAAAGATACACTTAGTGCCTTAAGAAGAAACTTTCTTCCAAAGATGGACTATAAAAATCCTTACAACCCCACAAACATATATGTGATAACATGAGTTTAATTACATACCAAATCTTTTATTGAATACTATTTGAAAACAATCACACTCAGTATAGTTTAATGATTTTTTTCAATAATTTTTATAACAAAAAGGATAATGTAAGACATGGGTGACTCATCATTGATATCACCTTATCTAACAATTTGATCTTTCTCCTTTCACTTAAACTATTCCAATTATATGTATAAGGAGTATTGAGTTTGGATAATATCCAAAGATCCTATAAATAATCAAAGAACACATGGTTAAGATATTCTATGCAATGGTCTGGGTAGAATTTCATTATCTTTTAACAATTTGGTTCTTAGGTTCTATATTTTAATCCAGGAATTTATCAATGGAATTCAAATTATAAACCATTAAGTAGACATATACATATCTAAAAAATTCATTAGTAAAAGTTATGAAGTATGGTAATACACCCCTTAATTCAACTATAAAAGTCCCACACACATTTGTATGAACCATTTCAAGAAGATTTGTGGCACTTTCACCCTTCCCACTAAATGGAACTTTGTTCATTATACATTATAAAAAATGGTGACATATACATTGTAGTTTTGGTTCAAAATATTTTAAATTTACATCTTGATATAAATTTATCAAGTTATTTTTGTTTACATGAAAAATATGATGATGTTATAGTTTAGGGTAACATGAGTCTTCTGATCCATATTTATAATCAATTTCCAACACTTGGTTTACTTATTTAATACATAAATACAATTATTAAGATGTTATATAACATAACATGTGATATATTTGTAAAAATATAATATTTCATCCAAAATAATAATAATAAAACCATACATATCAAGATTGGTTGTAGAAATTATTTTCATTAGTAATTCTGGTAACTTAATAATAGTTCATTAAAATATAACTACCCAAATGGATTTGGAAGATGATTATTATTTTATCATAAATGTTTTGACAAGGTGAAAGCCTATATGTGTGAATGATGGGTGATTGATTTAAATTAAACCTATTATATAAATATTAATGGTTCTATCGATGAATTATTGGTAAATTAGAAGAGATTACTTCCATTGAATAGGTAAATAAAAAAGGGTATCATGTTGGTAAATGATTTTGGAATATTCTGTTCCTTAGTAAGAATCCCCATAAATTAAACTACGGATAGGGTTTATCCTTGTGGAATTATGTGACTTGTGCTGATTGAAGAATTATCATTTGTCTATAGTTTGTTATAGAAATTTAATTTATTAGATTATTGAAAAATATTTAATAGTTGTTATTAATGTAGTTAGAAATATGTTTTGAGGGGATTTTGAACACCCAATATGTTTGTGGAACCATCTAAGGAATATTAGACATTAATACTAGTGAATAAAAAATTCATATCATATGGAAGATGTTTTTGAATACTGAGTTTTATGGTTGTAATTAAAAGTGTGGTGAAGTTCTTGAATATAATATAACTTGAGTATATTTATATGTTGTAAGAGATATTTATATAAAACAAATTAGTTGAATAAGGTTTGATTAATTCCCAAAATGTTTTAAGTTATTTTTCTTGATATTAAATAGTTAATGATTTCAATTGAATATAATCATTTTTTAATTGAAGAACATTGTATTTTGGCGATTAAAGTTGAAATTTATCTAAGCCTGGACACCTCTGAATGATTCAAGATAGAGACAAAGGTCCTTTGTAAGGTTGATTTATTGTTGTGTAAAAATCAACAAAGTTTATAATAGCTATGTGAAAGAATCATTTGATCTATTCATAAGTATCTTCTATCATTTTTGTAAGCATGATCCTTATTTACAATATCTGAAACCATCTATCTATACATTATTTGGTGTGTTAAAAACCATTATCCAATTCAATATAAGAATACTTTTTGGAAGATTAATAATCATAATAATGAATAAAATCTATGCAAATATCATCTTACCCTACCTAAACATTGATGTGGTGCATAATCATCAATACCTAGAGGAATTTAATGAATTTTATTACATAAAAAGAGACTTTAAAATTTTAATATCTAATGGAAAAAATGATTAGGATGATCTTTTGACTATTTTTCATGAATCAAAATATCCTAGAACAAATGTGATACACGTGATAAATGTATTAGAATATCATATTTAATTTATTGTGGAGAAGATCAATGCTAGATAGATTTTGAGAAACCATTTGATGTCTATAAATATATAGTAAGAAAAATATTTAATTATGATGAAAATAAGTTTATTAATGTATGATATTATATTCATTATTATAAATATTACAAGAAATATGTTATTCAATATCGTAATCTGAGAAAAGAAAAATATGATAGAATGATTAATTTCTGAGTATATTATAAATAACGAAATTGAATATCCATATTACCAAATATTGAAATTATAAACATGAAGATACATGCGGTTTTATTGAGTTTTATAAATATAAAAATATTATAAATTCAATCTAAATAATGATAAATGTTATTGGTATATGTAAATATTTGAGATATATTGATTCAATAGTGATTTTTTTACTAATATTAACTAAATCACTCAAGCAGTGTAAATTAATAAACTTTAAAATATATTAGTTATATGATTTTTCATAAAAATTTTAATTAGTTATGGGTTTAATATTTTGGTGGGATGTTTTGAGATGAATATTTGAAGAGAGACATGCCAACTAGAAACACTTGGAAGATTTTTGTTCGGCTGTGAAAAGAGAAAATGATAATCTTTTTAAACTCAGGTCACTTTTACAATTAAACATGAGGAAAAGGATGGAGGGACAAATAAAATGATATTATGAAAACTCAATAACATAGATAATTAATTATAATTTAAATGATATCATGAAATAAAACACATGTACAATCCACTGCTAAGAATGTAGAGGATCACCCATACTGATTCGAGAAATTTTCAATATTAAGATATGTAAAAAATATTTGAAGTGGCCAAGGAATAAAAAGAAAAATAAAGACAGAAAGAATATGTGTTATGTATTAAACTTGAGAATCTAGAGTTAAAGTTACTAAATAATAAGTCATAACTCTTAACGGAGAATAAGATGAAGTGAATGATGAGTTGATGTTGAGAAGTCTGATCATCTGTGTATTGAATATGTAGAATGAGGATCCTATACAACTCATTTATAACAAATATTGAAAAACTATGGAGTGTACAACCTACTATTCAAGATATTGATCATTTTTTAGACTTTTAGTGATTAAAATGATTTTATATTTTAAAATATCATAAGAGATCAATGAGTTGTGAATCTAGAAAACAAATTTTCTCATATAGCTAAAACTGAATAGAAAATATATAATGATATAAAAGAAGGTATTCGTATCAAAAAATAGTAATAGTGTAAGAATATGTTCTAATGAGGATGGAAATCATTCTCATGTTTCAGGGCCTATATACTTCTATTCCTTCCAATTGTTTGTTTATGAAACACATTGTTCTTGGAGGAGGCCAAAATAAGGTTCAGTGATGTCTGTGAGTTAGAATATAGAATAAGAGGGAATTCATGATATGAAAGAAAGATCATACAGTGAATATGTGGTTCATTACTTCTGTGTTATTTTTTTTCTTGGATTTAATTTGAGTTCATGGATTCTATGAGGTTGGTTCAAGGAGTGCATTTACAATGTGTATGGAAATAAAGATATAAATGGGATCAGTTTTGTGTTCAGTGAATGTAATAGTGAAAAAAATGTTTCGAAAATGGGATACCCAATGTGAATTAATTTTAGGTTGGAAGTTTTGATAAGATGAATTTTTTGGTGTCTATTAATGTAGAGACCCAAAACTTGACGTACGTAGATATTACATTACTTTTTCGGAATACTTAATACATTACAAAAACAGACACACAAGGACCGTAATAGTTTAGTGTCTTTGGAAACATGGAACGTAATCTTTTAATAGTGGTGAAAGATCTTCAACATCTCCCATAAAGATCTTCCACTTTTTGTTTCCTTACCTAAAACCTTTCTTTTAATCCTGGGGTAAAATAAAAAATAAAAAGGGTGAGCTCAAATGCTCAGTAAGGGTAAGAATGGATATGATAAAACATAACATATATATTTGAACTTAAAAACATGAACATAATGTTTAAACATCAAAATCTTGAGCAACAACATAAAACATGGAAGTACATAAGGCATAGATCATAATGGAAAATAAATCATGATAAAATAGCATGGGAATAAAACATGTAATTGTGGAATCCATTAAGCACATGTAATGATTTCCATAGTAGCCAAGGCATTGCTTCCAAGACCATCTTAGTGGACAAAGTCCCTTTCTGAATCGAGTTCACTCCTCGTTTCAGTCTTGTAACACTGAATCGGATTAACATACCATTCCAGCCATGTCTATCTCATGAGATATAAATCATTACCCAATGATTTGGATGGAGATATAGGTCCCACCCATCTCATAATGAAATCATTCTTACTTGTGCCACAAAATCATAAATCATACATCATAGCATAACACATATAATTAATTGGGAATTCTAAAAATCATGTCATCATAACATAATCCATATAAAACAAATGTATATCATTTCATCATAAGAATAATCATACCATGTAAATAATAGATACATTAAACTTGAAACATACACATATGAAAAAATGTCATCTTAGATGAAAAATAGTTTTGATAAAAAAACTTGAAATGAATTTTTGAGGAAAATATCCTTTCTTTCGCAAAATAATTTTATTTTCTGAAATTGTCATTCAATTTTAAAAGAAAATGATTTTGTTGAAAATAATCATGAAATATTATATAGTAAGCTGCATGAAAATAAGTCGTTATTAAATTGTCAAAATTTTTCATGCCATATAATTTAAAAATAACATTCTTCTCGTACTTTTGTCAGAATAGTCAAAAAGTACCTCGTATGGTAAACAAAAGAAAGATTCCTTCAATATGATGTGGTAAAAATAAAAAAATGGGGTAAGAATGACTTTAAACATACATGGATTAAAATTAAACATTTTTGGAAAACATTTTGAAAACATATGGACATAGATAATAAACATAACCCCAGTAAATACTTACGAATAAACAATCTCGGATAAGAATGGGATTAGAATAATTATCCCTTACCTTAGGTCTGATATGCTTCGTATGGATCCAAACCTCCTGTATAATGTTTTAAATAATGTCATTGACTTATTAAATAATCATATTCATTGTTATGATATCATATATGTTTCACTTATGACTTTATATTACCCGTTCTTTTGTAAATTCCATGTTAAAGTAGCGTTTTGGGTAAAATCAACTCATTTATCATATGTGTTTTGACTTTTCGTTCTTGATATTATTACTTATATCATGATTTACATAATTTCATAGTGTAAAAAATGATTTATATATAATATATATTCATCATATACATATATATTATTGATCTATAAAAAAAATACACCATTCATGGAGACGGTAGGCCGTACGTACGCATGAATGCTGTTTTTGTTTCCTTATTGAATTGAATGAAATTAAATATATCACATACATATATATACATAAATCCAGTAGCATTATTATGTCATACATTTCATTATTATTCATTATATATACTTTATAATCATTCTTGAATGGTTAATCACGGAAAATGAATCTCATCGCGTTAGTGGAGACGGTAGTCTGTACGTACGCACGAGCGATGATATCATTCCCATGATCATGGAATTTTATTAAAGTATATGTATAATATTAAAGAATCAATATCACTTTACAATAATCATATATATTTATTACATTCACCATTATACCCATCCATGTAAGGTGGCGGTGGAAAATAGATTACACCACGGCGTGGAGACGGTATTCCGTACGTACGCACGCGCGGTGATTTTGTTTTCTATAGGATGGATAGATTGTGAAATATGATTTTTTCATACATATAATAACATATCATTATATTAATGATACTTATTTTATTACTTAATAATGAAATAACTAAATAAAAAGAAGTGGAAGAAGAAATAAAGTTGAAAGAATCGGTAACAGACATTACCTCTTCTTTGAAGCGCCTCTTTGAGACCTCCTATTATGGCACTAAAATTGGTCTTTAAAGAATCCCAGGACCTCTAGGATGTTTATATGGAAGTGTAGAAGATAATTTTTCAGGGTTTGGCCGATCTTGATGGCTCAATGTGGTGTGACGAAAAGAGGGAGTATGTGCCCTTTTATAAGGGAGGAGAGGGGTACCTTTGGATAAACTAAAAATATTATTTTATTATAAAGTCATATTCGGTTTTTAATAGCTCCAAATTGATTTATTTCGAAGATAAGGTGGGGATGGGTCGAAATAATCTCATCCAATAGAATTGAGACACGTTTAGGTTTCCATTTTAACCATATCATTTAACTTTAAGTTAGATAATTTACCTTTTACCGTGTCTTCTTGTTTTCTTACACTATAAGGTTAATAAACATACAATAACAAGCCCAAAGAACCCCAAGTTGTTTATTATTAATATATATAACCTTATCTAAGTCATTTGGCCGGACCTAAGATTTTTATGAATAAAATAACAATTAAAAATATAATATTTGTTTTAAAAACTATTTTATGTCAATTTTGACACTATTTGGTAATTGGTTTTTGTGAAAATCATAACAGAACGATTAGTTCGAAAAAATTTAATTAAATCAGTAATAATATGTAATATTAACCTATAAAATTATTGGAATTCATAAAAAGTCTCAACTTACAATTATTTGGGTATTTATAACATCAATTATGTCAATATTTCATTAATAATATAATTACTACATCGTCATTGTGTCATACATAAATTAAATTATATAATGTCTAAAATTTATAAATAAAATAGAATTATGTAGGAAATCTTTTTATCGTTCTAATGAATATTTATAGTCGAATTTATCTTATGTATGACCCTATATTAAAAATGAATTAGTTATTAAAATTTGATTTTAATAATTTTTACCCTTCTTTAAATAAATTAATAATAAATGTACTAATCTAATCCAAGTGGGCCTAAATGGTCATATTTTATTCCTAAGGTTTTTTTTGGTCGAATTACACTTATCCAATAGAATTAGGACATGTGTTGGGGTAATAATAATATCATTTTTACCCTTAATTACCCTATTTACTTTTAACCGTGGTAAAAAAAGTAAAAAGTTACTATTCACCAAAAATTATTTTCATCTCATTGAACCACATTTTAGTCCATGATATTGACAATGTTTCTCGGATTTTATAAATTCAATTCACATAAGTGGTAAAATTTCATTTAAATGAAAAAGTCAGTTTTTTAACTACCACTAAGTGGTTTCACTATTCATCGAAAATTGCAGTTTTTTTAGAAAAATACCAAAAATTCAGCCTATGCAATATTTGATATTCTGAATTCAAAATTGATTTCTATTTTTCCAAATTCAAAACATAGAAGTGGAATTAATTAATTTTAATATTAATTCCCGTTTTTAAAACAAATAGCCTGTTTTTTAAGAAACAATAACTATCAAAAGATTGATACTTGTTTATATCCAATTTCAAAGTGAAATTAATTCTAATGAAAAAAAATAAATTAAATGGTAAAATATATTCTAATTACACTTTAAAACCATTTAAAAAGATAATCTAACCATATAAATTATTGCGATGAAAAAAGTTTTTTTTAATTAAAATATATCGTGTTTTTACTATTCATTAATATATGAAAGTTATCAGAATAATATGAAAAATTTATCCAAGGTAAAATTTTCAATCCTGTGTTCAAAGAATAATTTTAGTTTTTCAAATTTAACTTATAAATATGTCAAAACTAGATTTAAAGTGGGTGCGCCATCAAAAGGCGACAAAACTACATTTTTTGAAAAATACTTATTTTACCCGAAAAATTTATTTTTTTCTAATACCATGTTATTGAAAATATGTAAGATGAATAATAATGTTATAAAATTCAAAATTTAGTTAATACTATTCATAACGGCTAGTCCATAATAATATTATAACAATATATCGTTGTTTTGTGAGACCCGGTATTGCGTACTACACACGCTATCGAGGAAGGTCGCGATTGCGTGTAAGGAAAGCCAAGTTAGGGTTGCGTATACTGCAAGCTAATACGGTGTTGCGTATATCACAAGATAATCTTGGTGTAGCATACAACAGAAGACATTAGTGAAATTAAGAAGAATATTTTTCATAAAATCTTGAGGAGTTACATTCTACCCCCTTAAAATGAATTTCGGCCTCGAAATTCGTTAGGGTTATAAATCGTTTACTATTTATAGAAACCCACATCTTAAAAAGGAATACTAAAACTTAATTTTAAAAAAAAAATTATGAAATGTAACGATTACCCAATGTATCTTATCATTGGGTTTCCATATATGAGAATATAGGTGAAAATATGGATATTGAAGAAACATCTAACCATCATGTTCTGATGGAGAGTGGTAGAGAACATGGCTATGAAAAATCCATCAATCAAAAAGCCATATATTTGTGATGATCTAAGGTACCATTTGATTCATCGGATATAAGGGCACTAGGACAACATCTTTGGTTTTCAAGATCATTTCCCTAAAGTTGATGAAATTGGAATTAGAAGAAATACTTTTGTGATTTTGGTACAGTCTCGCCGTTGGTCGTTCTTTGGACAATTTCCACTTCATCACTTAAAGAAATGAAGTTGAATTTGTCATTCGTGAAGTGTTAGCAGATCATGTGATAGAATGATGGGTCATTCCATCTATCTCAAACAAATGGTTAGAAAAGTTATCAAAAATGGATAAGCCCATCTATAGTGAGGTTAATCATATATGGTTCCTAAAATGGACTTATACTTCATATATCGTACTGCTTAATAAAATAAAACTAGTTTCTACTAACCAGGGAATTCTTGTAGGCCATTGGTATGCGATAATGTCCAGTCACACTTCAGTTGTGGGTTCGATTCCCACAGCCTTGTCTGACGCGATGGGTTGTCGCCCATCCTGTAGGTTGTCCTTTTTTTCTAAAAATACATTATTATAACTTTCCATCATTAATATCAAAAAATTTCTAACCTGAAACAATACTAACTTATTTCCAACATAATCCACTCTAATCTTTAGTCTTATCCGACATACTGCTATCCAATTTCATATTATAGTGAAAACGATTACCAGAGAGTTCATATAACAAGCATGTTAATACCATCGTTGATCCCCAAATATCATAAGATATGTCATGTTGATCACATTCCAAACATTCTAAGGCCTTAATCATGTATTCTCTTGAAAAAAATGAATACCCATTGAACCTTAGTGAAAACATGAATGCAGTTAAAAGTTAACACTTTCCACATACCAAAATCCTCAAAATTCTATATACTCAAACAATGATATCACATAGTCCTTATATCAATCATGAGCTCATGAATACTGTCAAACATTTCATTTTCTCTTTATCCCTTCATTATGCACATTTCATCTGCTTTCCAAAATATTTGAATCCCTTTTCATGGTTACCGGTGCCATAAAATTATTGAAAACCACAATAGACTAATACAAAAATATTCTAACACACCATAAAAGTACCTCAACAACATTATTCTTGAATACTCGTACATAGACACTTCAATCCATCCTCTTCAATGATTGTCCTGGAATATGTCCTTCCTTGATTTAGAAGTAACTTTTTAGGTCATGGCATTGAGTTGGGTAATGCCCATGTTCTCCACAAATAAGACATTGAAATCCATAATAGTATGTCACTCTATAACCCTTTTCTCCACACAGATAACATATGTCCCTCCATTTGAGGTATTCCTCAAGGTTCTTCTTCCCTTCCTTAGAAATCTCAATCTTCCTTTCATTATGCTTTTCAACATGCGAAAATGTATAAAAGTCTATCTTCCTCTTATTTGATGAATTAGGCATACCACTAAATTTCACCTTGTTAATCATATATCGCGATGACTGATTTGGTATAATCCCAATATCTTTCTCTATAGGCATTACACAATTTTGTTGCTCATAGTCACCAATTTTCCATTGGATTCGATGTTAACTGAATTCCTTCTAGTTCCCTCCATTGAATAAAACCCAAAAATAATTCTATGAGAGGAAAAAATCATACAAGGAAAATAACATAATAAAGGGGGAGTACCTTCAATATATAACATATTAGGTTTTATTCTATGATCTTTAGTGCAATTCTAGGACTATAACAAATATGCATACTTAACCTTAGGGACATCCCTAGACATACCTTAGAAATATCTCTAAGGATCTCACTAAAGTTTTCGCATCCTAGTTTCCAAAGGTTAACTAAACCTTTCCACTGATACCAATTGTAGAGACCCAAAACTTGACGTACATAGATAATACATTACTTTTTCAGAATACATAATACATAACAAAAACAGACACACAAGGACTGTAATAGTTTAGTGTCTTTGGAAACTTGGAACATAATCTTGTAATCATGGTGAAAGATCTTCAAAATATCCCATAAAGATCTTCCACTTTTTGTTTCCTTACCTAAAACCTTTATTTTTATCCTAGGGGAAAATAAAACATAAAAAGGGTGAGCTCAAATGCTCAGTAAGGGTAAGCATGGATAAGATAAAACATACCATATACATTTGAACTAAAAAACATGAACATAATGTTTAAACATCAAAATCTTGAGCAATGACATAAAACATTGAACTACATAAGGCATAGATCATAATGGAACATAAATCATGATAAAATAGCATGGGAATAAAACATGTAATTGTGGCATCTATTAAGCACATGTAATGATTTCCATAGTAGCCAAGGCATTGTTGCCAAGACCATCTTTCTGGACAAATTCCCTTTCTGAATCAAGTTCACTCCTCATTTCAGTACTGTAACACTGAACCGGATTAACTTACCGTTCTGTCCATGTCTATCTCATGAGATATAAATCTTTACCCAATGCATTGGAGGTAGATATAGGTACCACCCTTCTCATAATGAAATCACTCTTAATTGTGCCACAAAAACATAAATCATACATCATAGCATAACCCATGTAATAAATTGGGAATCTTATACATCATGCCATCATAACATAATCCATATAAAACAAATGGATATAATTTCATCATAAGAAGAATCATACCATGAAAATAATAGATACATTACACTTGAGACATAAACATATGAAATAATGTCATGTTAGATGGAAAATACTTTTGATAAAACACTTGAAATGAATTCTTGAGGAAAATATCCTTTCTTCGGCAAAACAAAATTCTTTTCTGAAATTGTCATTCAATTTTAAAAGAAAATGATTTTTCAGAAAATAATCATGAAATATTGTAGAGGAAGATTCATGAAAATAAGGCTTTATGAAATCATCAAAATTTGTTCACGCCGTACAAGTTAAAAATAACATTCTTCTCGTACTTTTGTCAGAATAGTCAAAAAGTACCTCGTATGCTAAACAAAAGAAAGATTCCTTCCATACGATGTAGTAAAAGTAAAAAAAGGGGTAAGAATGACTTTAAACATACATGGAAGACAATTAAACGTTTATGAAAACATTTTTATAACATATGGACATGTATAATAAACATAACCCTGGTAAATACTTACGAATAAATAATCTCTTATAAGAATGGGATTGGAATAATTATCGCTTACCTTAGGTCTCATATGCTTCGTATGGATCCGAACCTCCTGTATAATGATTTAAATAATTTCATTGACTTATTACATAATCATATTCATTGTTATGATATGATATATGTTTCACTTATGACTTTATATTACCCGTTCTTTTGTAAATTCCATTTTAAAGTAGCGTTTTGGGTAAAATCATTTCATTTATCGTATGTGTTTCGACTTGTCCTTCTTGATATTATTACTTATATACTGATTTACATAATTACATAGTGTAAAACATGATTTATATATAATATATATTCATCATATACATATATATTATAGATTTATAAAAGGAAAGGAAAAACACCGTTCATGGAGATGGTAGGTCGTACGTACGCATGAACGTTGTTTTCGTTTCCTTATTTAATTGAATGAAATTAAATAGATGAAATACATATATATATACATAAATCCAGTATAATAATTATGTCATATATTTCATTATTATTCATTATATATAAATTATAATCATTCTTGAATGGTTAATCATGGAAAATGAATCTCATCGCGTTCGTGGAGATGGTAGTCCGTCCGTACGCACGAGCGACGATATCATTCCCATGATCGTGGAATTGTATTAAAGTGCATGAATAAAATTAAATAATCAATATCACATTACAATAATCATATATATTCATTACATTCACCATTATACCGATCCAAGTAAGGTGGTGGTGGAAAATAGATTGCACCACGGCGTGGAGACGGTATTCCGTACGTACGCACGCGCGGTGATTTCGTTTTCCGTAGGATGGATAGATGGTTAAATATGGTTTTTTCATACTTATAATAACATATAATTATATGAGTTATACAGATGTTATTACTTCATAATGAAACAACTAAATAAGAAGAAGTCGAAGAAGAAATAAAGTTGAAAGAATCGGTAACGGACATTACCTCTTCTTTGAAGCGCCTCTTTGAGACCTCCTCTTAGGGCACTAAACTTGGTCTTTGAAGAAGACCTGGACCTATAGGATGTTTATAGGGAAGTCTAGAAGATAATTTGGCAGGTTTTGGCCGATCATGAAGGCTCAAAGTGGTGTGAGGAAGAGAGGGAGGAGGTTCCCTTTTATAAGGGAGGATAGGGGTACCTTTGGGAAAACTAAAAATATTATTTTATTATAACATCATATTCGGTTTTTAATAGCTCCAAATTGACTTATTTAGAAGCTAAGGTGGGGATGGGTCGAAAACCTCTCATCCAATAGAATTTAGAGAAGTTTAGGTTTCCATTTTAACCTTATCATTTAGATTTAACTTGAATTTAGATAATTTAACTTTTACTATGTCTTCTTGTTTTCTTACACTATAAGGTTAATAAACATACTATAACAAGCCAAAAGAACCCCAAGTTTTTTATTATTAATATATATAACCTTATATAAGTCATTTGGCCGAACCTTAGATTTTTAGGAATAAAATAACAATTAATAATATTTTATTTTATTAAAAAACTATTTTATGTCAATTTTGACACTATTTGGTAATTGATTTTTGTGAAAATCATAACAGAAATATTAGTTCGAAAAACGTTAATTAAATCAGTAATAATATGTAATATTAAACTGGAAAATTATTGGAATTCATAAAAAGTCTAAAATTATAGTTATTTGGGTATTTATAACATCAATTATGTCAATATTTAATGAATAAGATAATTACTGCATCATCATTGTGTCATACATAAATTAAATTATTTAATGTCTAAAAATTATAAATGAAATACAATTATGTAGGAAATCTTTTTATATTTCTAATTAATATTTATAGTTGAATTTATATTATGTATGACCTTATATTAAAAATGAATTAGTTATTAAACTTTAATTTTAACTATTTTAACCCTAATTTAAATAAATTAATAATAAATGTCCTAATCTAATACAAGTTGGCCTAAATGGTCATATTTTATTCCTAAGGTTGTTTTTGGTCAAATTACACTTATCCAATAATATTAGGACATGTTTCAGGTAATAATAATATCATTTTTACCCATAATTACCCTATTTACTTTTAACTGTGGTAAAAAAAAGTAAAAAGTAACTATTCACCAAAAATTATTTTCATCTCATTGAACCACATTTTAGTCCTTTATATTAACCGTGTCTATCGGGTTTTCGAAATTCAATTTACAGAAGTGGTAAAATTTTATTTAAATAAAAAATTCAGTTTTTTAACTACCACTAAGTGGTTTCACTATTCATCGAAAATTTTAGTTTTTCAGAAAAATACCAAAAATTCAGCCAAAGAATTATTTGATATTCGGAATTCAAATATGATGTTTGTTTTTCCAAATTCAAAACATATAAGTGGAATTATTTAATTTTAAAATTAATTCTCGTTATCATAACAAATACCGTGTTTTTTAATAAACAATAACTATCAAAAGATTGATACTTGTTTATATCAAATTTCAAAGTGAAATTAATTCCAATGAAAAAAATTGAATTAAATGGTAAAAATATATTATAATTAAACTTTAAAACCAATTAAAAAGATAATCTAACCATATAAATTATTGCGATGAAAAAAGTTGTTTTTAATTAAAATATAGCGTGTTTTTACTATTCATTAAAATATGAAAGTT
This sequence comes from Viscum album, assembly GCA_963277665.1. Lineage (NCBI taxonomy): Eukaryota > Viridiplantae > Streptophyta > Magnoliopsida > Santalales > Viscaceae > Viscum > Viscum album. Next base: position 557,122,754 of record OY728167.1, on the reverse strand, counting down.
ATCAGAATAATATGAAAAGTTTATCCAAGTTAAAATTTTATATCATGTTTCCAAAGAATGATTTTATTTTGTCAAATATATCTTATAAACATGTCAAAAACTAGATTCAAAGTGGGTGCGCCATCAAAAGGTGGCAAAACTGTATTTGTTGAAAAATACTTATTTTACCCGAAAAATTTATTTTGTTCTCATACCATGTTCTAGAAAATATGTAAGATGAATAATAATGTTATGAAATTAAAAATTTAGTTTATACTATTCATAACGGCTAGTCCATAATAATATTATAACAATATATCGCTGTTTTGTGAAACCCGGTATTGCGTACTACACACGCTATCAAGGAAGGTCGTGATTGCGTGTAATGAAAGTCATGTTAGGGCTGTGTATACTGAAAGATAATACGGTGTTGCGTATAGCGCAAGATAATCTTGGTGTAGCATACTATAGAAAAAATCAGTGAAATTAAGAAAATATATTTCATAAAATCTTGGGGTGTTGCATTCTATCCCCTTAAAATGAATTTCGGCCTTGAAATTTGTCAGGGTTATAAATCGTTTACTATTTATAGAAACCCACATCATAAAAAGTAATACTAAAACTTAATTTTAAAAACTAAAGTATGAAATTTAACGATTACCCAAAGTAACTCATTTCCAGGTTTCCATATATGAGAACATAGGTGAAAATATGGATATGGAAAAAAAATCTAACCATCAAGTTCTGATGGAGAGTGGTAGAGAACATAGCTATGAAAAATCCATCAATCATAAAGCCATAGATTTTTGATGATCTAAGGTACAATTTGATTCATCAGATATAAGGGCACTAGGACAACATTTTTTGTTTTCATGATCATTTCCCTAAAGTTGATGAAATTGGAATTAGAAGAAATACTTTCGTGATTTTGGTACAGTCTCATCGTTGGTCGTTCTTTGGACAATTTCCACTTCATCTCTTACAGAAATGAAGTTGAATTTCTCATTTGTGAAGTGTTAGCAGGTCATGTGATAGAATGATGGATCATTCCATCTATCTCTAACAAATGGTTAGAAAAGTTATCAAAAATACATAAGTCCATCTATAGTGAGATTAATCATATATGGTTCCTAAAATGGACTTATACTTCATATATCATACCTCTTAATAAACTAAAACTAGTTTCTACTAACCAGGTACTTCCTGTAGTCCATTAGTATGCGATCAAGGCTAGTCGCACTTCAGTTGTGGGTTCGATTCCCACAGCCTTGTCCGACATGAAGGGTTGTCGCCCGTCCTGCAGGTTGCCCTTTTTTTAAAAAAAAATACATTATTATAACTTTCCATCATTAATATCGAAAAAGTTCTAACCTTAATCAATACTAACTTATGTCCAACATAATCCATTCCAATCTTTAGGCTTATCCAAAATACTGTTGCCCAATCTCATATTATAGTGAAAACGATTACCAGAGAGTTCATATAACAAGCATGTTAATACCATCGTTGATCCCCAAATAACATAAGATATGTCTTGTTGGTCATATTCCAAACATTTGAAGGCCTTAATCATGTATTCTCTTGAAAAAAAATGAATACCCATTGAACCTTAGTGAAAACATGAATACAGTTAAAAGTTAACACTTTCCACATACCAAAATCCTCAAAATTCTATATACTCAAACTATGATATAACATAGACCTTATATCAATCATGAGCTCATGAATACTGTCAAAAATTTCATTTTCTGTTTATCCCTTCACTATGCACATTTCATCTCCTTTCCAATATATTTGAATCCCTTTTCGTGGTTACCGGTACCATAAAATTATTGAGAACCACAATAGACTAATACAAAAATATTCTAATACACCATAAAATTACCTCAACAACATTATTCGTGAATACTAATACATAGACACTTCAATCCATCCTATTCAATGATTATCCTGGAATAAGTCCTTCCTTGATTTAGAAATAACTTTTTAGGTCAGGGCATTGAGTTGCGTAATGCACATGTTCTCCACAAATAAGACATTGAACTCCATAACAGTATGTCACTCTATGACCCTTTTCTCCACACAGATAACATATGTCCCTCAATTTGAGGTATTCCTCAAGGTTCTTCTTCCCTTATTTCGAAATCTCAATCTTCCTTTCATTATGCTTCTCAACATGCGAACATGCAAAAAATTCTATCTTCCTCTTATTTGATGAATTAGGCATACAACTAAATTTCACCTTGTTAATCATATATCGCAATTACTGATTTGGCATAATCACAATATCTTTATCTCTAGGCATTATGCAATTTTGTTGCTCATAGTCACCAATTTTTCCATTGGATTCAATGTTAACCGAATTCCTTCTGGTTCCCTCCATTAACTAAAACACAAAAAGAATTCTATGAGAGGAAAAAATCATACAAGGAAAATAACATAATCAAGGGGGAGTGCCTTCAATATCTAACATCATAGATTTAATTATAATATCTTTAGCGCAATTCTAGGACTATAACCTATACGTATACTTAACCTTAGGGACATCCCTAGACATACCTTAGAAATATCTCTTGGGATCTCACTAAAGTTTTCGCATCCTAGTTTCCAGAGGTTAACTAAACCTTTCCTCTGATACCAATTGTAGAGACCCAAAACTTGACGTACATAGATATTACATTACTTCTACAGAATACTAAATACATAACAAAAACAGACACACAAGGACCAGAATAGTATAGTGTCTTTGGAAACTTGGAACGTAATCTTCTAATCATGGTGAAAGATCTTCAACATCTCCCATAAAGATATTCCACTTTTTGTTTCCTTACCTAAAACCATTCTTTTAATCCTGGGGGAAAATAAAACATAAAAAGGGTGAGCTCAAATGCTCAGTAAGGGTAAGCATGGATAAGATAAAACATACCATATAAATTTGAACTTAAAAACATGAACATAAAGTTTAAACATCAAAATCTTGTGCAACGACATAAAACATGGAAGTACATAAGGCATAGATTATAATGGAAAATAAATCATGATAAAATAGAATGGTAATAAAACATGTAATTGTGGCATCCATTAAGCACATGTAATTATTTCCATAGTAGCCAAGGCATTGCTGCCAAGACCATCTTAGTGGACAAAGTCCCTTTCTGAATCGAGTTCACTCCTCATTTCAGTCCTGTAACACTGAACCAGATTAACTTACTGTCCCAGCCATGTTTATCTCATGAGATATAAATCTTTACCCAATTAATTGGAGGGAGATATAGGTCCCACCCATCTCACAATGAAATCATACTTACTTGTGCCACAAAATCATTAATCATACATCATAGCATAACCCATGTAATAAATTGGGAATCTTAAACATCATGCCATCATAACATAATCCATATAAAAAAATGGATATCATTTCATAATAATAAGAATCATACCATGTAAATAATAGATAAATTACACTTGAAAGATAAACATATGAAATAATGTCATCTTAGATGGAAAATAGTTTTGATAAAACAGTTGAAATGAATTCTTGAGGAAAATATCCTTTCTTCCGCAAAAAAAAATTCTTTTTTGAAATTGTCATTCAATTTTAAAAGAAAATGATTTTTTTGAAAATAATCATGAAATATTGTATAGGAAGCTTCATGAAAATAAAGCTTTATGAAATCGTCAAAATTTGTTCACGCCGTATAAGTTAAAAATAACATTCTTCTCGTACTTTTGTCGGAATAGTCAAAAAGTACCTCGTATGGTAAACAAAAGAAAGATTCCTTCCATACGATGTGGTAAAAGTAAAAAAAAGGGGTAAGAATGACTTTAAACATACATGGAAGAAAAGTAAACATTTTATGAAAACATTTTGAGAACATATGGACATGGATAATAATCATAACCCCAGTAAATACTTATGAATAAACAATCTCAGATAAGAATGGGATTAGAATAATTATCCCTTACCATAGGTCTGATATGCTTCGTATGGATCCGAACCTCCGGTATAATGAATTAAATAATTTCATTGACTTATTACATAATCATATTCATTTTTATGATATCATATATGTTTCACTTATGACTTTATATAACCCGTTCTTTTGTAAATTTCATTTTAAAGTAGCGTTTTGGGTAAAATCATTTCATTTATCGTATGTGTTTCGACTTGTCATTCTTGATATTATTACTTATATCCTGATTTACTTAAATCCATAGTGTAAAACATGATTTATATATAATATATATTCATTATATACATATATATTATAGATCTATAAAAATAAAGGAAATACACCGTTCATGGAGATGGTAGGCCGTACGTACGCATGAACGCTGTTTTCGTTTCCTTATTGAATTGAATGAAATTAAATAGATGACATAAATATATATATACATAAATCCAGTAGCATTATTATTTCATATATTTCATTATTATTCATTATATATAATTTATAATCATTCTTTAATGGTTAATCATGGAAATTGAATCTCATCACGTTCGTGGAGACGGTAGTCCGTATGTACGCACGAGGGACGATATCATTCCCATGATTGTGGAATTGTATTAAAGTGTATGTATAATATTACAGAATAAATATCACTTTACAATAATCATATATATTCATTAAATTCACCATTATACCCATCCAAGTAAGGTGGTGGTGGAAAATAGATTACACCACGGCGTGGAGATGGTATTCCGTACGTACGCACGCGCGGTGATTTAATTTTTCGTAGGATGGATAGATGGAGAAATATGGTTGTTTCATACTTATAATAACATATCATTATATGAGTGATACAGATTTTATTACTTTATAATGAAACAACTAAAGAAAAATAAGTGGAAGAATAAATAAAGTTGAATGAATCGGTAACGGTCATTACCTCTTCTTTGAAGCGCCTCTTTGAGACCTCCTATTAGGGCACTAAAATTGGTCTTTGAAGAAGACCCGGACCTCTGGGATGTTTATAGGGATGTGGAGAAGGGAATTTGGCAGGGTTTGGCCGATCTTGAAGGCTCAAAGTGGTGCGCGGAAGAGAGGGAGGAGGTTCCCTTTTATAAGGGAGGAGAGGGGCACCTTTGGAAAAATTAAAAATATTATTTTATTATATAGTCATATTCGGTTTTTAATAGCTCAAAATTGATTTATTTTGAATATAAGGTGGGTGTGGGTCTAAATCCACTCATCCAATAGAATCTAGACAAGTTTAGGTTTTCATTTTAACCTTATCATTTAGATCTAACTTTAAGTTAGATAATTTAACTTTTACCATGTCTTCTTGTTTTCTTACACTATAAGGTTTATAAACTTACTATAACAAGCCAAAGGAACCCCAAGTTGTTTATTATTAATATATATAACCTTATCTAATTCAATTGACCGAACCTTATATTTTTAGGAATAAAATAACAATTAATAATGTAATATTTGTTTTAAAAACTATTTTATGTCAATTTTGACACTATTTGGTAATTGATTTTTTTGAAACTGATAACTGAAATATTAGTTCGAAAAAGTTAATTAAATCAGTAATAATATGTAATATTAACCTATAAAAGTATTTTAATTTATAAAAAGTCTCAAATTACAATTATTTGGGTATTTCTAACATCAATTATGTCAATATTTCATTAATAAGATAATTATTGTATCATCATTATGTCATACATAAATTAAATTATTTAATGTCTAAAAATTATAAATAAAATAACATTATGTATGAAATATTTTTAGCTTTCTAATTAATATTTATAGTTGAAATTATCTTATGTATGACCCTATATTAAAAATTAATTATTTATTAAACTTTGATTTTAACTATTTTAACCCTTCATTAAATAAATTAATAATAAATGTCCTAATCTAATCCAAGTGGGCCTAAATGGTCATATTTTATTCCTAAGGTTGTTTTTGGTCTAATTATACTTATCCAATAGAATTATGACATGTTTTAGGGTAATAATAATATCATTTGTACACTTAATTACTCTATTTACTTTTAACCGTGGTAAAAAAAGTAAACAGTTACTATTCACCAAAAATTATTTTCATCTCATTGAACCACATTTTAGTCTTTGATATTAACCGTGTCTCTCGGATTTTCGAAATTCAATTTACAGATGTGGTAAAATTTCATTTAAATGAAAAAGTTAGTTTTTTAACTACCACTAAGTGGTTTCACTATTCATTGAAAATTGCAGTTTTTTATAAAAAATCCAAAAATTCAGCATAAGCATTATTTGATATTCCGAATTCAAAATTGATTTTTATTTTTCCAAATTAAAAACATAGAAGTTGAATTAAATAATTTTAAAATTAATTCCGTTATCAAAACAAATAGCATGTTTTTTAAAAAACAATAACTATCAAAAGATTAATACTTGTTTATATCCAATTTCAAAGTGAAATTAATTACAATGAAAAACATTGAATTAAATGGTAAAAATATATTCTAAGTACACTTTAAAACCAATTATAAAGATAATCTAACCATATACATTATTGCGATGAAAAATGTTTTTTTTAATTAAAATATAGCGTGTTTTTACTATTCATTAAAATATGAAAGTTATCAGAATAATATGAAAAAGTTATCCACGGTAAAATTTTATATAATGTTTCCAAAGAATAATTTTATTTTTTCAAATTTAACATATAAACATTTCAAATACTAGATTTAAAGTGGGTGCACCATCAAAAGGCGGCAAAACTGCATTTTTTTTAAAATACTTATTTTACCCAAAAAATTTATTTTGTTCTCATACCATGTTCTAGAAAATATGTAAGATGAATAATAATGTTATAAAATTCAAAATGTAGTTAATAAAATTCATAACGTCTAGTCCATAATAATATTATAACAATATATCGTTGTTTTGTGAAACCCGGTATTGCGTACTACACACGCTATCGAGGAAGATCGCCATTGCGTGTAATGAAAACCATGTTAGGGTTGCATATACTGCAAGATAATACGGTGTTGCATATAGCACAAGATAATCTTGGTGTATCATACAACAGAAGACATCAGTGAAATTAAAAAAAATCATAAAATCTCGGGGTGTTATAGTTAAACTTGGTACATTCACAATTTGAATTACCCATTCACGCTATGAATCTTAGCCTAGCAGTCCGCCTATGAAACCTACAACATTGTTTGATTCTGTTGAACCCTGTTCATATTCCCATACTCCTAGCATCTAGATTAAATCTCTCAATGAGTTCTGTATCCCATTATGATGGATTATTCCTCGAATTCTTATGTTCAGCATGTGGTGATATGTGGTGATTAATTCATCATTTTCATCTCATTCTTCTCCAATCGGTCTATTTTCCTTCCATAGTTCTTACCATGCTATCGAATTTGATCTTTGGAATTATTATGGAGTTCCTTTTATGTTTTTTATTGTGGTCATGGTGTATCATTCTATGAGGGTTTTGGTATTCTTGTAGGAGAGGTGATCGTAGACCCATGATGTGGATCTGTTCTTATTGAGAAACATTGAAATCCATGAGGTAGGGGATTCATTTAGTGTATTTTAATTTATATGAAATCATAATGTAATCATGATTTTCCCTTTTGGTGATATTTTTATTAAAAATAATAAATAATAATATAGATTAATTAAATAAATGCTTTATGTTTGTAGCGATTGTATTATTTTCACCATGATAACAGTTTGCCTCTTGATTTGATTGACAGTGTATTATCAATATTTTTTCATTTTATCGTGTTTGTTATGATTGGTAATAGAAATTTAATCTATTATAAATGGTTAATAATTTAAATTAGATAATATTTTGTTGGCTAAAGTGTTTAAAGTGTCATGATTAATGAATTCGTTAACTCTTGAAATTTGATATAATTAAAATGTAGCTTAATTCATGATTAATTTAATTAATCTTACCTATGTTTATATAAATGGATAAAAACATGAAATTGGAATGTTTTTTGTTAATATATGATAGTGATAATGTTTAAATTATTTAATTACTTGAAATTATTGATCCCTTAGGTTTCCCATGGTTTTAATCAGAAATAAATGAATTAGTTAATCCAACGTGGAATGAAAATTGATTGTTTTATAAAGATAAGCATTGGGTGTTGAGAAATCTTGTTTTCAATTAATGTTTGGATTCCATTTTTATGAAATAAATTCCCTATTGAATTGGTTTTTTTCAACCTTCTATCTAACTCTAGACATGATCTTCTCTATTTGATGTAATGTGAGTCTAGGATTGTTGTTGGATGATGTGATATGTGTGGGGAGGCTTAGAATGGTGGTAGCACTTGATTCCAATGATTTTTAGGTACATGAGGATATGGATGATGGATTTGGGGATAGAATTATGATTGATATAATGTGGTGAAGTTGGGTTTTCCCATCTTTTTCTTAAAGCTAAGATACTTTATTTATAAAGTTATACTTAAGGGATGGATAATTTAGTTACCTATTTCTTTATTTTGTTACCTACTGCATGAGGCATCTAGTAGTTCTTGTTTATGTGTCACAATTTTATGATAGCTAATGATCTTCCTATATTATCTATAATAATTGAATAAAAATCATAATTTTTAATAAAAATTTTTAACTATGGTTTTATTGCTTTCTAGAATGCTAAAACTTATTAATATTGAGAAAAAATGAACTCAATTGGTTTATACATGAAGTGGATAGACTTTTTGAGGATTAATGGAATTAAATACGATAATTTTAATTTTATAATTAATAAATGTATACTAAAATGTTCCATGAAAATAAATAAAGTAAAGAAATTTATCATATATGTTTTTGTTCATAGAGGATATTTAGTTATTAGTGGTGGTAGTTGGGTGTCTTAAAGACAATAGCTATATATAATCCAAAGACTAGTTTAATTATTTTAGTGTGGTTATGAGAAATATTTTAAATATTTTATGTCTTATGATTTCATACACTACCCCACCCATTTTGGCAGGGAAACTAACACCCATTAGACTATGGGGTTGTTTTCCTCAATGTCTAGGTTGGTGAGGAATGGATTAATGACTACCACCTTTATCCCCTCTCTCTACTCCTTGTAGTATTATGTATAGGTATACATTGTGCTTATCATTCCCCATTTTTGTGTGTAGATTAATGTAATGTATTATTTTATTTCACAGACTACTATCACTATATATTATATTTAATGGATTTTTATTGGTATGATTTGTGTGGGTTGTGATGGATTGTGGTACATTACTCGACATACGGGTTTTAGAGACTCTGGGAAACTAATATGTTACTATATAGAGATGTATCATGGGATGATAAGATAATGTGATTCATGATATGAATTTTATGATACTTTATCCCAGGTTTCATTGGGATTGAGTATATTAGAGATAAATGGATCAGGACGTACGACATTTGGGAAGAGTGTAAAACTAGTGAGGAAGTGTTAGCAGGGTTACCATGATTTCATTACTATATTAAATGATATCTTTAATGGTTTATGTAGTGGTATATATCCATCATTATAATGGAATATTAGTATACCTGTTTAGCTGATGAGTTAGTTTCACTTATTTTTTCCTAGGCTTTAGTATTAATACTTTGTCTTTTGAACGAGAGGATATGGAGAGGATCATGCTGAGTATACCTATTATGCTCACCCTATGTTGATAAAAATTATTTTATAAGACATCAATAATATTTTGGATATTACGATATATATTACTAGCTCATGGTTGTTTGGAATAATATTATGTCTCATTTAAAATTCCGATATTATTTTTTGGTACTTGTAATTTCCTTTTCAGTTGTACTAGTTTGTATGGAGTAACATGCATGTATTTGGGATTCTTTTTTAATCCTAACCTGGATTTTTGTTAGTGTTTTTTTCTTGTATATCATTGCTCATATTCTCTTAGAGTGTACGGACACCCTTTTTTATTTATGAAACACCCTTCTTGTTTTTCGTCGACATGTGCCCAATTGGATGTGGGATTCATCTTCCATTATCACCAATCTCTAATTATTGGCCCAGGAGTGGAACCTTTGTGGGGGTTAATTAATTAGTAGTATCAATGGTTCATGTTTATGGATAGAATGGAATTCAGAGTTAGGAATAGGTGAGACATCATGGGTTAGTAGAGCAATGGTCTCCTCTAAGTTTAGTAGGAAATGTAAACACGAGAAACAAAATGAGACATAATTATTTATTTCACCCTGTGATTAGATTCATGGAAATTTAAATTTAAGGAGCCTATACAGTTATCCGATACTAGTTGTGGGGTAGTGACCTCAGAAAGTATCATGTATAATTTTTTTAAAACTATGTCTGGAAAGGGTAGATATTTGGATTAGGTTAGAACTTACATAAATAAAACAATTAATTAATCATTAATAATCAATATTTTTGTTTTAAGAGAATCTAACTATTTGTTCTGGTTTTCGAATAGAACCCAGTCAATTATCCCATCAGTTTCGCACCAAGGATGTCTAGCGAGGCATGGAAAAAGACCTTAGAAAAGTAGAGGTTAGTGATGATAATACTTAGAGAAGGTCATTTCAAGGGTTTTAGAACCATAATATACAAAATTATGAGGGATACATTTCAAATTTAGTGAATGAAGACATATTAGAGTAGTTTTAGATATATTTCATTTATATTTGTGCTCATAAGGATCACTGGGTTTCATAGGCAACGACAATGTTGTGTGGAGTAGTGAGGAAATTTTGGATCATGTTATTCAAGGATTGTGAGGATTCATAGGTCTGATGGGATAATTTATGAGAGTAGTTCTAAGAAAGTTGTCTTTCTTCCTCTGTAAAGGTATCCAATATCCAAGAGCTACATACCCTTCAACAGTGGAGTTCCAATATCAGGAATTTGGATCAATTATTTTTTAAAACATATCTATTATACATCGGACCTATTGACAAATGTAGATTCCATGGAATGAAATTTTGAGGAGTCTCTTCCTATAGAGATCCAACATCATGACACCCCGTTTATGATATTTATGAACCTCATGGTTCTAGAGAAAACAAGTGTTATTGAGAGGACATGATCCATAACTAGATCAACACAACAATGGAATCATTGGGACTCTCCATGAAGTATATATATGGTGTTGGGTTCCCAATTTCCAATAAATAAGAGATTAAAGATAGATAGGGGTAGTTCCAAACCCTTGTTTGATCATTTTACATGTTGTGGTATCTCTCAGGAATATTAAAATGTATCATACACATGATTTTCTCATGGATATTGAGGCCAAATGTGGTGATAGTTCTCAACCTTTATAATAAGGATGAATGCACCAAGTATTCAAATTTTGGTTCCTCTATTGAGGAAGTTTCAACCAAGAAATCATCAATAAGATACTTCATATTTGCATCAACAGATAGGGGATGATGTAGGTAGATAACATCCCTAAGATTCTACTTATTCTCAAAGAGTAGAGTGCTTCCATGGAGGTGTTCTTCCTCAAGGTTATAGTGGTCATGGAGTAGGTCTTGTAATGATTCATGCCCTATCATATCCAATTATATCCGAGACATACATGATTTGAGGTATCCATTTATTATTTTCCACTTGGGTTTATTCCTTGTTTTATTTGAGAGCTTCACACTTCTACTTATCACTCTCCCTAATCCGTGATTTAAGACATGATTAGGGGAGGCTTCTAGTGCCCTTTGGGTTGACTATTCCAATTAGAGGTTGATCTTATCTATATAAAGTATGTGGAGACTATGAACTAGTTATAGGGAAGAACCACTCTTTGTGATACTTATTATGTTTATGGATACATCCATAAAAAATCATCCTAAATAGGACTATATGTATTTGATGTAGGCTACAGTGATTTTCCAAAGAAGGTAGATCTTGTTCTATGATACTGACAGATAGTTCTTCCTGATCAATGGTGAGAAAGATCATATGATGGGTCAGATGTTTTTCTTGTCCTTGTCTTCCTTGATGGATAAGATAATGTTGAGTACATCATAGGTTTAGATGATGGTGATTTCAATGGTTGTGGAAGAATAATATGAGGTTTTTTCAGAGGAGGTTGTGGAATTACCTCCTCAATGACAGATTGAGTATGGGATAGATCTACATTTCAGTGAATTCCCAATCTCGATGTATCTATATAGGAAGAATCTAATTTATGGTCAACAGCTACAAGTTCAAATAGATGATATATTGTAGTGAGGATTTTTTCATCTGAGTGTGTCACATTTGGGTGCACCAATTACGTTCATGAAGAATACCAATGGATTTTTTTAGAAAAAAAAGTGGTCATCAAGGTCCTTACATTAGATGAAAATAAAAATTACAACAGTCTGAAAGTAGGGATTTTACATTTATCCTTTTATAATAAAAACAAAATATAATTATGAAGGGTGAAAGTTAATAAAAAACCTCATCATTTGCTACCTTGTTTTCCAGTGCATCCGCTAAGGTATTGGCTTCACGAAAGACATGAGTAATTATGTAGCTCATACTTGAGAGATGACTTAGATAATTGTCCCATATTACATTCAATTTCCAAGAGATATGTACCTATCCATTTTTTAAATCATGCAATATTATTGTAGAGTCACATTCAAACAATATGTTTTACCAGTTTATTAGTTTAATGGTACTAATAGCATTGATCATGCCATACATCTTGGCTTCAAGGGCTGCTTCTATTCCATAGTGACTATATTTGAAAATAATAACCTCACTATTGGAGTCCCTTAAGACATGGTCATGTCCTTCTGGTAATGGATTTCCCTTCTAAGACCCATCAGAATTACATTTTATTCAACCTGTGAAGGAAGGATACCAGATGAACTCAAAGGTGTGAAGAGGAGGAGGGTAATTACCTTGCAGCTTTATCATTCTTAAAATAAGTAATTCAGCAACCAAGTTCTTGCAGCAAGTAGAATTCAGTGCATTGGAGTTATGAACTGTAGAAACAATTTGAGTGACGGAAGTATTGAAGTTGAAGCATCCATGTTCGTGGATGGCTCTATTCTTGCCTCTACAAAGAGTGTGAACTAACTCCACGTTGGAAAATTTAAACATAATGGAAGTCTCCATTGACATAGGGATATCAAGTAAGCTTATAAATAATTCTTTTAGTGAACTTGTTCCAAGAAGTTGGACTCCAAATAATTCTAAGACAGTAATCCACAAAGAGGAGGTGGAATGGATGCACTGAAAAAGGTGGTCAATGTCTTCTCGGTTTTGGTGAAAAATCACACATATTGAGAAAATATAGATTAAAAAATGTTGTATATTTTCATAAACATGAATTTTATAAAAATGAATCCTCTAAATATCAAATATTAATCTTCATTCAGGATATCATCAAATAATGTAAAATGTTATGGTATTATGAAGACTTCTTTTTCTTATCGATATGGTTATTATGAGTTCATTGTGAAGTCATTTTTTGCAATTAACACTATAGTAATGTCCCTTGGTCTGTTGAATTAAATTTGTAGATAATTATATTATTGGTTTATAGTAGTGTTTATCAACAACATCCTTGTGAACTCAGTGTTTGAAGAAGAGATTAAAGAGAATCTACATGTTATTTTGGGAGTTATTCATTATCAACCACTATAGAGTAATTTGTAAAAGTGTGAGCTCTGGGATTATGAAGTTTTTTAATTGGGGAATTTCATGTCCTAGTAAAGAGCTTATAAAAATATTTGGATGATTAAGGTGCTCATTTCTTGGGAATCCCCCAATCTGTTTACATAGGTGAGGAGTTTTTTGGTCTTACAGGCTATTATAAGAGGATTGTCTCTAATTTCTCTTTGGTTTTGACTCCTCTTATATCCTTCATCCGAATTTGTTGTGTGTTCTAATAAATAAATCAATGTCAATAATCTTTCATATACCAAAAGTAGAATTTTTTTCAGTTCTCTAATTCTTTATCTTCTTGATGTGGGAGTTTAGTTTGAGGTTTTTTGTGACATTTCACGTCTGGTTTGGGATGTGTTAAAATGTGATAGAGTGTATTTTTTTCTAATGGGTCCCAATAGTTATGTCTCAACAAGATTAACTATTCCATATATGATATCTAATTGGTATCAGGTCATGTTTACGATGAATTTGTGGTGAAATTACCTTAATAGTGAGAATTTTATAGTTTTTACCAATCAAGTGCCTATGGTATGTCTTCTCTATGTGTGACCTAAACATGTGGGAATAAAACTAGATAAAATTCCTAGAGTATAATGATGTTGATAATTCATATTCACTAAGAATGGCTGATATTCTAGATAACATATTGATCATGAAGTCGCATGGTGGTGTTATAAAAGAATCTATAGATTCCTTGAGAGTGATGTGAAATCTCTTGGCAATTAATATTTTTATGGGAGTGTTTCTTGGTAGAGGTTACCTTTTTTAGATGAATTTGTAGTCATCCTTGGTGCATCATGTGGAGTAGTACCAGTAAGTATATTCTGATGTAGATGATGGGAGAGGATTAGTTTTCCACAGTGATTCACCAAATGATTATTATAAGCATGAACAACACCACGTGTTGATATATGGGAGGAAATTAATCACTTTAGTGATTCATGAGGTGGTTATTCGTGAGTTCTCTACCTCACCCATGATGGTCTATCATGGAATGAAAATAATGCACTAGTATCTAATAGGGATGTACTGATGGACTGGGTTGAAGCATGTAGTTGCAAAGTTTGTGTCTTCATGTTTGGTCCTCTTTAATATAAATGTTGGGAATCGAGTTCCTAATGGATTGATCAAAGCTTTGGATATTACATAGTGTAATTGGGAGGACATATTGATGGGCTTTGATAGAGGTTTACCTCAGTCTTATGAAGGATTTCATTCTATAAGGGTGTTACACTTTGTTGGGCAAAAATCCCTCAAGGTATCATTGAAGCCTTTTTGAGGTGATTGTGTTTGTTGACAAAGTGGACATCTGAGTTGTGATTGTTGACAAAGAGGATTTCATGATGGAATGTCGAGTTCAAGAGCTGAGGTCAATGATCCATGTTTGATTCAAGAACGACGATAAAAGGAATGGAAGATCTGGAGGCGGTACAAAAGAACAGATACAAGGTGACGCCGTTTTCCAGTGTTTGCAAAATTTTTGGGCCTGAAAATCGGCAAATGAAGAAAAGTGTTTTTGGCAAAGGGACTTGCACGCCGTGGACTTGGAGTATAGGAAACTTGCGCGCCATATGTTTTTCAAGATCAGAAGATCAAAATATGGCTAAGGAAATAGGTTCGCACAAGTTTGGGAGTTGGTCGCGCAAGTGTCTAAAAGGAGAGAAGACTTGCGCGCCGTGATTGGGTCGCGCAGGTGACTTGCGCACCGTCGCGCAGGGTGGTCAGATTGCCTATAAATACCGGACCACCCCTCCTCATTTCTCACCGGAGTTCAAGACAAGAGCTCCCGTCGTGTAGGTGTGTTGGTCGCGCAAGTGGTGTGTGTGGTCGTGAAGGTGGGACTTGCGCGCCAGTGGTTGAAGTTGTACGCCGGTGTTAGAATTTGCGCGCCGGTTTGCAGTTGCATGCCAATAGTGGTTTGGGCGTAAAGGGAAGAGAGTCGCGCAAGTTTGGAGTTGAGGAAGCTTGTGTCGCGCAAGTGTCAGAGGAGGACTTGCGCGCCCGTTGTGACTTGCGCGCCGATACTTGCGCGCCGAGGTTGAATTGCGCGCCAAGTAAGGTTTTGTTCCCGCAGTGATTTTCAGACTGTGTGGAAGCTGGAAGTTTTCCCGATACCTTCGGTGCAAAGAGATATTCATCAACGGGTGAAAGTTAAACTTCAACATAGCATCTACATACAAGAGAAGATGCATTCTTTCAGGAAAATGAAGAGACCTACAGGTCTATAAACTGTGAGTGGATTCCATCCAAGAGCAGTGAGCTCAGGAAGAGGAAGAAGGTGATCCTCTCCACCGGCAGTGAGCCAGAGAGAGAGAAACAGGGAGTGACCCTTGGGAAAGCAGTGAGCTGACCATAAACATTGTAAAGGCAGTGAGCCTGGGCATAGAAGTGATCTAGCCCGAACCTTGTAATCCATAGCTGGTGAAGATTAGTGGAATTTGGTACGACCGGAAACCTGTCGGCGTATGATCCTTGGACGTAGCCCTTAGCGGTGAACCAAGTAAAATTGCTGTGTCCTGTGCTTGTTTTACATTCTGTTTATATCGTGCAACAGGGAAAAGAGAGAAGAGTGTTTTGCTTAACAGCGAAACAAGATCAGAACAGGCATTAATTTTTAATTAGTCATACCCTGATTCACCCCCCCTCTCAGGGTATCCATCCTAGTGGACCTAACAAGTGGTATCAGAGGGAAAGGTTGAAAGTTGTTCTTCTCTCAATGGAGGTAACCAATCATAAAGTGATTCCGATCTTCGACGGATATAATTTTCAGATATGGAAGAATCGGATGCAACACTATTTCCGATCCTTGGGAATGGATGTGTTTTCAGCAGCTATGCATGGTATCACAGCTGATATTAATAGTGGTGCCTTATCAGAAGCTGAGCATAGAGATTTGGATGCTGATTCCAAAGCAATCAATGCCTTAGGGGGAGCCCTTTCCAATCCCATCTACACAAAGGTGATGTCATGCAAAACGTCACATTCCATGTGGGAAAAGCTTTTGAATATATATGAAGGGGACACAAAAGTCAGAGAGGCAAAGCTGCAGGTGTTGTGGAACAAATATGAAGATCTGAAAATGAACCCGAATGAGTCTGTTGACGCATTCCTTGATAGGGTAAACATTGTTGTGGAAGATATGCGAGGTCTTGGAGAAGTCATTGAAGACATAAAGATTGTAAAGCGCATATTGAGGAAACTTCTACCTCGGTTCAATCCGAAAGTTTCAGTACTAGAAGATAAAGATCCAAAAGAGCTGACATTGGACAATTTGCACAGTACCTTGGTTGCATATGAAATGAGGAACGATGATAATGAGGCTGTGGAAAAGGGGAAGTCTAAAGAGGTGGCATTTAAGGCCATGAAGAAGCTCACCATTGAAGATTCTAATGAAGAAGAAGAGACAGATGAGGTGATGTCATTCCTTTCTTCGAATCTACAAAGAGGAAGAGGAAAGTTTAAAGGTAAACTTCCACTAGCATGCTTTAGATGTGGAAAGGTTGGTCATCTTGCGGCAAGATGCCCCAAGAAGTTTCAAGATGATGATGATGATGATGACGTTGAAATTCCCAAAAAGAAGTCTTCAGCTTTTGTGAAAGGGAAGAAACAATTCAAGAGAAATTTCTTCAAGAAAAAGAATCTTCTCTCACAAGAATTTGAAAGTTCAGATGAGTTTGAGGATGAAGAAGTTGAGGAAATAGAAAATTGCAGAGATCGTGGGGTAAATGACTTGGTGGCAATTGTTGGTAGTTTTCAAAAGGGAGAGGAAGCTGATGCTAAAGAAGAAGAAGAAATTGAAGGGAGAATTGATATGGAAGCCGAATTGGAAGCAGCTCTTGAGGAGATAGATGTTTGGAGAGCCAAAACGAAGAAAGCCAATAAAGTGGTTCGTGATGCCAAACTCTACATGCAACAACAGGATGAAGAAAAGTCTGAGCTGTTAGAAGAAATTGAAAGACTAAAATCCTCAACACCAGAGTGCTCAGAAAATATTGTGGAGTATAAGCTTAAAATTGAGGAACAAAAGAAGGAAATTGATTGTCTGACAAACACAGGAAAGGAGCAGGTTAGATGTATCAAAGAGCTTGAAGAAGAAGTGGTCAGTCTGCGAAAAAAACTCAAGGATCAAGATAAACTCTTGACCCCCAACGTGATATCCGAAAAGCAGGCTATTCAGAAGACAGAGAAGATGAAAGAGGAGCCTAGCAGTTCAGTAGGAAAGAAACAGCAATTGAGCTCAGATGTTAAGGTCGTTTCTTGGCTTAGTCAAGAACAAAAATTGGCGACAATTGTAGTCAGACCGCAAGCACTCATCCCGAAAGTGAAGGTTGATTTGGGAACAAAACAGAATCAGAATATTCAGAGATCCCAAAGGGGAAATCACAGTGCTGAAATATCACGAGGGAATGCATCCTATATCAGGTGTTATTGCTGTGGGAAAATGGGACATTCACAGTTTGTGTGTTCCATCGCCAAGAGATACAGAAGGGAACATGAGTAGAGACGACAGCCAAACAGAGAACGGTTTTCCAGAACACATTTTGAAGGACACTGTTTTTGGTGCGGAGGATTTGGACACATGGCTAGGTATTGCACATCAATCATTCAGAGAAATGTGTCAAAGAATAATCAAAATGTTCGAAAGCAGCAGATCAATAAACCAACAAGTGAGTTAAAAGTTCAGAACAGATTTGCAACTCTGCAAGATGAGGGTGGTCCGTCATACTCTGAGAAAGAACAGAAGCCTCAATCCATGCCGAGTGTGAAAGAAAAAGTATGGACCAAGAAGAAGAAAAATGAGAAGGCTGTGGTGGCGCAGATTGCCCTTAAAGCATCAGATCGATCTGGTGTTTGGATCCTTGATAGTGGTTGCACATCCCACATGACGGGTAACAAGGATCTTGTTACAGGCATCAAATATGACAAAGAAGGAGTTTTCAAATTTGGAAATGATGAAGGCCTGAAAATTGTTGGTTCAGGGAAAGCCAAGTTTGGGGGCAAAGAGATGAGACGTGCTGATGTCTTAGTAGTAGAGGGTCTCAGTCATAACCTACTCAGTGTCAGTCAACTATGTGACTCTGGGCACTCTATCCAATTTACCAAGAAGATGTGTGTTGTGAAAGGAAAATATGGAGCAGCTGTTCTGTAGGGAAAAAGGTCAAATGGAAATCTCTATCTTGTAGGTGGGGAAGAAGATACTTGTCTTTTATCCAGAGAGGAAGAAAACCAGCTGTGGCATAAGCGACTTGGTCATCTATGCCAACCATCTATGGAGGATCTCGTTAAATGTGATGCTGCTAGAGACCTTCCCAAACTATCACGTGATCGCACTCATACATGTGATGCTTGTCAGCAAGGGAAAATCATCAGAAAGACATACAGGCCAAAGGAACAGAAATCAACTAGAGTGCTCGAATTGGTGCATGCTGATGTATGTGGACCTATCTCACCACGAGCTATAAATGGGAAAAGGTACTATGTTCTTTTCATTGATGACTATAGCAGAATGGCATGGGTATTCATCATAACCCACAAGACAGAAGTGTTCAGTTGCATAAAGCTGTACAGGAGGGAATCAGAGAAGATGCTTGGGCAGAAAATTCTGAAGTTTCGTACTGATAACGGTACGGAATTTACAAACAGTCAGGTTGAAAAATATCTCGAGAAACATGGGATAAGGCATCAAGTTTCATCAGTGAGAACTCCCCAACAGAATGGAGTAGTAGAAAGGAGGAATCGGATCATTAACAACATGACCAGAACAATGCTTATTGATAAGGACTTACCAGAGAAATTTTGGAAGGAAGCAGTTTTGACATCGGTCTATGTTTCAAACAGGTCCCTGTTATATCCGAAGCAAGGGAAGACTCCGTATGAACTGTGGTACGGAAAGAAGCCAACGTTGAAATACTTTCGAATCTTTGGAAGTAAGTGTTTCATTCTCAACAAAGAACATCATAGGAAGTTTGAGGCATGAGGAGATGAAGGGATATTCCTCGGCTATTCAGGGAAAAGCAAAGCATATAAATGCTTCAACAAGAGGCTGGGAAAAATTGTTGAGAGTAATGATGTCACTATAGTCGAAAATGAACAGACTGCTCAACGACCCAGTGAACAGTTCCTGGATGAAAGTGATGATGAGATAAGCAACCCAGGGGGAGCAGAAGTGGCAGAAGCTGACTCAGAAGAAGATACTGATGATGAAGAGGAAAGTGTCAAGTCGGTGTCTGCGAGGAAGCCAAAGAGTCGAGCTGAGATTGATAGGCAGAATATCATTGGTGATCAAACAGCTCCAGTTCAGACTCGAAGAATGAAATCATCACAGCAAGCATCGTTTTTGTCTCAAGTGGAGCCGAAATGTTTTTCTGATGCAGCTAAAGATGAAAACTGGGTTCAGGCCATGAACGAAGAGCTTGATCAGATTGAGAAGAACCAGACATGGGAGATTGTTTCGAGGCCAGCGGACAAGAATGTCATTGGGACCAAATGGGTCTATCGCAACAAGATAAATGAAGATGGCACAGTGATTCGGAACAAAGCACGTCTAGTGTGCAAGGGGTACTCCCAAATCGAGGGAATTGATGTTGATGAGACATTTACACCGGTTGCAAGGCTGGAGACAATAAGATTATTCCTAGCCATCGCAGTGCAAAGGAAGTTCAAAGTGTTCCAGATGGATGTCAAATCCGCATTCTTGAATGGGGTTCTGGAAGAGGAGGTGTATGTTGAGCAGCCAGATGGTTTTCTCATTCATGAGGATGAGAACAAAGTTTGCAGGCTGAAGAAGGCATTGTATGGGCTGAAACAAGCACCAAGGGAATGGTACTCAAGGCTTGATCAGTACTTGA
Organism: Viscum album; assembly: GCA_963277665.1. Classification (NCBI taxonomy): domain Eukaryota; kingdom Viridiplantae; phylum Streptophyta; class Magnoliopsida; order Santalales; family Viscaceae; genus Viscum; species Viscum album. Next base: position 557,102,305 of record OY728167.1, on the reverse strand, counting down.
AGAAGTTTGGTTTTCAGCGTGGAGGAGTTGATTACAATCTCTATTTCAACAATGACAGTAATCAAAGGATTATGGTGCTAGTGTATGTCGATGACATAATTTTTGGCGGATCAGATGAAGCTCAGTGCAGACAGTTTTCCGAATTCATGAAAAATGAGTTTGAAATATCAATGATTGGAGAGCTAACGTTTTTCCTTGGTCTACAGGTGACACAAGGAAGGAATGGAACTTTCATTTCTCAATCCAAATAAGCCAAGGAAGTTCTAAGAAGGTTTGTAATGGATAATTCCAAGGAAATGAAGACTCCGGTTGCTACCCGGATGAAATTATCAAAAGATGAGGATGGCAAGGCAGTTAATATCACAGAATACAGGCAAATCATTGGAAGTCTGTTGTACTTAACCGCAACAAGGCCTGATATTGTTTTCGCCACATGCCAAGCAGCGAGATATCAGAGTAATCCCAAGGAAAGTCACATGCTTGCAGTGAAAAGAATACTTCAGTATATCAAGGGCACGGTGGACTTCGGTTTAACATACAACGACAAATCTCAGACATAGTTATTGGGATATACTGATGCAGACTGGTCCGGTTCAGCAGATGATAGAGAATCAACGTTAGGTGGTGAATTCTATCTTGGTGGATTGTGTATTTCTTGGCTAAGCAAGAAACAAGATTGCATTTCATTGAGCACCGCAGAAGCTGAGTATATAGCGGCCACTCAAGCATGCACACAGTTATTGTGGATGAAGCAGCAGCTTGAAGATATGGGAGTTGAAGTGAAGTCTCCGATCGGAATCCAGTGTGACAACTCAAGTGCTATAAATCTTAGCAAAAATCTTGTCCATCATTCCAGGACAAAGCACATTGAGATCAAGTATCATTTCATCAAGGAGAAGGTTGAGCAGGGCATCGTGAAGTTGGAGTATGTGCCCACAGAGCTACAGGTTGCAGACATTCTGACAAAGGCCTTACCCAAGGAAGCTTTTGAGAGGCATCGACTAGCTCTGGGAGTTCAGTCGATTCCCCGCACTTGAAATAGTGTGGACGCGGGACCACCCCCTCTCCCCGAGGTATGCTGTGTTTTCCCTACTGTGCTAATGTGTTCTCTACTATGTTACAGACTACAAAGGCGTGACCTTTGGGTTCGTTGACAAAGGGGGAGAAAATAGTGGTTGTTCAAGGGGGAGACAGTGCAAAGATTTGATAAATCATGAATGATATGGGGAGACGCTGATAGGTGGAGCAGCCAGATAGGGGGAGTTGAAGCTAGTTGAACGTGCTTAGCCAGAGCTTAGCTTGGACAACACAGGAAATATGGCTAAAGAGGTGTTGAAGCTGTGAGCAAAAAGGGGGAGCGTATTAAATCCGACGATGCTAGAAGTGATCGATCAAATAATAGATATCACGACAGCTAAGGATCGTGATAAAAGCAGAAGCGTGGTGTTGGACAGTGTTTGGTGTCAACAGTGGATGTCAGAGATAAAGTGATTCATTGATGAACTTTTCATTTACTCTTGTTTCTCACGCCGGGCATTGCTCATGTGGGCTTAGAGTATGTGTTGAGTAAATCCTTGGTCGCTATCAGAATCGCAATGAGGCGAATGGAGGCTGAAGAATCAATGACGTCTCTTTGTTTGGAAGAGTTTTCAACAAACCCAAAGGGGGAGATTGTTGGGCAAAAATCCCTCAAGGTATCATTGAAGCCTTTTTGAGGTGATTGTGTTTGTTGACAAAGTGGACATCGGAGTTGTGATTGTTGACAAAGAGGATTTCATGATGGAATGTCGAGTTCAAGAGCTGAGGTCAACGATCCATGTTTGATTCAAGAACGTCGATAAAAGGAATGGAAGATCTGGAGGCGGTACAAAAGAACAGATACAAGGTGACGCCGTTTTCCAGTGTTTGCCAAATTTTTGGGCCTGAAAATCGGCAAATGAAGAAAAGTGTTTTTGGCAAAGGGACTTGCGCGCCGTGGACTTGGAGTATAGGAAACTTGCGCGCCATATGTTTTTCAAGATCAGAAGATCAAAATATGGCTAAGGAAATAGGTTCGCACAAGTTTGGGAGTTGGTCGCGCAAGTGTCTAAAAGGAGAGAAGACTTGCGCGCCGCGATTGGGTCGCGCAGGTGACTTGCGCGCCGTCGCGCAGGGTGGTCAGATTGCCTATAAATACCGGACCACCCCTCCTAATTTCTCACCGGAGTTCAAGACGAGAGCTCCCGTCGCGCAGGTGTGGTGGTCGCGCAAGTGGTGTGTGTGGTCGTGCAGGTGGGACTTGCGCGCCAGTGGTTGAAGTTGTGCGCCGGTGTTAGAAGTTGCGCGCCGGTTTGCAGTTGCGTGCCAATAGTGGTTTGGGCGTAAAGGGAAGAGAGTCGCGCAAGTTTGGAGTTGAGGAAGCTTGTGTCGCGCAAGTGTCAGAGGAGTACTTGCACGCCCATTGTGACTTGCGCGCTGATACTTGCGCGCCGAGGTTGACTTGCGCGCCAAGTAAGGTTTTGTTCCCGCAGTGATTTTCAGACTGTGTGGAAGCTGGAAGTTTGCCCGATACCTTCGGTGCAAAGAGATATTCATCAACAGGTGAAAGTTAAACTTCAATAGAGCATCTACATACAAGAGAAGATGCATTCTTTCAGGAAAATGAAGAGACCTACAGGTCTATAAACTGTGAGTGGATTCCATCTAAGAGCAGTGAGCTCAGGAAGAGGAAGAAGGTGATCCTCTCCACCGGCAGTGAGCCAGAGAGAGAGAAACAGGGAGTGACCCTTGGGAAAGCAGTGAGCTGACCCTAAACATTGTAAAGGCAGTGAGCCTGGGCATAGAAGTGATCTAGCCCGAACCTTGTAATCCAAAGCTAGTGAAGATTAGTGGAATTTGGTACGACCGGCAACCTGTCGGCGTATGCTCCTTGGACGTAGCCCTTAGCGGTGAACCAAGTAAAATTGCTGTGTCCTGTGCTTGCTTTACATTCTGTTTATATCGTGCAACAGGGAAAAGAGAGAAGAGTGTTTTGCTTAACAGCGAAACAAGATCATAACGGGCATTAATTTTTAATTAGTCATACCCTGATTCACCCCCCCTCTCAGGGTATCCAGCCTAGTGGACCTAACACACTTCAAAAAAATGGAATTTAGAGACATTTAAGAGCCATGTTTTTTTTAAAATGTAGCTAAATTACTAATATTTTTTATCCTCATTTTAAAATGTGGCTACTTTTACATTTTTCAACACTTTTGTAAAATTTCATTAAATTATCCATGGTTTTCAAAAATACGTGAATTTTTCCAACTTAAAAAACATTTATACTTTAGCCATGTTTAAAAACATTGATAATTTTTAAAACAGCCATGCTTTCCAAAAAAAATTGATAACTAAGATATGTTTTTAAGAAAATGTGGCTAATTTAGCGATGTTTTTTTTTGAAATCATGACAATTTTAGTGACATTTTTTACACTATTTCTAAACATGGATTCTTATATATCACTATAATTCTATTAATTTACATATATATCTATAACAGTATATATATAATTTTGTAATTATATTCATATATATGAATATATATAAATTTGCATTTATATACCAATAAATTATCATATTGTAACATCACTATTTTTAAGAAAGATACACTATGTTCAATAGTGTAAATGATGCGCTACAACGAGCTTAAACGAACAACTAAATATTATTATTTAAATGTTACCATTATAACCTAGTCGTTGGAATGGAGGGAATGAACAATATCAACTAAATTATAAAAACTGGGTTCACATATGTTTAAATAATTATTCATTGGTTAAAAAGTTTATTAGAAATGGAAATAAAAAAGAAATTGAATATAAATGATGTGTTTTTATGAAAACTTATTTAAAAGAGAATAATTGTGTTAATAGAATCATATCACTCTTTATGGATTTATATTTAATGAATAAAATATGTTATATATTAAATTTAATGTTTAAAATTCATCTTATATGTTTTCTAGATATTATATAAGAACAAATCCATTTTTTCATATAAAAGAAGTATTTTTCCAAATAAATACAGTTTTACCTCCTTTTGATGGTGAACCATTTTTAAATCTATTTTTTTCACTTATATATGTTATATGTGATAAAATGAAGTTATTATATAGTATAAGTACTCAAAATATAATTTGGTTGATTTTTTAGTATTTCCATGATAAAATTCATTTTTAATGAATAGTGAAAATACTGCATATTAATTCAAAACATCTTTTTCTTCTGATTAATTTATATAGTTCAATTATCTTTTTAAATTGATTTAATATGTAATTGGATAATTTTTTATCATTTAATCCAATTATTTCCATTTGATGTAATTTCACATTGAAATTTAATATAAACACATATCAGTGTTTTAATGGTTTTTAATTTTTTAAAACCTCTTTTATTATTTAAGCAATGGGATTTAATTTAAAATTAATTACTGCAAATTATGTATTTTGAATTTGGAAAAATTTATTCCGTATTTGGAATCATATGTTTCAAACTGTGTAAATAGATACCATTTATTTTATGACATTATGAATAGTAACATCAGTAATTGATTTTATTAACCACGGTTAAATGGAAAATTAAGTAAATAAGGGCAAAAAATAATATTATAATAATATATAACTACCATGAACCATTTCCAAATGTTACTGGATTATTCATGGGAAACCAAAAAAAATCCTTAGGCTGAACATTTGGAATTTGGGATCCACCTGGGTGTTATAATGACATGTTATAATAATTAATTTAAAGTAAAGAGAAATATAACATAAAAAAGTATCTTCTTAATAAAAAAAATTAATATGGGGTCATGTAACTGATCACTTTGATTACAAATTTTCATTAGAAAGATAAAAATATTTCCTACATCACGGTATTTTATTAATAATTTTTATACATTAAAAAATAAATTTATTTATGACACAATGATGATGCAGTTATTACCTTATTAATGAAATATTCAAATAAATGATATTATAAATATTAAAATAAATAAAATTTGAAAAAATTTATGCCATAAAAAATTCCAGAAGAATATAAAACGTTATATTTTATTTAATTTAGTTTCTTTAAAGTAAAAAAGTCTTTATGACATTAAAAAAATTTCAATTACTAAATAGTGTAAAAATTTACATAAATGAGTTATTAGAAAAACAATTTTATTTAATGATATAATACTAATAATAATAAAATATTCTTACAAATGACATATATAACTTTAAAAATGTCATTAAAGATACACTAGAGGTTCTTTTGGGCTATTATGGTAACTATATTAACCATATATTGTAAAAATACAAGAAGACATGGAAATAGTTAATTTGTTTAACTAATGGTTAAAGCCAAAAGATAAGGTTAAATTTGTGACCTCAACATGTCTAAATCATATTGGTTGAAGGTATTTTGAACCATATTAAACATATAATCTAATTTTATCACTTTAGAGCTATTATAATTTGAAAATAAATTTATAATAAAATAATATTTCAAGAATTTCCTAAAGTTCCCCAACTCCCTCTTATAAAAGGCCACAACCTTTATCCACATAATAACACCTCTCAAGAAAATTTTCTCATTAAATTATTCTCAAATAATCTCTAAACATCCCTTACTTCCTAAAATAATTCTTACCTTTAGCATAAATAAATTCAAGAGTGCATTTTGACTCAAATCAAAATGAGCTACCCGATGTAGAGGTAACGTCTTCAATCAAGATTCTTTCATTTATTTTCATTATCCAACCCCATAAAAAAATTTTATTCCATTATTTTATAAAACAACTAGTATTCTCGGTATATAGGATGTTTTTATAATATTTTTTAGACATAGACTTACAAACATTAACATTTAATTGATATATAACATATTGTTTCTGGGTACGACGAACTACTACCACACGAAACAATGATTGTTTGATTTTATCCTACCACCAATCATGGTGGCCATTATGATGAAAATTTATTTATATATAATATATATTATATTTATATTTCCTATATTCATCATTAAGTTTTATTTACTTCATACCATTATGATTTCCATAATATGTAAACACTATAATTTCATTTAATGAAGTGTGGACTTCCGCCCCCTCAAAGTGATATGACTTGTTCATGCCAAACAAGAAATGTCTAAAGGATAGAATTAATGAAATTATGTAAAATATATAACATATATATTATAATTTAATTACAATATGCATATTTATCATTTAATTTTCATTCTTTTAATGTTACAATGAAATGAAAGTAGCATTCATGCGTACGTATGACCTACCGTCTCAATGAATGGTGCATTTAATTTCTTATCTCCAACAATTATGGATTATTATAAATACATAAATAATGGATATATATAAAATTTAAATTATGAATACAATTATTGAGATAATTTACTTTTTACCACATGGATAATTTTCAATCATAACAAGTTCATTTTTGACTCATGTACCTAACATCGACAGAATGTCCGATATGATCTCAAATAATTAACTAATTGCTATAACATGGTAATAATTAATATAAAATTAAAAATTAACTTCAAAAAGGTTCTGAAGTAATTATAAATTAACCTAATTTTATTATTTATGAATATAAATAACAAAAAAGACAAGCCATATTCGAGGAAATCAATACAACATTAATATCCTTTTTCGGCGGTTTTTTAGCAGCATTTTAGTAAACCACAGCTAATTTTTTTTATTAATGATTTAGCGGTGGTTATTAATAAACTGCATCTAAAACTTTTTTTTAAATCCTGACGCTTACCCCCCTCCCCCACCCCCCTGAGACCCCCCCCTTCTCCCCCGACCCCCGCGAGACCCCCCCCCCCGCCAGCAACCACCGAATCCCTAGCCCCACCTCACCGACATTTTGGTAGGTTGGAGGTACAGTTTAGTATTCATCATTGCATTTTTAAATCATGCCTATGGTGTGAATATTTTGAGTTATCACCTAAAATATATATGGACATGATTGGTATTCTATTATATATTAGTGTGTTAGAATTAATATATCCTAGTTTTAATTCTCATAATTCCTAAATCTAATTATGTACAATTGTGTTTATTGGTATTTGTGGGAAAATTGTTACATTCATGATCTTATTGTAATGAGAAATTTTTTATGCGTTCTTCTATGTTCATTGATGATTGTTGGGCTCTGAATATGGAAACTTTCAATTTATTATTTTGTATATTATTCTTCGCTACATGAATCTTCTTATCATTTTTGGTTCCCCTATTTATTTTGTGGATTTGCAATGTTCTGGGGCCCCATTACTAGCTTACATTATTTGAGTATTCCATTGGTATTTTAAAATCATTTTAGCTAACAAATAAATATCAATGTTTTCTGAAGATAGGTATAATATATCCATCATTGAATTTTAAATTACATTTATTAACTCCTTATGAAGAAATATCACACTATCTTTTATATTTATATTAAATGAAATAAATATTCCTTTTAATATCATCTTCACTACTATTCCAAGAAAAAAGAATTTTCTAATCATTCATTTTAGCTGACTCCTCATTGATTCCTTAAATAATAAAAGTATTAAATTCTAGTGTATTATTAATACAAATTAATTGACATAAATACAATAAAATCAAATACCAACTTTTTCGTTTCATGTGATAAGGTGAATTCTTGAAACCTTGTTCCATTATATTAGTGGAAATATATGGGTACTAGGGAGAAAGTACCTTTTCTGTCCTTATAATTATTATTTATTAATTTATTTTTTTAACCCATTTATAGTATAATTATAAGGACCCAGCCTTAAAACATTACATAATCTTGAATTAAACTAATAATTCACATTTAGGATCATTTCAGGTTGCGAGTTTTAGAGAATTAGGCCATAACAAATACATGAAGACACATCTACTCAGTTTCCATTTTTTCACAAAATAAAAACTCTCGAAAAAAATAGTCATGTCTAGTTCGATGTTTTAGACAGCATGACATTTCCATGATCCCATCCTTGACCCTATTCCACTTTATGTCCTGTGAAAAACATTTCCAAACATGGTATAAGCATAAAAATCTCAGAAAGGGTTATAAAACAAAGAAATAAAACATTAGTTCATCAATACATACATATCATATGCTCTTTAACATGCCTCATGAAATCATAAGATTTACATAGTAAACACAAATCATAAAGGTATCTCGTGGAATCTATAACATACTTACATTATAGCTATCACAGGTATATATATAGTTACTTTGGAATACCCATCACAGTATATTCCCTAAATCTCTTAGGAGAAACATTCAAGTTTACCTCCGTCACATTACCCAATGCATTGGAGAGCTATCTCCGGATCACCTGCCCTAGGTTTATCACGGAACCATTTGTATACGTAAACAATGCCCAAGAACCAAAACATAGTCATAACACATAACACAATCACAATGGAAAGATACCATTTCCACATTTCAAGCACAATATATCAATTATATATATTGACATAACAAATCCATTAACAAAACCATTTTCAATACCAAAATACGTAAAAATAGTATATATTAAAAACATTAAAACTTATTAAGGAAGACAAAGATCAAATAATACTAACAGTGGTGGAAAAGGTCACTATCACCTCGTACGTTAAAAACATTACTTTTTTCGTTTAGTAAAACGCTTCATAGAGAAAAGATTTCTTTTGAATTAAAGTAGAAGTAAAATTGGTTTATACACCGTATAAAAGAAAGTTGTGTATAAAACAAAATATGCCTCAATGAAAGGAGATTGAGATGAAGTCCCTTAAAAAGATAATTTTTTTAAATAAAATAGAGTGATTATGTGTATTCATTATAATCACACATAAAGAAATTATAAATACATAAAATTCATTTATCACATAATCAAAGAATGACATAAACAAGAAAGATAAGATCAACCCAAAAACAGAAATTGGGTTAAGAAGTTCCCTTACCTCATGTCTAACTTGACCCGTTTGTTCATTAATTTCCTAAATAATAAACTGAAGTTAATTTATACTTGATTAAGAACCTTTTTTATTTTTATTTTTCCACTTATATCACTTATTACAATGTTAAAAACATTATGTAATCATTTAAGTTAATAACGGTAGTTTTGTCGATATTTGGTAACATGAGTAAAAAATGAACACCTAATAATTACAAGTTGATCATGTTCAAAGATATCAACAATCTTAAGAATGATATTAATTATTTAGATGTCATATATTTCATATATATTCAGTATATACATGTATTTATAATAGTACATAACATTTAGAGGTAAGAAATGAAATGCATCGTTCATGGAGACGGTAAGTCGTACGTACGCATGAACGCTACTTCCATTTACATTTATTATTTTAATGGAACGAAAACATAATAATACATAGTTATATTATAATTACAGTATTATATCATAAAAAATATCATTAACTCCATCCTATATACTTCTCACATAAGGTATTAACGAGTCATATCATTTTTGAGGGGGTGGAAGTCCGCACTTCCTCAAATGAAATTACCGTGTTTACCCATAAGGAAAACCATAAAGTTATTCTATAAATTAAAAATATATAAGCATAAATAAAACATAAACATAATATATATCATATATAAATAAATTTACATCATAATGGCCACTATGAGAGGCAGTAGGATATAATTGAATAATCATCATTTCGTGAGGCGTTAGTTAGCCATTCACAGAAACATTATGTAATTCACCAATTAGATAGAGGTGTGTGTAAGTTTAGTTTGAATAATTCTCATAAAAAAATCCTAGTATATTTAATATAATTTTTTTGTTATAAAATAATGGAATAAAAATATTTTAGGGGTTGGAGAACTAAAATAAAAGAAAACAATTTAAGAGAAACAGTTACCTTTAATTTGGGTAACTCTCTTTGGTTTGAACCAAAAGGACTTCATGAAGTGCCTTAGGCCTAAGTTCAGGATTCTAGGAGGAGGAGGGGTATGTAGGGAGATTAATTGGTCAGAGTTTGGACGATCCAAAAGGCTTTAGTGGTGTGAGGAATAGGTTATAAGTGGTCTCCTTTTATAAGGGAGAGGAGGGGCTCTTTAGGAATGTGTGATAACATTATTTTATTATAAACATATCGTCTGTTTAAAAAGGTCCAAAACACATTAAATTAAGTGATTATATGACTCATATTCAAAATAATATCATCCAATAGAAATTGGAAATGTTTTGGATATTATTTTAGTCTTTATAATCTTATTTTTTTAAATCATTTGTTAATGAGGTAAAAACGACATCATTATTGTGTCATAAATAATTTTATTTATTTGACGTCTAATAAAAATTCCATGAAGTAGTAAATCTTGTTATATTTCCAATGAATATTTATAGTTAAAAAGATAACTTATATAACCTTATGTAAAAATTGATTTACTAAAAGATATTTTTATGTCATTTTTTCCTTTTAGTTAAGTTAACTAAAATAATGTGTCATTATCATTAATAAGTGGCTCCATGGGGTCCCAAAATCTACCCAAGGATGTCCATGGTCGTCCATGAGTCATAAAATGAGGTTACGATAGTTTTTAGTGTAATTTTGAATTATTATGATATTATTTTTACCTTCAATTACCCTATTTACCTTTAACCGCGGTAAATAAAAGTCAAAAGTTACTATTCACCAAAAATTATTTTCATCACATTGAACCACATTTTACTTACTAATAAAATCCATTTTTGTTGAATTTTTGAAATTCAATTCATAGAAGTTTTAAATTTTCATTTAAATGAAAAAGTCGGTTTTTTAACTACTACTTAGTGGTTTCACAATTAATCAAAAATTGATGTTTTTCAGAAAAATACCAAAAATTCACCCTGAGATAAATTTGATATTCCTAATTCAAAAATGATGTCTATTTTACCAAATTCGAAACATAGAAGTTTCATTAATTAATTTTATTATTAATTCCCATTTTCAAAACAAATAGCATGTTTTTAAGAAACATTATCTATCAAAAGACTAACACTTGTTTATGTCCAATTTCAAAGTGAAATTCAATCCGATGAACACCATTGCATTTAATGGTAAAAATATATTCCAATTACAATTTAGAACTAATTAAAAAGATAATTTATCCATATAAATAAATTCTATTAAAAGGAAATTTTGAATTAAAATACAATATTTTTCACTATTCATTAAAAAAATGAACTTTATAGGAAAAATTCCAAAAAATTTACACAAAGTAAATTTTGATGTCCCCATTATAAGGAAGAATTTTATTCAGTCAAATAGAACATATATAAGTTACTAAAACTATATTTAAAGAGGTTTCTCTATCAAAAGGCGGTAAATCGACCTTTTTAAGAATATTAGAGAATTTATGCTTAAAATTAGATTCATTCACATTTTAAGCCTCTAACATTTATTGGATAAATTTAAAAACATTTAGAAAACATGTACAATAATATTTTTGTCAGTTCTGTCTATTCTTGCCTATACAAATACAAGTCATTAACTACCATTTAAAATAGTAATATTATATTATTAGTGTGCAGTGTAAGATTTCAGAGAAACCCGTCGTTGTGAATCGGGTACGCCGTCGAACATAGCAACCCCTTTAAAGTAAAATTAATATTTAACTCGCAAATATTAATAAATATGAAAAATGTCATATTATTTATTTACCTGGGTTGTTACATCCTTCCCACCTTTTGGTAATTACATCCTCACAATTTTATTCACCTATCAAATAAATGGGGATATTTATCCCTCCTAGCATTTTCAGATTTTCATGTTGCCTCTTTAACCATATGGTTTTTCCACAAAACATTTACCTGGTGAATTAGCTTATTCCGCAACACTTGATCTCTTCGGTCAAGAATCTGGACATGTTGTTCCTCATAGGATAGATTCTCTTCATACTAAACTACCTCTTGACTTAAAACATGATATATATCTGGCATATACATTCCCAACATCGAAACATGAAAAACATTGTGTACCTGGGACAAACATGGTGGTAAATCCACTCTTTAATAAACTGATCCAACATTCTCCATTATTTTATAAGGTCCAATGATCCTCGGACTCAACTTTCCCTTCTTACCAAAACACATCACACTTTTCCATGGAGAAACTTTGAGAAAAACATGACCACCTACCACAAAAGAAATATCCTTCCTCTGGTTATCCGTATAACTTTTTTGTCTGCTCTGAGCTGTTCTCATGTGCTTCTAAACCAACTGAAATTTTTCTGCCATCTCTTCTACCAATTCTGGTCCCATCAGTTTCCTTTCAGCTACTTTATCCCAAAAAGCTGGATTTTGACAATTATTTCCATATAATGCATCAAGTATAGCCATCTGTATACTAGAATGAAATCTGTTATTATAAGAAAATTCATCCAATGAAATATGTTGGCCACAACTTCCATAGTAATCCATTGAACAAGAATATAGCATATCCTCTAAGGTCTAAATTTTTCGTTCTAACTGCCCATCTGATTGCGGATGAAAAGCTGTACTAAAATTTAATTCAGCAACCAACGACTTCTAAAGGCCTTTCTAAAAGATAAAAGTAAACCTAGGATCACGATCAGATAAAATGGAGAGGTGAACACCGTGCAACCTGAATATCTTTTTAACATACAACCAAGAATGTTTTTCTAGAGACAATGTATCTAGAATAGGAAGGAAATGAGCAGATTTAGTCAACCGATCAACAATAACCCAGATTGCATTATTACCTCGATATGTCTTTGGTATTCCCACAACGAAGTCCTTGGATATATTTTCCCATTTCCACTCTGGCACCGGTAAAGACTGAAGCATCCCTTTTGATGACTAATTCTCTTATTTAACCAGCTGACAAGTCAAACACTTTACAGAAAAATTATCAATATCTCTTTTCATTCCATCTCACCAGTAATACTCTTGAAGATCTATGTACATCTCAGTACTACTATGATGAACTGAAAATGGGGAACTATGAGCTTCACATAACAACTCATTCTTTCAACTGTGACTCACAAGGCACACATAATCTCTTCCCAAACCTAAATCACAATGATTATCAACATTAAAATCATGCAACTTTCCCTTCTGTACAAACTCTACCATTTTCTGTAACTCACTATCTTCCTTCTGAGCATGCTTATTTCTATCTAAGAGAGATGATTTCACTGACACCTGAAAAAAAACAGAAGAATTTCCTACACCAAAAACTTCCATTCCAAAGTTCATCATATCAAAAACCAAAGGATCTCATTCCAAACATAGCATGGTTAACGAAGCATTACTTTTTTGACTCAAATAATCAGCAACATTATTTGATTTTCCCAGATGGTAAAGGATCGTGCAATCATAATCCTTGATTAATTCCATACATCTCCTCTGTCTCATGTTCAATTATTTCTGAGTGAATATATATAATTCAGAATTTAATGGTCGGTATGTATTTCAAATTTTACACCACACAAATGATACATACATATTTTTAAAGCAAAAACAACAGCAGCAAATTCCAAATCATGTGTAGGGTAATTTAACTCATTAGGTTTCAGCTAAATTGAAGCATAAGCAATTACCTTATCTTCCTGCATAAGAACACACCAAAGCTCTTTCAACGAAGAATTTCTGTAGATGAAAAATTCACCACCTCTGCAAGGTAATGCCAAAATTGGAGCATTCACCAATCTTTTTTTCAATTCCTAAAAACAATCATCACATTCTGTTGTCCAAATAAACATAACACCTTTCCGAGTTAACTTAGTCATTGAACTACATAACCGTGTAAAATTCTCAACAAACCTCCAGTAATAACCTACCAAACCAAGAAAACTATGGATCTCAGTTATATTTTTTGGTCTTGTCCATTCTTCAAAAACATTTTTTTAGCAGGATCAACAATTATGCCATCCTTAGAAACAATGTGACCAAGGAAATAAATTTGTTATAAACAAAACTCACATTTTCTGAATTTCCCAAACAGTTTCTTTTCTTTTAAGGTTTGCAAGACAACCCTTAATTGACTTTCATTCTAATCTTTACTATTTTAATAAACCAAAATATCATCAATAAAAACAACCAACATATATCACCAGAATCAACTGAGCCATCAATGCAACAAACTATTCAATTCAGATTCTGACAATCTTAGGATGCAGATTTAGAATGTCATATCCCTATGTATGCCTTCCCAGCACAACATCCATGTTTCCTCTACGAAACCCCATTCTAAACATAGAAATATCTTAAGAGAAGCAATATCGTAATCTATAAATTCTATATTATTTCAATTTGAACATAAATTAATATATAAACATTAATTTAACAATACCCTAACTCCTAATGGTATCTAAACCGGCCTATTATACCAACTATAAGGAGTTGACTTTATAACATTACATAATCATTAATTAAATGATTAATTCACAATGAGGATCTTTTCAGGTTTAGAGTTTTAGAGAATTAGGTCATAACATATACATTAAAACATGAATATTATACGAAGACACATCTATTGAGATTCCATTTTTTCACAAATTAAAAACGTTTGAAATAAAGATTCATGTCTAGTTCGATGTTTTAAACCAGATGACATTTCCTTGATCCCATCCTTGACCATATTCCACATTATGTCCTGTGAAAAACAATTCAAAACATGGGATGAGCATAAAAAGCTCAATAAGGGTTATAAAACAAATAATGGAAACATTAGTTCATCAATACATACATATCATAGGATCTTTAACATACCTCATGAAATCATAATATTTACATAGTATCCACAAATCATAAAGGTAACTTGTGTCATCTAAAATATACTTACATTGTAGTTATCACAGCTACATAGGAATTTAATTTTGAATACCCATCACAGTATATTTCCAAAATCTCTTAGGAAAAACATTCACGTTTACCTATGTCACACTACCCAATGCATTGGAGAGCTATCTCGGGCTCACCTGCCCTAGGTTTATCACAGAACCACTCGTATACGTAAACAATGCCCAAGAACCATAACATAGTCATAACACATTACACAAGCATAAAGGAAAGATAACATTTCCAAATTTAAAGCACAATATATCATTTAAATATATTGACATAACAAATCTATTATAAAACCCATTTTCAATACAAAAATATGTTAAAAGGAGTATATGGTATTTATTTTCCTTTTAAAAACATTACGGCTTGTTAAGGAAGCCAAAGATCAAATAATACTCGCGGTGGAGGAAAAGGTTGTTGTCATCGCTTACGTTAACAAAACTTTCATTTTTTTATTTATTAAAATTATTTGTAGAGAAAATATTCCTTTTCAATAAAATTAAATTTCAAATTGGATTATACACCATATAAAATAAAGCTGTGTATAAAAAAAATATGCCTCAATGAAAGGAGATTGAGACGAAGCCCCTTACAAAGATCATTTTGTAAATAAAATATATTGTTTATGTTTATTAAATATAATCACACATAATTAATTTATAAATACATAAAACTCATTTATAACTTAAACAAAGAATGACATAAACAAGAAAGTGAAGATCAACCCAAAGAATGGAAATTTGGTTAAGAAGTTCCCTTACCTCGTGTCTGACATGACTCGTTCGTTCTTTAATTTCATGAATAATAAATTAAAGATAATTTCTACTTTCATCAGAACCTTTTTCAAGTTTATTAATCCTCATATATCCCTTATTACCTTGTTATAAACATTATGTAAAAATTTAAGTTAATAACAGTCGTTTTGTCGATATTTAGTAACTTGAGTAAAAAATGAACACCTCATAATTACAAGTTGATAATGTGGTAAGATATTAATTATATTTAGAATGATATTAATGATTTATATATCGTATATGTCATATATATCTATTATATAAATTTATTTATAATATTACATAACATTTAGAGGTAATAAATGAAATGCACCGTTTTTTGGAGATGGTAAGCCGTATGTACGCATGAACACTTTTTCCATTTCTATTTATTATTTTAATGGAATTAAAACATAATGATACATAGTTATATTATAATTAGAGTATAATATCATATAAAATATCATTAACTTCAGCCTTTATACGTCCCACATAAGGCATTAATGAGTCATATCACTTTGAGGGGCGGTAGTCTGCACTTCCGCAAATGAAATTATCGCGTTTACCCATAATGGAAACCATAAAGGTATGCTATAAATTAAAAATAAAGAAGAATAAATAAAACATAAAAGTAATATATATAATGTTTATATATACAGTTCCATAATAATGGCCACCATGAGAGGCAGTAGGAGATAATTGAACAATCATCGTTTCGTGAGGTGTTAGTTTTCCATTCACAGAAACATTATGTTTTTCACACATTAGATGGAGGTGTGTTTAAGTGTAGTTCTAAAACTTCTCATAACAACATCCTAGAATATTGAGGATACTGTTGTTGTTATAAAATAAAGGAATAAAAAGAGTTTAGGGGGTTGTAGATGTAAAATGAAAGAAAATAATTTAAGAGAAATTGTTACCTTTAATTTGGGTAACTTCATTTGGTTTGAACCAAAAGGACTTATTGAAGTGCCTTCTATCTAAGGTAAGGCTTCTTGACGGAGTAGATGGATGTAGGGAGATTAATTGGGCAGAGTTTGGAAGAGCCTAAAGTCTTGAGATGTTTGAGGAGTTGGTTAGAACTGGTCTCCATTTATAAGGGAGAGAAGGGGCTCTTTAGGAAAGTGTGAAAACATTATTTTATTATAAAGTTATCTTCAGTTTCAAAAGGTCAAAACACATTAAAAACAAATATAAGATGCCTTAAATTAGAAATAAAATCATCTAATAGTAATTGGACAGGTTTTGGATATTATTAAAGTTTTTATAATCTTATTTATTAAAATCATTTGTTATTGAGGTAAAAACTGCATCATTATTGTGTCATAAATAATTTTATTTATATGACGTCTAAAAAATAAATAAAAAATTCCATGAAGTATTAAATATTGTTATATTTCCATTGAATATTTATAGTTTAAAAGATAACTTATATAACCTTATGTAAAAATTGATTTACTAAAAGATATTTTTTGTGTCATTTTTGCCTTTTCGTTAAGTTATTTAAAATAAAGTGTCACTATCATTAATTAGTGGCTCCATGGTGTCCCAAAATCGACCCAATGATGCCCATTGTCGGCCATGAGTCATCCAATATGGTTAAGACAATTTTTAAGGTAATTTTAAAGTATTATGATATTATTTTTACCTTGAATTACCCTATTTACCTTTAACCGTGGTAAATAAAAGTCAAAAGTTACTATTCAGCAAAAATTATTTTCATCTCAATGAATCACATTTTACATACTAATAAAAACCATGTATACCGTATTTTAAAAATTCAATTCACAGAGGTGGTAAAATTTCATTTAAATGAAAAGTCAGTTTTTTAACTACTACTTAATGGTTTCATTATTCATCAAAAATTGAATTTTTTCAAAAAAATAAAAAAAATTCACCATATGATAAATTTGATATTCCTAATTAAAAAATGATGTATATTTTTACCAAATTCAAAAAAATATAAGTTGCATTAATTAATTTTATAATTAATTCCCGTTTTCAAAACTAATAGCATGTTTTTAAGAAACAATATCAATCAAAAGACTGACACTTGTTTATCTCCAATTTCAAAGTTAAATTCAATAAAATGACCACCATTGGATTAAATTATAAAAATATATTCCAATTACACTTTAAAACTAATTAAAAAGTTAATATATCCATATAAATAAATTAGATTAAAAAGAAATTTTTAATTAATATAAAATATTTTTCACTATTCATTAAAAAATGAACTTTATTGGAAAAATTCAAATAATTTACAGAAAGTAAATTTTGATGCCCCAATTCTAAAGAATGGTTTTATTTAGTCAAATAGAACATATAAAAGTGATAGACACTAGATTTAAAGAGGATTTTTCTATCAAAAGGCGGTAAATCGACCTTTTAATGAATATTAGTTTATTAATGCTTAAAATTATATTCATTCACATTTTAAGCCTCTAACATTTATTGGATAAATGTCAAAACATTTATAAAACATGTATAATCATAATTAATTAGTTCTTTCCATTCTTTCCTATAGAGCGACTAGTCATTAACTACCATTTAAAATAATAATATTATATTATTATTGTGCAATGTAAGATTCCAGAGAAACCCGTCCTTTTGTGTCGCGTACGCCAATGAACATAGAAACCCGTTTAAAGTAAAATCAATATTTAATTCACAAATATTAATAAATATGAAAATTTTATTATTCTTTATTTACCTGGGATGTTACAATAATTAAGTTGATTCATTATAGAGAGTTCTTGTTTAGAACTAATTTAATATATAATAGATAAAATTTCCATTGGATGTTAGTTTCAACTAAAATGATCTTTCAGATGGTTTCTATTATAAAAAATTATTAAAATACCAAAATATAATATTTTAAGCATGATTTAATGAGAAATAAATTCAAAAAATGTTTCATGTTTTGAAATGAAATGATTTTAATGTAAAGGAATGCGTTTTTAAAAAAACTATTTGATATTAGTTTTCGAAATGAAAGTCATTTTTTTAAAATTTAACTTGGTGAATTTTTATTTTATTGATTTAACTATTGATTGTATTGAATGATATCCCAAATTATGACTAATTTCCTAGAGGCATATAGGATTAAATGTATTTAGGAGATATAATATTCAGGCTATGTAAATTGATATCTTACATCGACCTGATGATGAAAATGAAACAAAACTACTTGAGGGAAGGTAGTTAATTCTTTGGGGTGTTATCATATTCCCCCAAATCTTGTGGATCTATGGTGTGTGTGTACACCTAGAGGCATATTTCCCTAAGATTTTTTGAGTCCTTATGACTGGTACAAACCCTGGATGTTATCACCATGGTTTTATTATTGAAAATGATATAAAATGATTTATACATGCCAAATATTGATTGAAATGATTTAATCATGTCCTTTTTGATCGAAATGATTATTGATTCTTATATTGACGGAGATGATTATGTCTCCCTAATATTATGGAAATTAACTTGGAAATGATTTACTCATGCCTGTTTTGATTCCAAGGAAATGGTCACTATCCTTTTGGGATTGGGAACAACCACTGGGATATGTCAAAACTTTATTATGTGATGCTTAGGCAGTTTATCTAGGTTGGTTTGTGAAAAATTGGTATCAAAGGAATTAATGCCTCTTCATTGAAATTTCTATATTTTTTGGGATCTACTGGTAGACATGGGATAGTATTTTTAAGGCTTAATAGGTATATTATGAGGAATTCCTTGGCCATATATCTTCTTAAATATCCTTATGTTACCATGGGATATTAGGAAAAAACATATTTAAGGATTTTTTTATCTAATCGTAGACTTTTTCCAAATGATTACCATATTTATATATTTTTTCCACTAGTATATATGAATCTCTTTCCCTATTTATTAATAGTTATGTGTTTTAATTTTTTTTAGTATTGTGTCTAAACATTTTGATATACATGGATAAAATCTGGATCACATTACAAAGGAACACACCTCAGTATGTAAAGGGTTTGGAAGAGTTTTTAGATTTTTCAATTTCCAATCGATATATTAATGGGAGAATGGGATGTCTATGTCTTAAATGTAAATTTAAATGATGGTTGAAGAGAGATGAATTTTATGAACATTTAATATTGAAGCAATTCCCTTTTCAATATTTTTTTTTGGATTTGGATAGGAGAATATAACGTTAAAGAAAGGTTGAGCACTAATGTCAATCCACAGAATGGGCTACCAACTTCATCGACAATGGGAAATGAAATAAAAATCCTTATAAATGATACATTTGGCACTACAATACACCACCATCAACATCAAAACATATCAAGACAACCAAATGAAGGTACTAAAAATAGAAATGTGACAAGTGATGTTTTTGAGACTATAGGAAAACCAATTGAATATTGTAACATATTAGTGGATATTCCTCTTGATTATGTGGAGACTAATGTAAGAGAAAACTTCACTAAGTAAAATAAATTTAATTATTTAGTTGACGATCGAAATCAAGTGTTGTATAGTGGATGATTGAAATATTCATAACTTTATTTTATGCTGATATTGCACCATATCAAATGTCTATGTGGAATTACAAATAAGGCAATGTCCATGGTATTTGAATTGTTGCATTATGAATTTCCCGAAACAAACATCCCCGGGACTTTTTATTATATGAAAAAAGTTGTTAATAGGCTTGGTTTGAATTATACAAAAAATACATGCATGTCCCAATGAATGTATGCTTTTTTGGCAAGAGGATTCAAGTAGACATGATTGAAAAAAATGTTCTTCTTCTAGATGGAATTCAATGGGTGATTTTGGAAGTCTTATTTAACATACTACCATGAAGAAGAAGAAAAGGAACACACCTAAAAAAGTTTCTCATTACTTTTTTTGAAATCCTCTATTGCCAAGATTATTCATGTCATCGAAAACAGCCGAACACATGAAGTGGAATTCTATAGATAATAAAAATGATGAGTTAATGCGACATCCACGAAATTCACTATTGTGGAATAAATATGATTCATTACATCCTCTTAGCTGATCCTAGGAATGTTCGATTGGGATTAGTTATTGATTGATTCAACCCATTTTGGACTTTGAGTACCAGTTATCACATTCAAAAAGTTGTTTTGATTTATTACAATATGCCTCTATGGATGTGTATGAAACAAACGTATTTTATCATTTCTATGATTATTCCTGGAAAAAAAATTCATGGAAATGAAATTGATGTATACTTACAACCTTTAATAGAATAATTATAGGAGTTATGGAGAAATGGTGTTGAGACATTTGATTCATCTTCTAAAACAATGTTCAAAATGCATGCCGCTTTAATGTGGACCATTAGTGACTTCCCTAGGCTTGAGAATTTATCTGGCTGGAACACATACACGAGTTTAGCTTGTCTAGTTTGTAACATTGATTTCAATCCCAAATGGATACCTCACACAAGAATATGGTGCTTCTTGGGACATAAAAGATTTTTCAATGCCTCTCATTGATTTCGGCTGAACAAATCAAAATTTAACGGTTTAATTGATCGCAGACCACCTCAAAAGTTATTAATTGGATCATAATTATTTAAAAAATTTGGAAAAGTTGAAACATAATTTGGGAAGGTTAATCATTTTAATAATAGTGGGAAATGGGTTCGAAGTTCATCGTCAAGTGAAATCGGAATGCAACAATAGAAGGAAAAAAGTATATTCTTTAATCTTCTGTATTGGGAATTTAATTTTATATGGAATAATCTTGATGTGATGTGTATTGAGAAGAATGTATGTGAAAATTTGATCTTCACATTGCTTAATGATCATGGAAAGTCTAAGGATCATCTCAATTCTCGAAAATACTTACAAGTAATGAACAAAAAATGTGATCTCTGTCCAAATGAGAATGAAAAGTATGCTCCGAAATTTTTTGAAATGAAAAATACGGATAAAGATGCATTTATTTGAATTTTAAATCATTTGAAAGTATCTAATGGGTATTCAAGTAAAATCTCTAGGTGTTTTGATGTAAATACCTTTTTGTTACATGGATTGAAAAGTCATGATTCACATATTTTGTTACAGTAGTTACTACCATTGGCATTGCGTACATTATTAACTGAAAAAGTTACTGCTATTGTACTACAATTCTGTACATTTTTCAGACAACTATGTGAGAAATCTCTACATCCATTTTACCTTGACAACCTTCAGGAGATGTTTTTATTGACAATTTGGGAAATGGATATGATCTTTCCTCTCTCGTTTTTTACTATCATGATGCATTTAACTATGAATTTGGTGAGGAAGCTAAATTAGGAGGCCTCGTTCATTATCAATAGATGTATCAAATTGAGTGGTATAATATTTATATGTTTTTCAGTTAACTAAAAAAATGGTACTTAATTAAATTAATAATTATGTTTGTTTATTTTATTTCATATATATCATAAAAATTTGAAATTATAAGTGAGGAATAATGCTCAACCAGAAGGCTCTATTGCTAAAGGATATTTGGTAGAAGAGTGTCTTACCTTTTATTCTAGTTACTTGGATGACATTGAGACAAGATTTAATCTACTTGGACATGTTGACGACTCATCGAATCAATCTCAAATTCATCGGAAATAAAAAATATTTCTTACTATCGGCCGATCAGTTGGGAAGACCTCAAATGTTACACTAACAGAATTAGAATTATTACAGGCACATAGATATGTGCTTCTAAATAGTGAAATTGTATATCCATTTTTTGAAGATTTTAGGATACAAAAAAAGATACCAATGAGAGGCTGAACACAAAAGGAGAAAGATAAAATGAAATATGTTAATAAAGAGATTGTATAATGGTTTGCACGACGAGTAAGTTTAAAAATATTTCAATAAATATGAATACTAGGTTGACATATATATTTTGTAATTCAAATAATGTATATTTATTTTTTTAGATCATGAATACTAATACTCAAGTAGAGTTGTCAGAAGATTTGATGTTTCTTGCTCGAGGTCCTCTAAAACAAGTTATAAAGTTCAATGATTACAATGTGAATGGATTTGGATTTCGTACAGTCGATCGATAAGAAGGTTTGAAAACACAGAATAGGGGTATATTTAAATTTTCTAATGTCGGATACTATGGAAATATGACCGATATTATTGAATTAAACTACAACATGCATTTTTCAGTTGTTTTATGAAAATTAAATAAAGTCGATATTATCAGAGGTGTTAAAAGAGATTCCTTGCAATTTACTTATGTGATCTTCTCTTGCTTGTTGGATGTTGGTGATCATGAACTGTATAATCCATATATCTTATCCTCAAAATAAAAAATGGTATATTATGTGAATGATGTTGTGAATGATTTTTGGAGTGTAATTTCTCACGTAGAAGAAAGATATTTGTATGATATGGGTGAGGAAGTGGAAGATTTGAACTCTGACATTGAATCTCATCGACAACAAGAATTGGAATTATTTTTCCACCATGATATTGAAAATATTAGTCTAGTAAGGATGAATGAAGTGGATGATGTAATGGAGTAGGAAACCAACATGAATGAAGGGGAAAATTATTGTATGTACAATTATGCATTAATTTAGAAACCACTTATTTAATTTGTGCAATCATTCATTATCATTGTTATGTATATTTTGTTTGTTTGTACTATGAATCTGTTATATTTTTTAATTTTTTTATGCATGATTTTTTTGAAATATATTTTCTAATCATAATTTTATTTTAATAAATGACAGTAATTCCAAGGAGGAAGTGGTATAATGTTTCAATGACCACTACGACAGATGACGATACATCTGTCTCCCTCCCTACGACATCTGAGCCACCATCCTCCTACCCCACTACACCATCTCCCCCTGCACCATATCTCACACCCTCTGTGATTCTCCATTCAGAAACTCAATTGTCGCCTCCCACTTTAGGATCCTTAGTAGTGGGGGAGTGGTGTGCCACTTTTATTTCTTCCCGGGGATACTAGAGGGTGACTGTTATAGGTACAAATTTTAATATGAATAAATTTATTGAACTTTTTTTATACTAACTATTTTTTCATTAAAGATGGAAACAATTAAACTATGGATAAAAATATAAAAAGTTCAGATATATGGAATCTGACCAGACAGAAGATAGTTGTCCATTTGATTCATATGGGGTCCCTATGGATGACGTCGCATGATTACTTGGCCATATTTTAGGCTAGCTAGCTGTAGAGCCCGTATCCATTTCTATTTCATATGATGATTGGATACATATTCCTACAAGTTGGAAATATGATGTTTTTGATTCCCAAATAAATGTAATTTTAATACATTATTGTGTAATTTAATGTCATGTTATTAAAAATTTCAAAATTAATTTCTGTGTACATATGTTTTCCCAATTTACATTTGATGATGTGATAGAACGAAAGTGGACATTGAAAAATCATGGAAAAAAATTTGAAACTTATTAAATGGATATTGTGGGGTGATGTTAAAAATACTTCATTGACCGCCCAATATATGTATGACAAGATACCCGATGGGGTACCCCAAGAGCAATGGAATTTTTTTGTTGACATACATAGTGATGAGAAGAAGATGGTATTTAAATATATATTACTATAATAATATCATTTTACATTAATAAATGTATATTAAGATGAGATGACATTTAATACCTTACTATTAAATTTAATTTTATTTGTTTGAGGATCTTTCAAGAAATAATGCATTATGTCGGGAAAAGAAGGTCATCCCTCACACTCCGGGGTCAAAGAGTTTTTTTAGAAGCCGATCAGCTCTGGTAATCTTTTCATTAGTTTAAATATTTCTAAGAAAATATTATTTGTTTAATATATAATTTTTTTTATTTATATTTGTTTAATTTAGTCACATATTTTAGGGCATGAATCATCCTGAACATAAGTGTTGTTGAATGTTCACCAAAAATATGATGGATGTTTTGTTAAAGAGACTGCCAATGAAGTGGGGTATGAACTCGTTTTTCATTATAATTAAAGGACCTCGGAACACCCTGAGATGGGGAGAATCAGGGTGTCAAATTTTTCTTTTTAAAGTTGTGGATCTTGTTACCACATTGGTATGAACTTGTTAAATCCGTCAAAAAAATGAATGCAAGGAGTAGACATAGAACTTTTACTTGGTTCACCACAAAGGGATATGTCCAAGGAGCATACGCCTACAGTGTGTCAGTCGTACCAAAATAAAGTAATCTTCACTAGTTTATGGATTAAAATTTTCAGTCACAGTCACTCTGTTCCAGGCACAGTTCCTTAACAAATGTTTTGGGAACACTCACTATATCCATGGGATCACTTGGGTCAACTCCCCCTAGCTCACAACCTTGAGAGAATTCAATCTCAGTATATCAAATTAAAGATATCTTCAATTGATTTTCATTGAAGTTTTTGTCTTTGTTCAGCATGAGAAACAACTTTCATTGAAGTCCTGAATTGATACACTTGAAATCACTAATCAGACACATTGGATATTCAAAAACATGTCAGATTCATAACACCACACTTACGCGAAATACCCCAACTTGCGCACAAGATTTGGGAATTGTTGTCAAAGACAACATTAGCGCTACACTAACTTTCCACGCAACCCTTATCTTTTGCACAACTTCACCTAAGGGTTCACAAAGTCTTTTCAAACTAAATAAACACCTTTCTCACAAGATTAACCCCATCCAATATTTTGGGCGCAAATCTTTCAAGCAGCTAAATAACCAGATTTTTGTTGGAAAATTCTTTATTCTTCCATGGGGGTTGACTCATATTTATATACCCTTTATGAAACTACGTGCAAGATCCCCACACATCTTGGCTGGTGCACACAATATTCTTCAAGAGCGTGCAAAACCCCTTTTGATGTCGCATTGGGCGCACAATCCCTTTTGTGCAACATCATCTTCCGTGCAGTACATGACTTTTCCATTTTTCGACGTTCTGCACCCAAAACATGTCTTGTGCACAAGTTCCAAAAAAAAATTCAATCATTCATGAAAAATATAATCATTCATGCCCATGTCAAATATTTTTCACACATCCCTTTTCCAGAAAACACGTTTCTCAATTTTCCTATTTTCAGCCTCAAAAATTTGGAAAACACTGAAGAACAATGCCACCTTCAATACTTCTTTCAAATTAAACTATATGACCCCTTTCCATTTAATCTCCCTAATATTCCATGAAAGGGTTGACAATAACAAACCCAAAACAAGATCAACCCATGTTATATTTTCAACAAACACAAACTAAACTCATTTTACAGCAACGAACAATCTTGGCTCCAAAACTCTCCCCCTTTGGTTTTGTTGGGAATTTCCAAAAAAGAGTCAAAAGAGAACCACCCACTTATTAAAACCTGATACGTATGATTCAACTCAGTCACCACTCTAAGTCTGTATGAGCAATGCTCAGTGTAGAAAAAAATAGTAAGGACATGAATTGTCTTCTCATGTGTTTAAATGAATGCTCCTGGGAAATGTTCTCCCTTCACTATTCTGTCCATCTTCATCCACGATTTTCTTCGACTTCTTCCTCCAGAGACACCACATTATATCCATTTGTCCCCCATTGGAAATAAACCCAAAGACGGATAGGTATCCATTGTAGAGCTCAGAACATACTCCCCCTAGATCATATATCCACCATAAACCAGAAACAATTACCCAACACAGATTAAAATAGTTAAAACAACTAGGGATAGGGGACAATCGTAACCTCTTTATGCACTAAAAGGTGGCTGAACATCGAGGCTCAACTGATGTTTCTCAAACATAACCAATGAGAGTGTCTTGGTCAGGATATCATCCACATTATCATCACTTCCCATATGATCCATTATAATCACTCCATGCTCAAATTTTACATTGATAAAGTGATATCCTATTTCAATATGTTTTATAAGAGAATGCTGAACAAGAAACTTCATAAGATCAATTCTGCTCTTGTTATCAAAGTAAATCGTCATTGGTTGTTTCAACCCATCACCAATATCTATTATTTTTTTCTTCATCCATAATAGTTGAGTTAAGGCCTTTGTAGTGGAGATATAATCAGCTTTATCGTTACTATGAGAAGTAATTTCTTGTTTCATTCTCAACCAGCCAACACATTTCTTCCTAATATAGAATGCTCCACCAAGGGTGGATTTTCTGTTAACTACATCTCCAGCCGAGTCAGCATTAGAAAATTCTGAAAATTCACTATCCCTTCCTCCAGCAATGTATAAGCCACAAGTGTGAGTACCTTGAATATACCTCACGATTATTTTTTCTTCTACCATATGTTCTTCCATTAGATTAATCTGAAAGCGGACCGCAAAGCATGTTACAAAGACAATGTATGGTTGTGTTTCTATCTGGTACAATAAGTTCCCAATGATCCTTTTGTACATTGTGGGATCTATAGAGGTCACATCCTCATGCTTTCCTAGTTTGGATCCAACTATAATAACTTAGTAATAGTTGTTACTATGTTAATATATATTGCTTCCAATATGACTACTATTTTATTTATAGGTAAAAATTAAAGAACTGTGGGATGCCAGTCCTACGCAGTCCTACTCGGTCTCCCAGGATGACCTAATTGCAAAAGTCCTTGGGATGGAGCATCCTAGTAGAGTGTACGGGGTGGGTTTGGCACCCATACTATCTGAGGTCTTTGGAATTCCACCAGGTATTTCAACTACATCTAATCCTGATTGCAGTAAGTTCATACCTCAAGATACTCATAGAGTGATTATTTCTCTACAACACATAGTCCACGACCAGGGAGATCAGATATCCGTTGTGCATAAATTGTTGATTGATTTATATCAGAAGATGACTGGATTTTTCCCTGGTGGTATTGCATCGACTGGTGGTGAGAAGGTAAATCAAAAAAATTTAAAATTATTTAATTTTCTAACTATTATTGGTTTTATGTTTAAATATAAATATACAAAGGTATTTAATGTTCAATATAATGTTCTTTCAGGTGGTAGCAGAAAGTATAGATGGAGGTGGAGCGGGTGAAGAGTTGTGTTCATTATCGAACTGTGATTAATTGTTCTGTCGATATGTTGGAAAAATATGGTAACAGTTAGTTTTTATATGTATCTTGTGGGGCACATTTTTCCCACCAAACATTTTCATGACCTAATATTTTCTTAGTTTCTCATGTTTCCTTTTATGTATTTTATTTATTTCTGATGTTACCTTTTATGTCTTGATTTCTCGAGTGTGGTATGCACAATATATTTCGATTATTTATTTTCATAAATCATTTGTAAGATACATTTTACCTAAATTTATTATATTTTTTACTCAATTATGAACAATGAAGAACATATCCAATAATAACAGGAATCAATCCATTCATAGTTCTTGGAAAAGGTCCCCTATAAAAATTTGTCTCATGTATAGGAGGAGAAGGATGAGATGTATGGGAACCATTATATTATAATGAAATAAAAAAAATTGATGTGAATGAGTAAAGGTCACACTTTTAGGGTATAACTAGTGTGATTATAATTTTAACTGATACCTATTATAGGAGATCCTAACATCATTACATATATTGAAACATCATGAACCAATAAAAAAATAGTATTTATATAATACCCCTATGCATATTTGGATCTTTCATAGGGTAAGAGTCATTTTTTTCATAACATAGGTTTATGGATAAAGAAGCACATGCTAAGGATCCTTAAGAAGAATTGGATAATATGTAATGAAAGATAGGACTTACTAAGTACACTGCTCTAAGAAGTTTCAAGTTTTAAAAGATGGATCATGCATCACATATTTTAACATTATGTGAAATCAATAAATAATCTATAGTTTAAGATCATATGTAAAATACCTTATTATATGAGGTTTAATGTAGTTTAACCTAATGTTTAAAATTAAATGAACTTGTCTTTATACCAACACTATGGATTGAAAACCAATGTGAATGAAGAAACCAAGTCACTAAGATAATGTGGAGGATTTAATATCCATTTTGTGGTTGGGTTTGGGATATGAGATCTTGAAATCACAATGTATCCCATGAAAATAGGAATTAATCAAAACATAGTTCTTATAATTTTGGGTAAAACATGATGACCATGAATTAGAATTGTGAAATAATAGGGAAAAAAATTAATTGAATGAGTGTAATTGTGCATACCCTATATGAACTTCCATTTTTTAATTATCAAGTCTTAGGGATGTTTAGGGAGAGTTTTTTGGTGATTTTAAGGTTTGAGGTGGTTTTTTATCCTTTTGAAGGCCACTATAGTTTGTGAAATAACTTGTCTGGATATGCTGGAGGTAGTTTTATGTTGGTAGTGCTCTTGTGTAAAATGGGATATATAACCATGACTTGGGGATGGCATGGTGCTATGTTTGTTGTCCTAGTGGTTTTCCTATCCCCCACGAGAATATTAAAATGCCCTTGGGTGGGCTTGGAATATCAGAGGACCACCTGTCCAAAATAGGAAAATGAAGCTCACCACGTTGTAGCCTTGGGCATGGTGAGGGTTAAATTCTTAGGAAATAGAAACTAGGTCATGGATACTATACATATAAGAATATAGAAGAACCACTATGGATTAGACCACTACATGTTCTAAGATTTGTGGGTGGCCAAATTCCATTTTAAAATGGGAAAAAATATAACAACAATGAGGGTTCTAGATCATAATTTGATCAAACCCACCACATGAGTTTTGGATATTAACAATTGTTTGGTAGAGTCTAGTTTAATTCACTTATAAATAGGAATTTTATTACCACCTAATTCTGAATTTTAGACTTTCCCTCAATTTTTGGATGACCCTTACTCATCCTCCCCTTCCCCAGTCACCTCCATTGGTGTTCCAACCAACATGGATCATATTGGATCATTTAGATTGATGTTATTTGATTTATGGTAGCCCTATATTTCCCCATTACTAATTTGTTGTCTTTATATTATTTTCAAGAGTTCGTTATCGTAATAATCCTCCCCTTTTTTGGGTCAGTTTTTATGGAGTCTTATTATTCATTGGATTTAATAGTGATTCACATTAGATCAGTGGTGGTTTATCCTTGGTTGTTGTTCCTTTCTCCATGAATATTCATTCAAGGTTGGGAATCCTTCATCTCCCCTTATTTATATGTAAATTTGGAAATATCATGATTTTGTATTTCTTTGGTTAAATGGTACATATTGTCTTAGTAAAGATAATGAACAAGCTTAATTAAATTTTAAGGAGAATTGATAAATCACAATATTTTTACGTATTCTTGTTATTTATTCTTATATGCCCACACATACTTGATTTTCCAATTATGATTTATTTTGAGATTGTGTGTTGATTTGTTTTTTATAAAACTTTCTATGAATTTTTATATAACCTCATCACATATGAAAATGACAGAGAATATATATTGAACTATTAAATTTTTTTCCCATACAATATTGTATTTATGTGTGAATAACCTTCATAATAATTTGTAATTGTGATAAAAAACGTTATTGAAACTAAATTTTGTGTGGTGGTTGTGATGTATAGTGGTTATGATGTGTGGAGGTGGTGATGTGGGGTGGTTGTGATGTGGGATGGTTGTGATGTGTGGTGGTTATGATGTGTTTTTGTTATGATGTGTTATATGTTAAATAAACTTGAGTGGTTTTTTTAGGGAATTGGTAATGGGCCAGTAGTGTCTCATGATTTTTTTGTAAATCTGCATTTAGCAGCGATTTTAACCACCGAATTATAAATTTAATATATTTAACAATGGTAAAATACACCGCTACGGAAAATAATGTAGCGGCGATTTTAATAGTTGTTACACATTTTTCATATTCTTTTATTATTTCATGGCGGTTAACTTAGTTTAAGCATAAGTTTTTTCAGGCGAAACTCACATTTTTTTAGAGGTGGTTATGACATCCGCTAAAAAAATATTAGTTTCGCTGGTGAAAACCTCTACAAAATGAACCCACTACAACAATTACCATAATCCACTACTAAATCGAGAAAACCGCCACATATTGTATGCTGACACACATTATAGCGGTGGTTTTTTGAAACTGCTGCAGAATCGTATGACAGTGGTTTAAACCGCCACTATTTCCAAAAAATGCCGCAAACTGGTCATTTTCTTGTAATGGAAGGGACTTCTTCTCAATCTTCATTCATTGAGGCATATTTTGATTTATACATTACATTATTTTATATGGTATATAATCAATACCTTTTACGTTTAATTTCATTAAAAGTCTTCTAAAAGGAATATTTTTCCACTAAGCGTCTTACTAAATGACAAAAGAAAATTTTCTTTTTAACATATGTCGCGATAGTGACTATTCCACCAGAGCGAGAATTATTTGATACTAGGATTCTGGTACAAGTCTTAATGTTTTTAAATGAAAAATAAATACCACATACCCTTTTTTATGTAATTTGGTTTAAAAAATGGTTTTGATAAACGGTTTATTATGTCAATATCATGAAATTATCTTTTCTGATTGCAAGGTGGAAATGTAATTTTTTTCATTTATTCTTGTTTTATGTGTTATTATTATGTCATGGTTATTAGGAATTTTTTATGTATATAGGTGGTTCCATGATAAACTGATGGAGCGTGAGCTCGTGATATCTCTCCAATGCATTGGGTAAGGTGATGGAGGTAAAGGTTAAGGTTTCTCCTAATGGATGTAGGGAATATATTGTGATGGACATTCCAAACGTAACTATAAAGGTTACTCCCTATGTATGTGTGAAAGCTACAATGTAAGTATGCTAATGATTCCACAAGATACCTTTTTGTTTTACGATTTCTTTGAATCTTTGTAGGAATCTTATGATTACATCATATAAGATATATAGTTTATGTTTTATGGCTGAAAAGTATGCTTTTGTGGAAATGTTTTCATGGGTTTTAAATATTCATAGAACAACATTTTATTCCAAATTTTATATTCATTACTGAGATTTGTATGATCATCCCATGTTTTTAAAAAAAATTCCATTTGTTATAAGCATGGGTAAGTGAAAAGAATAATGCAAAAATATTTTTATGATGAAAAACAAATCATGTTTTGTTTAAAGGGTTTCCATTGGTGGAAAAAGTTGTTACTGAGTGTAACTGTCCACATATAATGTTTTGGTCTATTATGTAATAGTTATGGCCTAATTCTCTTAAACTATAAACATGAAAATATACTCAATGTAAAAAAAGGTCAAATTATTAACTTAACTCGAGATTATGTAATGTTTATGGTCAGGGATTTACAGTTGGTATCATAGGATGGTTTAGTCTACTTCGAAGATTAGGTTATTTTCTTAAGAGTTAGTAATTACATTATGGGTTTATAATTATAATGATTAGTAGATGTTAAATACCTTGTAAAAGTCTTTTGGGTCTTATATTATGAAATTTGAAGGTACTTTGTGGTATTTTTAGAGAAATTAATTTTTGAGGTAGTTATGGGTTAGTACTTTTGGGGGTGAAAAATGAAAGTTATAGAAAAACCATTGAGACAAATAAACATGTTATGGTTATTTTTGAGGATTTTATCTCATTTTATTAATTTTATATGAATTATAATTTTTTTAAAGAGGAAAACACATAGACTAAGTGAAAATGCCTCACGTCAGACAAGGCTGCAGGAATCGAACCCATAACCAGAGTGTAATGGGACTTTATCACCTACAACTAGCATACGTGATGTCCCTTGTTTGTAATACTTTTTCATTTAGATTAAATTGGTTTGTGGAATATTAAATGGTAGATTTTGTGAAATTTATATGATTAAGGTAAACAGAACACTGTGGGATTTTAACTGAGTAATGGAAAATTATATTTTTGAATAATCTATGATTTTAATTGTTGAATTATTGGAATTGGGTTATTTATGGAAATTATTGACCTATCATAGAGAATATGTGATTAGTTTAATTAATTTTTAGTATGAGACCTTAAGAGTGGCCGATTTTATTTAGACATACATGTAATATTTTATCTTAGAAGACTATGTTATCAAATTATTCTGAGTTTTGGGTTTCAATATTAGTTGGATTATTTTGAGGAATTTTTAAGACATTGGTTTGTTGAATGGCCTATGTAGAACATGGGTATTACTGTTGAATATTGTTGATTAAAAGTAGTCCATCTCCTTATAAAAGAAAATTATTTTTGGGGGATTATCGGATCTTATACTAACCATTTTGTTTTTGGTTCATGTATAAATATAGAGGAAATATATTTCTCACCAATTATGGATTATGTGATTCACTAGAAGTTAATACTAGTGCTTTAGGTGTGATCAAGTCATCTTAAATACTCATCAATTTGGAAAAAAGATTAGTTTTTTAGGAATTCAATTAGTGGATGAAAATATACATGACAATTATGTATTTTTTCTTTATGTTCTCAGTCGAGATCATAAATAAATACCTCAACTTTATGAAAAGGATATTAAAACATAAAAATTTTTTGTTTACTTTTTAAACTTTGAAATCAATAATCCTTTAATCTATCACAGGTTTGTGGTTTTTTGATTGTTCAATTTCTCTTGATCACGTTTTCTATCACACTCTATCAGTATAATATTGTCAGTTTTTCTTCTATATCCAGGTTTTTGGATATGGAACCATAGTATGTGTTATATCAGGTGAACTTGGTAATTAACTTTCAATCTTTTAAAGTGGAAGTTTTATTAACACTTTTTCGGATGCGGGTTTAGAATAAAGGTATTTTTAAAATCCATACCCTAGTTACCAAACCCAAATTAAAATTTTAAGGATAATATTTATTAAATTGGGGAGGATGTAACATCCTACGTTTTAAGAAAGAAACGCTTTGTTTAATAGAATTAATGATACAATACAGCGAGCTTAAACGAACAACTAAATATTATAATTTAAATGTTACCAATATAACCTAGTCATTGGAATGGAGGGAATGAATGACAACAACTGAATTATAAAAATATGGTTTAAAATAGTTTAAATATTGATTAATGTTTTACTAAATTTTTTATAAATGGAAATAAAAACTAATTGAATATAAATAATGTTTTTTACTAAAACCTATTTACAAGAGAATAATTGTGTTTGTAAAATCATATCGCTCTATATGGATATATATTTAATGAAAAATATATGATATATATTCAATCTAATGTTTAAAATTCATCATATATGTTTTTTTCATATGATATAAGAACAAACTCAATTTTTCATATTAAAGAAGTATTTTTCATAAAAAATAATGTTTCTATGGACTTTTGATGTAAAACCCTTTTTAAAAATAATTTGGTCATTATTATCTGTTCAATTTGACAACATAAAATTTTTCATTCGAGTAGGGGCATAAAAAATTACTTTGGTGAATGTTTTGGTAATTTCCTAATAAAATTCATTTTTATGAAAAGTGAAAAATACTGCATTTTAATTCAAAACTACTTTTTCGTCAAATTTATTTATATAGTTTTATTATATTTTTAATTTGTATTAAATTTTAATTACATTATGGTTTTATAATTTAATTCAATAAGTTCCATTGAAATTAATTTCACATTGAAATTTTATCTAAACATGTGTCAATCATATGATGGTTTTTACTTTTTAAAAATATGTTTTCACGTTTTGACAACAGGATTTGATTTTGAATTAATTACTAAAAATTCTGTGTTTCTAATTTTTGAAAAAGTATTTTATATCTTTAATCATAAGGTCCATATTTTGTAAATATTTTCCTTTTATTTTTGGACATTACGAATAGGAACATCAGAATTTATTTTTATTTATCATGTATAATGGTTAAATTAGGTAAATAAGGGTATAAATAATATTATAATAATATAAAACTACCCTATCACATATATTAATATTATTTTATGTGTCATGGGTGACCAAATAAATCCTTAGGATGAACTTTAGGAATTTGGGAGCCACTTGGGTGTGATAATGACATGCTATAATAATTAATTTAATGAAAAGAGAAATACAACATATACATGTATCTTCTCTATAAAACAACTTTACTATGGGGTTATATAACTGATATATTATACATAAAATAGTAACTAAAAATTTAAAATATTTCGTAAATCATGGTATTTTTTTAAAATTTGTAGACTTCAAATAATAAAATTTATAATGACGCAATGATAATGCAGTGATTACCTTATTAATGAAAGATTCAAGTAAATGATATAATAAATATTAAAATAAATGTAATTTAAAATTTTTGAATCCATTAAATAAATTCATGGTTTATTATTACAGGTTTTTTTGAGTTAATTAATTTTTTATATGGAATCATTTTGTTATGACTTTAACAAAAATCATTTACTAAATAGCTTCAGAATTGACATAAATGAGTTTTTAAAACAAAATACCATTTTGTTAAATGATATAATAGTCATAGAAACCAATGATTCATAAAAATTACTTATAAAATTTTACAAATTTCATTAAAGATATAGTTGAGGTTCTCTTGGCATTTTATAGTAACTATATTAACCATATAGTGAAAAAAAATACAAGAAGACATGGTAAGAGTTAATTTATTTAACTAATGGTTAAAGACAAAAGATAATGTTACATTTGTGACCAAAAATTTTATAAAACTTATTTTTTTAGATTATTTAGACTCATACTCATTTTATACTCGAAATATATCACTTTAAACCTATTATAATTCGAAAATAAATTTATTAAAAAATAATTTATCATGAATTTCCTAAAGTATCCCTCCTACCTCTTATAAAAGGCCCCCATATCTACCCACATAATCACACAGACAAATCTTCTTTAATCATCCAAATTCTACACACATAAACTCCCAACATCCCCTCATTCCTCATATAATCCTTAACTTGGGTAGAAGTCAATTCAAGAATGCCTTTTGGCTCAAATCAAAATGATTTACCCGATTTATAGGCAAGGTCTTCTCTCAAACCCCTTTCATTTATTTTCTTTGTCCAACCCCGTAAACTTTTTAATTTCATTATTTTATAAGAACACCAGTATCCAAAATATACTAGTAATTTTTTACTACAAGGATTCAACCAACACTTACACACACCTCCATCTAATGGATAGAGAACATATTGTTTCTGGGTACAGCAAACTACTGCCTCACGAAATGATGATTGTTAAATTTTCATCAACCACCTATAATGTTGGAAATTATGGTGGAACAATGTATATATATATATATTATATTTATATTGTCTCCATTATTCTGTAAGTTTTATTTACAACATACCTTTATGCTTTCCATAATTTTTAAATATGATAATTTCAAGAAGTGCTGACTACCGCCCCCTTAAAGTGATATGAATATTTCATGAAATAAATGTAATTTCAAAAGGATCACGTTAATGAACTAATGTTACATATATAAAATTGATATTATAATAGAATTATAATATGCCTATGTATTATTCAGTTTTCATTCCTTTAATATGACAAAGAAATGAAAGTGGCGTTCATGTGTACGTACGACCTACCAGTGCCCTGAATGGTGTGTTTCATTTCTTATCTCAAAATATTATGGAATATTATAAATACAAATATAATAGATATATATGATATTTAAATCATGAATACTCTTCAGGATATAATGTACTTATTACTATATTGACAATTTGTGAACATAATAAGTTCATTTTTGACTCATGTGTCTAACATCAACAAAACATCCGATATGAACTAAAAAATTAAGTAATTGATATAACATGGTTACAAGTAATATAAAATGAATAATAAACTTGAAAAAAGGATCTGAATAATGTTTAAATTAACCTATGTTTATTATTCAGGAATATAAATAATGAACATGACTAGTTGGATTCGAGATAAGGGACTTCGTCTCAATCTCCTTTCATTGAGGAATTTTTTAATTTATCCATGACATTATTTCATACGGTATATAATAATTCCCTTTAAATTTTAATTTCATTGAATTTTTTCAAAATGAATATTTTTTCATCAAGAGTTTTACGAAATGACAACAGGGATGTTTCTTTTTAACGTACGCAGCGACAATGACCTTTCTGCCACCGCGAGCATTATTTGATATTTGGATTTTTCTAAAATTCTTAATATTTTTAAAAGAAAAATAAATACCATATGCCATTATTATGTATTTTTTTATTGAAAATAATTTTGATAAAGGATTTATTATGTAAATATCATGAAATGATCTATTGTTATTACAATGTGGAAATTTCATTTTTCCTTTATGCTTGTTTTATGTGATATGATTATGTCATGTTTATTGAGAATTATTTATTTATACGATTGTTTATGTGATACTATAAGGGCAGGTGATCCCGTGATATCTCTTGAATTCATTGGTTAACATGACAGAGCCAATCATTAAGGTTTCTCCCTAGAGATTTAGGGGACAAATTGTGATGGGTATTCCAAATGTAACTAGGAAGGTTACTCCCAATATAGCTATGAAAGCTAAAATGAAAGTATGATATGGATGCCATAATATACCTTTATGTTTTTCAATTTCTATGATGTTTTGTAGGAATCATATGATTACGTTATGTAATAAAAATATTATATGTTTTATGGGTGAAAAGTATGAGTTTATGAAAATGTTTTCATGGGTTTTATATATTCATGGAATAACGGTTTTTTTCCTTATTTTATATTACTTAATAATATTTTTATGGTCATCACATGTTATTGAAATGTTTTCCATAGGGTATAATGATTGGTATAATGAAAGAAGAATTCAAGAATACTTTTATCAAGAAAAACAAATCATTTTTCAAAGGTTTTCCTTTGGATGAAAGTTTTGATATTTAGTGTAACTGTCCAAATGTGATTTCTGGGTCTATTCTTTAATACATATGGACAACTCTCTAAAATTCTAAACATGAAAAGATCCTCAATGTTAAATAAGTTCAAATTATTAACTTAACTCAAGATTATCTAATGTTTAAGGTCGGGGCATTATACATATATTTAGATATCAGTATATATATATATATGGACATCATGGTGAAGCACGGTATATATGTATATATATATATTTATATATATAAACATACACACATATATATATAACTATATATTTTTATATATATAAACATATATATTTTAAATTTAGAAATGTTTTCCTGAAAATAGAGCAATTTTATTGACATTTTTAGAAGTGTTTTAAAACATGGATAATATATATATATATATAATTATATATATATTAAAAAGAGCATAAAAATATTAGAATCTAACCTGGAGGAGGGATGGGGTGATTTGTTGTTTGAAGAGTTTGCGGGAAATAAGTAGTATTGGGCTCAGGAGCTTCTCAAATAAGAGCAGATGGATCGGGACCGCTCTCGGGTGAGGTGGATAAAGGAAGGCGATAAAACACTACTTATCTCCATGAGTTCATTCGATAAAGAAGACACCTTACCTCTCCTAACATATTACTCGAGGATAGATCCTATACAGATAACTGTGACACAGTCGAGAGTATGGTGAACTCTTTCATCAAGGAACTTCTTGCTAGAACTAACCAGAGGATGTCCAGCTGGTATCCTAGGTGTAATTCCGGGATGTGGGAGTTGATGCCCATTGTGGTGTGTAATCAGGATAACAGGGTCTTTGAGGTGATTCCCATCAGGGATGAAATCCATGCATCCATGAAGATCTCAATCCGTAGAGCGCACCAGGCCATGATAGCTTTCCTAGTTCCTTTTACCGGGGGTGTGGGACGTTGTAAAGCATGGCATCACCATTTCTAATCAGGACTCCTTCAGAGGTGTGTGCCTCTCTCGGGTGGCAAGTGAAATTACCCTGTTTCGCATTCCACAGATGAAGGTCCCTTCCTCTCTCACACACTATAGTCCAATGAGCCTATGAAACTTCCCCGATAAAATTATTACGTGCATTATAAACTAGAGATTGTCCAATATTCTCCTGGGGTTGATATCAATTGAGCTGCAAGGCTTTGGGAGAGGACCCTCCATCCAGGGAGAAATAGTTATAGTATAGGTGGTGTTAAGGAACATAAATATGAAAACCCATGGATCCAACATGGCAATTAAACTGGATATGAACAAGGTATATGATAGGATGAAATGGAGTTTCATAAAAAATAAGTACTTTCGGGTATTGGGTTTTTGTCCATGGTATTGGACCTTATTTTCAAGAGCTTTAGTTATTTGTGGCTGGCGGTTTTGTTTAGAGGGAAGATATGTGGCTTATTCTAGGAAATGATAGGTCTCTGGCAGGGAGACCCACTTTCTCCAAGCATATTTACCCAGGCACATGACACTCTCCATAGGCTTATCAATATAGGTATATCACAAGAGGTTATTTTACCTTTCATGAGAATGTTGAATATACCAATGGTGTCTCATATAATGTTCACTGATGATACGATTATCTTCATCAATGGTGTCCAGGGCTTGGTTTGCCGGATCAAGGAAATTTTTGAATGAATATTTCTACTGGAGAAGGAATGTCATCAGCAACTCCAAAAGAAGTATCTACATCTCAACTATAATCTCTCAAAGTTGGGTGTCCTATCTGTACAATCGTCTGGACATGCATCATGGTTCTTTTATGATGGAGTACCTGGGATCTCCTAAATCTATAGGTCATCTTAGAATAAAACAATATGATCATGTTGTTATCAGAATCCCTATCTGCATCTTTAACTGAAAAAATCAGTTTCTTCCTATTGGGGGTCGAATAGCTCTGGTGAGTAGTGTGTTGTCTGCCATTCCTATCCATGCATTGGATTCTTCCAACGTCCCTCATGGTGAGATTAACAACATTGATAAGATCCTATGTATATTTTTTTTGGATTCTAAATCTTAAGGTATGAGACACTGGGATGCGTGGGGAAAGATGGAGAGGTCCATCCAGGATAGTGGGATTAACGTAATGAGCCTTTAGAGAAAGATTCATTTAATGCATGGAAAGCTCAGTTGGGAAATTCTGGAGGTGTTATCTTTATGGGGAAAGTACATGTCGTTGATCTGTGGCATAAGTGTGGAGGTTTCTCTTGGTCATGCATCTCCTATGTGGGAGAAAATATACACCCTGTACTAGACTCTTCAACGGAAATCTTGATGGATTGTTGGCACATGGGATCTCCTCTTCTGGTGCCAAAACTGGGCGGGCTCTATTTTATCATTCCTTGGTTGCCCTGCCCTGATGATATTGGTTATAAGAGCATGTCGGCATCCCTGGTTTACAAAGGCTATTCTGGATGTGTACCAACATTCCTTTCTCGATACCATTGGGTTTAATGATGAACCAAAAAAATGTGTTTTCACTCCAACTGCTTCAAGGGTCCTCTCCTGTAGATTTTTTTCCAAGTTGTTTTCTGATCAGGGTCTTCATGATCGGTGGAATAGTGTAGTGTAGTGCCATATGATCCATGATATGTTCAACTTTATAACATGGAATATTAGGAACTCTTCTTTGGTAATAGATAAGAACATTAGAAATATGGGAATAATCTTGGCCTCTAGGAATCCTTGCTGCAACAGCATGTAGGAAGAGAGTACAAACCACTTATTTTTCAAGGGGGATTGGGCTCATGTGGTGTGGTACTAATTCGGAGATTCCATGGCACTCTCTTCTCATGAGCAGAATGACGTTACTTTTTGGAGAGCTGGTTCCAAGTTATTATTGCTTCTGAGAAGGATAGAATGGTTCGTTCGCTGATCTTAAGTAGATGATGCTGGAGTTTATGGAAATCCAGGAACCAAGAAAGGTTCAAAGGATATATTCCTATGGTAAATTCCATCATCATGCAGACTCATTACATTCTTCTTGACCTGGATTCTCGTATCATGGACTAGAAGGTGTCCCCCTCTTCAATACTTCTTCAGGTTAGTGTCCCATTTGATCTTCGCTACCTATATGTTCAGTAGGAGAATTGGGTGTGTTGGAAACCCCATGGCTCGGGTTTCAAGTTGAACATGGACAGGTCATGCGCAATGGGTGTGATGAAAGGAGGGGGCATGGTTCGTGGCCCTAGGGGGGAGTATTTCATGGCATTCACATCTTTAATTAGAAATAGTAATTCAATCTTGGAAGAGTCCATGAACATGTTCATGGGGCTATCCCTCTGTATGCAGGAGAAGATGGAGTTAACCACAGGGGAGATTGATTCCAGGATTCTACAAGACTCGATACTTGGTAAAGGATACCCCCATGATCTATTTCATACATAGTTTGTATATGCAGATCCATTCTTGGAACCAACATCCAAGTGTCCAACATTTGGCGCGAGGCTAATAAGGATGCAGATCACATGGCATCCTTAGTGGTCCATACCTCCATCACCACTTATATAGAGACCCAAGCTTGATGTACATAGATATTACATTACTTTTTTGGAATACATAATACATAACAAAAACAGACATCCAATGACCATATTAGTTTAGTATCTTTGGAAACTCGGAACAAAATCTTCTATTCACGGTGAAAGATCTTCAACATATCCCATAAAGATCTTCCCATTTTCTTTCCTTACCTAAAACCATTCTTTATATCATAGGAAAAAAGAAAACATAAAAAGGGTGAGCTCAAATTCCCAGTAAGGGTAAGCATGGAGAATATAAAAACAATCTATAAACATTTGAACATAACAAAATGAACATAAACCATCAAAATCATGATCAATGACATAAATCTTGGAATTACATAAGGCATAGATCATAAAGGAACATTAATCATGATAAAATAGCATGGGAATAAAACATGGAATTATGGAAAACCATTAATCACATGATATTATTTTCATAGTAGCCAAGGCATTGCTGCCAAGACCCTCATAGTGGACAAAGTCCCTTACTGAACCGAGTTTACGTGTTGTTCTAGCCCTGTATTACTGATCTAGATTTACATGCCATTCCATCCATGTCCATCTCATGAGATATAAATAATTACCCAATGCATTAGAGGGATATATAGTTCCCACCCATCTCATAATGAAATCATTCCTACGTGTTCCACAAAATAAACATAAATTAATCATGATAACCCAAAGAATAAAATGGGTTTCATAAAAACCATCCCATCATACCATAATCCATATAAAACAAATTGATAAAATTTCATCATAGGAAAAATCAAACCATATAAATAATAGATACATTATTCTTGAAATATAAACATATTAAATAATTTCGTCTTATATGGAAAATAGTTTTGATAAAACACTTGAAATGAATTCTTGAGGAAAATATCCTTTCTCCTTCAAAATAATTTTCTTTTCTAAAAATTCCATGAAATATTAAAAGAAAAAAATTATGGTGAAAAAAATCATGCGATCTTATAGAGGAAGCTTCATGGAAATAAGGTGTTATGAAATTATAAAAAACATGTTCATGTCATATGAGTTATAAAATGTTATCTTCGTACTTTTTCCAGAAAAGTCAAAAAGTACCACCTATGGTAAACAATAGAAAGATTCCTTCCATAGCATGTGGTAAAAGTCAAAAAAGGATAAAAATGACATTAAATATACATGGAATAATAGTAAACATTTTATGAAAACATTTTTAGAAAACATGGAAATGGATGATAAACATAACCCCAGTAAATACTTATGAATAAACAATCCCGGATAAGAAAGAGATTGGAATAATTATCCCTTACCTTATTCCAATTTCTTCAGTATGTGTCTGAAACTCTTATATAGTGGGTTTAAACATATTATTAACTTTCAACAGAACCATAATAATATTTATGATATCATATATGATTCACTTACGACTTTATATTACCTGTTCTTTTGTAAATTCCATGTTAATGTAGCATTCTGGGTAAAATCGTTTCATTTATCATATGTGTTTGTACTTGTTGTTCATGATATTGTTACTTATATCACTATTTACTTACTTCTAAAATGTAAATCATGATTTATATATCATATATATTCAGTATATATGTAACACCCCAAGCTTCAATGATACGCTTCTCATTCAATAATGCAATAGCTTGCATTGTACGCAACTTCGAGTTCTAACACACCGCAACTAATCAAAGTAGCCGTTATGAATAGTAATAACCACTTTTTAAATTTATAGAAATTTTATATTTCAAAATGGACTTCATTTTTGTATTCCTAATATTGAAATTAGCCTATGTTGAATTTTTTGTAATTTTCTGAGAACTTCCAAATCTTTATGAATAGTGAAAAATACTTAAAATAACTTTTTAAATCAAAATAATTTATAGTGATAAGTTATACTATTGAGTGGTTTTAAAGTATAATTAGAATATATTTTTACCATTTTATCCAATGGTGTTCATTATAATTAATTTCACTTTGAAATTGGACATAAACAATTGTCAATCTTTTGATATAAATTGTTTCTTAAAAACACTCTATTTGTTGTGACAGCGGGAATTAATTATAAAATTAATTACTGCAACCTATATGTTTGGAATTTCATAAAATAGACATCATTTTTGAATTCGGAATATCAATTATAGCTTAGGGTG
The DNA here is from genome assembly GCA_963277665.1 of Viscum album. Classification (NCBI taxonomy): domain Eukaryota; kingdom Viridiplantae; phylum Streptophyta; class Magnoliopsida; order Santalales; family Viscaceae; genus Viscum; species Viscum album. Next base: position 557,059,225 of record OY728167.1, on the reverse strand, counting down.
AAATTTTGGCATTGTTCTGAAAAACTTCAATTTTTGATGAATAGTGAAACCACTAAGTGGTACTTATAAAAACTGATTTTTTGTTTAAATGAAATTTTACCACTTCTGTGTTTTGAATTTCAAAAATCCGACATACATGGTTGTCATTACGAAGTAAAATGTGGTTCAATGAGATTAAAATAATTTTTGTTGAATAGTAACTTTTAAGTTCTTAATCGCGATTAGAGGTAATTAGTGTAGTTTAAGGTAAAAATAATGTTTTAATAATATGAGATGAGCTTGGCACATGTCCTACCCTCATTGGATGTGCCATGGCCGACCAAGACAATCCATGGGTCAACTTGGGGACCCCATGGAGCCACTTTAGTTGGAAAATGACATAAATACCTTTTATTTAATGTTAAAGTAAAAAAATGACACAAACATGAAATGTTTTACTAAAACAATTTTTACATGGGGTTATACAAGTCATATTTTTGACTATAAATAGTCATTGGAAAGATACAAATATTTCCTACATCATATTATTTTTTTTATAATTTTTAGACATTATATAAATTAAATTATTTATGACATCATTATGATGTAGCGATGACCTCATTATTTAACGATTTTAATAAAATGAAACGATAATGTACAAACCAAGGCTTACACTTGTCCAAAGACTATTGGATGGGTATATTTCGAACCCTTATCACCTTATCCACGAATTATATAAGTGTGGGACCTTTAGAATCCGAAAAGCATTGTATAATAATGTAAAATTTCCTTACATTCCAAGAGTGCCCCTCCTCTCCTCTTATAAAAGGCCCCCACCTCTACCACCTCATTCACACTTTCAAGACATTTGGCTCGGCCAAACTCTGCCCAAAAACTCTCCCAACTTCCCCCTCTTACTCCTAGAAGCCTCAATTTGGGAAGAACGCTTCCCAAGGAAGCCTTTCGCTCAAATCAAAAAGAGTTACCCGATTTTGAGGTAATGTCTTCTCTAATGTTGTTTTGTTTTATTTTTCTTCTCCAACCCCCTAAACTCTTTTTATTCATTTCTTTTGTAACAACACCAGTATCCTCAATATACTAGGATGTTGTTATAAGAAGGATTCGAGCTACACTTACACACACCTACATCTAATGGTTAAAGAACATACGGTTTCTGTGGATGGAGAATTTCTGCCTCACGAAACGATGATTGTTCAACACTCATATAACACCTTAAAAGGTGGAAATTAAGATGTAACTATATTTATATATTATATATAATATGTTTATGTTTTACTTATGCTTCTTTATTTCTCATTTATGACATACTTTATGATTTCCATTATGGGTAAACGCGATAATTTCATTTTAGGAAGTGCGGACTACCGCCCCCTAAAAGTGATTTGAATCGTTAATGCCATATGTGTGATGTATAAAGGATGGAGTAAATGGTATTACACACTATATTATACTGGAATTATATTATACATTTATATCATTATGATTTCATTCCATTAAATACTAAATAGAAATGAAAGTAGCGTTCATGCGTACGTACGGCTTACCGTCTCCATGAACGGTGAATTTCATTTCTTACCTCTAAATGTTATGTAATATTATAAATACATGTATATACTGGATATATATGATATATATGATATCTACATCATGAACATAATTCTGGATATAATGTATATATCACCACATGAACAACTTGTAATTATAAGAATTTTATTTTTGACTCAAGTACCTAAGATCGACAAAATGACCGTTATAAACTTAAATAATTACATAATGTTCATAACAAGGTAATAAGGGATATAAAAGGAATAATGAACATGAAAAAGGTTCTTAAGTAAATAGAAATTAACTCTAGTTTATTATTCAGTAGGTTAAAGAGCGGTCGAGTCAGGATAGGACGCAAGGTAAGGGAATTTCATAACCCAATTTCCATTCTTTGGGTTAGTCTCCTACTTTCAAATTATATCATGATATTATTATGTCATATCTTGTATTTGTACTTTATTTATGTGTAATTATAGTGAATACACATAATATATCTATTTTATTTTAAAAATGATCTTTGTATGGGACTTCGTCTCAATCTCCTTTCATTGAGGCATATTTTGTTTTATACAAAACCTTCTTTTATACGGCGTATAAACCCCTTTGACTTTTACGTTTATCCAAAAGGAAAATTTTTTATATGAAGAGTTTTACTAAATGACAAAAGGGAATGTTTTTGTCGTATGTATGCGGCGACAATGACTTCTCCATCATCGTGACCATTATTTGAGTTTCGGCTTCCTCTACAAGCCATAACTTTTTAAAATGAAAAATAAATAAAAGTTTTAATTTTCTTTAATTTTGGTATTGAAAATGGTTTTGAAAGTGTTTTATTACATCAATGTGTTGTATTGATATCTTGTGATTGAAATGTGGAAAATTTATGTTTCCTTTATGCATGTTTTATGTGATACGATTATGTTATGGTTAATGATATGTTTAAACCTATTCATATGAGGAATGCATTAGACTTAATAAGTGACGGGTGGAGCCCGCTATAGCTCCTCGATGCATCGGTAGGTCTCATGAGACAAACTAGTGTCTTGGCACGAGGCCTTGACAAAATCTTATTTGTGGTCTTGGCACGAGGCCTTGGCTACGTGGTTATGATAGTCTGTCATTATGCATTCCATCATTATGAAAGTGGTTATTGATATTTCATGTGATTATTCGACTAGTAGAATATCCATGTGAGTAAGTAAATGGCATTATTTTAGTTTACTTTTGCCATATTATGCTAAAGTTCAAGTTTAAAAGGCTTTTTTAGTTATACATTGCCTTAAATGTTAATGTTTATTTATGAAAGCTTCCGCTATTTTGTTATCCTTACTGAGCATCTGAGCTCATCCATTTCAATGTTTTAATTTTTCCAGGATGTGAAGAAGTATATTATGAATGACCTGCAGGGATAATATAAGGGGATATGAAGAGAATATGTTGTAGTTTTGTTTTACTTTATGATGTAATTTAAGACTTATGAATGTATCTAGTGTTTCCAAGGCTACTAAACTAATCGGTCTTTCGAGACTTGATCTTTTGTGATCATGCCAATGTTACGAAGTAATGCACCGACTCTCGGTAGCTGGGGTCGGGGAGTTATAGTTGGTATCAGAGGAAGTTTAGTACTAACCTTGGAAGCTAGATTTAGATAAACTCTGATTAGAGCACATATCCCAAAGATAGACTTTGAGGATTAGTATAGAAGAACTTCCTAGAATTTTGTTATTATAGAGATTTTGTGTGTTTTTCGAGCAATACATCCCTGTCTGGATACGAGCAGGTAGAGGAGGCTCTAAAATAGATGTACCTAGGGGTAAAACCCGAAAACACCACTTTGAGCTAGACTCGAACGGGAACTGGTGCACGACAACGGGCCTTGCTTCACTCTTGGTTACGACACTCCCGGGGGATATGCTTAAGATAATTCTCATTTTCTTTACAAACCACTATGAAGGGTTATGAGTATATACTTCCTCAAGGAAAACATTTTTATGATTATGGATGATATCCATAAGGCATTCAATTTACATTAAGTATTTTACAAGTTTGGAATTATTCGTTGCAATTCATAAACTAACCTAGTTTATGCCATTGTATAGAAATGGTGCCCAGTGGAAGGAATGTGAACTCCAGCGATACGTATGACCCAAAGCGTAAGAAGGATCATATATTTCACGGTATTAAGCCAACATTTAGAAGGGAAATATTATCCCATGTGTTATCAACATATGAAGAAATAGTATCATGTGTTAATAAGATAAGTTGAGAATTCTCTGAGTCTTATGGATTTGAAGGGATGAAAGAGAAGAAAAGGATGGAAGAGAGAATGATGGATAAAGGGACGAGGGAAAAGAGGAATTTTCCAATATGTTATAACTGTGGGAAGAAACACCTTGGAATTTGCCTGAAGGGAATGGGAGTTTGTTATAAGTGTGGAGAAAAAGGACACCAAGTGCGTGACTGCAAGGGTAAGAAAAAGGTTTCAAATGTACAATGCTTCATCTGCAAGGAGTGGGGACACTACGCAAGCCAATGTTCAAATCATCAGAGTATGCCCCAAATGATGTTATTGGATAATAATCAAGTTATGATACTACCACAGATGAGGAGGAATGATTAGAGTTCTTATGTTGTTATTAAAGAATTTTGTAATTTGAGTGTTGAATCAATGATGTACTGGTTATAATATTATGGAGTATATAAGGATTGTATTGTAGTACTGTTTCATCTAGGACATGAGATTGTGTGGAACCAAGAAAAGTGACTCCACAGTAGGTTAAATTTTTGGAAAATATATGGTTGAGAGAAAGATAAACCATAATATGGTTCTGATACCGAGATAGTGATTTTGGAATAAGACATGATTGATTCGGATAAATTATGTTGGATATTCTTAACATCCTTGAAACTGATTAATGTTTTGTATACATTTTTGGATAGAAGGAGTATATCTAGTTTTCTATAAGGAATAAGGGATCATGAATGTAATCAATAAGGATTTATGGTAATACAGCATGTTGCAGTGTTTTAAAAGAATACATGATGAAGGTGTTCACATGTTGTTACGCAGAAAAAAAAGGAGCATCATTATGTTTACCTTCCTCATAAAATCTGGGCTGTGAGTTGGAAAAAAGTATTTTTGGATAACTATAAAGGTTGGAATGGATTATATTTTACATCGGATACTATTGTTAAGGTTATTTTTGGATATTTATAAAAGGGACAACACGCAGACCGAGTGACAACCCATCGCATCGGAAAAAGATGTGGGAATCGAACCCACAACCATAGTGCGATTGGGATTAATCGCCTACCACTGGACTACGTGAAGTCCCTAGTTTTTACAAAATAGTTTTTCTAATCTAAATGGTATGTGTTAAAATTTGGAACCTTATACAATTAAGATAAGTATAATATTTTTGAGTTCTATTATCTTTTTGAGTGAAAGATGAGTTGAAGGTTGAAACTCTAATTGTCAAGCATAAATATATATATACCTATCTCTTATTCAATGAATAAATTAATTCATAAACATTAGTAAAGGGATATTAAAACAAAAGAATGTGTTATCCTAATACCTTATGTCTTGTTGAACTAATGATATTTTAAATCAACATAGATTGAAGGCTTTGAGGCCCTCAATTTGACAGTTGATTGTGATTGATGACCTCAATCACTCCCTACAAATATTTACGTTTTTCCTCCAATTATATGTCTCTAATTTCCACCAATGTTCTCCTTATCGAGATCATAATTTGGTGGTGACTTTCTTATTTCCATTTCCCTCTTATTAAGACTAAATTTTATTAACCTTATTTCCGGTGTGGGTTTTCCACAAAGGTATTTTCTATTTTCAACTTTTTATTTTCCAAGAAAAATTTCAAATTGCGAGGATGCAATTTATTGAAGGAGGGGAGAATGTAACACCCCGAGCTTCCATGATACGCTTCCCATTCAATAATGCAATAGCTTGCACTATACGCAACTTCGAATTCTAACACACCGAAACTAATCAAAGTAGTCATTATGAATAGTAATAACCACTTTTTAAATTTATAGAAATTTTATATTTCAAAATGGACTTCATTTTTGTATTCATAATATTGAAATTAGCCTATGTTGAATTTTTTGTAATTTTCTGAGAACTTCCAAATTTTTATGAATAGTGAAAAATACTTAAAACAAATTTTTAAATCAAAATAATTTATAGTGATAAGTTATACTATTGAGTGGTTTTAAAGTATAATTAGAATATATTTTTACCATTTTATCCAATGGTGTTCATTATAATTAATTTCACTTTGAAATTGGACATAAACAATTGTCAATCTTTTGATATAAATTGTTTCTTAAAAACACGCTATTTGTTGTGACATCGGGAATTAATTATAAAATTAATTAATGAAACTTATATGTTTTGAATTTCATAAAATAGAAATCATTTTTGAATTCGGAATATCAATTATAGCTTAAGGTGAAATTTTGGCATTGTTCTGAAAAACTTCAATTTTTGATGAATAGTGAAACCACTAAGTGGTACTTATAAAAACTGATTTTTCGTTTAAATTAAATTTTACCACTTATGTGTTTTGAATTTCAAAAATCCGACATATATGGTTGTCATTAAGAAGTAAAATGTGGTTCAATTAGATTACAATAATTTTTGGTGAATAGTAACTTTTAAGTTCTTAATCGCGATTAGAGGTAATTAGTGTAGTTTAAGGTAAAAATAATGTTTTAATAATATGAGATGAGCTTAACACATGTCCTACCCTCATTGTATGTGCCATGTCCGACCAAGAAAATCCATGGGTCAACTTGGGGACCCCATGGAGCCACTTTAGTTGGAAAATGACATAAATACCTTTTATTTAATGTTAAAGTAAAAAAATGACACAAACATGAAATGTTTTACTAAAACAATTTTTACATGGGGTTATACAAGTCATATTTTTTTACTATAAATAGTCATTGGAAAGCTAAAAATATTTCCTACATCATAGTATTTTTTTTACAATTTTTAGACATTAAATAAATTAAATTATTTATGAGATCATTATGATGCAGCGATGACCTCGTTATTTAACGATTTTAATAAAATGAAAAGATAATGTACAAACCAAGGCTTACACTTGTCCAAAGACTATTAAATGGGTATATTTAGAACCCTTATCACCTTATCCACGAATTATATAACTGTGGGACCTTTAGAATCCGAAAAGCATTGTATAATAATGTAAAATTTCCTTACTTTCCAAGAGTGCCCCTCCTCTCCTCTTATAAAAGGCCCCCACCTCTACCACCTCATTAACACTTTCAAGACATTTGGCTCGGCCAATATCTGCCCAAATACTCTCCCAACTTCCCCCTATTACTCCTAGAAGCCTCACTTTGGGCATAACTCTTCCCAAGGAAGCCTTTCGCTCAAATCAAAAAGAGCCACCCGATTTTGAGGTAATGTCTTCTCTAATGTTGTTTTGTTTTATTTTTCTTCTACAACCCCCTAAACTCTTTTTATTAATTTCTTTTGTAACAACACCAGTATCCTAAATATACTATTATGTTTTTATAAGAAGGATTCGAGCTACACTTACACACACCTACATCTAATGGTTAAAGAACATACGGTTTCTGTGGATGGCGAATTTCTGCCTCACGATATGATGATTGTTCAACACTCATATAACACCTTCAAAGGTGGTCATTAAGATGTAACTATATTTACATATGATATATAATATGTTTATGTTTTACTTATGCTTCTGTATTTCTCATTTATGGCATACTTTATGATTTCCATTATGGGTAAACGCGATAATTTCATTTTAGGAAGTGCGGACTACCGCCCCCTAAAAGTGATTTGAATCGTTAATGCCATATGTGGGATGTATAAAGGATGGAGTAAATGGTATTATACACTATATTATACTGGAATTATATTATAAATTTATATCATTATGATTTCTTCCATTAAATACTAAATAGAAATGAAAGTAGCATTCATGCGTACGTACGGCTTACCGTCTCCATGAACGGTGAATTTCATTTCGTACCTCTAAATGTTATGTAATATTATAAATACATGTATATACTGGATATATATGATATATATGATATCTACATCATGAACATAATTCTGGATATAATGGATATATCACCACATGAACAACTTGTAATTATAAGAATTTTATTTTTGACTCAAGTACCTAAGATCGACAAAATGACCGTTATAAACTTAAATAATTACATAATGTTCATGACATGGTAATAAGGGATATAAAAGTAATAATGAACATGAAAAAGGTTCTTAAGTAAATATAAATTAACTCTAGTTTATTATTCAGGAGGTTAAATAACGGTCGAGTCAGGATAGGACGCAAGGTAATGGAATTTCATAACCCAATTTCCATTCTTTGGGTTAATCTCCTACTTTCAAATTATATCATGATATTATTATGTCATATCTTGTATTTGTACTTTATTTATGTGTAATTATAGTGAATACACATAATATATCTATTTTATTTTAAAAATGATCTTTGTATGGGACTTCGTCTCAATCTCCTTTCATTGAGGCATATTTTGTTTTATACAATACCTTCTTTTATACGGCGTATAAACCCCTTTGACTATTACGTTTATCCAAAAGGAATCTTTTTTATACGAAGCGTTTTACTAAACGAAAAAAGGGAATGTTTTTGTCGTACGTATGCGGCGACAACGACTTCTCCGTCGTCGTGACCATTATTTGAGTTTCGGCTTCCTCTACAAGCCATAACTTTTTAAAATGAAAAATAAATACAAAGTTTTAATTTTCTTTAATTTTGGTATTGAAAATGGTTTTGAAAGTGTTTTATTACATCAATGTGTTGTATTGATATCCTTTGATTGAAATGTGGAAAATTTATGTTTCCTTTATGCATGTTTTATGCGATACGATTATGTTATGGTTTATGATATGTTTAAACCTATTCATATGAGGAATGCATTGGACTTAATAAGTGACGGGTGGAGCCCTCTATAGCTCCTCGATGCATCGATAGGTCTCATGAGACAAACTAGTGTCTTGGCACGAGGCCTTGACAAAATATTATTTGTGGTCTTGGCACGAGGCCTTGGCTACGTGGTTATGATAGTCTGTCATTATGCATTCCATCATTATGAAAGTGGTTATTGATATTTCATGTGATTATTCGACTAGTAGAATATCCATGTGAGTAAGTAAATGGCATTATTTCAGTTTACTTTTTCCATATTATGCTGAATTTCAAGTTTAAAAGGCTTTTTTTAGTTATACATTGCCTTAAATGTTAATGTTTATTTATGAAAGCTTCCGTTATTTTGTTATCCTTACTGAGCATCTGAGCTCATCCATTTCAATGTTTTAATTTTTCCAGGATGTGAAGAAGTATATTGTGAATGACCTGCAGGGATAATATAAGGGGATATGAAGAGAATATGTTGTAGTTTTGTTTTACTTTATGATGTAATGTAAGACTTATGAATGTATCTAGTGTTTCCAAGGCTACTAAACTAATCGGTCTTTCGAGACTTGATCTTTTGTGATCATGCCAATGTTACGAAGTAATGCACCGACTCTGGGTAGCTGGGGTCGGGGTGTTACAATATATATATATAATAGATAGATAAATGTAATGAAATAAAATGTTTATGGAGACAGTAGGTCGTACGTACGCATGAACACTTTTTTCCTTTCCTTATTAACTTGAATGGAAGTAGATGACATATATATATATATATATACATAAATCCAATAGAATTATTATTTCATATATTTTATTATTATTCATTTTATATACTTTATAATCATTCTTGAATGGTTAACATGGAGAATAAATCTCATCACGACGTGGAGACTGTAATCTGTATGTACGCACGAGCGATGATATCGTTCCCATTATTATTGACTGGAATTGGAGTGGATGATATAATATCTCAGAATTAGTATAATGTTATAATAATCATATTCAGTTATTATTTCCACCATTATACCCATCCATGTAAGGTGCTGTTGGAAAAACAGATTACACCACAGCGTGGAGACGGTAAGCCATACGTACGCACGTGCGGTGATTTCATTTTTCGTAGGATGGATAGAAGTTGAAATAGTGTTTTTTCATATTTATAATAACATATAATTATATTACTAATACTTATTTTATTAATTTATAATTATACAAATAAATAATAAAATGTATAAGAAGAAATAATTTTGAAAGAATCGGTAAAGGATATTTCTTCTTCTTCGACGCGCCTCTTCATAACCTCCTCTTAAGGCACTAAAGTTGGTCTTTGAAGAATACCAGGACCTCTAGTAGCTTTATAAGTAATTTTAGAAGATAAATGGATAGGTTTTTCCCAACATGAAGGCTCAAATGTTTGTTAAGTGGAGAGGGAGGAGGTTCCTTTTATAAGGGAGGAGAGGGGCACTTTTGGAAGCCTAGAAAATATTAATTTATAATAAATTCAAACCCCAAATAAAAACGTCAAAAATGACTAAAATTAGAAGATGAGAATACATATGGTTGTAATCATAGTAGAAAATAAAATATATACATGTTGGGAATTTATTTTAATCCTTATCAACTTGATTTATCCTTATTTAATCTATTTAATTTTATTTGTGGTAATAATAGTCTAAATTTTAAATTGTTAAAACTAATTACTTATGTCTTGTAAATTGTCAATAATTGGATACTTTATGACATTTTCAACAATATAAATTTCAATTTATAATTTTTTAATATTTTTGTGATTTTTAAACAATTTAATAATATGTTATTTTTATTAAATAACAATAGTGTCTATTCTGACACTATTCATTTATTTGAATTTAAATAAAATCCACACATAGGATATATTCGAACCAAAATATTTAATAGATTAATAACATGTCATATTTTTCTAGAAAGTTTTTGTATCACATTAAATAGTTCATATAATATTTATTTTAATATTTTTTTAAAATCATATATTTAATATTTAAATCAATAAAATAATTTCTACATCACTATTTTGTCATCATTAATGATAATTATTTAATCCGTTTAGATTATAAATAAATTCACATGATGTATATAATTTTATTATCTTTCTATAGACTATTTATTTTCTATGTTTTATGAATTTTATCACCAAATTAAAATTATTACACTTATAAGATATAAGAGTGTGACATGTTGTCACTTTTTTGGTTTTAATAATAATTACATCATTTTCATGGTAAAAAGTCAATTAAAGGAATCTATTTAGACCCTTATGTTATATGGGTCCACTTTTATTCATCCAATTTAATATTGGAAGGTTTTAGGGTAATTTTATAATATTATTGTTACCCTTAATTGTCTGATTTACCTTTAACTGTGGTAAATAAAATTTACTTTACTCACTATTCATAATGCCCAAAAATAAAAAGTAGCCTTTTAAAATAATTTTGACATAATAATTCAAAATATTGAATCAATTTTTCCAAATTCAAGTCACATAATATGTAGTAATTAATTTAAAATTAATCCCATTATTGGAAAAAACATGTTTTTATTTAAAACAATGCAAAATATTGAAATGTTTTTACCTATGAATTCAATGTAAAAATAATTATAATGACATTAATAATACTAAATGGTAAAAATATTTCTATTAATACTTTAAAACCATTTAATATTATAATTTAACAATATAAATTATTTTGATGAAAAAAGTTGTTTTTAATTAAAATTTAACATATTTGTACTATTCATCAAAATATGAACGTTATCAGAGAAATATAAAAACTTTATCCAACGTAAATTTTTATATCATGATTCACAAGAGGAATTGTTTTTATAAAATTGATCTTATAAACTTGTATAAAATTAGATTAAAATTGAGTGTTCCATCAAAAGGCGGAACACTGAATATTTTGAAAAATACTTTCTTTAACCGAAAAATTTATTTTGTTCTCATAACATGATCAATAAAATGTGTAAGATTAATTATAATATTATAAAATTAAAAATGTAGTTAATACTATTCATAAAAGCTATTTCATAATAATATTTGTGTTTATTGAAACTTAGTATTGTGTACAACACATGCTATCGAGGAAGGTCGCTCTTGCGTGTAATGCAAGCTAAGTCAGGGTTTCTTATAGGGAAATATTCCATTGGTGTTGAATATAACATAGTCAAAATATAGTTCAGTTATACATTGATCAAAATCTATACTTGGTGTTGTTTAAAATTAATTTTATTCGAAAGAAATTGAAATTGTGTGCAACACAAGCCAAGAATAGTGTTGCATATACCACAAGATAATATGGTACTGCGTATAGAGTAAGATAATTTTGGTGAATTATAAAAAAAATACATCAAAGAAATTAAATAAATACTTCTCATAAAATCTTGGGGTGTTACATTCTACCCACCTTAAAATTAATTTCACCCACGAAGTATTTCGGGGTTATAAATGATTTTCTACTTGAAATTTTCTTTCATAGAAACCCACATCTTAAAAAGGAATATGAAAACATAATTTTAAAAAGGAAAGATAGAAACATAACGGTCGCCCAAAGTAACTGAGCACTGGGTTTCCACATAGGAGAATATAGGTGGAAATATGAATATAAAGGAGAAATCTAACCATCATGTTCTGATGAAGAGTTGTAGAGAACATGGCTATGAAAAATCCAACAATTAGAAAGCCATATATTTGTGATGATCTAAAATACCCTCTTATTCACCATATATGAGAGTACTAGAACAATAAATATTTGGTTTTCAAGATCATTTCCCTAATGTTGATGAATTTTTACATAAGGAGACATACTTACTTGATTTCAGTGTAATATCAGCATTGGTCATTCCATGAGCAATTTCCACTTCATCCCTTATTTAAAGAAATGAACTTGAATTTGTCATTCATGAAGTATTATCAGATCATGCAATAGAATGATTGGTCATACCATCTGTCTTTATCACAAAAAGGTTAACACAAATTATTAAATATACATAATTCCATCTATGGTGAGATTAAGCATATATGATTCCAAAAATGGACTTATTATTCATTTATCATACTTCTTAATAAAATAAAACTAATTTCTACTAACTAGGGACTTCCTGTAGGCCATTGGTAGGAGATAAAGGGATGTCGCACTTCGGTTGGAGGTTCGATTCCTGCAACTTTTTCCGATGTGACGGGTTGTCGCCCGTCCTACGGGTTGTCCTTGTTCTAAAAATATACTATTATAACATTCTATAAATAATATCGAAAAAAGGTTCTATCCTTAAACAATGTGATCTGATGTCCAACTTAATCCATTCCAATCTTTAGGAAAATGCAGAATACTTTTATCCAATCTCATAGTATAATGAAAAATATTACTAGAGAGGTTATCTACCAAGAATGTTAATATTATCATTTTC